>JAMFTM010000023.1:0-585496 GCA_023522825.1 Diaporthe ampelina | reverse complement strand
TACTATATATAGTTTTAAATATATAAACCTAATAACTCTATTATAAATAGTTATAAAATAGAAATTAACCTATAAGTTTATAACTATATAAAGGGAGTCCTTAAGGACCTCCTTATAGATAACTACTTTATATTAAAACTCTTTAATTTCTTTATTAATAGGCTAAGAGAATTTAATATAAATTCTTATATTATTAACTTTTATATAAATTTTAAGGTAAAGCTAAAAAATAGGAAGTTTTTAAAGTTAGAGAAAAAGATAATAAATAATCTCTAAAAAAAATTTTAATAAAAAAAGTCTCCCTAAATTTAATAACTAGCCTTAGTTATAAGAATATAATATAATTAAATAAAATTAATTAAAAAAAAATAATTATAGGTTTTTTACCCTTATATCTAGGAGGGATTTATATTTATATTTAATATCTAATATATTATATATTTAGATATAATTATTTAATATTTAAATATAAATATAAATATAAAATATTAAATATTAATTTAGTATTTATTTTAATTATTAAATAATATTATTAAAAAATATAAATTTTTTAAAATTTAATAATATATAAATTATATTCTAAATATTTATTAAATAATATTAAAAAACCCTAAAAGATATTAAATATAGAGGCTTACTTATATAAGTAAGTTTAAATTATAATATATAAAGGGTCTAACTTATAAATTTTTATAAAGAAGTATTAAGTTATTTAACCTTATATTATAATTTAATAATTATAATATTAATAATTAAGATTAGAAATTTAGAGTTTAATTTCTAATAATATTAAGGTAATAATTTAATATTTTATTTTTTACTTTTTTTTTAATTAAGTAAATATATAATTAAATAAATAAAAAAATCTATTATTTAACTATATATTTTTAATATTTTTATATTATATATTTAAATATTATATTTAAATATAAGATATAAAAAGAAAATAAATATATATTTAAATAAAATTTAAAATAAAAACTTTATTAGAAATTTAAATAAAAAGTTAAATAAAAAGATTTAAATTATATAAATAGTAAGTACTTATATAATTACTAATTAGTTAATTAAATAGTTTTATAAATAGTAAAATAAATAATTATATAAATATTTATATAAATAGTTAAGTAAATCTTTTTAAAAATATTTAAATAATTAAATATTTTATAATATTAAATATATTATTTATATTTATATTTATATTTATATTTAAATATTAGATACTTATATTTAAATATATAATTTACTAAATATTAGATATAAATATAATAATATTATAGATATAAATATAAATATAAATATAAATATAAATATAAGAAAAAAGTTAAATATAAATATATATATAAATATAGTATTTTATATCTAATATAGATATAAGATACTAGATATTAAATATAGTTACTACTTTATATAAAAAAGAGTCTTTTTACCTTATAGTTTTTTAAAGAAATCTTATATAAGTTCCTAAAGGTAAATAAAAATATTAGGTATTAGATATAATTAATTTAGTATAAATAATTTAATCTTAAAGCCTAGTATATTAGGTATTTTAATTAATATATAGTTTTTAACTAATTAGCTAAGAATTTAACTTAATATAAATTTAGGTAGAAAATAAGGTTAAAAGTAATACCTTTTTATAAGTTATAATAATTTATAATATTTATTAATAGTAAAAACTAAAATAGTTATATTTTCTTAGGACTCCTATATTTTAATAGCTTTTAGGTAGTAAATAGTATAATAAAATTAGAAATTTATATAATTAAGAGAATATATATATATTAGGTAATATAAGGCTTATAACTTAATAAATTTAAATAAATAATAATTTATTATTATTTTAAGTAAATTAAATACTTATAATTATAAATACTTAGAAAGAATAGAGAATAAATATTAATATAGTTTATATTTATTATTATTATATAATCTAATAAAAATATTACTTAGATAGTTTTTAATAATACTTATTAGTAATAACCTAAGGGTAAAGAATTTAAATTAATATATTACTTAAAGAAGAGCTTCCTACTTAAGGATTTAAATAAGATTATTATAAATATAAATACTTATTATTAGAGGGTATTATTAGGGGTAGAAAGCTTTTTATAATTATAAATATAATATTAGTATTATTTTTATTATTATTCTTAGTTAAATATTTCTATTAAATTCTCTCTATTATATATTATTATAAAAAAATATCTTATTTTATTTATTTTTTATTTTTTAAATTTTATTTTTATTAACTTTAAATAATATACTTTTAAGTAATAATCTTAATTAAGTTTAATACTTAATTATATTTTTTATATAAGATATAAAGTAAAGTATACTTAAAAATACTTTATATATTTTAATACCTTAAGTTTATTATATAATAATATAATAGTTATAAAAGCTACTTATTATTAGTATTTTTCCTATTCTTTATTAATTAATATATATTAATAATAAGTTAGTTTAGGGCTATAGATAGGTTATAGAAGTAGAATTATAAAGTTATTATATCTTTTTTTATTATATCTTCTTTTATTATATCATCTTTTATTATAGATTCTAGCTTAATAGAGGAACTAAAATAATATACAAAGTCTATAAGTTAGTTTAAATTTAATATTATTTTTATTAAAGTAAAAATTATTAGTATATAATTTAAATTAAGTATCTTATTAATATCTATTTACTTATTTAGGTAAAAGTCCTATATTATATATATAATTATTATATCCTTATATTTTTCTAGCTTTTCTAATAGCTATTTATATATAGAAAAAAACTAATTTATTCTTAAAACCTTTATAATTATTTTAACCTTTTCCTATCTTTTTTCTTTATTTAAATTTATATAATAGCTAAAATATTCCCCTTTATAAATCTTAAATAAACCCTTTAATAATAAGAAAATATTTAGCTTAATATTAAAGTTTAAATTAAGAAATAAGTTTTTATCTTAGGATTTAATAAGTATTCCTTTTTCCTTAGTAAGAGCTTTATATTCTCCTATTAAAATATTATTATTTATTAGTAGGTATATTAGTTAGATTATATATTTTATCTTTTTATATATAATTTTCTCTTTTATTTAATCTTTAATATTAAGAGATTATACCTACTTTTTATTTAATTTAAGAATCTTAAGATAATATAAAAAAGACTAATCCTTCTTTAATAGGAAATATTTAATCTCCTCTATTATAAAAAACTTACCTTACTTTATTATATTAATAAGGTTAATAATAATCCTCTTATAATCTTTTATAAAATAATTAAAATTATAAAGTAATAAAATATTATTTAAGTTAAGAAACTTATATTTATTAGAAACTAAAAAATCTTTTTTAATAAAAATAACTAAGATTCCCTTAAATTTAATAAGCTTACTATATTATTTATTAATAATTTTAATATATTAGTAATTACTCCTTATAAGACTAAAATAAATTAAATTTTTAAAAATAGCCTCTTTCTTCTAATATTAACTAATATTAATATTAGAACTCCTCTTTTTTATAATTATAAAAATACTTATAAATTAGAAGATAGGGCCTTTACTTAACCTATTTACCTTTAACTTAAATATTCTTATCTTAAACTTTATTTCTATTATCTTAAAGTTATTTAACTTTATAAATATATATTATTATTTTATTTATTATTATTATAATAAGTTATTATTTACTAAACTTTATTTATATTTAATTTTTTAGTTTTACTTATAAAACTATTTAGGGTTATTATCTAAGTTAATAAGATAAATTCTTATATTTTCTTTTTTAATATTTTATCTTAACTTTAATAAATTAGTTTATTTATATTTATAACTTATATAGGTAATTCCTAATCTATTTAGTTAAAGTTATTAAATATAAATAAGGTACTCCCTACCTTTATACTTAAGTTTTATAAATATATTTCCTATTTTAGTACTTTAATACTTATTTCTTATTTAATAAAATTTAAAAGAGTTAAAATTAGTATTATTATAATATATTTAATAACTATAAGTTATATAACTTCTATTAAATAATATATTATATTAGAAATTAGCTTACTAGTAAAGCTAAAAATACTAAAATTAATAAGATTATAAGGTCTTAGTTTTTAAGTAGAGCTCTATTATAAATAAATATTAATATTATTTTATAATATTTATAATTATAAGTTATAAAAGTATATAAATAATTATAACTTCTTATTTTTTCTAATTTTTTATCTTTATTTACCTTATTAAGTAAAAATTTAATTTAATTTAAAATTATTTAAATATACTTAATTCCTCTATTTAATATTAATTAATTTATTTTATTTACTAATATATAATTATAAGCTTTACTATTTATATTAAAAGTATTTATATACTTATATAAGATTAAAATAATTAATCTTATAATAAGTAGTAAGATAATATTAAATAAAGTATTTTAATTAAATATAGTATTACTTAGTTAAAGTTTATATATAAGTTTAAAAAGGGTAAGACTTAGTTATACTTCTAAAATCTATATAAGAATTAAATTTATTATAAACTTTATATATTATTTTAGTTCCTCTATTAAGTTAAAATCTATAATAAAAGATAATATAATAAAAGAAGATATAATAAAAGAAGATATAATAACTTTATAATTTTACTCTTATAACTTATTTATAACTACTAATAGTTATAGTATTAGGCTATACCTATTTATACTAATATTATTAAGGTTAAAGTTATTATAAGTTATAAGTAATCTAATTTAATACTATTAAATACTATATATAAGTATTATTACTATATAACTTAGGCCTTAAATATAAGTTAGCTAAAATAAGTAATTATAAAAGTTACTACTATTACCCTAAAGATTTTAACTCTACTTAAATATATATCTATTATAACCTTCTTATATAAGACTACTTAAAAGTAATTATTAGCTAAAGTTAAGATAATAAGTAAATTAACTATATTTTATTATTTAAATATATAAACTTAATAACTTTATAATTATAAAATAGAGATTAATAAGTAGATTTACCTCCTTATAGAGGTAGCTCTTAAGGTATTATTATATATTAAATTTATATTAAGAAAGTTTAAAATTTTAATAAACTACCTAAGAGATTATAATATAGACTCTAATATTATTAACCTCTATATAAATCTTAAGGTAAAGTAAGAAAATAATAAGAATTTAATAAAGTTAGAGAAGTTAGTAAGAAAGAGTTTCTAAAAGTAGTTTAATAACTAGAGATTAGCCTTAATTATAAGAATATAATATAATTAAATAAAATTAATTAACCCTCCTAAATATAAAGGTAAAAGACCTATAATTATTATTTTTTAATTAATTTTATTTAATTATATTATATTTTTATAACTAAGGCTAGTTTTTAAATCTAAGGAATATTCCTTTATTAGAATTTTTCTTAGAAACTATCTCTTATCCTTTACTCCTACTTTATTAATAGCTTATTATTTTCTAATTTTTCCTTAAAATTTATATAAAAGTTAATAATATAAGAGTTTATATTAAACTCTCTTAACCTATTAATAAATAGATTAAGAAGTTTTAATAAGAAGTAGTTATTTATAAGGAGGTCTTTAAGGGCTCCCTTTATATAATTATAGACTTATAGGTTAATTTTTATTTTATAGCTATTTATAAGTTATTAGGTTTATATATCTAAATAGTGGAATTTAGTTAACTTACTTATTATCTTAGCTTTAATAGTATAATAGGCTAATAATTACTTTTAAGTAGTCTTTATATAAGAAGGTTATAATAAGTGAATATTTAAGTAAAGCTAGAACCTTTAGGGTAATAATAGTAGCTTTTATAATTACTTATTTTAGCTAACTTATATTTAAAGGCCTAAATTATATAGTAATAATACTTATATATAGTACTTAATAATATTAGATTAGGTTACTTATAGCTTATAATAGCTTCAACCTTAATAATATTAATATAAATAAGTATAGCCTAACACTATAACTATTAGTATAAAATGATAACTTTTAGCTATAAATAAGTTATAAGAGAATTATAAAGTTATTATATCTTCTTTTACTATATCTTCTTTTATTATATTATCTTTTATTATAAATTTTAACTTAATAAAGGAACTAAAATAATATATAAAGTTTATAAAATTAATTAAAAAAAAATAATTATAGGTCTTTTATCCTTATACCTAGGAGGAATTAAATTTATTATAAGTTTTAAGTTTATTTATAAAATAATTACTTTTAACTTAATATATTTCTATTAAACTTAATATAACTTAAAAAATAAGAATAATTTTAAGATTTTTAAGATTAAGAAATTTAATAATTCTAATTAATTTAATAAGTATTAATATAAATAAATTTACCCCTAAAACTAAAATAAGTTTTATAGATTTTATAAGACTTAAATTAAAATTTAGTCTTAATAAATTACTTTTTAATAAAGTTTTAATATAAGAATACTTAATTTTTATAATAAAGTTTTAATATTTATTTATAATATAATAAATAAGTAGAATTAAAATTTATATAATACTTATAACTTAATCTTTAAATACCTTAAATTTAAGAAATTTATTAATATAAATTAAATATTATAATTAATATAAATATAAGTAACCTTATAGCCTTATAATTATATTTTAATAATATATAATATCTAAGTAGTAATAAGTAGTATATTTAGACTTATAATATTAAAATATCTTATATATCTTATTAGTAATCTAAACTTTTTATTTATTTTAATATTTATAACTAAAAGTTATTTAAAATATATATTCTTATAAGTATTCTTTTTATCTTAAAAGGGCTATAAAAAGTTAGGAAACTAAGACTTATAAATACTTATATATTTTTAAATAAAATATAAGTAATAAGTTTAAATTTTCTTATAAGCTCTTTATATTAACCCTTATTTTAAATAATTAATAAAGTATAAATTACTTTATACCTTTTTTTTTTATTAAGTAAGATATTATAACTCTTTACTAATATAATAGGACTTATAAAAAATAAAAACTTTTTATTTTATTTATTTTAATAATATAACTTAATAATTATACTTCTTTCTTTAAAAAATAATAAGATAAAATAAATAATTAAATAATAAGAAATAGAATTATTATAATAATTATAAGTTATAAAGTAAAAAATAAAAATAAAATAAGAATTATTATTAAATACTAATATTTATTCCTATTTTATATATTTTTAGTTAAGTATAAAATATTAATAAAATTTAAATTAAATATCTTAAGTAAAAATATATATATATAAATAATATTTTTAATAATAAAAACTTAGATAAAATAAAAAGTAGTAATAAAAATATTATAATTATTCAGAAATAAGTTATAATTAAAAGTAGTAATATTTTTTTTTTATTCTTAAACTATATTCTTTATTCTTCTATTATCTAAGTCTTAGTCTTTCTAATTATTTATAGCCTATTTACCTATAAAGATAATAAGTAATCTAAAAATTAATTTTAGTAATTAACTTACCTTATTCTTATATTAATTAGTACTTTCTAAATATAAAAGTAAAAACTAAATAATAATAATAATAATAAGATTAAATTTAAGATTATTTATAATTTTTAATTTTATAAAATACCTTAAACTTTTAAAAGATATATAATTATATTTTTTTTTAACTTTATAAGTAATTCTTACTTATTTATAATAATTCTTAAAATATATATATATATTATTATAACTTATTAACTTAAAACTTTATAAATTATTCCTATTATTAATTAAAGGACTCTTAATTAGTTAAAAATAGAGGCTTAAATACTTAATATAAGAGGATTTTATAGGAAGGTTATATTATAATAAGTAAAAAGAATATTATTACTCTTAAAGGCTAAGAACTTAAGGAAGTAGAGTTAAGGTTTTATTAAAATTATTATAAAGAAACTTATTAAAGTAATTAATAATATTCTTAATTATATAGGTTTTAATAATAAGGAGATAATTATTATTATTATTATTTATATTTAAGATTTTTAGGTAGTCTTAAAAAGTTATATAAATAATTTCTTTAAGATTAAAAATAAAAAAAATATTATTTATAATATATAATTTACTCTTATCTTTTAATTATTCTTTATTCCTAAGAATATAAGTAAGAAAAACTTAGTTTAAACCTTTAAATAATATAAAATATCTTTATTATATATTTTATATTACTATTAATAAGGATTTACTAATTATTATTAGTTAGGGAGGAAAATATATATTTATTTTAGGAAATAATTTTAAATAATAATTTTAAAAAAAGTAATAATATATATTTAATAATATATTTATATATATAAAAGTAGAAATAAGAGCTAAGAAGTAATTAATAATTACCTATTATATTAATTAAATATACTTATTTTATTAAAACTAATATATAATATAAGCTAACTTTAAGTAAAGTTTATATAATATTATATTTAAGCTATTAAAATTAGTAAAATAGACTTAATTAATAATTTTCTATATAAAATAAGTACTTTTAATTAAATATATATTTATTTATTTAATATAATTAGAAAAAAATAAGTTTAAATAATATTAGAATAAGAATAATTATTTTATAATTTTATATTATAAAACTAAGAAATAAGTAAGAAATAATTTTACTTTTTAATATAAAATAATTATTTAAATATATAACCTTTTAAAATTAGTTAAAATTAAGACTTAGGAGGTTATTATAATATTATAAAAGTAGAGATTTTAATTATATAAGGGCTCTTAGATATTTATTATATTAGTTATATATTAATAAGGTTTTATAAATAAGAATATTATATATTAGTTAGTTAATTTACTTTATTAATAATAAATTACTTATTATTATAAATTTTATAATTAAATATTAATTTATAAGAAGTTAAAAAATAATATTTAAGTAATTTATACTAATATTAATAATTTTAGTAATAATATATAACTTATAACTAATTAATATATTTTCTAATTATAAATAAAGGAGTATATAATAACTATATATTTATTATTACTCTTATTATTATACTTATATAAGATATAATTCTAAAAGTTAGTAATATTATTAAAGGTCCTCTTAATTATTAGGTAGAATAAGTAATATAACTTAAACCTTAATATCCTCTTATATAAAGTATTAATAAGATTTATATATAAGAATATTAGTAGAATTAAGTTTAAAGTATTATAATTAACTATAAATAAGATAAGAATCTTAATCTTAAAGGTTAAATATTAGTATTATTATAATTAGAATAGTTATAATAGTTTATTAATAATATTATAATTAAATATAAAGTATTAGATAAAAATTACTTTAAATAAAATAAATATAATAAATTATAATAAGTATAATAGGTAGTATAATAAGTAGTCTTATAAAATCTTTTTATTATTTCTTTTTATTTATTAGGCCTTATTAGAATATATTATATACTCTAAGTTAATATAATAAGGTTTATACTTAATATAGTTTTAGTTTCTTTAAAATATAAGGAATAAAGTTTTAGTAGCTTATTTTAGTAATAAAATATAATAAGTTTTACTTATATATATATTTTTTAGTAATAAAGGTAATTTTTATCCTTTTAAGTATTAGCTAATTAGATTATTATAGGGTTAGTTTATTATACTTATTATATATTAGAATAGGTTTATTTTAAGAAAGTTATTTAAGTTAATATTTCTCTTTAAGTTTTATTTATTAAATTAAATAGTAGTATATATAAAGGTTATTTAATAGTTATTAACTTTAAGTTTTAACCTAATTAAATTAATAATAATAAAGTCTTTTAGTTTAAGTTTATTAAGAACTTATATTAGGTTTCTTAACTTTTATATTATTAGGATAAAAATATATAATATAATATAATTTAATATAACTCTCTAAGAATATATAAGTTAGCTAATAATTTAATTTATCTTCTACTTAATCTTCTAAGAAAATTAATTAAGGGTATATTATTATATTAGGGTAGTTTATAATTACTTAATAATATAAAAAGGTATTATCTTAAGATATATATTCTTATTAAACTTAAATATTAGATTCTTAATTTATTATAATAAAATATTATTACTTATCCTTACTCTTATACTTATTATCTTATTATATTATACTTATTTAATTATATTATTAATAATATTATTATTTCTATTTAAAATTATATTAATAATATTTAAGGTATATATTATAATTAATTTTATATTATAACTTATTTAATTTATAATAATTTTCTAAGGTAATTTTTTAATTATTATATTAATTTTATTATTTTAATATTATATCTTATTTTATATCTTCTTAAAGTTATTATTATTATTAAAAATTATTTAAATAAATTTAAATTAGGCTAATATCTTAACTTAATATTATATATAAAGATATTATTATAGGTTTTTAGCTTAAATAAAGGTCTTATTATATATACTTTTATTATAAAGGTATTTATTATAATAAAACTAATTATTATTTCTTATTATTTTTATTATCCTTAGTTAATTATAAGAACTTATATTTATAATTTTATAAGAAATAATATAATAACCCTTTATTATTATTTTATATTACCTTATATAGCTAGGGCTTTAAAATAAGATTAAGCCTATAATATTATTATTATTATAATTAATTATATATATATAAATTTTTATAATATTATTATATTTATTATTTTTATATTTTATATTAACTTAAATAAATATTCTTTATTATTAATTAATATATTTTATAAAAAGTAAATAATAAACTATCTTATATATAAGTAATTTATAATAACTTTATTATTTATTTTTTTTATCTTATATTTACCTATTATAATAGTTATATTATAAGAAGGTTAAAATAAATATAATTTACTTTATAAGTTAGAAATACTTAAAATTTTAATTATTTAGTTTTTTAAGTTATAATTATATATCTTATTATTATTATATTTATTCTTTACTATTTTTTTTTATAAATTAATATCTTCCTTAATATAATTTATTATTATATATATTTTTATTTAATTTATTTTTTTTTCTTATTTTAAAATAAGATTTTAGGTTTATATTAGTTTCTTTTCTTATTTTTTAATAAAATTCCTTTTAAAGATAAGTTCTTAAATTTCTAAATATACTTTTAATTATTTTTTAATTAATTTTTTTATAAATATAAATTTCTTCCCCCTAAGAAAGGAGTATTTTAAATACTTAGAGAAAAATTAGAAAAAATATATTTCTTCTAAATAATTTTAAAGAACCTTTATAATTAGAGGAATTTATTATAAGAATATATATATAGCTAATTATATTTTAAAAAGAATTATTTTATTATTAAATTTATTAAAATATTTTAATTTTATATATTATAATAATTATAATATATTCTACTTAAATAATAAGTTTAGCTTAGTTATCTTATAATATAAAGTTAATACTATTTATATAAGTAGTAATAATTTATTATTATTTAAAATTTATTAAATAAACTTTTTTATTAATTAATAAATTCTTTATAATTAAGTAAAGTATTTATCCTTTAATATATTAACCTTATTTATCTTAAGGTAGATATTTAAGAAGTAGTATTAAAATTTAAATATTCTCTTAATATAATTATAATTTATTAGTAGAATTAATTAAATAATAAGGCTTATAATTATATATTAAACCTTATTATTATAGTTATAAATAATAACTTTAAGAATAATAATATACTTATTTTAATTAAAAAGGTTTATAAATAGCCTTATATTTAAGATTAAAAAGTTATTAATTAGTACTAATAAGTATAAGTTATTTAATATAAATAATATTAATTATTATTATATAGGAGTTAATAGGATTTATAAGTATAAATATAGTTAAATAAATAAAAATTATAGTTATTATAATTATTATAATTATTATAATTATTATAATTTTTATAACTATTATAGTTCTTATAAAAGTTATAATAATAAAGACTATAATAATTAAGGTTATAATAATTAAAATTATAATAATTAAGACTAAGGTAATTAAGATTAAAATAATAAACTTTATAATATTATAACTTAATTTTATATATATATTTTAATTTAAAAGTAATATATTTTATTATTAATATTTATAAAGTAACTTTAATTAAAAAATTAAATAAATATATTATTTATATAATCTTATTATATATTTTAAACTTATATATTAATACTAATTTATTTATTTAATATTTTCTTTTTAATAATAAAATTAATAAAGAACTTAAAGAATTTAATAAATTATATTATAATTATATTAAAACCTTTTATATTCTTAAAATTAAAAAATTAAATAAAATAATAATTAATAATAATATATATAAATATACTATTTTAAATAATATTATTATTAAAATTAATATTAGAGTTAAATAAATAAAAAAATATTATAATAATACTCTTAATATAAAAGTATATTATAAAGTTTAAATTATTCTATTATTATTTTAAGATCCTTATAATTAAAACTTTATAAATAATTTTTATTATATTAATTTAAATAAATTTACTTTCTTACCTATTATAATAATAATTTTACCTAATTATTATTTTTATACTTTTTATATATTTTTATTAATTTTATTTTTTATTTTTACTTTATAATAATTTAACTAATTTTAAATAATATTATAAAGTTAATTATTTAATAATAAAAAAATAAAGAAATATATATTATATATTAGTTAATAACTATTTTAATATAAGTAAAATAAATATATATATTTAAGATATAATAGGTTAAAATAAAGAAATTATAAAAATTTTTTTTAATTAAATTAAACTCCTTTTATTACTATTTTTATAATAATAAAAAGTATTCTTATTAAAATATTTTTACTAATATTTAATTATAATATATATTAAGAATTTAAAAGAGTAATAAGTATATATTTAAGGAGGTATTAAGTATTAATTTCTATATTTCTTATTAATTAGATTTAATAATTTTTATAAATAAAGCTTAAATCTTTATAAATAGACTTTAAGTTTATAATTAATAATAATAATAAGTTAAACTACTTTAATATTAAACTTATAATTTTCTTAAATATTATTTATTAAAATATAAAAATACTTATTAAAATAATAAAAAATATAATTAAATTTAATAAAAATATAAATAAATTTAACTTAACTACTTATATTATTAAAGTTTACTTTATTATATAAGAAATAAATAATATTAATATATATAATATATTTAGTAATTAGCTTTAAAATATATTAAAATTTATTAAGATTTAGATTATTATTATTTAACTTTAAAAAATAGTTTTAACTTTTAAGAGTTTTTATTTTATTAAGTCCTCTACTTATAATATAATATAAAATATTACTTTAAGTAATATAAAAATTTAATATTTAAAATTTTTATTTATTTAAATCTTTCTTAATTACCTAATATATTTACTTATTATATAAATATTATATATTTAGCTTATAACTTTAAATTATATTTTATATTAAAAAACCTTTTTTAATAAATTATTATTTAATAAGTATTATAAGCTTATTATAAAGTCTTTTACTAAGGACTATATAGTAAATTTTATTAAAAAATATAAAAACCTAAAATAAAAGTTAAAACTTAGCTAATTTAAAGCCTAATATTAAATAATTCTAAAAATACTTAATTAAATTAGGGGGAAAAATATAAAAAATTTAATTAAATAATATTAATATTATTTATAATTAGGTTTTATTAAACTTATTAATTAAATAATAGTTTATACCTTATAATATTATAAATTTCTACCTAAAAAGTAAATTACCTAATTTAGGTTATTAATCTACCTATTTTAATATAAGCTACTACTATATATGGTAGAAAGTCTTGTAAAAATGGGAAAACTTTTTCTCCTAAAGTTGTAGAGTAGGATGGATAATCTTATTTCTAATGCAAGTCTACTTGTGGATTGGCCCAGTGGTGATTTCATGGTCCGCTGGAATTCCTCTCGTGTTAGTCTACCACGCTTTAAGGTTCCCTAGATCGGCAGACGGCTCTAGCTCAAGAGCGTTGTGTGTACCGGTGTTGTTCCATACCACGCTATGCTATGTCGAGTGCCACAATGGAAGAGACGGAAACACAGCACGTGGGGACGGCATCACAGACTGACAGCGTGCTGTGTCTTGCGTCACGGCAGACAAGTCGGCCCTCAACAAGAGACATTTGAATTGGATGTGGTTTCTCAACTTGTTCGCAGTTGGTATGACCAACTCCTCATTCTACCCAGTTCTATCCTCGCAAGTCATTCTCGGGCAGCACAATAAGTGAAGCACAGATAGGTGCCGGTTTTAGCCGTTGTGTGACGGAGGGCATGTCACAACTGGTGACACCAGGATGGGCTGAGGAAGCTGGGCTGAGCTGAGCTGAGCTGAGGTGCCAGAGGAGCTACTGCAATACATCTGTGACGATCTGTTTCAGACACACCCTGACTCTCCTGGACACACCCATGGCACGGTGGAATCCAGGTTTTGGTGCATCTCGGTTGACTGTTGGCAGGCTGGCCTGGTTGGGTGACTTTGGAGTCTTTTGAGGTGAGGTGCCATTCCCAGCCTCCCGACGACCCACGCGGGTGCTAAAAACGTAGGCTAGTGGGGATTAGTGTTGTGACAAAAATTTATACAAATTTGTATAAATGCCTATTTATACATTTATATATGTATAAATATATAAATATATAAATAAGAATTTATATAAATATATAAATATATAAATATATAAGTATATAAGTATATAAATATATAAATTTATATATATTTATATATTTATATAAATAAAAAACTACTTATAAAATTATTTATTTAACTTCTTATTTAACTTTTTATTTAATTACTTATATAATTACTTATATAACTCTTTATTTAATTATTTATTTTACTTTATAAATAAATTAAATAAATTATTTATAAGGTATTTTACTAAGAAAAACCTTTAAAAAAAGAGAAAACTTAATATATATAAGGCTTATTAAGTATAAACTAATATAATAAGTTAGCTATATAGGGGTCTAGCTTATTAGTAGAATAAAAAGAATAAAAAAGTATAAAAATTATATTAAGGTATAACTTAAACTTAAACCCTCTAATATATAAATGTTAGCTTTATATTTTATAATTAATTTATATAGGCTTTATATATTATTATATTATTTTATATAATAAGTATATTTTTATATAATTATTATAAATATTAAATTTATATTACTAGTTATTATACTATATATATTATAAATTTATATTATATATATAATTTACCCCCTTTATAAGGGTAAAATAAGTATATATATATATAAGTATACTAGTTATAGAGGTATATTATATATATATAGAGGGCTTATATAAGTAGGCCTTTATATCTAATATTTTTTAGGGTATTTTAATATTATTTAATATATATTTTAAAATATAAATTATATATTATTAAATTTAAAAAAAATTCTACTTTTTAATAATATTATTTAATTATTAAAAACCTTATATTATATAGGATATTTTATAATATTTAAAGAGAAAATAATTTATTTATAAGGAGTAAAACTAAAATTATTATATAAATTATACTTATTTTTAATTAATTTAACTAATTATTTAACTACTTATATAACTCCTTATTTAACCCTTTATATAACTCCTTATATAACTTTTTATATAACCCCTTATTTACCCCCTTATTTATCTCCTTATCTACCTCCTTATTTAACTTCTTATTTAACCTTTTATTTAATTCTTTATTTAACTTTCTTTTTTAACTTATTCCTTAATTCCTTATATAATCCTTTATAAATATATATTTATATATCTAACTATTTAGTATTTTTTATATATTTTAAAAAAAAAATAAAAAGTGGGCTTAGGGTTATACTAAACTTATACTATTAGGAATTAAACCTAAACCTCTAATTATTAATAACTAGTATTCTAATTATTAAACTATAGTACTTTATACTTAGTAAACTAATACCCCTTAGAAAATTTAGAGATTAGACCTACCTATATAAGAATAAAATTAAAATATTTATTTTTATTTATTTAAATAAGTATTTAAATATAAAAGCTTATAAATTTAAGTTTATAAAAATAAGTTTATAAATATAAAGTTATAAATTTAAGCTTATATTTATATAAGTATATAAGTTATATTATTTATTCCTTTATTTACCTCCTTATTTACTTTCTTATTTATCTCTTTATTTACCCCTTAAATATCCCTTATCTAACTTCTTATATAATTATTTATTTATTTCTTTATTAAATTTCTTATTTAAATTCTTATTTAACTTATTTATTTATTTACTTATAATTTTAACTTTTTAAAAGTTCCTATTTATACTATTTATAATTTTAACTTCCTAAGGGTTCTTATTTATACTATCTATTATTTTAGCTTCTTAAGGGTTCTTATTTATTATTTTAGCTTCTTAAGGATTCCTATTTATACTATCTATTATATTAACTTTCTAAGCCTTCCTATCTATTATTTTAGCTTCCTAAGCCTTCCTATTTAAACTATCTATTATATTAACTTCTTAAACCTTCCTATCTATATTATCTATTATATTAACTTTTTAAGCCTTCCTATCTATTATTTTAGCTTCCTAAACCTTCCTATCTAAACTATCTATTATATTAGCTTCCTAAGCCTTCCTATTTATACTATTTATTATATTAACTTTCTAAGCCTTCCTATCTATTATTTTAGCTTTCTAAACCTTTTTATCTATATTATCTATTATATTAACTTTCTAAGTCTTCTTATTTATTATTTTAACTTCTTAAGCCTTCCTATCTATTATTTTAGCTTCCTAAGCCTTTTAGCCTAGTTATCTAATTATTAATAGTATATTTCTTAATAGAAGAAAGAATAATAAATATAAACCTAATTCCTTCCTTTATTCCTCTCTTTTTTCTTTCTTTTTCTATTAACTTATTATTAATTCTATTTATCTTATCTACTATTTATCCTATCTATTATCTACTATCTACCCTATCTATTATATTACTAAGAATAACCTTTATTTTACCCTAACCCTAAATTACTATAATATCTTCTTATATTACTCTTTATATCTAAGCTAAGCTTCTTAAACTTACTTTTTTTACCTTTATTAATTCTCTTATTAATAATTTACTCCCTACTATATATATATTTTATTTTTTCTACTTTATTTTACTTACTAATATATATTTAGAACCCTAACTTTAATATTAATATAACTAATATACTATATAATTTAACTAATTTTCCCTATAATATAAGTTTTTTCCTTCTTTATTCCTTTTCTTTTTCTTTATTATTAATATAATACTAAATTATTATAAGAGCTATATAAAGTTAAAAGATATAAAAATACCCCTTATAACCCTTATAAGCTAATAAGAAAGCTTAAAACCCTAATAAGTACTTTAATATTATTTTTATTTATTTTTATTTATTTATATTTTAATAATTTAGCCTAACCTATTTATTAATAATACTAAATTAGCTTAAGCTATAATTTAGCTTACTAAATTAGAGGTATTTTAATATAAATATTATTAGTAATCCTAATTCTTACTAATTTATTAGCTTATTATTTAATTCCTATTCTTACTTTTATCTTAACTCTTAACCCCTTAAGATATAAATTAAATATTTAACCCTAAGTACCTACTATTCTAAGTAAGTTATATATTATTAAATAGCCCTTTTTTTTCTCTATTTATTAATATTTCTTTTATAATATTTTAAGGCCCCTAATAAGAATAATAAATTTCACCTTACTAAAATCCTTAATCTTAAACCCCCTACCTTCCCTAATAATATTCTTATATTAGAGAAAAATAAAGACCTTAATAAGATAAATATATAAAAAATACTACTCTTTTTACTCTATTTAATAGTATTTTTTACTAACTCCTAACCCTATTATAACCTCTAAAAGATAAAAAAATAGAAGCTTTTATTAAGAAATATAATTATAATATATTACTCTTATAACCCCCCCTATATATTAAAGAGGTAAATAAAACTACTAACCCTTATTTAATACTATTATAATATATACTAATTATTATTTAATATTAATATTAGTAGATAATATAAGAAAATTATCCTAATAATATATAGAAATATTATTTACTTTAATACTTAGATTATAAATATATTAATATTATTAATTATAACTATAACTATACTTATTAGTATAATATAAATAAATAACCTATATTATATTATATTATATATTAAATATACTAATTTATTACTAATATTTTAATAAGGATAAATTTCTTAGGTATTATTTATACCTAAATTATAAGAAAATATTTATTTTTTAATAGTAAATTTATATATATTATAAGTATATATAAAAGGGTTATTATAGTAATTATACCCTTAAAAGAGTCTAAAATAGGGGCTAAATATAATATATAATATATATAACTTAAGATAAATTAGGTTAAATATATATACTTATATTATTTTCTTTTTCTTTATAATAATAAATAAATTTAATATTAAAGTATTAAAATCCTAAAATTTTATTTTAATTTAACTATTTTAACTTATATATAAATAAATAACTTTATTTTAAAAATACTATTTATTTAAAATTACTATTATTATTATTTTTTAATTTTTTTTCTAATAAAATATTTTTTATTAATTTTAAATTAGAAAATCTTTTAACTTAAAGTTTATAATCCTCCTTATTATTATTATTATATTTTAAAACTAATAATTCTTTTTAAGTAATATATTTTAATTTAATATAATAATTAATAATAATATTAGTACTACTATTAAAATTACCCTTAATAGTAGTAAATATTATAAAAATATTTAAATATTTAATAGTTAAAATAGATAAATAAAGATAAGAACTTTAATTTAACTTTTATTATATATAAATATTAAATTATTATTTTAATTAGTTTATTAAATATATATAATACTAAAGAATTTAAATTAAAAGTATATACTTATATTATATAACTTTAATATTTTATTAAAATAGTTTTTTAATTTTATTTTTAATTTATTATTTTTTTTATTTAATTTAAATATATTTTTACTAATAGTTAGAAATAAATTATCTAATTTCTAATCTTTTTTTAATTATTATTATATTTTTTTAGGAGATAAAGTATTATTTAGGGTATTATATTTTTTATTTTAAGTTGAAAGTTTTTTATTTTTATTTTTATTTTCTTATATTTATTTATATAATTTAATAAATTATTAGTAATTATATTAATATATATTATATAATAGCTTACTTATTTTTTAAGTTTTTTATAAAGAATTTCTTTAATATATTTAATTTATTTAAGATTAAATATTTCTTTTAAAACTTATATATTAAACTTAGGGTCTAATAATATAGTAAATATATAAGTTTTATATTTCTTAATATATATATTATTTTATTTAAAGTTAGGTAGCTAATATTTATTTAATTTAGTTAGACCTATATTTATATTTTAAATAAAAGAAGGTATAAAAGGGTATAAGTATACTTATAATATATATATTAGTTTAATTTTAAATATAAGTATATTTATATTTAACTTATTCTCTAATTTTAATCTTAATTTTATTTAGAGGTATAATAATTTTTATATTTAAGTAAATTTTAATATATTTCTTTTATATATAATAATATATAGCTTAATATTAGATATTTGCCTTATAAAAACTTAGTTAGCTTTGAGAATAAATTTAAAATATTTTTTAAATTATATAATTAAATTTAATTTCTTTATATAATAATAATTTCTTTTAATAGATTATAATTAAAATTTTATAATAATTAATTAATAAGTTTTTAAAATTTAATAGCTATTTCTAATATATTAAATAGAGAATTTTAATAAGTTTTAATATTTAATTATTAAAATATTATTAGTTATATATTTTAAAGTATATATATAATAAAAAAGATACTTAATAATTACTTAAAGGAATTAAAATTCTTTTATTTTTATAAATATCTTTATTCTCTTTATTTTCTTCTTTATATTTAATTAGTATATTAATTTAATATTTTTAAATTAAATAATTTTATTTAATAGTAATTATAACTTATCTTATTATATTTAGTAACCCTATTTATAATTAGTATATATATTAAAATTAGTATTATATTTAAATATTTAATAGTTTTTTTAAAATTAAATCTTTTTCTTATTATAAAATTATTTCCTATTCTTCTCTACTTTAAGTAAAAATAGTAAATAATTTAATTTCCTTTAAATTAGTATTATTATTAGTATTATTATTAAAAGAAGTAATTATATTCCTAGCTACTATATTTAATATATATATTATATACTTTATATTAGTTTGAAATTTATAGTTATTTTTAAGTAAATATTAGGTTTTAAAAATCTTAAGAAATATATTATTATTAGAACTATTATCTTAAGTAATATTATTAATATAAGTTAATATATATATAAGAATACTTAAAGGATATTTAAGTTAAATATCTATTTATTATTAATAATAGAAGATTAAGTAGAATTAAAATATTTTTTTAAAATATTTTATATATATAGTTTCTATTATAAGCTTTTTTTAAAAGTTTAAACTCTAAAATAATATTAGTATTTATTATATAATTAAAGAGAATAATTATATATATATTAACCTATTAATTAATAGTTGGGTTTATTTTTATTATTAATAAAATTTATAATAATATTTAAATATTTATATAAATTTATAAAAGTCTATATATCTAATTAAATAGATATATCCTTTTTATTTTTAGTTTATATTTTAATTAAACTTTTAAGCTCTTAAATTATATTATTATAAGAAACTTATAAAGTTACTTATAGTTTTTAATAATAAATCTTAGGTATATTTTTATTTAATAATTAATATTATACTTAAAGTTAAATCTAATTAAATATTTACTTATTTAAATAATATATTAAATTATTAAAAGAATTTAAAGATAAAATATTAAAAAATAAGTTATTAGTAGATAAAAAGTTAATAACTTTTTAAAGATAAGTTTTATTATTTATATTAATATTTTAATATATTACTTTTTTTTTCTTATTTTTATTAAAAGATTTTATAATAAATAGTTAAGTACTTTTTTATAATTTTAAATTAATATTTTAGTAAATAAACTTATTATAATTAGATCCTAATTTAAGATATATTAGTATTTTTATTAAATATTTAGTTTATATATATATATATTTTTTATAAGTTATTTTTCTAAATTTATATTAGTAGTAATTTATATATATTTTTCCTTATAATATTAAGCTTCTACTAAGCCTATTTATATTCTTTTAATTAGATAAGATATAATAGTAGAGTAATTTAGTATAGTATAAGAAAATATAACTTTTTTAGGGGTATTAGGGTTAATATTTAAGAGTTTATAAGTAAATAACTTATTTAAAAGAATATAAGAGTTTAGTAGTTTAAAGATATAATTTAGTTAATTTTCTTTATTATTTTTATAATTATACTTTTTCTTTAGATTTTTTAGTTTAATAAAAGGGGTAGTAATAGATATAATATTATTATTATTACTATTATAATAAGATATATTATTAAGTTTAGAATCTTAGGTATTTATACCCCTAGAAGAGTTAGAAGGTCTAGTAATAAAAGATATAAAAGAGTTTATTTTTTAAGATTTTTTAAATATATAATAAGTTTTTTTTATAAGGATTTAATATATTTTTTATATTTTTATAATAATTTTATAATATAATAATAAGTTTTTATATATATATAATTAGTTATATTTTTTAATAGTTATATAAGTGGTGATAAGTTATTATTAGATGTAATAAAAAGAAGAAAAAGAAAAAAAAAAAGAAAAGAGGTATTAAAGATATATTTATATTATTAATCTAATAGTATAATAGTTTATTAGTTTATTAGTATACTAATATAGTAATATAATAGTTTATTAGTCTAATAGTATATTAGTATAATAGTATAATAGTTTATTAGTTTAGTAGTATATTAGTATAATAGTATAATAGTTTATTAGTTTAATAGTATATTAATATAGTAGTATAATAGTTTATTAGTTTAGTAGTATATTAATATAGTAGTATAATAGTCTATTAGTTTAGTAGTATATTAGTATAATAGTTTATTAGTTTAGTAGTATAGGTATATAATAGTTTATTAGTTTAATAATATAGTAGTATAATAGTCTATTAGTTTAATAGTATAATAGTTTATTAGTTTAATAATATAATAGTATAATAGTTTATTAGTTTAATAATATAGTAATCTATTAGTATAATAATATAATAATATAGTAGTATAATAGTCTATTAGTTTAATAATATAGTAGTATAATAATTTATTAGTTTAATAATATAATAATATAATAATTTATTAGTTTAGTAGTATAATAATATAATAATCTATTAGTTTAGTAATATAGTAGTATAATAATTTATTAGTTTAATAATATAGTAGTATAATAGTTTATTAGTTTAATAGTATAATAGTTTATTAGTTTAATAATATAATAGTTTATTAATATAATAGTTAAATAATATAATAGTATAATAGTTTATTAGTTTAATAATATAGTAATATAATAATATAATAATATAATAATATAAAAGTTTATTAATATAATAATATAATAGTATAGTAGTATAATAATTTATTAATATAATAATTTATTAATTTATTATTTTATATTAAAAAGTAAAAGTTTTATTTTTCTTATAAATAAAGTTTATATACTTTTTCTTACTCTTATTATATAAATTTAATAATCTATTAATATATTAATATAAAGTATATTAAGAGTTATATATTAACTTATATAAATATATTATATATATAACCTTATTATATATAAAGTTAAATTTTAAATATTTTAAAATAAAAGTATTTAATTATTTAATAAAATAAAAAATAAAAGAATAATTTTTATAAATTAAATTATTATAATATATAAGTATAAATAACTTTATTCTTTATATTATAATATTATATATTAGTATAAATAATTAAATAATTAAATAAGTAGTTAGATAAATAGTTAAATAAGTAGTTAAATAAGTAAATAAGTAAATAAGTAAGTTTATTTCTACTTATATAAACTCCTCTTATATTATATAATTAGAAGATAGGGGTTATAAGAAGAATACTAATATTATAGTTTAGTAGTTAGAATTTTCTAAAGTATAGGAAGGACCTAGGTTTAATTCCTAGTAATATTATTTTCTTCTTATAGTCTTTATTTTTCTTTTATTATTTTTTTTATTTAAATAAGTACCTAAATAGGTACTTAAATAGGTATATAAATAGATATATAAATAGGTATTTAAATAGATACTTAAATAAGTATATAAATAAGTATATAATAAGGTATATAAGTAGGTATATAAGTAAGTATTTTATTATTTATAAGAATATTTAATTATTTTTTTAAATATCTTTTTATATACTTATTTATATATTTATTTAAGTAAATAAACTCCTTATTTTTTATATATATATTATTTATTTAAATAGTTCTATTTTTTCTTTAATTTAATTAAAAAACTAAAGAATAAATTATAAATTAGTTAGTTTTTTAGTTATATTTATTAATTAAAAAAATAATTAATTACTTAAATTTTAATTAATAATATTTAATCTTAATTAAAATTATTAATTAAACTAATTTTATTTAATTTTAACTTTATATATACTAATATATTAATATACTAATATATTAATATACTAATATACTAATATATTAATATACTAATATATTAATATAATAATATATTAATATATTAGTATAATAAAAGAGAAATAAGAAAAGGGAAGGGGGAGAAAAAGAAAAATTCTTTTATATTTATTTATAATAGATATAAAGGGATATAACTAATTAAGTAGGTAGTTAGTATTAGCTAGCTATTAGTTATAGGCCTCCTAAGTAACCTTTAAAAGATAATACTTATAATACTTTTAGCTAATAACTATCTTAGTAACTAAATACTATATAAATCTTATATAACTTTATTACTTTATAAGCTCTAATAAATAGTATACTACTTTTCTTATTCTTATTATATAATACCCCCTATATATTAGATATTTAATAAATAAGCCTTAATAATTAAGTAATTTAATATTCTTAGTTTAAATTCTAATTAATTACCTAATATAAAATTAGTAATAAATACTATACCTATTACTACTAAGAGGTAGGGGAAACTTAGATTTAAATCTTAGTTAAGGTGTTTATTTTTAGCTTTTTTTATTTATTTTTTTAAAATTTTTTTATATATATAACTATATAAATATATAAGTATTTATATATTTATATATTTATATATATATAAGTATATAATATATAAAGTAAGTTAATATATAAATATATAAATATATAAATATATTAGTATATAAATATATAAATGTATAAGTGTATAAGTGTATAAGTGTATAAGTATATAAATGTATAAATGTATAAAGACTGTATAATCACTACACTGGTGGGGATCCAGGATCTGGGAGCTTGGGCCTAATGGGACCCCAAGCTCCCGATTAGCCTGCCCTGTTGTGGTCCGCCGTCCCACCCGTCCGCTGTCGACCAGCCCCGCGGATTTCCACTCCCGTTTCCATGTGGTTGGAACGTGGGGTGGGAGCGGGCAGGGCAGGAGGCACAGGCGGAAGGGGCACACAGGAGGGGAGGAACGAGGAACGTCATCGCCTCTGCTCGCCTGGGTCCGTCTCTCCTGGCATCTTGTGATTCCATCCAAGGCCCAAGAGATTGGATCAGGTACTGCTGAAGCTGAGTGCCATCTTCCAGTTTGCGTGCAGCTTGTCATATTGTTAGTGCCGACTACATCGGGTCGTCCTCCCGGATTGCCAGACGATCACAGGGCAGCCCCAGATCCTGGCCGCCCACCATTCGAAGCTGGGCCACCAAAACAGCAATCGAGCCGGCGATCAGCGACGTCACAGGGTAGCAAGGCGCAGGACAGGCGGACTCGGGAGTGCGGCCAGTCTGCTTCTTGGAAGCCTCATCGAAGGAAAAAGGACGGCCTGGCAGCCCTGGCAGCCCTGGTGGTGCTTCTGTGCTTATGCCCTGCAGCTTGTCGGTCTGGCACTCTGGCACTCTGGCTTGTCTAGCATTCTAGTGTACACCAGGTTGGTGGGTGGGCACTGACGCCCGCCTGCATGCTGCTGCACCTTGAGCTCATCATCAGTCCAAAACAAATCCCCGAATCAAGTGCCTCGCTTGCTCTCCCTGTCAGGGCACTGGGGCCCTTGTCTTGTTGTTTCCCTCCGCAATCCCGCACCAGGCCAAGCAGGGCCCTCCCATCGACGCAACCTTCTCAGACCTCGTCGAAACTGGGAACCACCCCTGCGCAACCATCCCATCAGCCCCGGCGGGCCAACGTTGGCTTGTTGTTGTTATTCTAGGCCAGGGTACAACGGCCCTCTCCATCATCAACCCTCAACCCTCGTCTCTCGCCCTGCCACCCGACTTTTGTACTTCTGTTCCAGTGCAGCCAGATCTCCACCCGATCTTGTCTTCAGGCACCACTTCCTCGTCCTGTTCCTGTCCACTTGCTTCCGGCCAGACCTGCGACCACCCGCCCAGAATAGCCAATCTGCTCGTCATCCTGCGCTGAAGAAGCTTCGTCCCGCTTCCTCGCTGCACCTACCTGCGCAACTCCTCGGGAAACCTTAAAACCCCACGAGAGACCGCAACCGCACCGCCCTTCACCACTTGCGAATCACCCAACCAGTTCCAAGGCGTTGCAGACTAGTTGTTCATCATGGCAGTCCTATTCACCATTGGTTTCGTCTTCTGGCGATTCCTGGAGATCATCACTCTGGTAAGCCCTTGCTTAACTTGCGACAACTGGCGCATTCATGTTGCAGAGACGCACCTGCGTGTCATCTTCTGCGAGTCGCAAACCTTCACATTCTGCGCCGGCTGACATGAGCGTTACCAGATCCCCACGATGGGCATGCTGGCCTATTTCGTCAATGGCTATGTCAACGCAAACCAGTTGACGCCAAACTACATCTTGATATTATTCATAGTATCAGTGTTAGCCCTGGCGTGGGCTATATTCACGCTCTTCTCCTACCACAGGAGCAGCTCCAATGCGCTATTTGTCGCAATAATTGATCTCGGTACGACCACTTCCACTATTTGCCAGGCACAAAGCCCCATTCCCAGAAACCTGTGACCAGACGACTAATCCACACCCTCTTCGCACAGGATTCGTGGGCGCCTTCATCGCAGCCGTCTACTACCTCCGATTCATTGCGGGCGCCAACTGCACCAATGTGACGGGCACGAGCTACGACGTCGACTTCGGGCCGTTCGGGACCTTCAACGGCAACGGCGTCTCCGTCGACACCAACAAGACGTGCGCCATGCTCAAGGCCTGCTTCGCCTTCGGCATCATGAACTGCATCTTCTTCTTCTTCACCGCCGTGCTGGCCTGGTTCCACGGCGAGCGCGTCGGCAAGGACACCCGCTACTACCGCGAGACGCACTACTCGCGCCGCGGCCACCGCAGGCACAGCACCGGCAGCAGGCGCAGCAGCCGGAGGCGCAGCTCCCACTCCCACCGCCGCGTCTACGTCTAGGAGCACTCGCCCGGCGGCGGCGTGGAAGCGGTCAGGCTTGCGTTTTCTTGAAGGGGCCGTTCGAGTGCCCCGGAAATGTTCATTCGCCATGAGAAGAGGCGAGAGAGTTATGATTGTTTGATTATGCTATACTATTACTACTATACGGGCAACGGGGCAGGAAATGTGTCACTAATGAGACGGCGATTTGAGACGACAGGTGGGGTCACGATACGATACCTTTGGAGGAATACCAGGATACCTGTTTTTTGTTTTGGGATTTTGGATTGATGACGACTTACGATGACACGCATCTCGGGCAGGAACTCTGGAAGCTGGTTGATCTGGCCTCGCGGCCTGTTCATCTTGCAAGACTTCACTTCGAGGTATTGTTTGACAATACACTGTATTGCGAAGAATCTGAATGTGCAATCGCCGCCGTTGTCACTATATACTACATCACTCCACCGAGAGCTCTGTGGCCCGATGTCAAGTTCGGACTGATGACTGTACCGCGACCCTTGCGGACTTCGTTTCTCAGACCAGCAAAGAAATTTTGAAGCTTGACGGACGGTATCTCACTCATCCGCACGAGTAGTCTGACCGCCCGACCCCCCCCCCCCCAACCAAAAAGAAAGAGAAAAGAAAACAAGGGGGAGGGTTTCTGTTGTGTCAGGAGATCTATCCATTCTCGTGGCGCTGACTGCTGAGTTCGACATACGAATCATTGCTGATATTTGTTCTAGCTCGGTGAAGCGAATGAGGTCAAACCATTACTTTCACCACACTGCTCAACGTGAAAGACCAATCCCAACGGTACCCAGAATCCATCGAAAAGCAAAACACCGAACTCCACCGTGACCTGTCACTAATACTAAGTTTTATCATCCAAGCAAGCACACGTGGACCCAATCATAATCGTAATCATCGGCGAGTATCAGATCAACAGGCCAGTGGAAACGACGGCAACGGCAGCAGACAACCAACCGCCCCAGCCAGCCAACACGATCCCGGCATCGCTGCCCAGCCCATTCTGCCCGTTGAAGAGTCCGCCATCCGCAATAGAGGCGTTCGCCACGGGCGTAACCCCGTCGAAGTGGAAGCCAGTCCCATTCACAAACGACCACCTCAGCGCGCCTCCCGCGCCATCGCCAACTTGAATCGCCTCGGCGGGGCTGCGCATGCCGTCCACAACGCGGGCCGCCTCGAGCCGCAGTGTGGCTGTGCCCAGCGGCGCGGTGAGAACGAGCGATATCGTGGCCGAGGTGTTGGAGAAGGTGAGGTCGTACGTGAACGGGGTTGTGGCGTTCCACACCAGCGGTGGGTAGCGATATGCGGTGCACGCCTCTGGCTCAGGAGGGTCGCTGGCCGAGGTGTAGTTGGCAGGCGGGGAGAACTCCAGTCCGGACCACTCGATGGTTTCGTTGCCTATCCATGTTGACTGGTCGCCGCGCAGGGTATATGATGCGGCTCCGTTACCTTCGGATGCTGTGGTTGCGCCCAGGAGGCCAGGGGATGTGAGGTCCAGCATGCGCAGAGGGTTGTACGTCTCCGAGCCCTGGTCCGCCGTCCGGATCATGCCGCACGGCCGGGAGTCTTGTGTGCAGATGGTGTATAGAGATGCGAAGAGGAGGTTTTTGAAGCCTCCAGAGCTGGTGGACCCTGGCGGGAGAACCGGGTCTGCTGCTTCTTGTCTGATATCCAAGGCCCCGGAGTCCGGGTGTAAGGCTCTTGGGACGGCTGAGAAGATAGGGATGGGCATCACAGTCGGCCTGCCTAAGGTGAAGGATGGGGTCCATGTCATCGGTGTCGCTGGCCCAGTCGGAGCCTGAGTGGGTGTCGGCGAGGCTGTCTCTGGGCCCAGCGGTGGGATTGTTGGCCCGCCTTGTTGAATCATGAAGAAAATGGGATTGGTATCAACGGACGGCGGATTCAGACCGATCCTCACGGTCGAATTTTCCGTGTCATTGAACAAGTAGGTTCCATTTCCGCCGGCGCATTGTGCGTCGAAGGGGAGCTGGGACGAATTAAGTTGAAAGGAGCCCGTGAGGACGCCGGTGTAAGTGATGAAGAGCCCGGGAGGCAGGTTTGGCAGTCCGAGGGGCAGGTGCCGCGGGTCAAGGTGAGGCTCGAGTGATGTCGAGTGTGCAGCCGTGAACAGAAGTATAAAACTGAAGACAGACAACAGCCTGCCTGTCTTCGCGGTCAGGATATCTGGCATTGCTGAGCTCATCCTGGGCCCGAGTGATCATGACAGCTCCGTCTAAGCCGAGAACTCCTCATGGGGATTGATAAAGATGGCTTCCACGGGTTCAAATGGAGAGGAATTCAGTAAAAGGAATCCTAAGGTCAATTGGGGTGAAATCTGGCACGACTGTCTTCTGCCCAAGCGGCCATCTAAAGTTGCCAAGCTGGAGGGGTTGGTGCTATGGGCATGCCCAACCCTGGTTAGTAGCTGTGATAATCCATTTGCACGCCAGGATGCCTCAATTTAAGTTTCCAGCAGCAGCCTTATCTCAAAGTGCATTGCCCAATCTTAAATTCGAGCATGAGGTGCCCACCTGGAGAGACACACTGCCCGGTTAGTCTCTTTGCAGGAAGAAATACCAAAATTTGGTAACCGCTGTGATTGCAGACCGGGTGAATGACGCCTGAGTTGTTCTCACCAGCTCGTCTGAAAGCTGGAAAAGGGCGGGGTGAAAGAACTTGTCGACCGTGACGAAGTGGCGTGGCTAAGTTAAGCCCACCGTTTCGAGCAAAGTTGAGCTGCTGGGAAGGGATAGTATACGCGTTGAGCTAACACCCGCGCTGCCAGAGTGGTACCGAAGCAGCTAACCGGGCATGTCCTTGCATATGAGGTACGCCCAACTTCCAGGCTACGCAGTGACGGCCGAGTGATGCCTTCGTTCCTCCGATGGGATAAACTCCTATCCTCCCATAGATCAAAGTCCGTCCTTGGGGCTGGCTTCCCACGGGCCAATATTGCTGGCTTTCCAGGCTTAGACAGCTCATGTGCGCCTTCCTTATCAAGGCGCTTATGCTGGGCTAGAAAGACAGTTCTGCTTTGAGCGGCAGTCGCGACCACCTCGCAGCCTTGCAATGGGTAGCGCCGTTGGTCCGGGGTGACTGTCCAGCACTCAATACCTGAGCCTCTGGGGACCGACGCTGCACAAAGTGACCGGATATTTTCCGCCCTGAGATCACGACCTACTCTCGGAGACTCCCATACAATCACGGCGCACGATGTCATCCGACATGATACCCCCTCTCTCCAGTCTCAACTTGCAGCAGATTGCTCAAGGCCTCGACCATGGCGACTTTACCGTCAAACAGCTGACTGAAGCTCACCTTGCCCGCATTGCCCAAATCAATCCATCACTGCGTGTGGTCTTGCAGGTGAATCTAGCTGCTCTTTCAATCGCAATGGCCTTGGACGCTGAGCTGAAGTGGTCTGGTCGACGGGGGTGAGACCCTCCCTTGAGCCGCGCGGCGGACACAACTACGAGTATCTCGCTGATCCTATGCAAGCCCTCTTCATGGCGTGCCCATTCTGATAAAAGACAACATCGCCACCAACGAAGACCTCGAAGCGACCGCCGGGTCTATAGCCCTGCTGGGTTGCAAGCCCAACCGCGAGAATCCCGCCGTGACCAAGCTCAGAGCTGCCGGGGCCGTCATCCTGGGGACGTCGAACTGCTCCGAGTGGGCAAACTTCCGGTCCCAGCCGAGCGACAGCGGCTGGAGTGCCAGAGGAGGACAGACCTACGGGGCGTATCACGACAAGCAGGACCCGGGTGGGAGCAGTAGTGGGAGTGGAGTAGCTGTCGACGTTGGGATGTGTGCTCTGGCGCTGGGTACCGAGGTATTTCAAGATGCAGTGTTAGCATTCTGCTCAAGTGCGTTGCTGACCAGGCCTACCTCAGACATCAGGCAGCATCATAAGCCCTGCCGGGAGGAACAACGTTGTCGGCATCAAGACTACGACAGGCTTGGTCTCACGCGCCTCAGTTATTCCAATTTCTGAGGAACAGGATACTGTCGGACCGATGGCGAGAAGTGTGTCAGATGCGGCCACTATGTTGAGTGTCATCGTCGGGAGAGACGAAGGTGACGCCAAGACCAACCTCATCCCTTTCGACTCCATTCCGGAATATCCGAGAGCTTGTGAACAGACAAACATATCAGGCTTCCGGGTCGGCATCCCCCGCAGTTCAGTCAATAAGGTCGGAAACGACGAGATACTCAAAACATTCTGGGGCGTGATTGACCACCTCAGGGCACAGTCCGCAAATGTGGTCGAGTTTGATTTCCCCGGCCAGGCGAGTTTTGACAACCTGTCACCAGAAGAGAAGTTGGACGCTATGGCTGGGGATTTCAACATTGCTCTTCCGGATTATCTTCGCAAGCTAAAGCACAACCCACACAATCTGGAGACCATTGAGGACGTTTGCGGCTTTATCAAGGGCACAGAAGGCGAGAAGTACCCTGAGAGGAACATCAAACGATTAGAGCAAGCTGCTTCTCTAGATCCGAACTCTCCCAAGTATAAGACCGCCGGGGGGTGAGGACACATCTGGCAGGCGATGGTGGGATCAAGTGGGCACTCTCCGAGTTCTCCTTGGACGCCATAGTCGTCCCGTCAAAAGCGTCGGCAAATTACTTCGCAGCTTGCGGTGGTTTCCCGCAGATCACGGTCCCATTGGGCTATCAAACTGCAGATCTGGAGGTGAAATATAACGACACGGGAAACCTAGTCGACGAGGGGCCAAACATGCCGTGAGACCCCCACCCACGTGCACTAGAGCTGTTTTGCTGACCTTGACGGCAGGTATGGAATCTCGATCATTGGAGACAGCTTCTCAGAGACCACTCTGCTGCGGATCGGCGCTGTTCTAGAGAAGATGACACACGCAAGGGATGAAGCAGATTCCAGGCGCCTTGAGCGGTTTTTGTGAAGGTCGGCGTACCACTGTGCCATGATGCCAAACACGTTTGTGTTCAAACTTCACCGACAAGCACGTTCTGAAGCACTCTTTACCCCAAGAATTGATACCACGGCCCGATCATCCGAGCTACGAGTGTAGGGCACACGAAGGGGTGGCGGCAGAGGCGGTGTCTTGAGACTGGCCCAGCCGACTGGTGTACGGCGGCGGACGGCCGCTTCGGTGCATCATATCGTGACACCCGCTTGGATCAATCTCCCTCCCGAGAACCTGAGGAGTGCGAGAAAGCTCGGCAGAGCTGAGGTAGGGGCTGCCAAGCTTCTTGGGAGTATTGCGCATGCAACAAGCGAGGAACAAGCTGGGTTATATGGTCTACAGGCCCAAGATGCGTGTTCATCTGGTGGATTGAAAAGTTTGGGGAAGTTTGGCAGATCAAACCATGGTCAGACGGAGGTGTCTCATGGTCGACGTTGAAGATGATTAAGCGAGGGCGGAGCCAATGGCCTAGAAGCGAAGGGGGAACAAGGGGCCTAGGGGTCTAGGGGTACCTGGGGTCTGTCTGCCTGCGGGCCAGCGGGGCAGGGCCAAGCTTCAGCACATCATTGGGATCACTCACTTGGCTTCTCAATCCCGGAGCGGCTCACAAACTCAACTCAACTTCATCCCATCTAGGTGTGATCGCCCGCCCATCATATTTGTGCATGGGGGCTCTCTGCCTAACGCTTCGCGCTTACATACTCAGCAGATGGCTGAATGAACCGGCTGGTCTGGGTTTGCCGCGCTCGTGGTCAGACACTCTTAGGAAGGCCAAGCTTGATGCACCCAAACTTCTGCGGCTCTTCTATTTCTGATGCTCGCAAGCGCGCCCAACGTCTTGCCAAGTCGCCTCGTCGCTCCGCGAGCCGAGATCCATCCCTGCAGGCCGTCGTCCCTCGCCTCACACTCGGCCTCCCAAACTCCTGGGCCTGGAAATGCGTCTGGCACAGGTTGCTTTCGAGAGGCATGGGTTTCGCGTCGACCCATCTTGTCAGCCTCTTCAACGGCACCAACACTAGGGATAACCCCAGGGCCACCGCCTGCCAAGCTCGGGATGGAACGTTTCCAAGCTCTTTCGCTACCGGTGTATCCACCCTTCGCCCATTCTTGACCCTACCCCGAACGTGGCCCACAGTCGACCTCCCGCTGGATGGGCGGTAAGCAACGACTGTCAATGGTAAGCAGCAGCTTGGTGCATCTACAGTCACAGCTCTGCACGGCTCGAGGTAAGTTAGCGGCTGGTCGGGCTCAAGTTGCACATCCCTCGTGCTTCAAGAGCCCGCCAGTCCAGTGGAGCTCCTCCGCGTTGTCACTACTGGCATCTGTGAACTTAGCGCGCCCTGCATCGTCACCTCGCAGGCTTTCCGCGCATGGCATCTCACCATCCGATGGGCTCTCCCCCTCCCGTCTTGGCGACAAGGCTCTGTTTCCTCCCAGTGCTGTCATGAGACTTCATGGCACACCTCACAACGCGCCCGCCCCAGGTATGATCGCCATTGAAGGGGCTCAAAGCCTTGGGCATACTTCCAACTGACATCTTGGCGTGCAAGTGCTCCCAAAGTCGGGGAATCATTGTTTCGCTGCAAGCACACCAGATCGTTACCGAACCACGTCGATGCCTGAATCGGGCATGCGTATATATTCTACATATATCGCCGGTCTGGCACATCTGATTTCCGTTTGGTATCATTGCATTCTCATACGCCCTCGTTTCGACTTCCCTTCCTATCCAGCTATTTACATTCTCTTCTGCGTGTGTTTCAACCGCTAGTCCGGTCGAACTTTTCTGATATACATTTCTGTTACTTCAAGATTCTCTGGAAGATCTAACAAGTCACAATGTCTCAATTTCTGAAGTACGCTCTTCTCGTGGCCTATGTCGAGGCGAGGTTCGGCCAGGAGCAGGTGCCTGTTGCGGCCATCCAAGCCCTGACGGACTTCGGTAACCCTGGTGATGCCGGCACCCTTTCTGGTCAGGTCCCTGGTGTTCTTCTCGCAGCTGCCAGCCCTTGCGACAAGGTATACCTACAAAGATGTCACATGTATATTTCCAACGAGTATATGCTGACCTGGTTGCAATAGCTGTCCCTGGCTGACGAGATCGTTTCGACTCTTGGTAACGATGCTGCCGTCCTCGATGCAGCTGCCGGGCTCGTTGCGGCTGAACAAAACTTCAACCCCTTCGCCGTTGACCAACCCAGCCTGTGTGCCGACGCCACCCTTCCCGCAACGGAGGAGCTGCGTGGCATCATCCCTCTTGTCGACCCCGATGTCGATGGTGCTGACGCCCAGAACGCCGCGTCCGCCGCGTCCCTGGCCCAGCCCCTCGACGCAAATGGCCTCTCTGTCGCCGATCTGACTGCCGCGCAAGGCTTCACCACATTTACAGCTGTAGATGGCGCTGGAAATGCTGATGCCGGTGCGGGTGCTGGAAATGCCAACGCGGGAAATGCCGACGCGGGAAATGCCGACGCAGGAAACGCTGATGCTGGAAATGCTGATGCTGGAAATGCTGATGCTGGAAACGCTGATGCTGGAAACGCCAACGCTGAGGATGACGCAGCTGCTTGCAACGCTGGTCAGGCCGGCCAGGCTGATCAGAACGCCGGCCAAGACCAAGAGCAGGACAATCAGAACAGCCAAAACAACCAGAACCAGGGCAACCAGAACAACCAGAACCAGGGCAACCAGAACAACAACCAGGACAACCAGAACGCTGATGCCGGTGCTGACGCCGGTGCTGATGCTGGCGCCGGAGCTGGTGCCGGAGCCGCGGGTGCCGACTTCGGCCAGTGCACTCCCACCATGGATTTCCAGCTGGGCCGCGAGGGACGCAAAGCTGACGAGGGCACTTTCTTGCCCACGGACCCCCTCGTCGCCGAGGGACAACAGGACGCTCTCAAGTAAGCACCACTCTCCACATGTTCCAGACTGCAACACCCCAGATTCCGCAACGTTGCTAACGTCAAAATTTGAAGCCCCAACATAATAACCAACCGGATCTGTGACCAATTGGTGAACGTCTGCGAGGCTAACGACGCTGCTGTCGCTGCGTGTGAGGATGCGCAGGCGCTCGTCGAGGGCCTGGGCACCAAGGACGCGACGACAGCCGACGCGTTCAACCAGGCTCTCGGATTCTAGGGAACGAAGTCGATGCGGGGCCTGGACCGTTGAGGTCTCTGCTCTTGTAAGAGTGTGTGGGTTTTCTTAACGAGGGACCTTTGGAAGTCCTTTGTATGTGTAATGAACGTTCATGTCGGCAATGCCAGAATAGTAATAGCCAATATGGGAAATTGTCAGATCATTTGAAGCGTTTTCGATGGTATCTCAAACTACTTGTCGTCACCTTGCGCCTTACGCGTCTGTCTCGATTCTGAATTGTCAGCGCTTATTTACATCCACCAATCCCCTGCCTCGATCTCATCGCATATCCCATTTTGAGTCGATACTTTCTAATGTGAGAACCTGAAATCCAACCTCCTGCTCCCCTGAAGTCTCGTATTTTTAATATAGTGTTCCTGTTCTTCTTTCGTAAGCGCGTTCCAAACTCGATCCTTTTGCTTGTTCCTCCAGATGTAATACGCCTTGGTGAACAGGAATAGCACGATGGCCAAGAGGTTAATAATGAATAATTGGCGATTTCCGCGTCGGTAGTAAGGCTTGTCATCATCGCGGTAAATGAAGTTCGCGATTATGTTGCCCAACTGGACTGACATCTAATTGAAAGTGGCCGTGTTAGAACATCGGGTTAAATGAGAACATTGAACGTCGTGCAGCGCAGAAGAGCAATGCACGAGGAGCCCCCCGCCCCGGGGGGTCTGTTCGGATAACCGCGAGCAAACAGGAGTCGGCTTACATTGTACAGCGCCGCACTGACCGATCGGGTCCCCACGTTGTTGGAATTCTTGCTGGTCCATGCAACCAGTATAGCGTGACAATAGGGGTAGCTGAGAAGTGTGGAAACCAGCGCGTATGTCCCCCATTTGTTATTTATCATGCCGGGCCACCATTCTAGGGCGATAACGCAGGGCACTGCCATTCAATCCTGTCAGCAAGATTGTGCACTGCAAGTATCCTCCTTTTTCTCGATGATCAGAGTGCCTGGAACTTACATGTCCATACAGACTGTAGCATAGCCACCAAAGTTTTCTCGTTCAGATAGTCTGATAATCTTGTGATGGCAAGCAATGTGATGATATGGAAAACGCTCTGTGTGACAGGTCAATGCGTGTTCAAGCGACGGCAGGGACTCGAATGTGGTCAGACTGGAAAGGGTCTTTGACTTACTGATGGAATCGTGAGGAGATTTGTGTTGAAGGTGCTAAAGCCAAGAGACTTGACGATCAAGGTCAAGTACTTGGATGGAGGGCTTTGAGGAATGAATATGACCAATCCAAGGAGATAGAGTGGCCACAAATCATAGTCCTTCATTGTTTGCAAAAGGCGCCGGGGTGTTAAGGCCTGCCGGTTGTGCATGTCACCTGTTCACACGTCAGTTCTGGTGCCCTGGATTTGCGAGGTGGTAATGTGCGGGATCTCACCTTTGCTCGGGTCATCCCTTAAGACTCGGTTCACGACAATTGCCACCTCACGGTCGCTGAACCACCCTTTTGGACGGAACCAGGTCTTGGTCTGTACAGCCGATGCAGGCATTAAGAAAAAGGAGGCGATACCCACCGTGAGCGTAATGAGGCCCTCGATCAGGAATCTGATATTGATTCAGCCAAGTTTTCAAAAGAAGAATCTAGTTCAGGATCCTTGAGAAAAAGAACTTACAGCCATCGCCAGCCAGCATAGCCCAACACTCCACGCATATGGAGCAAAGCAAAAGCCAACAAGGATGTGAGGATAGTGGTTACAGACAACGTGGTCCAGAAGTAGCTAAAGACTAATCAGCAATTGCTCGGGCTCATGGACCGGTCCGTAGCCCACCTCAACCTGATCGGCAGTTCCCGAGAGGTATAGAAATAGCTCAGCCACAGAACAAGATCGGGAATAAATCCCCCCTCCAGGACGCCCAACAGAGCTCTAGTGACGAGAAATGATGCGTTGCCTGAAATCCAAAACTGACAGGAAGCCACAATGCTCCACAAGCAGATCTGCATGGGAATCCATCGGTCTGGTCCGACCTTTTTCGAAACGAGCTGAGAGGGCAGCTCAGCGAAAAGGAAAGATATCAGAAATACAGTGTTGCCGTAGTTGTAGTCTAGTAAATTGGCTAGTCAGTAGGCGTTGTATTCAGCACAAAAGAGTTTTCCAGACAGGGACGATCTCACCGTTCGTATTCAGACCAAGATCATCCAGCATGTTGTCTGACACAGCCTGTACTAGGTTTCCCCTGTCTACCTGGAGGCCGAAAAACATAACGCAGGCCCATAAACACACTCTCCAGTCGAGTTTGCGGATGATCGCTTTCTCCTCCTCCTCCGTCCACGTTAGGGTTGGGTCGAAGACATGGCGACATTCATACTGAGATTCGTGATAGACCTGCCTCCAGTGCTCTGCGACAGCTTCGTCCAGAAATGGATTTTTGCCGTAAGTATCGTACGAGTCCTCGGGGCCAGAGTCCTCGCTGAACTCTTTGATCTCGGCCTTCCTGGATAGCGGGTCCCCTATCTCATCGTCGACAACCGTGCCCGCCACCGGGTCGCCGGTCTGTATCGGCGGGACGGACATGCTTGGCTGAGTCCGTGGTCCGCGGAATGTGCTATAGTTCATGGACGATGCGATGATCGGACGTCTTATTCGCAAGGCAGTCACGGTGATGAAGCCTGCCGAGCCTGTTCCAAGAAGACGGCCAAGGAAGAATACCGAAGGACAACAAAAATAGAGTCGTACAAGCTTTGGTTATTATGAGAATCATCGTCAAGCGCTAACGTTACACCACATTTTCTATGATGCTTGTTCTGTTGGTAGCAGACCCTCATGATCCCCTTCGCGAATGCCGCGCACGAATGGCGTGCTCGTGGCCCAGAGCGGGCGAGGACGGGGGTCACGCATTGTGTGATCGCCTTATTCGAACTAACTTTCCAAAACGGTGTGTACCCCCGCGCAACAGGCCCAGCTGCTCCCATGCCTCGACCCATTAAACACCTGGAATTGCGAATTGCGCGATCGTGTGTCTCAGGGCCCGCAGTCTTGATATTCGGGTTGACCTCGGCAAAGGGGGCAGAACTTGGGTGTCGGTCTCCAATGTGAGCTGAGATACAACGCGCACGCCATTGTCTTGGCGAGTCGGATTGCGGAGCGAGAACCGACGTCGCTCTGTGGGATTGCTGGCTGTTTCGGAAGATTGATATCGGAGATCTTTGGGCATAATAAGTAATGTGAAAACGTAGTGAAAATAAGAAGCCAAGCTTTGCAGGCCTCCATTCTCATCCAGTCTCTGTTGGCCTCGAATACTCGGCTACTGCTACCATGCAAAAGTAACATAAAACTAGTAATTATGGCTTTCCAGGCCAAATGTAAAGATATATTAGGTTGAAAGTGCTCAGTGTCATTGTCATGCGGATATCCCTATCAGTATGATGCCTCGAGTGCTACGTAGTGCCACGGTACGGACATAGATGTTCTCTACGGTAATTCTGTCTGCATTAATGCAGCGTTCCTCTTTTGGTTTTGGTTTAAGTTGTGCAATAGGGCTTTCTTGCTCTGTAACAGGTAGTGCTGTGTCTTGGTGAAAGTGGTTTAGAAATGCATTAATGTCGACAAGACTACTATGCCAGGCACTGTTGCACTGTAGATCCTGTAGAAGTGGGTAATATTATCAATACACGTCTTCACATGTACTTTTTATGTTTCTGACAACTCCTCCCCGGGACAATCGGCTATAGTATCAACTCTCGGAACACATATTCAATATTAATCTTCTATTCATGGACTAGGATTGGTTTGAATTCCATCTTCTTAGAGTTTGGAATAAGTGAAGCGAGGGGAAGGTACCTAGGTAGCTGCACAGAAAGCTTGCCGCAGATCCCTATCTTGAGAGACCTTAATTTGATGTGCACTCAACCGTCTATTCATAGGACAAGTCCAACCAGTTAATTAATCTCTAATATAATAACTTATAATAGACATAATATAAGTAAAATAGAAGTAAGGATATCTAAGAAGTAATATTTCCTCCTCTAAGTATAAAACTATTATCATTAAGGATTTTTTTAAATCTATATAATAAGTAAGGAGGGTTGTAGAAGAGGGAGCTCTATAGGGAAACCTAAGAGTTCTTTATGTAGAGGATTATAAGGATATCTATTAAGTCATTGCTAACTTTGTGGATAAGGTATAAGGTGGGTAGTCCACAGGCTGAGAAGATGATGAATACATAGATAGTTAAATAAAAAAATACAAGGTGGCTCAAGCTAATAAATTCAAATGTTATTATATTGGAACCTCCTGTAATATAAGTTTATATTGGTAGGGTGGCCTTTGATGCTCAGCTGTTAAGGACGTGAGCCATTCCCCTGCCCACCCTGTTGGGGGCGACACAGATTCTGACCGTTGCCCCGGCCCGTTTTTAAAGATGACTCCATCATAAAAGTCAAGCTCGAACTTATTTGGCTTGTCAACCAGCTTCTTCTGGAGCAATGTCTTTGTTTGAATCGGGTGTTGCGCTGTTCCTTCGATGTCCGGCATATGTGGCGCACAACGCATAACCCACTTGTCGCCGTCACAAACCCTATGAACCATGTCAATTGAGGCAGAACCGAGTTCTGAACGGATATGGTCACCCAGGCCTGTCGTCGTCCACACCCCCTTTCTTGAGTCTGGCATCAAGAAAGGCTTCTCTTTGCCTGGTCTGGTCGCAGCAATATTCGCGTCCGCTATGATAAGTTTTGTAAGCTCTGTTTTGTCGACAACGTGTTCGAGTTCGCCGCACTTAGATAACATCCACACAAGGGTGATATAATAAATCATCATTCCTTGCGTCTTGGTTCCTCCGCCAATAGAGGTGTGGTAACCCGGAAACCAGACCTGAGACGTTGATTGGTTATTGGCCCTCTGCTTCCACAGCACGGGCTTGAACTGATTACGGTGCTCCGATATGGCGACAGCGTGGTAGGCTTTGAGGATGTTGGGACGGTTATGTATACTCTCCGCAAATCGAAATGCCTCACTTTGGAATTGCGCATTCGCCAAATCGGGGGCTCCAACAGAAGCTACCATGTCGAAAAGACCGAGAAACTGAATCTTCGCCGGAATGAGACACTCGCCAGATTGTCCCAATTCTGACTTAATTTTCTCTGCACTCACAGTCCCCCTGCGCTCCGCCCAGAGGCCGACTATGTCGCGAATAATTTCGGAATGTTCCCTGTGCGAAAGCTTGTCCATATATCTCTCGTTGCTCAGTATTCCCAAGTCGGCCACAAGTGCTGCTGTGATCTGTGAGATGTACGCGCCCCGGGAGAATCCGAAAAGGAAGATTCGGTCCTTGTTCGGACAAACGTTCATGCTGATGTAGGCGTAGTTAATAGCGACCAACGTCGCAATTTTGCCCGCGGTTGGCCACAATTCATTGAGCCTGGCGTTCAGCTTTGCGGCCCAACCACCCAGTGATCTCTCATTATTGCGTTTGGATTTGCCCTCATTACCGAGTCCCTGTTGATAAGCGACTACAGTCATTCTGCCCTGATGTGTTCCAAACTTAATGAGGTCCGTTATTCGAGCAATATTTGTGTTCTTGAGCTCGATCTCGTTGACCATGTCATTGCCAGTCCCATCAATACACAAGACAAAATCAGTCGGAGGATTAGAACTTCCAGCATTCGATGCCTGGCCAGTGATGCGCCGAATAAACCCCTCACCGTTGTTAACTGAGTCGGCTGAGTCGGCTGTTTTAAAAGAGCTCGGAGAGTCTCCTGCAGAAGCCGAAGCCTGAGAAGTATTCCTCCCATCAATTCCAGAGCCTGGTGAACTGGACGATGCTTCGGACCTGTTTCCTGCCTCCGACTTCCGCGAGGGAGAGGGAGAGCTCCTAGCTGTTGAAATAGGAGAATTTCGATTACCAGTATCAGTCTGACCGCGAACAAGCCCGGCGGGGGAGTCGCGGCTTCGACTGGGTGATCCCCTAATTTCCGGGTTGCGAGGAGCATTGGGCGTAGCCCTAACTTGGCCGGCAACAATGGGAGCTGGTGAGGCGAGGCGGCCTGGGGTCTTGCGTTCATTAACCGTGGCAACGCTTGGTGTCCCCGTACCACGAGTTCCACGAGAGCCTGCTCTTACAGCTTCTTGTTGGACGGGAGGCCCGCTCGCCGTTCGATTTGATGGTCCTTGAGACCCACTTTGACCATGAGACCCAGTCTGGGTTCGAAGAGCTTGAGTTGTGGCTTGCACTCTGCCGCGCTGAGCCGTACCTTGGTTTCCGGAACCTGTGTTCGACGACATATCGTAAATCGACCAGCGATGGCGAATAAAAAGCGGCTGAGGTTACAGATAGTTTTGCGCGAACGCGGAACAGAAGAGTTACAGAGTTGAAGGAGAATTAAAACCAGTGCAGAACCTTGACAGTATACGAAGATCGCGAAAGGAGAAGATGAGTACACACAGATAGCAAGACACAATGGAGATGAAGGAAACGATCTCCTGGCGGAATTGTGGTGTTCTATCACCCGTATTTGTATTCTCGTGGGCAGGCGTTATGAGTCTCGGCAACCTCCAGCCTAGATGCATTACCCTGAGGATGAAGGTAGTATGGAGTCCGCGGCCATTATCCAGACCCATAGTATCCACAGACGGGCCTCACGGTCTGTGGCTCTGGCTGGCGTGAAAGAAGGCCTCGCCGTTTGCCTGAGGCCCATACCGGGCCACCCTGATACCCAGGTACCGTGCGGGTACGAGTCAATCGAACAGTGCATATATGTGACAGTTTCAACAAGGGAGAAGCTCAAATTAGGAGCAGTAAAGAGCCGAGGAGCAGCTCGAAAGTTGTTAGACTGTCCATGTTATCAAGGGTGCGGAAGAACATTGAAAAGTGCGGAGCTCGATGCTGGTAGGAGTTATCAAGTATGCCAGGTGCAGCAATGGTTAGAACGTCCTTCCTCACAAAGAGCACGAAGAGGCAATCATATCAATAGTCTAGCCTCAAAGGTTCCAAATTTCGAAAGAAAGCTCTTTCACAGGGAAAAAGTGATGTCGTTTCTGGTTGATTCAATGTTTCGTTCTTATTCCGTACTTAAGTACACATCCGAAGTCGTATGCGGCGCCTTCATACAGCGGTCAACGCTCAAAGACTCAGCCATGGCTAGTAAAAGGGCTGAGACCCGATTCTCAGAGGGGAAGTGTACATCTCTGAGTGTTTCAAGTTTAAGTGAACCCTTTCTGCACCACGTACGTTGACCCTTTCAGCCTCCTACGCCTGTGCCACGGTCCTGCGCTGTTCCCAAAATAAAAGGTCTCCACATTTGGCTGTGTCCAGCTTGGAAATATCAAGAATATGTTCTCAGATATGTACAGTGTACTTCTTGGTGGCTGTACGAGGGTCGTTCCAAGCGTGCTAGCACAATTTGAGGTCACCGGTAATAGACAACTATGTTGATGACTCTCTCTGTGAGACTGCGTGGTCCAATCAAGGCGTACATCTCGCAATGCTGAATTGTATTAACTACATGTAGGTCACTGGATCTAGTCCCACATATCTGAGGGATGATACAGCGTTGCTCTAGATGCTTCATTGACGTGAGACTAGTTAACTCAAGGCAGTGATGTCAATGCTGAACTACTTCACAGTTCCCTCAATCTTCTCTAAGGGAGAGCCTGGTCAGACTCAGCTTCTCGGGGCTTTGAAGTGTGGCATTGGCCATGTATCTGAGACAAAAGGTTGCGAACAGCTGCGACCGAAGTGCTGTCAACGGGCCATCATCTGGTGCTGATACCGTGCTATTGAAACTTTGGGCCAAAGTTGACCAAGAAGTTGCTATTTTAAGCGCCAGCATGCACTTTGCCGCTCAAGACTCCAAATCTGGCCACGACTGCGTCTCAAAATCTGCTGTTGGCTACGGCTCTGGTGGCTGGCTGTGGAATTCCGTGCCGCTGCATGTGAATTGCGCCGCATTTTCATGTCACTGTTGGGTTCGCCTCTCTGGACCCGTACGCCAAGTTGTTGACGAATCAGAAGCCCCAAAGGGGGGGGGGGCGGCGCAGCGGCTGTAGCAGGGTTATGCGGCTCTGAGGACTGATGTCTTGTAACCAGGCAAACGCCTGCTCAGCTCCCAACATCAGCTGCCCCAACCGGTCCCCCTCTACACCCAGCGTCGCTGGTCAAGGCATCCTATCATCCATCAAACTCTACATCATCTTCAGTATCGTCATGACTCTACTTACCGATCTACCTACCGAGCTCCGGCAGCACATCATCCGGCTAATTCCCGGCAGCATGCCCGACGAAATCCGGCTAAGTCACGCGGGCTGGCCTGATCCAGTCAAGCAACTTTTGGCCACCTGCAAACTACTGCGCGCTGATACTATCCATCTCATGAGCTCATGGTCATTCGACTGTCTTGTACCACGCAGTGGCTACATCGATCACGTGCCTCGTTTGAGCCGCGCTATAGAGGCTTTGGGCTTGAAAAACAGAATTCGGAAAGTTCGCCTGTTGATCTTCGCCGAGATTACACTCGCGTATCCCCGTGAACCTGAGAATCAGACATGGGACCATCTCGGAACACTTCGTAGGATAATGAGGAAGTGGAAAGAGCGATGCTCAAAGCTTCCTCGAGGAGATATTCAGACTGTCGTGGTCGATATCACCCCCTTACCGCGGAGCTTGCTCGAAAGCCACCCAAACTTGGTTCATGCGAATCTTGTGGACGCGCGGACGGTCTCTTTCTTCCGTCAACGTTGGATTCCAGTCTCACACATTATGAATTGTCTTAACGAGCATTTCAACCCAGCGGCGTTCGAGCTGACACCTATAATGTTGGGCTGGGAAACAACCGAGGACGGAAGGGACAAAGCAGTTTTGGTTGAGGACCCTCCTTACCTGCATTTATCAGTCAAAGTCGCAATTGGTGGTCAGATCGCAGAGGGCTCAAGGTCATGTGTTGAAGAGCTTCAACGTGAGGGAGGAATCTCCATAATGTTGATAAAAAACGGCGCCGCTGACTTCATTGGCACTTATTGCGACGGGGAAATGCCAGAGTATCTCTCACTGCATCGATTGGTACAGAGATGCGGTGTACGGCTGATCACCGACGAGCCAGACACAGAATACGAGGTGAACGTGTCTGGCATCACGTTACTGGATGATGGCCAGCAGAACGAGGTCGCGCTGGAAAAGGATTTCTCAGCTCTGAGCCCCATGCAATTATCCAAATACAGTGCCACCGCATACTACAGAAATGCCCTGGAAAATGAAGAGTCGGCTAGGAGAGTGGTTGTCAAGCTTCTTACCTTCGCTGTGGACTGTCGACAATCACTTGACAATACGCCGCATCTGGACTTCCTGCCAGCCACCTCACTGAGACAAAAGCTCGTGCGTGAGCTGTCTCGTGATTTGGGACTCTTGTGCAACAGCATTGACGGCAAGTATGGGAAGTTTCAACGAGTCTCCTCGCTGGTCCATGAGGTAGACTTGCGACTGAATGGCTTCAAACGCCGCGACTTGGAGCCGCCGATGGAAGCCCTCTCTATCGGCCATACTGTGGATCCCGATGCAAAGGAAGGTTAGTTCTTTGGATTTACTTCACGAGATGAAACAAATTGTCGTTACTGGGTGGCACAACATCCCACTTGGCAATGATATGGGAGGAAAGCGGTGATGCTGTTGCCGGGGGGGGGGGGTCATATGCCAGAAACGACAAGCCGAGGGCCACAAAGCTTCCTTCTGATTCTACTTAGTCTTAATGAAAATGTTGGACCCCGGTCAAACGTTCTTAAAAATAAATGCAGACATTATGGGGCTTCAACATCGCCATGGCGTGCTTGTTCAAGCAACCTTGGAACTGTCCCTGAGACTTTGCCTCATTGCGCCTGCTGTCTATGAGACTAAAGATATAGGATTAAGGACTCTTTCCACACTCCAGTAGGGCAGTTACCCGTTCACGTAAGGGAGTCCTCATCGACTGTCCACATGGAACCTATTGGAGCCATTCGCATTTCCAAGGGCTATCGGTGCTGAAACCAATGTGCAGACACACGCACATTTACCATATCAACCGATATAAAGATTTAAAAGCAGCTACCGCGGCCTGATTTATAATTTCAAATATTTCTGAACCCACCGGTGTAAGATATAGATGGACCTTGCTTGAATGTTGATGCATTCCTTGACCAGGTTAACCAAGGCGCGTTGCCGCGTGAGTGAAATCCTGGTAGGTGTATCAATGAAAAGATGGCATTGCGCGCTTCCAAATGCCCGTACTAGTATATTTTGCTGAACAGGTCAATATTATCAATGCTGTTTTCAATGGCGGTCCATTCCATATACTGTGGCTGAAAGACGGCCACACACCCTTCCAGCTATTTTACCATGCGAACAGCGATTGTTGGTACGGGTCTCACGTATATGTAAGGAGTGGTTTGATTGGTTGATTGGTGTGTGTCGGGAGGAAGAAGTCTTGCCTGGAAGGCAGAAGGCTTCGCCTCCCCTATATGCCTACGTACGGTCACGTGACCCTATAAGTGAAGTCTATGTGCTTGCCCCTATTCCCACACTGGCAGTCTTTTATTAAGTGGTTGGCAAGCTCTAAAAATCGTTTTCTTCCAAGTCGAGTTGAACTCGAACCCTCGCCGTCTTCTAATTTGGCGTGTCGCGCCAATTCACTCGGCCACGGTGCTACTAAATGAAGGTACCACGTAAGTTTGAGGGTCGTTATCGGTGGTGCCTGGCCCGTGTGTTTTGCGCCAGGTTGCCAATTTGTAAAGTTGGGATGAACACACCTAATTCCCCATACAATCCTCCCAATTGTCGCAAGATTGGTTGCGCCGAATTGTCGTTTTGCCTATATAAGGTTCCCGTTTCAAATGTGTGTGTAGTGCTCCATGCCTACTGTTTATCGGATAACTGAACGAACACCTGGACTCTGGACTCCTGGACCCTGGACTGGACTGGACCAATCATAGTTAAGGAAAAGACTTTACCACTAGGGAAGGAAATCCCTTTAAAACTACCTTCCAACCCTAATCTACTTCCTATACTTAAGTTAAGGAAAAGACTGAAAAACCCAGTGTGGTATGGTGTAACTATCCAGTCTTGTACTTAGCTGGTGTTGATTGAAGAGATGTTGTTCTGTGGAGTGTTGTGTTATGTGGTTGTAGTGATTGAGTAGTGGTGTTGGAGTCGGATTTGGTGTAGTGTAGTAGCCTTCTTCTCTCTTGTTGATGTAGGTGCTGTGACTGCGAAATCCAGCCGGGGACGCTTGATAAAACACAAGCTGGCATCTCAATTACCCGTGTGATAGTAGATAATATATGTACTTTCTAACCCCACTGGAGTAGGTCACCAGTCTAAACTTTGATTATAAGGTTCGCCCTTGGGAGGGATTTAAAGCAAATTAACAGCTAATTGTGTAGTCCTTTAAGGTAAGATGTGAGTAACCGGTGAGGTGTGGATCTGAACTTTTGCCAATTTGTTTTGCTGTGTTCCACACTGCTTTTATTTTACCAGGTAACCTTCTTATATCTATACCTTTATCACTATAGATATCTTTATTTAACTTATACCTTCTATTATTTTCTCATTTTCTATAGCTAGGTACCCTATAGTTAATAGACTTTAAGTATAATCCACGCTTAAAGCTTAGTAGGAACTAAGGCCTTGTAATTAATGTAGCCTTGAATGTGAAGTCGTAACTTGTTGTCTGAAATAAGTCTCTTGAGAGTCTTGTTTAGTATTGCCTTCGTCATTGTGTCAGCAGGATTATTATCACTGTTAATCTACCTGATCTTGTTAATCTCTCACTATTTGTATGATTGGCGGAGTGCTATCACGTTGATCATTAGGTGTTTCTCCTTTGTGGTTCCCAGCTTGATGAGATACTCATATAATGAGTAGGAATCAGTATAGATGATAAGTAGGATATGTGGGAGTTCTAAGTGATCTGTGACCTTGTGAATCGTAGTTGACAACATAACGCCCATATTGAACCTATTCACCATCCTGTAGATCTTGGAAGCTAATATACTTTAAGTGACTCTCTTATATTTGGTTAAGGACTAGTGGATGAGACTTCTAGTAGCGTTCTAGTAAGTGTTGTCTGTGTTTGGTTCTTCTGTTAGAAGAGCTATCATGAACCCAATCTGTGAGCTGAGGTCCGAGTTGTTTGTAAATGAGCTATCCATGAAGACTATGAGCTTGGCCTTGGTGACATCAAGCGGAATGAACTGAATTCTACGGTTCACGTTATCCACTTGCTATTGTAGCTGCTTGTTCAGCTTGGTGTAGTCTGTGTCAGTTGGTTCCTGTGATTGTACCGCAACGGAGAGATCGAACATGGCTTCCAGCTGGCAGATCAAAGCAAGATATGCACCACGAGCATGCTGCTTGGCGTATTTCTGTGCCTTGTCTAGTACTTTGGTGTCAACAGTCTTAATCTTCACTCCTTATCCCTTCTGACATATATAGATATCATCATCTTGCTTGAGAATGTGGGATCCATAGAAGTTAAGTGGGCTCTCAGAAGTCAAGCCTTGTCCTGGCTTGTACTTGAATACTTCTTTGATCTTCTTTGTGGAGAACTTGGTAAACTTGGGAGTGTTTAAGCTTAGCATATTATTAACTTGTAAAGCTGTAATACTAAAGTTATCTTTCTCATACTCTAGTCCTGTGATTAATAAGTAGGGATTGTAGGTAGAAGTTTCCATTCTGAGGTCTTTAATATAATATTCTTGGTATATAGTAAACCAATAAACTCCTGATTTAGCAATATTGTAAAGGGGCTTGATGATTCTTATGATAGTACTAGGAGGATATTTGTGTCTAATCTCCTTTAGCAATATTACTAAGATTATTTACTTAAGCTTAGATCTTAATTGTAGGTATACCTATATGATATTATAAAGTATTATAGCTATATTGTATAGAAGGATAAGAGAGGCTATAAGTACTAGTAATAAGTATTAGCTAGCTCTTTGTATAGTTGGTGATTATATGAGAATCTCCTTCTTCTCTTCGTTATTGTGCCCTTGGAGGATTACTTATAACTTCTTATAGGGCTTGATGTTCTTACCCTTAATCTCATATATAATATAAGTGTTAAAGAGACAGATTCCACTATACTTCTTCTCATTATATAGTTCAAAGATGAAGATGCTGGTGCTGATTAAGTTGGATATCTCTAAGGTATCCGACTCTTTAAAGGGGTCGCCGGGTGTGTAGATTACACTATCTTGCTGGAGCTTTAGAGTGAGTGTGTAGTCCTCCTTCTCCTTTTCCGTTATGAAGCTTGCTATTAGTACAGGTAGTGTGATGTATATTGCTGGCTTTGGCTTGTTCTTAGATCTGTGTAGCTGTCTGTGTCCTTGTCGTTATGGTGCCACTACTATTGTTGATTCTGTCAGACTGCCGGGCTCTACCAGCAGTAGCTGCAGTACAGACTGTATTGTTAGCTCTAGTGTAGTCTCATCTATTGTGCTATCCTCTTCTCTAGAAGGATCGTGATAGTACTCTTACACTTAGGTAGACTGGAACGTGGTAGGTCTGCCAGGGAGGTTGAGTGTTAAGTTGTGACTATTGATGGTAATTAGCTTGTACAGGCCTTGCCATCCTTCCTTCTCTCTTTATATATATATATTACTCTGGAGAGGAAGAGAGAGGATCTCCGTTATGTTTGGGCCATTCCGTGTGTTCAGAGTGTCGTTCATCTTGTACTACATGGTGAGTGTCCATAGTACCTTCATTACTTTCTAAACAGCTACCACTCTTGCCAAGGTTGAAGGCGTTAGTGGCGAGTCTTGTGTGATCTGAGGGTACACTCTAAATACAAGTAGTGTGGGGACCAGCCTATCAGGTCCCACAGTATTGTTGACAGCCTTGAATGCCATCTTGCTGAAGGTATTCCCGAGTTCGGCATATAAGATCTCAAATGCACGCTGTAGCGGAGTGTGGTATTGTTCCACCTTGCTAACAGACTAATGGGCTTCTATGGGTACTTGCTTGTAAGTGATGCCTATGATCTGAGTAGTGCTCTTAAACTCTGTGGAAGTGAAGTTAGTCCCGGTGTTATGGACCAGCCGGTCTGGCGGTCCCAAGTATGTATCGATCCATGCTATTCGTAGTGCCTCCTATGTGTCTTTCGTTGATAATGAAGAAAGGAAACGGCCTGCTTGAAAGGAAGTTGCCAAATCGGCAACGTGTAAAATAGGGAGCGAGAGCAGATACATGATATCAATGATGACTTCATAGTTGAAGTCACAGTCGTCCCTCAGGTTGAACTTAAACCTTCTGGGTGTGGAATTATGGAGTTGGTAATGATGACAGAACTTAGAGATTGCTTCTAAAGCGGAAGGTTTAATAGAGTGCCCAGCATTAGAAAGGAGACGGGAAAGTCGATTAACAGAGGGATGTCTAAACCGTTGATGAAGCCGCCGGAGCTCTGCTTCCGTGAAGAACACTTGGTGTTCGCCTTGAGTGTCTTCCGCCATGAACCACGGATGTCCCTACTTCTATGTAACTGGGAAGGTTTGCTTGGTTCTGTTCTTCGTAGTGTGTACCACTTCATTAGTGGTGTTCTGAAGGAAGATGTTTAGTGCTGTCATATCTTGGATATAAAGCAGGAAAGGGGTAGGTGTTTCCATGATGTGGAACACTATCTCACTAACTGGTGTCTGAATAGTTGCTGTTCCAATGGAGAGGATTTGAGGTCCAGCACCAAATCGGATGTATACTTCAGCATTGCGAGACATATCCAACATCACAGACGGGTCCATGTTCTGTAGAGCAAGCAGTTGGTCGTGCCTGCTAGTGGAGTACTTCGCAGCTCCTGTATCCGGGATGATTCCTTGGAACATGCCACGAGAATAGCAGCTATCGAGCACAAAGGTTTGTACCGGGCTTGTGCTCGTTCCTGCCGATCCATCAGGGGAAGGGTTGATAGAGTGAAGGAATGCTTAGTCTATCAGAAACATTGTGTTCTCATAGTCAAAGGCTTGGTCCTGTAAGAACTGAGTGTTGTTGTTATCTTGGAGGTCAATGAGGTTGTTGTCATCCTCCTCTTCGTCTGCCTCGTCGATGTGGAGGCCTTCGACTTCAACAACAAACACCATGAACTCGGCATCTGTTAGGTGTTCACCTTCGTTCTGCCAAGCCAAGTAGTACTGGTTACACGCATGCCGGCGCTCCTCAGCCGGGTGTTTGGTAGACCAACAGCCCTCCTTGTTGCAGACAAAGCAGCGCTTACCACGGAAGTTGCTATTCGAGCGATTGCCGTAGCCATTGGGCCGGTTCCCATAGCCATTGCCGCGGTTGTTATATCCGCCACGGCTTGGGAAGCGAGGCCCATACTCGCTCTGCCTGCTTCCGAAGTTGCCGCGAAAGCTGCCATTGCCACGGAAAGGGGGTCGGCCGCAGCTGCCAAAGCCACGGTTGCCGCGGTTGTTATAGTATCAACGATCAAGGAAGTACTGGTTGCTGTCTTTATACTCCTCGTCATAGTTGCCGTCTTCTGCATAGAACGTCTGGTGCCCGCTAGGTTGCTGGCTCTTGTGCGCCTGAAGAGCAGCCCGCAGGTTCGTGTGTAGCTGTTCCGTGGATTGGGGAGGATTAAATAGAGCCATGGTGAACTCTGGTACTCCCTTGATTGCTCGAAGCATGTTGTCTCACATCTGGGTATCACCGTGCTTGTAGTATCCGAGGGCTTGGTTGTAGATGCTTAGCTTGTCAAATAGTAGTTGCAGAACTTGCAATTGGTCCTTATTAGGGTTCTTCTGCTGGAGCTTCACAAAGGTGAGTGTGTTCTAGTCTGTGTGGTAGTCCTGATAGTTAGTGTGATCATCAAAGCGAGTCTTGAGCTTCTAGTATATTGTTTGGAACGAGTCCTTATGTGTGATGTGTTGTATATAGAACGTCTTTACTCTTCCCTTGAGAATATAGAAGAATAATAGCTTGAACTGTGTCACGCTAATAGCTATGTTCTTATAGACTGTGAAGAAGAGGTGGATCTTATTGTTAAGGATGTTATATAGGTCTTTAGTGTATATATTCTCGTCCTTATATATCTTGGTAAAGTTCGTAATGATATTAGTATTAACTAGGTTGTTCCTCATTTCCCACGGTGGGAGTGTATAGTATGGATTGTATTTGTTCTCCTTATTGTGAGTATTAAGGTTGATGGGATTGTCTGGGCCTCTTGGATTGCCACTGCCTCTGTTACCGCTGCTGCTGCCTCCTCCTCCTTTGTTGTTGTTGGGTGGTTTTGGAGGTCTAGGAGGTCCTAATAGTCCTAGTGGTCCACCACCACCGTTGTTATTGCCGGGCGGTTGAGGTGATCTAGGTGGCTTTAGAGTCTTGGGTAACTTAGGAGGTTTAGGTGGATTGGGAGTGGGTGTGCTTTTCTGCTTTGACTTGATCTTAATGTATTTGTTATCATTCATAGTTCTAATATAGTTGGGGCTATGAATTACTTTACTAATATAGAGTGTTTGTTTGCTTCTATTGGATATGAAGTTGTTAGGGAGTGGAGTGATAGAAGAAGTGCCTTTAAGGTTGTTGAACACCATAGTGTTTAAAGCTTAGTGAGGTTTTGTGAAGATGCTCTTTGTCTATAAGGTTTTCTTTAATTCTTTGAGTAGGTCTTTGTTGGTTGTGTTGATTATTTTGTTGGTCTAGTTGTTGAAGTTAGTTTTGAATTTATAGAAGATATCCTTAGGGTTGGAGTTAATATATCCTTGTGTATAGAGTATGATCTATATGTTGAGTTATCCCTTAGAGGAGTCCTTATTAGGCTTTATTCCCCAGTTCTCTAAGGAGTAGCTCTCAATATTAGTATGAGAGAAGAATATGCTATTTTGGATGGAGTTAAAGGAGGGTGCTATAATAGTGTGTTAGCTAGTAGCTAAATAGAGTAAATAGGAGAAATAAAGAGTAATATAAGGGGGAGTATTTAAAGAAAGGGGTTGTTTAGGAGGGAATTAGTATTGTAGTCGTGTTATTGGTGTGGGTGCTGCCGGAAGTGGGAGTGGAGGGGAATGGTTTATTGTTATGGTTACTATAGTAGTTACAGTTATAATTGAAGTTGGTCGGCTATTACTGGTAGGCCAACCGGATTCTGCTGGGCGGTGTGAGAGAGAGTATGACATATCCCGGTGTCTGGTGTGGTGGTGAGAATGGGTGAATAAGGGGTTGGTTGGCTAGTGGGGTCAAACGTGTTGTTTGACGTTCTTAGCTGCTAGATAGTTATCATCCTGCTGAGCGTGAGGACCACTTGTTTTGGTATTTCTGAGCGTGAGAGCAGCTTATTAACAAGAGAAGATTACAGATCCCGAGTCTCTGGAGATTGCCGTGTTCTTCCCAAGGTGCTTGCCGGAAGCACGAAGAAGGGGTTACTGACGAGAGTTAATGATGGATCCCGAGTCTCTGGAGATTGCCACGATCTTCCCAAGGCGTGTTGGACGCACGCAACATAGTGCACACTTCCGATCAATAGACTGGTGTTGACGCCGATCGTTGTTGTGTCGTCTATTGCGATCATCGTGGTCCCTTCGGCTGACTAGTATTAACGCCAACGGTTCTCACAAGTGTTAGCATAGTTACTTCACTTACCGTAGCAATAGACTGTCTCTTCGTGCCTTGCTGTCTGTGGTTACCCGAGGCAACCACTGATTAGTGTTGGTATGGGTCTCACGTATACGTAAGGAGTGGTTTGATTGGTTGATTGGTGTGTGTCGGGAGGAAGAAGTCTTGCCTGGAAGGCAGAAGGCTTTACCTCCCCTATATGCCTACGTACGGTCACGTGACCCTATAAGTGAAGTCTATGTGCTTGCCCCTATTCCCACAGCGATTCTACAGATGCCTGAGTATAGCTTTAATTAGACACCTATCCTCAAGATAAGATTGTGGTAAAAACCAAGCATATACGACACAATCACAGAATTATTGGGATACTGCTATGAAGGGTTCTAGTGGTACTCGGAGTCCATCGACGATCAGCAGAAATGGCTACGGTTTCCCAAAGCCACAGCCAAGAATTCAAGAAGAGGGATGACGTTGGAATTGCCAAGATCAGGTCGTGTCAGACAAGAACCTGCTGTGAGCGCAACAGAGATCAATCAAGAAAGGGAAGACAATGACCAGGCGATTCGAGTGTTTCTGAAAGCGGTCCCCATTGGGGTCCACAGCCCAGCCAATAAGCGCACAGAGCTGGACAACATGGTGCGGACGACAGGCCCAGCGGGCCTGGCAGGAGATTGACTCGCACGCAACCCGCGAAATGCGGGCTCTCAAGACGTCAGTATGCATTCGTGTGTGTGTGTGTGCAGCCATCCATCACCCATGAATGAGATCGCCCCTTGGGGGGTCCCTGAGGGTATGGGTGTTGGGACGAACACATGTGCCGATTGGGAAACACGGTTTTATTGCGAAATGAAACGTTGGTGGTTCCGGCGTGCCGCGTCTCCGCGTGTCGCGAGGCCGGTCCGGGCGTGTGTGCATTGGGCATTTGGGCATCTGGGCATCTTAGGCTTAATAATGCTTGGGACGGGATAAGCGCCGGGCATGTGAAATGATGGCCATCTCGCCAGAGCGGGCTGACTGAGTGACAAAAGCCCCGATGAGGTTCCCAATATCCGAGGTTGTTATGGTTATCTGCGGGAAGCATGAAGTGGTGCAATTTTGGGGTAATTTCAAATGGCGACGCCGGGAAGCATTTAGAGTTGATTGCTTGAAAAGTGGCCTCGCAATTGGGCGGGTAAGCGAACGGATAACTCTTCAGAGGAACCCGGGAGGCCGGGACCCCACAACGGCGGCATGTCACCCTTGAAAGCCATGTGTCAAGTGGCATGGATGGGACTTGGGTTTGATGTGGATGTGGATCTGTGGATTTTGGATTTCGGACTTGTATGGGCTGCGGGAGTGGGTTGGATACGTAGGTATGTAGGAGCGGGAGTGGAGGTGGGTGGGAATGCGGGTGGGCAGGAGACGTGCGTGCAAATGTGAATGCGAAAGAGGCTCATCACGAGAATACGGTCCCAGGCGTCTAAGTGTGTAAAGCTGAGTGAGCCCAGACGAACTGTGCTGTGGATGTGTGACCACAGGACTAGAGAGCCTGTAGCGTCTGTAGGATGGGTTCTGTAGTGTATACGAGAACAATTTAGATTAAATTTCCGTCAGCCTGTCACGCGTGCATTGGGTCGGCTGTCAACCGAGCGGCCCAGGCCAGGCCTGCCTAGCTGGACCAGACCTGGACCTGGACCTGCAAGTGGAAGCGGCAGCCCATTAGGGCATTAGGGCCAAAAGGGCCAGAGGGCGACAGGTCACAGGCGGTACGTCCAATCTCTTGTGGCGTGTTTGCCCGATATGGTTCTGGTCGAGAGGGTGCCTGTTGTTCTAAGTTGGTGAGACTACGGAGAAGTCTGTTTCCCCCCCAGATTTGCATTGAACAGGCAGGGTGAGACACGCGAGACGGGAACCTGCCGTGCGGTCAGGCGGTTAGAGACGTCTGAGGAGCAAGTCTCAGGCTCCCCAAACAGTGGGCTGGGCGGTTGTAGGACGGAAGATGAAATGAAGTGATTTAACCAGACCAGAGAGATGAACCAGAGGGGAGAGGAAAAAAAAGCCAATGGCCCTCGGGCGAGAGCGAGCCCCCACCGTGGGACAAGGGCAATACCCAATTCAGAGCCACAAGGCTCGAGATAACCATGATAGCCCATGCTCCAGACCAATCAGCCAAGGCGCCTTCTCATGCAAGACATTCCAACGACGCGGAAGTCAAGTGGCTAGCGTGTGCACTGCAATGTGAGAGTCGACAGGCTAGGCGCAGATACGTGCATGCAGAGGAGATATAGGATACCGGCCTCTATATATATCCTATATGTAGGTATATATGTATATACACACAGGTATTCCCGTACCTCGCTCCTGCATGTCTGGGGATGTGTCCACGAGAGTAGCAGTCGTGGTACGAGTAGCACCAGCAACTGCACCTACACCTATACCTGCACCTGCAGCTACCTACTGTAACCGCAACCGCAACCACAGTTGCAGGAGGAAGGCACCAAGGCACGACGGTAGTCCACCTTAGCGTTTGGCCCCATTCCCTGTCAGGCAGCCTGGCAGCCTGGCAAAACGTTACCTTGAGTCCCGCTGCACACAAGGTCCGTCCTCCCCTGCAGTCTGCTGATCCACCCACCCTGTCAGTTGTACCTCCCTTTCTCCTTCCACATTACACTCGTCGCCCAACACTCAACCCGCTCAACAAGACTCACTCACTCACTTACCTCCACTTGGGTGCATCTGTCTCTCCCTTTGCCCACTCCTCTCCTCACCCTGCCTGATATTGAACACGCCGAGTGCACCAACAAGCTGACCAGACCAGGACGACACACTTTAACACTGTCGACGTTGTCAACACCAACACCACCACTCCCGTCTTTCTTTTGTGCAGGGACTCGGGCCCTCCCACCACCGCCGTGTCCGGCCGGCCCACCCTCTCGGGACACTCTACCAGTTCCCACTTCTTACTCGTCCAGGCTGCCCAGCCCCGACTTCCGAAGCCCAAAAATCCACGAGGCCGCTTACGCTGCTGCACACTACTTACCACACGCTGCTGCGCTACCTCTGCGCCACCTCTGGTTGCCACCTGGATCCTGTCGTCACGTTGCTCGCTTGTAGTACCGTCAGAGTCCGTGCAGCCAAAGAAGCTCACTTGGCTCTGCTGCTTGTGCTGCTCGCTTCTCTCTGAGCCCGTGGTGCCAGTCGTCATCCTACCCATAGCCCGGCGCCATCACGCACGTTTCTGTCGGCTCACAGTAAGCTCTTCCGTCTTGTTCGGGTTGCATCCTGCCTGGCTGCGGCCCTTGAATCGTGGGCCTGCATCCAATATGCACGCTCATAATCATGCGCCAGGCCCAGTCCCCGAAATGCCCTGCCTCACCCGCTCACACAAGTTGTGACTGGCTTGCCGCTAGGGCGATGCAGTGTCACTCTGGCTGATACGGACCTCCATCTCTGACATAACCCTCTCTCTGCGCAGGAAACCCCCTCGCCCGCGCCCGCGCCCGCTTCCCTTCCTCTCGCACACGCACAGTCACCATCCCTTCTCAACCCGCGGACCCGACTCGACACGACACGACACACTCCCAGAGCCATGTCATCGAGGGATCCCAAGCCCCTGCACCCTGACTCCGGAGCCGCACCTTCAATTCACGTCGATCCAAAGGCCCAGAACCATGCCTTCTCCTCTCAACCTCAACTTTCTGCCTTTGGAGACTCCCGCTCCTTGACCTCGCCTTCGGCAACAGACGCCGCCACCCATGAATTTAAACTTCGAAACAGCCGCAATGCCATGCTGAACTCGGACATTGGCTCAGTCCCTTTCCCCTCAGAATCCTACGACTCGTCTGCTTTCTCCGTGCAAAACTTCGCGGCAACGACTCGGCCAGGAAATCCGTCAAAATCCCTCCCTCCCTTTCCAACTGTGAACCTGCCCTCCGGAGACTCGGGCCCACCACCGGTTGACTCGGATTTTCAACACCAGGCCGACCACCCGCCCTCCCTCGGTTCCACCAACCCACTTCGAATACATACCGACCTCCACTCAACTTCTGCGCCCAGAGCCGACGTCTCTCACGGCGCCTCGTCAACCCACCGCGGCCCGGAGAGGTCGAACCCGACTGCCTTCGTGCCCTTGTCTCACAAGTCGTCTCCACCAGGCCTCAAGCCAGTATCGCGGACCCCCAGCTTCAAGTCTGCCGCCTTCGGCCGCGGCTTTGGTTCTGCCACCAGCTCCAGAGTTTCGAGCCCTGTCATAACCGCTATGGGGGATCTGACACCACTGCCTTCCCCATTGCTCTCTGGCGACTCACCTGGACCTTGGAAGCGTCTTAACGCCCGACCACCTTCGAGGGAGCTCGCCCAGCCAGCGCCTACCACAATGCCCGAATCAGTGCTCGTCTCGAGAAATGGCGAGTCAATAGCTGCCGCCATGGCACACCAGGCCCAGCGAAAGGCTCTTTCCGGCGCAGAGAAGGCTCCTGGGGACGGATCAGCTAGCAGTTCAGAGAAAGATGCCTCGGCCAAGGCCAAAATACATACGCGCAACAGGAGCGTGAGCGAATACCACCCGGATTCGCTAAACATCCCAAAGCGCATGGTAACCGTCTCCGGATCGCATGTAGCCAAGCCAAACAACACACCCATGCGAAGGGAAGCCAATCTTTCAGAGGTCCGAGGTTTGACGCCAATAGAGAAGCCCCCGAGCCCGCCGCCGAGCGAATCCTCAGTCACAGCTGCAGATATTTCCGCGACGCCTGCCAAGGAAAATCCGCGATACGAGTACTTCGACGCTCAAGGGCGCAAAGACGGCAAGCTCCGAAGATGGAGGGCTGCCAAGTCGTTGGGCCAAGGCACGTTCAGTCGGGTTGTGCTGGCGACCAGTCAATTGTCTCCAACAGATGAGGAAGTCGAATTGGAAAGCAGGGCAGACACCGGCCTTCTGACGCCTGAGCCACCCTCAAGTCTCGATCGGAAGTCACTGGTTGCCGTCAAAGTTTGCGAGCACGGCCCGAAAGGAGGGGCATCCGAAGACCGAGTCGAGATGAGCTTGAAGCGTGAACTGGAGATCATGCAGAGCATACATCACCCGTGCCTGGTGGATCTGAAAGCATTCAGCATCGAGCCGACCCGAGCGATCCTGGTCCTCAGTTATTGTATTGGTGGCGATCTATTCGACGTAGCTACACGGCACCGGTCACTACTGGTGCCCTCGCTCTTGCGACGCATCTTCTCCGAGCTCGTCGGTGCCGTCCGCTACCTGCACGAAAGACACATCGTGCACCGTGACATCAAGCTCGAGAATGTGCTTGTCAACCTCACCCCACAAGAGCTCTCAGACCGGACCGTCGACTGGCAGCACTACCCGTACAGCGTGATTACTCTGACCGACCTCGGCTTGTCACGGAGGGTTGCGGATGACGAAAAGCTCACAACCCGTTGCGGCAGCGAAGACTACGCCGCCCCGGAGGTCATCATGGGCCTACAATACAACGGCCACGCGACTGATGCCTGGTCACTGGGCGTACTTCTCTACGCCCTGCTCGAGAGCAGATTACCCTTCGACCCACCTCCCGGAATGAGTGACGCGCTTCGCATGCGCAGTCGTACAAGTCACCGAATCGCCCGCGTGGAGTGGCAGTGGATCAGGTATGCGGGGTCTGACGGTGACCACGAGGGCGATATCCAGGCGTTTGAGAAGGAAGGACTGCTGGGAGCGATGGAGGTCACAGAGGGCCTGTTACAACGATCCAGGAGCCGATGGTCGCTCGAAAAAGTGGCGGAGATGCCGTGGGTGAAGGGAGGCATCGCTGTCGACGGCGGCATCAAGTTCAGGGAAGAGAAGGAGGGCAAGATCGTATGACATTTGTGAGGAGATGAGTCCTCGCCTATCAAATGTTGGGACAGAGGCCATCGAGGCATCGAATCCGATTTCCCCGATCACTTCCGCAATTGGCTATGGCGTTCGAATACAAACATTCTTTGCTCGACACGGGACGAAGGCTCGACGAATTCTACGACGGACGGCACGAGAGAAGGGCATGAGTCGGAACTAAGTTTACAGGAAGAGAGGAACAGGGACTGGCAAGCTTACCTACCCACCTTCGTTTCTCCCAAGACGTGTTGCTTCTTAGAACCTTTTTTGAATTAGAAAATCAGAATAGGGGGGAAGTTGCCTATCTAAAACCAAAAAATATCGAGATGCCTCAACGAAGGTGTTCCAAGTGTATCAGATAATTGTTTTGCTTCGTGGTTTTTTTTTTACAACTTCTGTACACTTTGGACTAGGAAAGTGGAAGGGAAAGTAGGTGTTCTTGGTCGGGCCAAGCGATGGTGTTGGCGTTTTCAATGCTCAGTCAGCTCTGTTTCATATTATTTTTGAGAAACAATTGTGTCCTCATTTCGGCACATATTGAAATGCAACATTGATGCAAGGCCTTGGCTTGCTTGTCTTTCCAGTTGTCACTATACGGATGTAATCGCATCGTTTCCATCAATTGCTGACTGATGAAGATACTGCGAAACAAGTATGTATTACAATGAATCCTGTTAAGTGCTTGCGCAATAGGCCGCTCGGCCAAAAGACCATAGTAACTAATCTGTCGAGTAGTTATTCCTAGCAGTAATTAAGTACCATACCGCCACTCATATTAACCATTTACTTCTGTTCTTTAAGTTTCTCTATTAAGCTGGCACCACAGTAATAAGTTTCTAGAAGGATAAATGCTCCGCTAGAGCCGCTGCCAGGACGTTTGGTTTGTGTCGACTTCCCCGCAAGTGGAACCAACAGGTGCAGCTACAGTACCAACATCTACACAAGGAGCCACATCGCGGAGACCGCCCTTATTTGGCTCGCCACTGAGCTTTATCCAGCACATTGTAGAAAGTAACCCTCTGGCAGACGCCCACTTTTGAGGTCGCACCGCCTTGGCGTTGGTCGCCATGGTTGGTTGTTCAAAATTTGAAAATGTCAGTCAGCTTGGTGGAGACTACACGCGCGCAGGAAATCATTGAGGTGGCCAAATGACCCTCTGCTGTGCCGCCGCCTATGACTTGACCCGGCTATGCAAGGGTTTCCATCTAAAGAGGCCCGCTACACCTGCCATTGAAAGACTTGCAAATCATCAGAACCCAATTATCAGCTTGTTACCGCAGCAGTGCCGCAGGTGTGCATACGTCCATGACCATACACACTCGACGCAGTAGGTCCACCCAGAGCTCTTGTCCTGCACCAATAGGGGAAGGTTACAATAAGGAATGGCATCCTGGAAGCTGTTGGTGTCTAGCCTCGCTTGGCTGCATTGAGCTGTTGGGCAGGACAGGACGAATACTCTGAGAATAGATTGGACCGAATGATGCGGGTCAATATGCCCGACTGTGCCGCAACATATAACTCAGTCTCGCATCCGTAGAATGAATCCTCCGCCTTGGGCTTAGATACATGTTAATCTTAAAATTGACAGGCAGCCTCCATACCCAGACAATGGATCAGTCCCTGCTCGAAGCTCTTCTCGATGGACCCGCCGCAGCGCCTCCGCCTGGACAGACTTCGAATTTGGACAATCCGACTGAATATGTCGAGGTGTCTTACTTTGTGTTGATTCTCACCATTGTGGTAGCAACACTTGCAGTTGCTGTGCGTATATATGCAAGATTGCGAATCACAAAGAATTTTGACATTGCAGATTGTAAGCATCCCCCCCCCTTGTCCCTGAAGAACGATCCTAAACGCTATCTAACCTTCCAATAGACTATCTTCTGGTCGGCTGGGTAATATAGCCATCGATATTACTGTTGACGTTCGTTTTCTAATCTCTTTCAGGCTCTGTACGCCGCTTTCACCGGTGTTGTGTACCGAATAGCCCAATACGGGCCTGGCGTCCATCAGTGGGACTTTAGACTGAGAGACCTCGGTCCATTCCTCTATGTACGTGCAAACGAATTTCCTCTAACTTGAGGAAAATGCAAAGCTCTGCAGAACTGGCCATGCAGTCCATGTAAATTCATACTAACAATATATCTGTGGCTGAAGTGGTACCATGTGGGAGCCATCATATACGGCCTGGTTATCTGCTTCGTGAAGCTGTCCATCCTCCAGCAGTACATCCAAATATTCATGCCGACAAGGTCGCCCAAGCAGCTCTATTGGCTTACACTCTTCTTGATGGCCGCTAATGTCGTCAGCTACATTATTTTTACCTTTATTGAAATATTTGTCTGCAGTCCGATCGAAAAGGCATGGGACCCCTTAGTCACAGGCGGACACTGTCTCGACATATTAGCACTGAACACTGCATCCAGCGGCGTCAACACTGGATCGGACTTCATCATCTTGGTTATTCCCCAGCTGGTAATATGGCGCCTCAAGATGTCCTGGAAGAACAAGACGTCAGTTTCGATAGTCTTTCTGGTCGCTATTCTGTGAGTCCTCCCGTGTCATGCATTTCTGCCGTGGACAGAAGTCTCAGAAGCCCATTAATCAACTCAACACCACGTGGTGCCTCTATGTACTGATTATAGTCCTAAGTGCAATTATCTCATCGGCAATTAGACTATATTACAATGTGGAGCTGCAGCGCACGCATGATTTAACGTATTATAGCTGGCTTGCTGGCATTTGGTCCCTCCCTGAGATCATGTTCGGAATACTGGTGGCTTGTCTACCGGCTTTCCGTTCATTCTTGAACAGATTTACACCACAATTCAAGTTCTCCTCAGCATTTTCGACACCGTTTAGAAAGATCACGGCCCGGAAACGAGCGTCCGGCGGGCAGGGTTCTCATGGGTACATGCTTGATGACCCAAACAGCAATTGGCCTCCTGGATCAGAACCCGGGAAGTCGCGGACGAAGGTGGCATACGGCGGCGACGTGGACTTGGAATCGATAGGTGGTCTTCATCTGGCACCTGCGTCTGTCGTTGGGAATATTCACCAACACGAGCACTTGAACAATCATCAGATGATTGCTGCTTCTGAAGTGCGGAGTCCACAGCCCTTCATCATCTTGGGCGCGCAACCTCATTCCTCGGCAAAGTCCTCAGAGCAGATCACTTTGTATCCATGAGAGTGGTCTCGTTTCTAATCGCCATACATTCGTTGTATGTGGGGCCTTCATACAGTGGTAAAAGCTCAAAGACCCGGTGTTGAAAAACTAGAAGCAATACACGACCGATTAATTATCGGTCTAAAAACTGGCGGCATGTTGGGGAGGAATACTTGAGTAGCATGCAGTCGTCAGCCTGCCCGCCCGCGCCTCGTTTCCTGAGTTCCATCGCGACCCTCATCGTCCCCCGGATCTCGCATGTGAAAATACTACACTGGGAATGTTCTGAATCGTATGCGCCTCGACGTCGACAATTTCGTTGCTATTCCTTCTGCCACCTTGTCCATATTGCTGCTGCTGCGCCGATGGCCCGTCCCTGGCCTGGTGGCCCGAACGGTGGAACCTATCCGTCCAGTGTCTATAGAAAGCGTGGTATAGGATGGCGGCTAATACGATGGTAACCAGGAGACAGGGGGTAAGCACTGCTATGAGTGTGACTGTGCCGTCCTCCATGTATGCCAAACAAGCTAATAGCTAGGTGCTCTGAGCTGGGGTGGAATAAGGCAACGTGTTCCAATGCTGCTGAAAGGATTGTGAAATATTTTCAACAAGGCCTTGAAGCATTGTAGAGCTCCCTGTTTCGTCAAGGCGTGTCTTCGAATTGCACCAGGATAGTGCTCCCTTCTGTGATGGTCACCCTGGGGCAGGAAGGTCGACTTCTGTAATCCAGCATAATTTAAGCAGGGGTTCGAAGATCGAGCGGTGATGGAGTCAATAAGCATATAACATTTCCAAATCTGGCTCTCAGAGAGATTGGAATTTTGAAACGGTCCTGTTTTCAAACAAGAGTTCACTCATGTGCTTATGACAATCAGCATTCGCAAACACGGTCGGTCAGAAGATAGATAGGATACGCACAGTCGAGCAAACTCGCGGGAATCAAGGACACCTTGCTTGCCTTGGCTTTCGAAACAGGTGTATGAGGAGTATGCAAACAATGCTTGGGCTTAGCTTTCGTGTCTCAACTTATTCCATTCTGTACTCAGATGGCGTAGGACACGAAAGTCTAGAAGTCGCTGCTGAAAGTATTTTGAAGTCGTTCAGAGTCTGGAACAATCGAGGATGGCAAAACTCTGAGGACTTGATTGACTAATAGTCACATCATCACACCATCGCCGGACCTATACTGGCAGGCCATGAAAGTCAATTTTGCATTGTGCGGCAGCCGAATAAACTACTTCACGAATCCATTATTTTCCAGTCACGCCTATGATTCAATACGTCAGGGAAGATGACGATGCTGAACTCGAGCTTGGTCTATCCATGCTTATCGCCATGAGAGGAAACATTGACCGCAGCCCCTCCGCCGTCTTTGCACTTGAAACAGGAGCCGGCAAAACGAACCAGCCGTCACAACACCGGAACCTGCCAACACCGACTACCACCAACATGGACATCAACACCGACACAAACACCGAGACAATGCTTTTTCAACGATCTGTGGCCTGGAGATGGAGGGGCGCGCGGGGCGGAATGCCTTTTCGTCTAGATAAAATCGAGCAACGCAGTAAAGGTAAGACGAACAGGAAATGAAGCGAGGGTATTTTCAAAAGTGGACAGCTCATGGTACGGCATGTCCTTTCTATGAGCATATGGAAAAAACAACAAAAATGGTAGAAGATGGGTTTACCACAGACCATCCTCCAAGCCCTCTCCTTCTATATAAACTTCACCTCATCATCAAAGATGCCGGCTCTCACCTGCACCAGCGCCGCCAGCTCGAACAGGAAGGACTGCAGGATGATGATGTTGGTGAGCACATGAGAAACAGACACCTTCTTCTCCTCGGGCGGCGTATGCGTCTCGTCCTTGTCACCATCTGCCACCAGTGCGCTCTCATTCTGTGCATCCGCAGCAGCGCCTTGTGTGTCATCCTTGGCTGGTGGCGTCGGGGGTGTCTCGTCCTCGATATTGCCGCCCAGCTTGAGCGGTGAGTTGGTCGCCTTCGACTTGTCAGGGAGGCCAACCTTCCTCGCAAGAATCTGCTGGTCAACGGCCTGGAAAGCAGCGGCCTGGCTCGCCTTGACGGGATCCTGATCACTCCCGACTGGGGAGTACGGACGATGGAGGCCGCCTCCACCTTTGGTCGGCGTCTCGAACTTATAAGAGTCCTTAGGGGGGACAGGTGGACCTTTATTGACGGAAGAGGGTGTGCCTATCCCAAACCCGGCTGCCAGGGGCGGGCCGCCTGGGACGGCAAGATGCGGGCCGCGTGGGCTCGTTGAACGGCTGGGTGTTCCAAGTTCATCAAGATCCTTTAGTATACGCCGCGCAAAGCCTTCAAAACCGCCCACTCGTTGGGGGGAGCCGCTCCTAGAGGTGTTCATACTCGACGGGGCCCAGGCCGGTGTGCCTGAACCAGGTGTACTAGACGGTGGCTGAACACGCCTGGGCATGGGAGTAGACGCAGAATCGGCAATCTGGAAGGATTCTCGTCGTTGTTGGAGGAGATCATGGAAGCGAGGGATTGTCTCGCGGTATGTTGCTACCTCTTCGGAGAGCAACTGCAGTGTCTTCAGCAGTCGTGGTAGATCGGACGGAGACCATATTGGCCTGCGACGACACTTGTTGATTTTATCAAGTGCTTCAGGATCCTCATCAAGCAGTTTCTCGAGATCCGGATCCAGACCGCCATCGGCTTCTTCTTTCGGTGACAAAGGTTGATACGCATCATCCGAGTCGTAAATGTAGCTGTCTGGATGTCGCACAAGCCAGCCTTCGAGATTCATGAAGCCGCAAATTGCGAGATCAAATAGTGTTTCCGTAATACCTAAATTTGTCTCGACCGGGTTGAGGAAGAAAAGCTCCAGGTGATCAAGTAAGCTGGTCAACAATGGGTCGTCGGAACGTATAGTGTGTGTCCGAACATCCCGAGGAGCACCTGGTAGAGAGTCCGGGACGGTGGGGAACTTGTGGTTGTTGACGTTAATCTTGGGCACAGTGAGTTTCAAAGAACAGGGGTGGCTCTCTAGTCGTGATGTGGTATCTTTCAGAATATTCTCATAAACCTCGTCAAAGTTGTCTTGACCTCCAATTGTCCCGGCCAGGGACATGAGGAACTCGAGCTCTTGCTGCTGGGCCCCCACCGTGCGGTGTGGCACATCTCCATAGAGATTCTCAGTTCGTATCAGCGTTACCACAGCATAACGATGGTGCCTCTTGAGGATTGCCGATACCAGCTGGAGTGTGACGTGTATGGTCTGGTGACTAGGTGATCGCAGGCAGGCGAGGATTAGATCGACGAGAGTGTACAAAAGAGGATCAAGGGTGTCATCAGCTTTGGCGGCCATCATCGTCGCCAAGTCCATCGACTTTCTTTTCCTAGCCTTACTGACGGAATTCGAAGTGTCTTCTGGTGAGGCCGGGTCAATATCCGGTAAACCAAGAAGGTAGTGGAGGATGAGGTTGATCATGTCAGGATGGTCCAGTGCCTCGAGTATCTGGCGCAAATAGGTCAAAACAGCCACTGAAGAGCCTCCATCGAGGTCAGACGATTCCAGAAGAGACGGGTATCTATAGAGCATCAGTATGGCATCGTGTGGGCTCTAGTCAGAGTGTAACGTACAGCAACTGTTGTAGAAAGATGATTTGGAAGTGCTCCAACAGTGTCGACTTGACGTCGATAGATTTGCAGTGATTCAGTACGTCCTGCCAGAATACCAGATGTGACAGGAATGTCTCCAGATTTGCTTGGAAGCCCGGATCTGTGGATGGCATGACCTCCTGGGTGGCGACAGGGGGCTGATAATCCGACAGTGCCAAAATAGGGGGCAGGTCGTGAGATGGGTAGTCTATGACCAGCTTCCCGCTCAGTTGGCTGTAAAGCGCCCCTAGACCTGTGGCCATGAGCGTTGACAGGTCACTCTCTACGATCCACTGCTCGAGCTCGACTGAGTTGGAGGCAGCCTCGATGATGTAGAGCAGGCCAGTCCTCGCAAAGTCGCCAACCTTGCCCTCATGATGGATATAATCGACCAGCAGGTAAAATAGGGGAAAGTCCTGTTTCTGAGCCTTTCCTTCGAACTTATCTCGGGTGTCCTGGCTTCTGTCGTCCTGCTGTCTATCGCGGTGAAGCTTGAACCATGATGACAATATGTTCGGTTCCAAGCGGATCTTGGTGGTGATATTGAAGGCCAACTCGACGACCCGCGCCTCGGTGTCGGAGCCGAGACGGATGCTGTTGGCGCCTGTGATCTTAACAAGCAGGTTCGTCAGACTAGCAGCGAATGCGTCGCTCTCGACAAAGGCCTCCTCCTCGCTCTCGACGAGGGTTGCGAAGAACAGGACTGCTTCCTTAATGATCCATTCGTTGTACGAGGTGGTGGCTATTTTCGCGATTGGGATGTAGAGCTGCTTGTTGGCAGAGAATGCGATGCACGGGTGAGGGAGGGGCCGTCGTGTCTCGTCGCTCAGGATGTCGGTGAGGTCCTGCAGGCGGACCTCGACCTCCTCGGCCGCCTCATAGTCGTTGGCGAGGTTTGAGGAGTGGCGCCATGTTTGCTGTGTTGGTAGGGGCAGGTCAGAGGTGGGAGCTGTTGTGGGAGACGACGATGTGCAGCTGCACGCACCAGAAGACGGCTGTATTCCTTCTCGAAACGCCGCAGGCGTCTAACCGGGTCCTTCGCAGATTCCCGTCGCGAGCTCTCGGCTAAGGGGGTGTTCGCAATCAGTCGCGACCACTGGCGAGCCCGTGTCAGCGCAGGTCCGGTTAAGGGGTTGGTACCGGGCGGTATTGGCGACCTACGAAGTCCATGTCGTCTCCAGAGGCATGCCGATGCTTCGACGTGCTCGATATCCGTGGTTATTGGGTCTGTCGACGGCGAGAGTGGTCGTCGAACGTTGTCTCCAGACGCATGAATCTGTTTGAGAAGGCCAGGGAAGCTTAGACCCTGGGGCCATAGTCATATGCAGCCACGCTCGGGATGAGCCTGCGGGTCGCAACGGCCCCACTACGGACAGGGGTCCCTTGACAATTAGGTAGTGCTGTCAAGCCTCCTGCACGGCAGTCCAAGACCACTTGCAGGTAGATATCAGATTGTGCCTGAAGTTGCACCGCTGATCTCAGCCTTCTCTTCTATCTCACTGATGGTGTAGTTCTCAACCATTGACTGTAGCGACACTCATTCTCAGCCCTGAGAACCAAGCCAGACTGCAGCCGCATCCAATATGGGCTCAGCACCCACGGCGCACCGTGCTGTAGAGTGGCCACTCCACTTGCACTCCTCGACAATTTGCAGCCCGTGACGAGGACGTGCCTGAGGTCAGAGCCCACCCTTACGAAGAGCACGGCACGGTGGGCCCTACGGAAGGACCACCATGTCCTCATTGGATCAACGTATGAGGATAATTTCCCCCTCTTGATCTACACTGTAGACATCTTATATCAACAGCTACCAACTGCAACAAATATCTCGCCAATAAGATCATCCACGGGATGGACTATCGACCACAGTATCGACAGGAATCGTCTGTTTAGAGGCCAGCATTACCCAGTCTAGCGCATCCTGCCAGCGAGAACAACACAAACGACGGTCATGCTTGGTGCCAAGATGTTCCTCAGATGAGCGCACGTACCGAGATGAATCGCAGAACCGTCATAGCCACGAAGCTCGTGCAAAACGATACCAAGTCTACGTACAACGGCGTCCAGTTTCGAACTTGTGTGAAGAGCGCAACAACGAGCAAACCTGGGTTTTTCATGCCACTTCGGCCAACGGTCGAGCTCGTTGACGCCAAATAAAGATGGCCAAAGATGCTCAGCCTCGCCCACCACTCCTGATATCCTCCGTAGCGATCTACGGCACCCATTCCAATGGTTCAGTGCCTACTGTCACCGACTCGGCAGGCTCATCGCCCAATGTAAGCAATTAGCTAGGCCTTGTCACCAACTATCACTCACGCATTTCCGTGTTGGTGCACGCAGGCCTCTCGCAGTGGGATGTCTCTCCAAGTCAGTTTCGAGGTTCGCCGCCAGTTGAGGTCGGGCTGGTCTGCCTGGAATGTGGCTCCGACGAGTTCTCCGGCCGATTCCTACCTCTCATACGCCATGCTGTAAATGCGTGTTCTATCCATCCAAGTTAAAATACCGGCCAAGTTGGGGGCTTCGTAAAATCAATGCGCCTTGAGAGGCGGACAGACTATGGCCTGTTCAAGTGGGCGAAGTTCAGGGCTTGGCAGAAGTGACGTCGTTCGTCACTCACGTCGCCCTTGTCCTCATGAAAGCATTTCTGACTGCGGCCCCGAACATTGACAGCTTCTCAGTAGGGCTATGGAAGATCCTGTATACAGTTGTGTTCGATTATCTCATCCGTGGAAAAGTCGAGGGAAGAATTCATCGAATGAGCAAAGAGCTTTTGGGTCTGCCCCTGAAGCTTTGTTCTTGCATAACGACAACCACAATGAGCTAGACTCGAGCAGTATGGGCAAGCCATAGCCTACCAGCCGGGCTTAGCCTTTAGCTATTATGCAAGCCAGAGTAGTGTCGTCCACGGGAAGCTCCCCGCGCACAAGGTTGACTTTGGTCCCCCACAATCCAACACTCGGGCGGCTACGTGCAGAGTAAGCGCGGCTACGAGTGGTCGCCCGACCTGCATATTACTGTAGGGTCGCTGCTTGTGAGGTTGGGACAGGGACGACTTGACTCACCCTCGCCAAAGCTTGATCGTCTCCCCCAGCCACTCGCATTCTCGAAATCAAATAGTCTTTCGACGAGACTGAAGACCATTCGAGCAGCCAGCAGATAGCATGCTGCAGGCAGTGTTGGCCGGCTATGGTCTGGACGTGGCCTGGGTGAAACCACCTCCAAGGCATCGACACCGGCCCAGTGGGACAAGTCCCGAGTCACACTCAATGCAAGACCATCGCCTTCATCTATCTCATGCTCCCGTCGTGGTTCGCCAGGCCGTCCTACCTCGGCCAGAGTGGAGGGAGTGTTCGTGCGCAGAACGCCTATTGGGACGGCGCCAGTGCCCCTCCAGCGAATCATGGCCTGAAAGTGAGCACTTACAGGGGACCGCAGTGCCTGCCAAGCCTCTTTTGGCTTGAAAGCGGCTAGTTGCACAAGACCAGCATTAGGGTTACTCGCTGTTAGGCGACGCCCCCTCGTTGCCCGTTGCTCGAGGATGGTCCCCTGGTTTATCCTGCCCTTCCCGGCATGTTTCTTAATAAAGCTTTGCCGCGAGGACCTTTCCAGGTTCAAACCTCTTGGGCTGTGTGTCATGCCGTCTTCCTAGTGTTTCTGCTTCAGCTGCGTCGAGTTGAGAGTCGTCGTCATTCCCGACGACAAGAAGACCGAGAGACCCGTGCGGCACGCATTGTACGCCTCGGTGCCATGCCTTGTGTTCTTGTCTTGTAACAGCTTGTCCCCCGGTCGTTCATGATAGAGATGTGGTTCGGAGCTTTTTGGTCTTTTACCAGCCTCATGCTAAGACTCTGAAAATTCAATATTGACCATCATCAATATGGGTTGGTTCTCTCGCAATAAGACCAACAAGTTGCAGCCGCGGCCTGGAGGACCGCTCCCTGTGCCGGCCGATACACGACCAAGCCAAGGTCGCCTCCCTCCAGCACAAGCACAGTATCATGCCCCTCAGACATCGGGCATCACAGACTCAACCTCGTCATGTCCTGACTTCCAGCCTGCTGGCTACCTACCGGCTCCACCAGGCTGGAATGCCGCCTCTTCACCTCCTCCACCATACCCGTATCAGCAACAATCACAGCAAGCACCGGTGGTGGTAAATCAGCACTATTACATGCTGGCACCTCCACCGCCAAATGGAGAATACCACGCGCATCAAGGAAATCCTGTCCCTCTGTCAAAGCTCATCATCGGATCTGCGGTCAACCTCGCCGACCAGCTCATGCCTGGGGTCGTCCCCGCCTTGTTAAACGACGGACTGAACCTACGTGGTGGAGAATGCAACCAGTTTGCAGGCCCGGGAGCCGCAGCACTGAACCAGCTTGGCGACAGGTTTAACGATGTAATGACCCAGATCGACCGGGATCGATACGCCGGAAATGAGAGGGACCTCTTCACTTATCGGCCAGACTCGGAGTCGGACTCGTCGACAGAAACCACCACCAGAGGCCAGCTGGGCAGACCAAGGAAGAACCAATCCTCCCATAGAGGGCATGTTACGTCGAAAGGTCAGACCGCAGCTGCAGCTGCCAGCGTCCTGTCCGGAAACTATTTTGCTAAGGTGGAGCTGTATGCCAACTCCCGGCTGCCCATGGATCTTCCGCCACTTAAACTGTATATCCCAACGTGGCCTCTACTTTGCTTGGCTGCGCAATACTCGGACCGAGTCTACGAGAAAGCTCGAGGTGCGGAGAAGGATGTCCAGGTGGGAGCGAATTACTCTAGTGGTACGCGGGCCATGGTCATAAAATCAGTACCCATGGACCACATGAACACCATCGTTTTCGCAATCAGAGGGACAGCCACATTCATGGACTGGGCTGTGAACTTGAACACGGCGCCATCTTCACCCGCCGGGTTCTTGGTGAGCATACATGTCCCTACTATTCATGACCATTTTCAACACTAACACTCATCTCAAAGGACGATGCCGGCAACTACTGCCACACAGGCTTCCTTACCGCCGCCCGCAGGATGGTCAAGCCCGTGGCCGCGCGCCTCCGCCAGCTCCTTCAGGAGGACCCCGGGCGGGCGTCCTACAGCCTGCTCATCACGGGCCACTCGGCCGGCGGGGCCGTCGCGGCCCTTCTCTACGCGCACATGCTGTCCGAGTCCCGCGCCGCCCAGTCCGAGCTCAATTCGCTGACGGGCTGCTTCCGCCGCGTGCACTGCGTGACCTTCGGGGCGCCCCCGGTCTCCCTGCTGCCGCTGCAGAAGCCTGAGGGCCGTGCTGATATGCGCAAGAGTATCTTCCTCAGTTTTGTCAACGAGGGCGACCCGGTTGCTAGGGCAGATAAGGCGTATGTGAAGAGTTTGTTGGAGTTGTTTGCGACCCCTGCGCCTGCGCCTGCATCGTCCGCCACGGCGCTGGCCAAGCCCCCGTCCAAGATGGCGCTGCTCGAGTGCCCGAAGCAGAAGGCGTCAAAGAGCTCGCTGGCGTCAGCCAAGTCCGGCAAGTCGGCGAAGTCCTCAAAAACCAAGGGGCCGGGAGGCAGCAACTCGGCGGCCAAGAAGCCGGTGTGGAAGGTGCCACCGAGCCCGCTCAGCAACGCGGGCAGGATTGTGGTGCTACGGTCAGGGGACCAGAAAGCGCGGCTCAAGGGGAAGAAGACGGTGGAGGAACGTCTGAACGAGGGAGTCGTAGCACAGGTGGCGACGGACGAGCAGCTCAGAGGCGTCATCTGGGGGGACCCGGTGGCTCACATGATGAAGTTGTACGCCGGGCGGCTGGAGATATTAGCTGTTGGGGCCGTGACGGCGAAGGGATACTGAAGACAGGGAGATTCGGCCGTATCGCGGCCCGTGGCCGGTGAGTTGTGAGGTGTATTCACGCGAGATGATGCTTACGAAGTCTGATGACCACTCATTTTCATGATACCTCTACCAGCCACGGTGTTAGGGTTTCGGTTGCACGAGCATTTTTCAATCTCATATGACGAAGAAGAACCCAGGAGATTTTTAGGAAATGACAAATTGAGGCATTCTCGCTATTGATCCGAACATTTTCTCCTCCGTTTTGAAAATCAGCATTCGCACATCCCTTCTATTGCATCTCCTGAATGAAGGCTTCAAGTTTGTGGTGTACCACAGCCACCACTTATCTTATTGGCCACATAGGTCAGACACATATGCTCAATCAGAAGTTTTTATCCTGACGCTCAAATCTAACGTCTGTAAGGGGCTCGATTGAAACGCCATTAGAATTATGAGCCTTAGATCTGTTGTGCCAAAGTAAGACAATCGAACAAGGACCATGTGAAACAAGCATCAAATCATCAAAACACGCTGTCGCATTGTACTATCGGAACCATGCATTCGTACAGGTTGATATTCGTTCAAAAAATGATATAAATCTAGTGAGACTTTGAGACTCAGGAATTACATAGAGTCCCCCTCCCCCATACACAAAAGAAAAAGGGCATTTGTGTCAACCACGGGTGATTGGCAAAATTGTCCAACAGCGTCACATAGCTATTAACGTGTGAAAGATGACGATTCAAAGAGGTGAACACGGCCCCTATGACACCCAGTTGACAAAATACGTAAACGCCGAAACAGCTGTCTCATGAACATCAGCAGCAAGGACCTTGAGTTGGATCCAGCCGTACACAATCCCATAGTTCCACACCTCGATTCCTGCTGATTTAAGGGCCTTGATACCAGGGATCGAGTCGACACTGGAGATTCGATTCTCTGGTTCTGGACCGAGCTCCACGGTAACCACCGGTACTGCCGGTCTGGCCTGAGGATGCGCCTCCCCACCCGACTCGGTTGTCAGTGGCTGCTGCTTCTCGACCTCGACCTTTACCTTAACCTTCCGGCCACCGCTTTTCGCCGCGGCCGCCGCCTCATGTTTTGCTCGCACCTCCTCAAACTCTTCATACATTCGAGCTCTATATGCCTCCGGGAACGCCTGTCTGCAGGTTGTGGCCTGCCACCTGCCCTTGATCCGGTGATCCCTGTCGTATTCGCAGCGTAGTACCCCGTTTAGAAGCGTCTCAAATATCTTTTGCTTTTGGAGGTAGTCCTCAGCTTTCTCTAGCGTGAAAGCAGTGAAAGTCCTTTTGTCCTGCAGTCGAAAGCAAGTATTAGTAGGGAGAGCAGCCTGCGAGGAATCCCAAGCAGAGCTAGACGTGGTTACTCACGGGGTGGTGTTCGAGGCCGTACTTCTTCCACTCAGCCCTTAGATCCTCTTGGGATATCAAAGGAGAAACGCCGATTTGTTCATAGTAATTTGGTGGTCTTGGAGTCTCAGTAACTTTGGGTACCCTTTGTAGGTCGAGTTCAGATGCGAGGATCCTGGTAAGGCTGATAAGGTAAAGCCCCATGGTGATCACCGTCAAGGCGAGGACGAAGCAGCAGCACATATTACCGAAAGCGCGGAGGCATGCTCTCCTGCGCGGGGCGCGAGGAGCTGCCGTGTATCTAGGCATTATCTTTCACTTGGAGGCTTGCTTCTGGGTTGCGGTTCGGTTTTGTTTGGCTCCCGAATTGAATGCGTGCGGTGTGTTCTAGATAGGAGGATATGAATACGAAGCGGATCTAGTATTATCACAGGAAAGAAAAGGGCGAAGAATTCGCTGACATCAGAACTGGTTGGGGAGGTAACACGTATGATGTTTGCTCTTCGTTTCTTTAACAGAGCCCACCTAATTAATACAGGAAAGTCCAAGGGGTTGATGAGTTTGGCTACAGCTTTAGAAAATTGACCGCAAGTGGAGAGGGCCTGCTTTGTCTCAACATGCAGCATAGGCATCAATCGAGGCGGCCACAAAGCGGTGTGGATTTACAACAAAGCCCTGTGATTACCGATAAGTGAAAACGGCGAAACCGCTCCCGTGCTAGGAAAAATGAGCGCCTTTTGTCTCAGATCTCAACCTTACGTCTATTCCACTGTCGCCTCAAGTGGTGTTCCCAAGACACCACAGCAGAGAACTTCCGGGGAAATAGTTATTATAGTCAGGGGGCCAAGGAGAGCAAAACAATTGTAGAGCCAATATCCATACCTAGGTAGACTGAATTGATCACAGCCGCGACCACCTCATATTGCCAAGGTGCAGGGCCTGCAGAATTATCCTGGTCATCTGAACGCCTCGCTTGTCCCAGTTCGACAGTTCCTCGTGTCCGCTCACATGATCTTATGCGCAAGGTCTGCTGCTCATGAACGGCTGTGTTTTGTAGAGTTCACGTGCATCAGGCGTATGTAGATATGAATCAATTCGACTCTGTCTTTCAATCACGATACATTCCAGTACCTGAACACTTCCCAACGAAGCTGATGCGATGTCCTACCACTACTACTACTTGAATTATAAAATTCGCCTACCTATGCGATGAACGTCTACTACTAGTTCGCAGAAACAAAGAAAACTCAAAGACGAGCGAGATTTTCACGATAGGAGGACATTCTCGATATACCAGGCCGTAAATATAAAAAGGGGACCCCCCCCCCTTCCAAAGCCAAAGCTAAGCGCCCAATTTGAGACTACGGCATGGGTTCATGGCTGGGACAACCCCAGGATGGACTTGGGAGGGTAGGGTGCGGGGGCGGCAGGAGAGACGTGTCTCATAAACGGTTGAGGAATATCTCTTTGATACATATTGACACCGGCCCAGGGGAATATGCCTTTTTTTTCTCGAGCATAGCCTTCCGCAGATAACCAAGACGGTTCGGTTCGTGTGGGGCCTGCCCGCGAACTCGGGGAGTCTGGCGATGGGCAACAGATGTGGCGCAGACAAGACCTGACTAGGTACGTAGTATGTTGGCGACAGACATATCTCATCCATGACCATAGACCGCTTGATGATGAGCATAGACCACACAACTCCCAAAAAAGCCTATCGACCTGGGCACTACTAGTAGCATGCGAGACACGCATTTTCACGGTGACAATTGCACATAATTTCGCCGACTCACATGTGAATGCAAAAGAGGCCAATTATAAGGAGAACAAGAAAACTTTTCCGCTTGCATTCGACATAACCCTACTTTGTGCAACCAAATCTCACACGCTAAGCTAGCTAGCTGACGACTGGGATCCAGAACTACCTATGAACATAGACAGATACATTCGCCCACCACCGAAGAAAGGCTCCGCAGAGATCCAAGGTGAGGCCAGAGACAGAGACCGAAACCAGGGCACCCAGAGGTTTCCTTCCGGTTGACACAGATAGGCTCGTCCATGACGCAGCCAGCAGGCAGCAGAACAGTGTAGCAACAGCAGCAGTGGCAGATCCAGTTACAGGCAGGGACAGCGCCCAACCCACTTCGTCCACGAGACTCCTAGGGGCCGTCGATATTGGGCACGCTATGATCGGGACTGATCACAGCGATCGAGTCGACGAGAGATGGACGGAGACGGTGAGTTTTGGCAGGTCGAAAATACCGCGCAAGAGTCGCAGCCGAGTGCAAGACGCAACGAAAACACAGACAGCAACGCAGACAAGAACGAAGATCGGCAGAACTAGACACTCAACAAGCCCTTTTTAGGATAGGGGCTAGTCGGGTCCTTGTTGCTTCCCTCACTGCTCGCAACACCACTCCGCACAGATCCAGACCCAGAGCCGGTCCCAGAGTTGGACCCGGGGCCAGACACCTTGCGAGCGACATCGCCCGGCGTCGGAAACGGCGGGAAGCCAGGTGGGCTCCGCACGTCACCACCAGCACCAGCACCTACCGGGTACGCGTACTGGCCAAAGGGGCTCTGATTCGCTGAGGCGGTGGCCGTGTGCGAGGGCGGGAGGAAGGGCGCGGCAGTAGCATTGATGGCACTGCTGCTGACGCCGCCGCCCCTCATCATCGCGTTGTTGATGTAGGCGCTGCTGTTGTTGTTGGTGGAGCCGTTGCTGCCGTCATTGTCGTCGTCGGTGGACTGCGTGAATCCGGACACATCACTAAGCATGGACGAGGAGCGGCCCCTGGACTTGCGTGGCAACGGCACGTGGGACGGGTGCTGGTACTGCGGGAAGGTGCCGTGCGAGAACAGCTGATTAGGCGCAGGGGCCGTTGCGAGCGTCGCGTTCGGGAGTGCTGCGGATGTTGCCGGGGACCACGTGTGGGTTTGCGCGTACTGCGGCCACTGCGAGGCTGCGTTGTGGTACGCGGCGGCCTCATGTCGCTCGTAGAAGGCGGCGTACTCGGCCTGGTTGAAGCTGTTGAGTATGCCTTCCAGCATGGTGGCCATGTTGGCTGCGTTCTGTGTCTTTTCGTCATTGTGTGCGCGTGCTATGGCCAGACGGTCGGCGAAATCCTTCTCCCTGCGGGCAGCTTCGCTCTCAAAGGCGGCTGTCTCTTGTCGGCGGCGGTCGGCCTCATCGAGGCCGCGGGCATTGGCATCTGTTATGCGCGCATGCTCACCGTCAACCTTGTTGAGACGAGCGGCGATCTTGGTCCGCTTGGCCTGCAGGCTCGTCTGCTCGTCGTCCAGGGCCTTGGCGTCCTGGTCCACAGAGTTTTTGAAGGTCTTGAAAGCGCCCTTGGCCTGGTCGAACTGCCCCTTCTCCGAGTTGTACTGGCCCTGCTTCTTACGATAGTCTGCCAAAACCTCCTCCGGGATCGACTGCAATTCCTTTACCTGCTCCTGAAGTTCTGCGATTGCCTGTTCTGCCTGCTTCTGCTGTGTCATGTTCTGTGCGATTTTCTGCCTCAATTTCTCGTCATTGCCACCGGCGGATTGCACCGCCGAAGTCAGCCTGTCAATGTCCTTCTTGAGCGCGTTTGTCTTCCGGTTGTTGTCCCTCCTGAGTGACTTGAGCCTGGCCTTCTCATCATTCAGCTTCTGTTCCAGGCCGGCGATTGAAGTTCTCAGGGTTGTTGCAGGAGACTGGTGCCGATACTGAGAGCGAGGTGCCGGAGCTTTCAACGCGTCATTATCCTTGATCTTCGCCGGAATGGTCCTAAGACTGGTCGAAAAGATGGCCTTGCCGGTACGAGTGCTCACGAACTCGCACTCATAATTCGACATCGGTGTCAGACCGAAGATATCGCCCGTCCATCTCGTGCCCTGGACCCCTTCCTCCTCCCCGTCGTCTATCGGCATGATCCGCGTTGGCTGCCAGACAGCATTGTTGACCTTGACGTAGAAAGGCTTGGAGGTGTCCACATATGAGGGCCCCTTCCCATCGCTGTCTTGGTCAGTATTTTCAGTGGGGGGTTGGTCCGGGAAAGGACTTGTGTTGAAGCAGACTGTGTCGCAACCAACATAGCAAATCCAGACCTGTTCCGGCTGCGTATTGAAAGGGGCATTTCCTAGGTTATGAATGTCCGTCGCATTGGATCCTGCAGACTCCGTTGCCGCATGTGAGAGCTCATACTCCTTCACCATCACAATCTTTGTGCTCGCCAAAGCTGCCCAAAGTGGCTGTCGAATGCGCACTTGATGACTCTGTTTCCTTCTTTTTTTGTTCGATATAGTTGTACTTGTCAGTTGCCTGTTCGCCTCGGAGACGTCCGGAGCGGGATTACCCCCGCCGTCCGTGGCTGCATCCCCCGCAAAAGTCGGCGTCTTTCCAGCTTCTGGGTCAGACTGACTCTGGGATAGCAGGTCGCGTTTCTCGCGCCGAAGATACCATTCCCTGACATAGCGAACAAGCCCTTGTACGAGAATATGTATGGCCAAGGTGCTCCGGAAGAGCCCCTTTGGTCCTTTCCTCTCGTAGCTGATCGACACAGGTTTGAGGTCGTCGGCATCCTGGCTGCCCCACTGGCCCCCGAAGAATGTCTTGAAATTGGAATACCTGTTGATCGCCTGGTGGTGCCCGAAATGATTGAACAGAACGATACCAGCACAAAGAAAGATATTGTGCGTGGTGCCGGCTCTTGAGCTCGCGCCACCGCCCAGGGTCATGGCGATCACGACCTGTGCAAAATCCAGGATCAGATCCTGCAGGGGCATGAAGGCAAAGACGATGAGGAAAAACAGGTCCAACCCAACCAGAGTCCACAGATTAGGGGCGCCGGGGCCATCGAAGATCTCGGTGAGGCTGAGGCCGGAGCTAGTAGTGACTGGCGGGACAAAGGTCAGGAGGGTGAAGAGCATGTAAATGCTCGACAGGGCGACAGGGGACAGCTGCATGAGAATTATGAGGATGGCGATGGTGTCATGCAGGGGGCACGATCGGAGGACGGTGAAGGCGAGGTCGACGAAGCCGGTGTCACGGTGGACATTGTTGTTCTTGGCAGCATTGACGTCGATGCGGCGGTGGGCGTCCTCAGCGGCAGCCTGGGAGGTGGTGAGGGACACGGACTCGGAGGAGGAGGTCTCGGAATAGGCGGCTACCGAGGGCCGGCGGGCAGTGTCGAGGGACATGTCGTCGGAGCCGTGGAGGTAGCCGTTCCCATTTCCGTGCCCGTTTGCACACGGGGTGGTGGATGAGGAGTTCGGGAGAGGCGAGGGGAGCGGCAGGGGAGCGGCGTGTTCGGAGGAAGACGACTGAGGGTGAGGCCGGGGGCTGCCATCGGATCTGATCTCGTTCCTGCTCTTTTGCTTGACGATGCGCTTTCCTGGACCTACAAGCCCGTTCTCGTGTCGAGTGTCGCGATTGTTCGCCGCTCCCTGCTGTCGCTTAGCCGAGGAGGCGCGAGGCATACGATGTTTCCCGCCCTTCCACTGGTCCCAGAACAAGGTCCGAGGCCAGCAAAAGGCAATGCAGTAACCCAACCAACAACAGCAGAAATTCACCAGCAACAAGAGGCTCGACACCAGGCCTCCGCCACTCGTGCCTCTGTTCTTGAGTCCTTCCAGCGTTTCTCGTAGCCGCGCCTACCCAGTGCCCAGCAGCCTTCGGTCGGGACGGCGGTTGTTGTTATCTGGCGGTAGACCTCAGCTGTCTTCTGAGGCTGGCTATGATTGGCATAAAGGAGGGTGGTGGTGGTGGCGTGTGGTGTTGTGCGAGCCAGACATGCGGTGTTTGGGCTGTAAGGTTCGGTCCCGTCGCCAGCCGGTCCACTGTTTGTTGGTGATTGCGAGAGGGCGGATTGGAACAAGTCAGAAAAAAAAGAGGAGGCAAAAGGAGGGAAACAAGGGCCAAGGAGCGACAAGCGACAGTGTCGAATGGTGGAGAGCAAGGGTGGGTTGGTGAATAATGGGGAGGTCCGTAATGTTTGTGTGAAAGCAACGATGCGAATGCAGAATGCAGAATGCAGAGTGCAGCTGCGGCGGGCTTGCGTCCTCCTCTCTCGCGGCTGAGATTTTGGAGGATTGGGTGCCTCTTGAGGTGCAGTGCAGCTGGATTTGGGATAGGAGGAGGAACCGCAGGCTCGGTGCGTGCAGGGCAGAAAAACCAAGAAGGCGAAGTTGTCGCCTGTGACAGACGGAGAACGGGGGTGAGGGGGGTGTCCCAGGGGGATACACGGGTACAAGTGGCTTATACAGTGCGGGCGGAAGGGCTCGAGCGGCAGCAGATGCAGTGTGTGCAGTGTGTGCAGTGTGCAGAGTGCAGTGTGTGCACCTGCCCCGTCAACACGAGTGAGGTGAGCGATGCCATTGGGGCCGGGCCTCGAGGAGCGGGGGCCAGCAGCAACAAGCAGCCCCATTAATTTCCGCCTGGTCGGCCATCGTCCATTCAGATATTGGCCATGGATTGGGGTCTTGTCAGCCCTCTGCCGATCGCCTACCAACCTGGCAGCCCTGGCTGTTTCCTCTCCGCATTTCGGGCTTTTTACAGCACATGTCTAACCACAGTAGACTGCTTTTTTACTTGCATGCACCATGCAGAGGTGGTATTGTTCTGTGATCGCGAGGACATGCTCTGTTTGTGAGTAGCCACATTCTGGTCCTGCTGCAGTGCGCGCACAGTGTTGTTGCCAATGGGACCAAGACGCCGTTGTTGAAGACGTTGTTGGTTGCAGACGGCTCGTTATTATTATGCCAGCCATGTGGTTCACGCTGACTGGCAACGTCTGGGCGAGAAACGGTGCCTAGCTCGCCCAGTGGCCAAATTCGACACTGTGGTCGCACAGGTAGCCTGCTAACAGGCGCTCGCGACCTCCTGCCGCATGCAGTCAGCGCGAGGCGGTCATAGCTGAGGCCCCAGGTCCCCTTCTGCACGAACAACACGGTTGCTTTGAACGGCCCTGGGCCCCATGACTCGAATCGCAATGCTGCAACTGCTGCTTGGTCGCCCGTGCAGAGAGCTTTTTACGCGAGTACTGGGAGTGCCTTGGTAGTCTAAATATCTAACCAGCCTACCAACTTGATGTCTCGGTCGCATTTGCTGCAGATTTGCGAAGCCTATAGCGGCTCGCTTAATTGGACCATTTCCAACGACAAGGGTTCTTGGAGGGGGCAGGAAGAAAAAAAAAGCTTTTTTTTAACACCCTTCTCCATGACCTGCCAAACCTGCCTGCCTGCCCACGTTTTGGTCTGGTCCAGGACTGACATCAGGCATGACGAAGGCTATGCACCAGAAGCCTTGGAACTAACTGGAACTGTCGGCCCAGGACCCTGCAACTGCTTTGATCTGGGGGCACTTCCAGGGCGTCTCGCCCGTGGACGGCGTGGGGACTAATGCCCCAAGGGCACGAGCTAGGAAAGACGACAACCGTTTGTCGAGTGGCTGGCCCGGCACCAAGAGAGGGTGTCATGTCATCTTGGTGAGGAACGAGATGCTTGACAGGTCCACCCTTGGAGGAAGGACTTGCCCCTCCCGGCTCCCGCTGGTCACGCCCCTCTTTCACACTCGTACCGGCGATACACAGTACACAGTGGGAGACTAGCAGCGTAGTCTATCTTGCAAATCTTGCGTTGCGGGTGCTGGCCCAGGAACCACAGGCGTCGTCGGTCCTGCGTAGGGCTCAGCTAATGCCGCTAGTCTCGGGGGAACAAGCAAAAAGCATAAATGCCGGCTAATGAGGCCAAGCCAGCAGGGCCAACCGCCTGGGTCTCCGGCGATTCGTGGACACGGGAGGCTCAGCATGTTTCGTTTCCCGCCGAGGCCATATTCTTAATCCGTCATTCTGCCCGTTTCTCTTCCTGGCAGCCTGGCTGGCAACACCGACAGTTGGGGAGGCGGTAAGAGTGGAATTGTGTGGTCGCCCAGTGACAAACCGGGAAGTGGTTGGTTCGAGTCTGAAGGGCACGACGCCGGATCGCGATCTGTCGTCCACTTTCTCCAGATTCCCAGGTCCCCGCATACCTGCATACCTAGGCTTCGCTAGGCAGTCACTTGTCTTCTCTGCCAAGTCGAGCCCTGTTGTCAAGACTCATGCACAAGGCAGCCAGGCAGGGACACTGGACACTTGAGATGCGACGAGACTGTAGCACAAGACACGACATGGCTGCATGAGGGAGAGTAAGCACCCCACACTTACACTCTCTTCCACATACACACAGATACAATCCGATAATGTGTCGGCCGCTAGTGTGGAATCAAGGGGGTGCAACGCCCGTTGGAAGATTTGTTCGGCCAGTCGCGGGACAGAATAATATCTGTCAAGGATGGCTTGACGCCCTCCTCGCCTGCGACGCAACGAGACCTCATCGCAACACATCGCATCGCAGGGGATATCGCATGATACCACCCGACAGTCCCGACATCTCTACGTACTCAGTCTCCCGACCCCGGCCTGCAACCCCCACTGCCCTAGTTTTAGTGAGGAGTGAGGAGTGAGGAGTGAGGTGTGAGGTGTGAGGTGATGAGGTGACATGACCTTATCGCTGATCTACTCCTATATCTGCGCTAGAGCAGAGGGGAGATTGAGGTAACGGTAGCAACGCCATCAGAGGGGAGTGTTCTGTGTGTGTGTGAGTGTGTCGACTCTATCAGGTCTCTTTACCCGCCACCTGTAAGGTCCAACCATGGTAGAGGGACCAAGACCAGGCAGGCATAATGAGTGCATGCATGCAGCATGCAGCATGGCAGACATGGTTGGTGCCCCAAGAGAGAGAGAGAGAGTCCCGGTTGACCGCTCAGTCATCGGCTCAGTCGTCGGGTCAGCTCCCGACGACCTTGTCTTGTCGGTACTGTGTACTGTCTTGCTGTGGTATATATCCATATCCTAGCCCTGGGGTGCACACGAATATATGCACTCTCTCCCTGTATCAACCCTGGGATCTTGCTGCTAGCAGTCCGCACGACAGTGAGCCACGGTTTGTTCACCCACGTCAAACACCGCCAAGCGATGCAGGGTGAAGAGATGCTACCGAACTGAACACCGTTCTGGGCTGCACGCATGCACGCCATGATACTGACTAACGGCCACCAGGTATTTTGTGATAGATACCTAGTTAAAAGATTCCAACCGGGAAATACAGACACAGCCATAGCATTTCCGAGCCTCCAAGACCTGGTAGAAGACAGGAGCAATTCCGACTCGCATTTCAATTTCTGCAGCCATCGGCCCACTAGAGCCGCAGGCCCACCCAGTCGCTGGCACGCAGCAAATCACAGGCCCCAGGGCAACCATCTTTGGGCGGGACTGCAGGGTCGATCTTTTCCACTCGGCACTTGGTTGACAATCTGCCAGGGGTGCAAGGCCCAGGCATGCAGGCATGCTGGCACCGGCTGACTGCGTGCGTGACCGCGCCTTCCAGCGATCAGGCGCCCTGTTGCTGCTTGCTCTTGGTGGTGCTGCTAAAAACGGCAGAGGCGCTCCAAGCGGGAAGGAATAGGGAAGGAAGGCAGGGCAACACAGAGCACAGTGCAGACAAGAAAGCCCACGCAATGATGCTTATTCCCGTTTAACTTCTGGCCTGCACATCCCAGCCCAGCCCTCTCTCTTTCTTCCCCACACTCGTCCACTCCGTTGCATCCCACTCGACAGCTCGATACTGCTGGAGCAGGGCAAATGGTGATGGAGAGATGAGCTCGTTCATGCGCCAAACGGTCTTCTTTCTACCTTCTCCCGTCGGACGGCATGTCCACTTCTGGTCTGGGTGGCATTTTGGAATTGCTTCTTTCAACATCTCCTCACTCACCGCCAGTAACCCGTCACATTCGCCCGTCAAGTCACCCGCTGCCGACTTCGAAGATGGTGGGCAGCATTCGACCATGACAGGACGACGCTGGACGTCACACCAATCCCAACCTGCATTGCCCTAGAGGCCTAGAAGCGACTGTGCAGTTATCAACGACAACTACCACAACCACGACCTCAGCACGACGGCTCACACCCACGCATGCTATGGCATTGCCATTTTACCTGCGTTGCAATGCAGACTTCCCGGCCGCCACAAGCCCACGTCTCCTTTTCAGCGCCCAACTCAGTTGAGCTTGAGCAGTTTGGCACGATGCATCGAGCATGAGCATGAGCATGACCGCAGCCGGCGGATCCCATCTGCCGGCAGTGTCCCTGCTTGCGTCGTCCCGCCAGCCCGGAGCCTGGGAGCATTTCATGCGGCTCCCTTTACCTCGTCCGTTGCCTCCCATCCGCCAGGGCCGCCTCTCACATCCCACGAGCCACACAAATTAACCTGTTTAGGCGCGATGCCACCTCCCCTCCTGCTTAGATGCCCATGTTCCCACGTTGGTGACGGGTGCTTATTTGTTCTGACAGCCGAGATATCCCCGCGCAACGGTATCGCGCTCCCTTGCCTTGATCGGCTGGCGTCGTACATCCAGGACGCGGGACGGTAGATCACAAGGCGCCGTCCGATACCGCTTGTCCACTCGACATTCGCGGATCTCCCGGGCCAAACTGGCCGATTGGCTGCTCTGGGCGTCCATCCATTCACATGTCCCGAGGCCGAGTTCGCCCACGGCTTTCCTATTGCGTGTGCGATAGCATTCCGTCACCACACTGTGGAGCGTCTTGTTTCTCGGACCGCCAGGATCGCCCAATCCAATGCTTGTTTCCAGCCGTTCAACCCGTTTTCTCACTCGGAGAGCGGCCCATTGTTGTTCCCTTATATTACTATTGGTCTTGTTAGCTTTGCAATGCTGTCGTCCTTCAGTGAGGTCGGTACGACATCGTGTCGCCAAGCTTGGTGTGATCACGATCTTGCAGGTGCGGACTAGCAAAGCTGTTTTAAGTCCCCGTGAGCTTGGGCTTGACCTTATATCGAAAGCTTGCCTTCGCAGTAAGCTCGACGAGCCGTCATAGTTGGCAGCAGAAAATGGTGGATACGGCATGTGGAGTCTTGGTCGGGCTCGAAGACCACGTGCTTGCGCATATTCTACGGAGTACACCAGGGCCGCAGTTCATCGCTCGGAGGGGAAAAAAGGGGATGCCTCGACCAAGCGGGTACTGATGGCGTCCTTGTCGCGTCACTGCAGCAATATGGGTTTGTCGACCGAGTTAGCCTCAGTGGGGTCCTGCCTGACCGCTTCCTTGACACTGTCGAAGTGGATTCCGTCCTGGGCCGGGTCGACGAACTGTCCAAAAACAGTACGTTGTTGAGGTCTGACAACATACACGGGCAGAATTTTCGTTATTATACATGGTTGAGAATTGGTTTTATTCTTTGTGGTCTTTTGCGTATCAGCTGGCAATGTGCCAGCCTCTCCAGTCTGCATCGGGCTGTGCTTTGGAGTATTCAGCTTTCCTGGATCTTGAGCACATTGTATTCCATGTCAATTATCACATTGATCAAGCAGCATGTCTCCAGGGCTGTTAGCTGGTGTTTGGAAGCACTGCCGGCAAGGAGCTTCAAAAGAGTGTTACAAGTTGGCCCAAATATCCCTCCTTCCATTGTTCAAATCCCGTCATCCCAATATTTACATGTCTGAATCTCGTGTTATCCGCATTAAAAATCCTTAAACGCCTGACAAAACAGCCGGCCGTGGTGTCTAAAATCTCTCAAGGAGTCTGAGGTCGCCATAGTTTATGATGAAGGGGTGACGGTGAGACCCGTGCTGTTGAAGTTGTGGGCCGAGCGGGAGACAAGCTTGACGCCCGCGGGCACAGTGTCGTTCAGGGTCGAGCGGGAGAATTTGTAGGCGGGGAAGGTCTCGTTCAGAGTTGAGCGAGAGAACTTGTAAGCTGGCACGGTGTCGTTGACAATCTGGGTCGAGCGAGAGACCTTGTAGGCAGGCACGGTCTCATTGGTGTTGCGCCTGTAGACAAGGCCCGAAGGAGCCGCGGCGGCGAGGCCAGCCAGTGCGATAATGGGTGTGAAGTGCATCCTTGCTGTTTCTTGACTTGATAGCGACTGTACTGAGTGAACGACGGCTGGTGACGCTGGTTGTGAGGACGACGGAAAAGAATGTCGGCGTCGGTGTTCTTGAAGACTTGATGAGCACGGATGGGATGAGTAAACCGAGACCACTCAATGCTGAGGAGCGACCGCAAGGAATTTTATACACGTCGCCGTGCGGCTCCATTGCTGTGGGCTTCCCTCGCGATGGCTGGGAGCCCACGGCGGAGCACAAGTAGCGGTGGTCCGCCCTGGCTAAACGACTCAGGAGCTGTCAGGTTGGGTCGCCAAGCGAGTGGTACCAAGTAATGCCTTCAGATAAGGTGGTGATCCTCATTTAGATATCAGCGATCGTCCACCCAGACCGTAAAGGTGTCACAAAGTCGCTGCAGGTGTGTGTGGGATCTTCACCCAACGGACTCTGTCGGAGCTCCGGAGCAGTCGCTTCCGACTTCCCATGCACCGGGTTGATGAGGCATGAGAAAGAGCCCGGCTAGGCTATACAGTTCTCCTGCTGGTGGACTTTTACCATGACCTCACCCTTCCGGATACAAATAGCAAAAGCTCCGACACTTCCTCATCCAGGCGCCTCAAGGCATGAACGTATATACAAGCCCTCCCGACGGCACGGCACTTCCAAGCGCCCAGGCTACATCGACCCTTGTCATATTCAGCCGCATACTATAAGACAGGGCTGCCGCCACCCAGGGTTGGTGGTGTAGACACAGACAGGAAGGTGGCCTTGACTGACTATACGGGAAGGAAGACAGAGAGGGTTTGGAAGGTGTCACCGGCACTTGGGAGGTGGAAAACCAAGCATCGCCAAGGCGGACCTTATCTAAAAACTGGGTCCAGCGCCAGTGGACCTCGCGAAGAAAAACCCAAGAGAAAGAACCCCATAACACCATCGCCCCACCGGTTTGTGTTTCTCTTAGAGATGTGGGTATTTCTATCTAGTGTATGGGACATACAGCCGGCGCCGAAACAGGCACCTTCCAAGCTTCGAAGGTGGCACGGAACCAATGAACGTCTCTGCCTCGGATGAACGACTTCACTACCTCAGCCTGTTCTCGCCCCTCGGATTAATTATGTGCTATTTATTCCCACCCAGCCAAGTTTCACGCCGGAGCGTTTCGAAACATTCTGCCCTGTCTCCTGCAGGCAGCAGTGGGGAGCCTGGTGGGCGGGCCAAGAAGAGCTCAGAGTCAAGACCGCAGCACGTGGCATATCGACATGCCGAGTGTGGAAGTTGCGCGACGGTTGTCTTTACTCGTCAGCGTCAATGTGTGCCAGAGAGGTGCTCATCCCGCCCGACATCTCCGGCCCGCCGCGACGCTGGTTGTTTACATCTGTGAATTGGACTTGCACCACAGCAATGCCGATCCGAAGCCGCTGCTGACTCGGGAGGCTTCGAGTTTTGGGGGGCCGAGTCTGGATTCGGGAACGTGGGCCACTTAATTTACTTGGAATGCTCGACCTCGTGGCTGATGGTTGATGTTGATTTGTATCCACCAGGCTGGAACGAGCGAAGAGCGGCTGTGGACGTTTCGTGCAATAAGTGCGAGCGAGCCGCGGTGTGCGCTTTGCACTTTGCACTTTTCTCAAGGTTTGTTGAGAGACTCATGTCAGTTACGATCTCCTCTTGTGGGGGTGGTCGTTGCGCGACTGACTCTTTCTCGAGATGACGGGATTTGTATCTGAGACTATAAATACTGGGTCGTCCAACTTTTCTCTCCTTCGAATACTCGAAGATCTTCGCTTTATCACTCCGTTTAACTGGGCCGCGGCCGCCCACGTGGGTATAGCTGTCTAGCCAAAACTGGGTTTGTAACACGTCCATAATCCAGTCACTCTCGTTGAAACATCAATTTTTTCTCCCATTTTTCTGCCTCTGGAAACCACATATCTTGGAGAATATTTCTGTTTTGGCATCGCGAATAGGTACCACACATCAGGCTTACTTGGTCCATGTCGAGACTTTATTGATGAAGGCTCAGTCCCACGCCGTTTCCCAGTTTCTTAGGGAGAAGTGGTACGAGAAACATACAATGGTTATCCAATAATTTCCCATTCTAGTTGTGGCCATAATTTAGGCACACAGCATGCCCCTTTATAATTTTCCTGGTGTTTTAACAGGCTTTGAAGTCATCATCGAGGTCTGTGGCCAACTTCGAAATCATCGCTCATCTCCACAAACTGTAGACGTTGATTGGGCATCTCTCAGCTATTTACAAGACATGCTTATTTGAAACTCTATCTATGCCTCTAGGATACGGAAGGTCGATCAATCGTGCCCCAGTGTCCGCAGATTCAATAATGGTCCCGGAGGCGAGAGGACACAACAGGAAAAGATCCTATACTAGTGATTGGTGGGATAATTTTGGCCACCACCATGCCAAAAGATTCGGCCTGCTGAAAACTCGCTGTTTTGAACCCAAATTTCATTTAACAGAACTACCTACCTATGCTGGAGCGGAAAGTTTGGGGTTTGGGATATTCACTTCAACATCAGCTGGTCCAACTAATAAACCCACATATCAGATCAAGAGTTTTGTTGGGCAAGTTCGTATATGTTTCCAATGCTCCTGGAGAGAAAGTCATTCGGTCCAGTCTGACTCATCTATTTATCTTGAGGGCTAAGTTCACAACTTCCCAGGGACACAATAGTTTCTTCGGCCATCGCGTCTTTGCTGATTAGGACACTCAGTGATAATCTGAGCACCAGAGCGACGAATAGAAGTCTCGATGTCTTTGCATACGGGCGGCCTGAACCAATGACGGGTTCTGAGTTCTTTTGAGTCGACGTTGAGTTGATAGCAAACGCCAAACCCTTGAGTGGTCTCGGGAGTTGAATATGGAGCATCTCTGATCACTGAGTACCACTGCTCCACAGTCAACACGGGGATCCTGAGACAAGATGAAATCATCAAAAGGACAAGTAGTTGGGAATCGTGATACCGAATGAAGATTCGCAAGATTCAACCGGACTCATCTGACAAATTCGGCTCAGAGTTCCTGTGTTCTGACACCGCAATCTCCACGTGGGCTTACTCACAAATTTGGAAGACTCACATTCCCAATGAGCCTTTGCTCTTTTATAAGTTTCAAAAGTGCTTCGATTTACTCAAGATCTCAGCAATAACTCAACCTACTGGCATCACCATCGCCGTTGGCCAAAAAGCAGCACACCACACCTGCCCTAAGTAGCCTTCCAGAACGGGCTTATACTTCAAGCTCAAACAAACAGTTGAGCATACCACTTGCCTTGGATTTGCATTGACCAAAATAAAATAAAATGGCAAGTGGCGGTGACGGTGCAGCTCTGTTCCTTGGCGGTTTCGGCGTGTGCGCCGCGATCTTTGTAATTTGTAATATCTTCGACATCTTCGTGTACAACAAGGAAAGGAATCATTGTTACATATGTGGTATCGATCTTTACAAATTTTTCTGGTGCGGGAGCAAGCCAAGGGCCGAGAACAACGCCGATATTGAGTCTGGACCGCCGAGGCGAGGCAATTGACGGATGTGTGGATCGCCAGTTGAGGTTTCGTATACCTGGCTACGGCGCACCTTGTTATTTCCTGGAGGATTTTGTGGGAGAGACATTTTGTTAAAGCCACTCAATCAAAACGACCCCTCTTAGGCGCAACACATCGTTTGAGCCTATAGGCAAGACGCTGGTTTCTTGAATGACGGATAACTTGGTTCGTCAAAGAGGGTGTTGAAGCGTTGTAATATACAGTTGGCATCTTTGTAGGATACACTGAAGCTGCTCGGAGCATTGCGGACTGACTGGGGACACATTTGACAGGTGCACGACTCACATAAATTTTATCACGTCATAGAAATACAACGACGCTGAGTGCTGTAGTCACGGCATTTCTGGTGGCTTGTGTTGTCCTTTCGAATGAACGGACGACTTTCACCAGATGTCCCCTATGAGGCTTTTGCATCCATTCAGTGCACTGCTTCGGCAGTCCCCTCCGCTCTCCTCCCAGAATAACTCGAATGGACGAACCTCAAATGAGTGGTTTCGTTCTTAATCCGTGTGCTTGCGAACGCGTCTGCAGTCCCTCCATACAGCAGTAAATGCTCGAAGACCCAGCTTTTTGAAAAAGTTTCTATTGAATATACTGCCTAGAGAGAACCTCGGTATCATGGGACCCACTGGCCGGCTGTTATGGCCCACTCTGTACGAACGTCACGGCTTCGCCAGCGGCCCACAACCCCTGCCCAAGTGCCCCCTTGCTCCTTGCGCAACAACAAGCCCACAACCTTAACGTACCTACCAGTACTGTATTAGAAACCTTCGATAGGACAACCTGCTGTAAAACACTTTGTTTCGAATTTATCTTCCGAGAAAAAGCCGGGTAGATGACGAGTAAGCGACAAAGATTTCCTTCTCTCAAATACGGCGGTGTCCCTGTGACAATTTCAGTAGGCACGAATTGTTGGCCCAGGGAATCTCATGCATGTTCAAGTATTGTTTCTAGTTGACGATAGTCAGTTGTTGAAAGAACCAGATTGCAAAGTCTGACCTTGACGCAGGCATTCGAGCCTATGTTTCTCTTCGAGTTCCGCCTGTTTATGTTAAAACAGAAGCAAAACTGAAGATCTCAGGTATTTTCGGTACGGTCAACTCGCTGTTGGTAAATGTGGCGCAGCAAAGCTGCTCTATCCCGGTCTCCCAATCCAACCGCTCATAAGCGCTTGAAGGATCACACCTTAACCCCGGGCTGTCAAAGCCAAGACAATGATGTCGGGTGGCCGGGTTCAGGTCAAAGGTTCAGGTCAAGGATGTTGGTCACAGCCGTCTCAAGGGCCTACAAAACTTCCCACGGCCGCAAAATCACAGCAGTCGTTCAAGGCCGTCCCGTTTCACATGCTCCTGCAGACCCTGCTCCAACATAATGGGCTTTGATAAGAAAGAGCCAACATATCTGATCTGACGACCAACAACTGGTAGCCGCCTGGCCCACCTTGAAATTGGAAACACCAACGACTTGAAACTGCAGACCAACTGCGTCAGGTGGCTGATGGCCTGTCGAGTGATACAAAGATGGACGTCACGCCAGCCGCCGGTCGGTCTCATCTAATTCAGTATGTCAGTGTCTATAGAGCATCTACAGCAATACATCGATCTTTCATACCTCATCCATACTATCTCTCTCTCTCTCTCTCTCTCTCTCTCTCTCTCTCTCTCTCTCTCTCTCTCTCTCTCTCTCTCTCTCTCTCTCTTTTGGAAAGCCGGCCTTGACTTGACCGCCGCAATCACAAGCAAAGATGTGTAAAGTCCTCATTCGACAGTACGAAGATTGCAAGCACACTTTCCATCAAAACGAAGAACCTTGCAGAAAATTTATTGTTGAGTTACAACAAGCGAAGAAAGACCCTTCGGCTCAGGAGAATCTCTGGTGCAGCAGGCACGCCTTGTGCAGCGATGTCAAGCCCGTTAACCAGACCACGATCGGGAGACAAAAGAAGCCTCAATTAGTCCCGATCACGCGTGTGAGTGATCCGTCAGAACTTGACGGTGCCGGATGGTGGGCTTGGAACCCTTCTGAACCGTACGATAACCCCCGTGTCGTCGAGGGTCACTGCGAGACTAAGGAATTGAAATTCCTCCCTGAGAGAAGCCCCGTACTCCTCGAAGGGAAGTGTGGGGCTTATGAGCCGAAGAACGATGCAGGTTGGTTGGCTCCTTGGTTCAGGCGTTGAAACGAAAGAGGAGCAATATATTATCATGGAGTGTTGAACGCCCTGCTCCGCGGCATACCACGCAGGGTAACATGAGAAAAGTGATACCTACCAGGGAATTGGGCTGCTATTCAGGATACTATCGCGTCTGGGTCGTCGAACTATTCTTTTTCTTTTGCTTTCCCATTGCTGGTGGCCACACATCTCCACCGCGAGTGACCACCTATCTCATGGTTGTCTTGTCTTTCAGCATTGCGAGAGCCATACTAGGATGGGCTACCTACCCTAAAGCTCATATAGCAACTGTACCACTTGAAATCATGTCCTAATTAGTATCGCTGTTCTGAGACTCAGTCTTTACGATTGAAGAATGCAGCCACAGTGAACGCATCTGCCTTACGCTAACCTTTGCTTCACATGGTGTGTGCATGAGACATTGTGAACTTGTCAGCCTCGTCTAATTATCATTGTCTTGCTGTGGGCACTATCTGAGAACTCTCCTCTTTTAAGCCGCCTTTGAGCATGCAGGGTTGGTTGGTAATGAAAATCTCCAAATATTTTCCAAGTAGAAATGTAACCTAAAGATAGTGAAGTGGACTCATTGAAACAACTCGAGGCGAATGTCAAGTCAGTGTCAGTGGGAAAACTATAGAGATATTTCAGGGCAAGAATAATTCATATATTCCGTCTACCTGTTCACGATGTGCTCTACGGTTGCTATCGGTCCCGCCATTCTCAGGTTCCAGTTCCTTATAAGCCCTCCCGTGCCTGCATCACCGACGCCGCGGGAAGAGGGCTATCACCTCAGCCCCGCGGCGATTTTGAGAGCAGACAGCTCAGTACCTGCTGAACTCCTGGGGAGCATCATGGTCACTGGCGCGAGAAACAATAGCCATCAGTATACCGCTTCGGTGGTAAGAGCGCAATAGGTAACAAAGTAATCGGAGGGGTATGGGTCTCAACTCACGGGTGGAACTCGCTCTTGCCGCCATACTGCTGCTCGTAAAGCTCCTCGGCCTGCTTCTTGGCGTGGTGCTTGGCCTTCTCGCGGTCGACAAAGTCCAGGCCCTTGGTCTCGACAAGCTTGTCGACCTCAAAGCCAGCGGCGGCCGCCAGCATCTCCTTGGCCAGGCCGTGGTCGACGGCCTTACCCTCCTTACGCTGGTTCTGCTCCCAGAGACGCATGCCCTCGAAGGCGGCGGCGGAGCCGAGGAGCTCGTGGGACAGCTTGGACTCGTGGGGCTGGCCATCGTAGACCTCGTCACGGGCGTCCTTTGCCTCTCCTGGGGAGCATGTCAGCTATGTGAGTGTGGGAATGCTCACAGGAGACAGGAAGGAAGTAAGTGTTTGTAATGTGGTGTAGGAATAGGCTTACCGAAGCCGAACATTTTGACTGTGTTGGTGAATTTGGGGGTGATTGGGAGAGAGTCTTTGGAGTTGTGTATGCTGATAGTGTTTTCAGAAGTCGCAGAAGTTGATGGTGATGAGGTTGGATCTGGTGAGGAGGGTGAAGGGAGGGAGGAGGTGGCTTATATGCTCAGGAGCTTCCTGTGCATCGCCCACCCTTCTGGTTCACATGTGCCCAAACCTATGGTCGAGACGACCAAGTGGAGCTTGGACCTTTCCACGACTGATGTGAACGAAGCATAGCACTGCCCCTCCCTACGGGGCCATGGTGGTGACGTCTAGGGTGTCCCTGGCCATCCCGGCGACTAGGGCGAATAGCCTGGGGGCCCATGGCCAGCCACACTTCCCCGTCCGAGAACCGCAGCGTCTGAGGACCCCTTGCCGATCGCCAAAAGCTTGTCCTCTCGACTGCTACGTAATTTCAAGCATCCCGCATGTCTTCCCCCTGCGACGCTGCAGCAGCTGAAAGCTGAGTGGATCGGCGGTTACAGCTCGTGCAAGCGTACCTTACGCGGCCGACGCACACAGCGGGCACAGGGCAGGGCTGGCTCCTCTCGGAGTGCTTGCCCTGGGCCTTGATTGTTTCCGTTTGATGTACAGGTTTCGGGGGCCATGTTAAATCTGAAGTCATTGGATTTCCTGCAAGCCATGGAGCGCCCTCCTTTCCTGGATATGGCACCATAAATTTGCTCGTCCGATATGTGCCGCTCACCTCGTGAACCAGCCGGTGAGGTGTTGGGCAACTCGACAGGGCACGGCTGGATTCCGGCTTTTCCAAGGCGAGAACTGGGCAACATGCTGGCATAACCCACAGCTTCGGATACCAAGTGAGCTGGGCGAGGCGGGAGGCCAACCGCAGTCGAGGGGTAGCTTTAGTTGATGAGCCGGCCGTCAAGTTACCCCACCATCCGGGACCCCTGAGCTGCCCGGGCAAGGCCTTGACGTCCCAAGTATGAGCATGACGGCGCACATGAGCTCATGTGGATCGAAGGGTCAGGATCCAGACACCCACTTGCACAGCCAGGCTATCCTAGATGGCAGGAGTATGGGTCAATATTTATCAATGGGGAGCTTCTGGCTTCCGATTTGCCGCTGCGTCGGGATCTCGGCATCCTACCGCCCAAACCTGACTTGGCCCCGTTGAGGTGGGGAGAATGGGAGGGCATAAAGACTTGACATGCCCAAACCAGGTCTTGTGCATGATTGGTAGCCATTTTTCTGGCCGCCAGGGCAGAACAGGTATGATGATCAGGGGGATCAAAGCTTAAACGTGAGGCAATGAAACCGCTCGTCGTGTGCTGTGGCTGTAAGTGGCCTGGTGGCACTCCTATGCGGGCCCTTTCCTTGGTCATCACCCCGACCGAGGCCGTTCGTATAGATGGCGCAGCGGCAGGGTCGTGGGATCCTGGTTCTGGGACCAGAAGGCGGTGACTTCATGACGCCGGCCGCGGGAGCTCCAGGTGCTTCCATTGGCCTTTCTCAAGCCGCTCGTTGTGGCCCCGGGATGAGACTAATGTCAGTCAGCTCATGAAGTGCGGCATCTCGTTTCATGCTAAGCATCCTGGACGCAATCTGGGTGCAACCTGGGCATGGTGCTCATGCCAACAGGTGTTGACACGGCAAGATTGTCACGATACATGATGATCGTAGGCCTCCCACGATATTTTTGGCACTCTAGTTGCTTCAAGACTGCGGTATTACGACCAATTGGACGGTAGTCTACTGCACCCGTATTGGGTAGGACCTCGAAACGCTCTATTACATGGTGCTGGTGCTCCGGCCTTTGTCAGAAAGGGCGGTCTTGTCCGGGCGCAGAATGGCCATTGAGCCCGTTGCACAAGTGCTTTGATGCACGGCCTCGCTGGCATTGAAGGAATGGAGACGTGGTCGTCAAACCCATCCTGGCAGTGCGCAACAAGGAGACCGAGACAGCCGCATTGGAAGCGTCTTGTGCAGTGCATTCTGAGGCTGTCGTCAAATTCGGCAAACGGCTTGGGTGTGACAGGTGCAGCCCGCAGCCTCCCGCAGCTTGGCAAGTCTTGGCCTTGGAGCCAAGCTTCTGGAACGTGGTCCGACGACGATGAAATGCAGATCGCCCCCATGCGATCGCACAAAATACCCCGACGTCATTCTAGCGCCAGCCTCTTTGCAGTGAGCACCGCAACCCGCCGTCGGTTGGACAAGATAAATTGCAAAGCCACGCAGCTCGGAATCTGCATATTGTCCTGCTGCTGGCATGGTCAACTTGCCTCGTTCACGAGGCTAGGGACAGGCTGCGGCAATGAAGGTGTCGTCCTCAGCAGCAAGAACACAACAGTGCGTGGCCTGCCGTCGCGAGTCCTAGCGCAGGACGTGCCAGCCAACGGGTCCTCACTTGACCCATTCCACTGCAGCTGATTTTGCGACACCCGGACGGGACATCGTGTTGATACTTGGTGGAGACTACACGATGCGCGGGCAAACGCCGCCTCTAGGACGCACACTAGGGCGGCTCTGTGGCCGAGTTTCAGGGCTTCATTCAAGTTCAGGACGCAACACCCGTTGCCGCAGTCGGGCGTGCAAAATTTTAGGGCCCGTGTTTGCGTGTTCGTGGAATGCGACCAGCTGGCGATAGGTCAGCAGTCATTGGCAACCCTGCGGCGGTGGACGAGGCGCTCAGACGGGGCAGCCTCTCATGATTGCACGAGCGGCACATGAAAAGGAGGCGAGCTCGTTTAGTTTGCAAAACCGTGCCTTAACTATTGGGTTAGTCACCCCGATACCTTTCCTTTGGAAGCCAATGGGTGGGTTTAGACGCATCGAACCGCTTGGTGTGGCGTCCTGGCTGTGACTTCAATGCTCTTAGGCTTGTGCAAGTTTTGTTGTGGTCTTGGAGGGGCAGAGAGGCAGGCATTTGGGGACTCGGGGACGGTGCTAAGGCCAGCGAGTAAAGACGGCTGCATCATACTGGCTCTGGTGGTGGTGGTGACAGCAGCAAGCAAGACGGTTCCCCGCGGGTTAGGTGGGGCAGGGTCCCGTTTCCTGGTCCGTTTTTCCCCTTATCGATACCAAAAAATTGCCCACCAAGCTCTCAGCGGCATCCTGCGACTCCATCTCGAAGATCAAGTCGAAGTGGGCTGCAAAACGCATGCAACCATTTCCTCCCATGCCTTGGAGTCTGAATTATTAAGGCATAATCAATTCAATTCGACTCTAGTACGATGGGCAAAATGATGAGTCAAGACTCACCATTCCTCAAACCAGGTCCGGTGGCCAAACCCAACCAACTCGCCATCATCCAGCTTTCGAAGGACGATTTGGTCCCAGTCTACCTGCGAGATACCGAAGGCGAGCATGACGGCTACAAGGAGGGTCATGTCCTCAACACCCGCTTCGGCTCCTTCCCACACTCAACTCTGATCGGCGTCCCCTGGGGGTCCCAGGTCCGAGCCTCGAATGTCGATACTGGGTCTCGGGGTCGGAAGAAGAGGAAGGCCAAGGAGGTTGCCGGTGGTACAACCGAGGCGGGAAATACAGAAGAAGATTCTGCGGGCCCAAAAAGGAAGAGAGGTGCCAACGACGAGGGTGAGAAACGAGTCAAGGACGCGCCAGATCAACCTGCCAATGCAATCGAGGACAACACCGCTGAACATGTTCAACAATTGACAGTAACCGGGGATGCCGAAAACCAATTAGAGGACGAACAAGCCCAGCAGGAATCACAGGGGTCAGAATTGTCGAAACCAACTCAAAAACAACAAAAGGCCACGGCCACGGCGGCGAGGAGCGGTTTCGTCTACATTCTCCCACCGACGCCTGAGATCTGGACGAGCAGCCTTCCGCACCGCACACAAGTCGTCTACACACCCGACTATAGCTACGTCCTGCAGAGGATACGAGCCCGTCCGGGCTCCAGGCTCATCGAGGCGGGTTCTGGTAGCGGCAGCTTCACCCACGCTTCGGCGCGGGCAGTCTACGATGGCGAGACCGAGCCCACTGGCAAGGTCTTCAGCTTCGAGTTCCACGAGCAGAGGTTCGAGAAGATGAAGAAGGAGATCAGCGAGCACGGCCTGGACCAGGTGGTGGAGATCAACCACCGAGATGTCTACAATGAGGGCTTCTTGGTTGATGGCAAGAGTCCGGAGGCCGACGCCGTGTTTCTAGACTTGCCTGCGCCCTGGCTTGCGCTACCGCACCTGTCAAGGCGTAGGGTCAAGACCGGTTCGGAGGTGGAAGGCGCGCAGACTGGGGCTGAGGCTAACGGCGAGGTCGAAGAAAAGTGGATATCACCATTGAATCCCAAGCGGAGCGCCTACATCTGCACTTTCTCGCCTTGCATCGAGCAGGTCACCCGTACAGTCTCCGAGATGCGCAGGCTGGGATGGGTGGAGATTGACATGGTCGAAATCGCCCACAGACGGATTAACGTATACCGTGAGAAGATCGGCCTTGATGTAATATCTGACCGAGGCGCACAGCAAGCCCCAGGGAACGTCGCTGAGGCACTGGTCAAGCTCAAGGAGATCGAGGCCAAGACTGCTGAGCACAACGCCAAGATGTTCGCCGGCAACAACAGGTCCAAGAAGTTCGATGAGGATGACGACATGGATGACTACGCTCCCCCGCCCCGGAAGATCGCTCCTCAGGGCAAGAGTGCCGAGGATACCACCAAGGAGCCGCCCGTCAAGCCCTTCCTGCAGGGACGCCTGGTCACACGGCCCGAGGCAGAGACCAAGGCACACACGTCTTACCTTGTGTTTGCCGTCCTGCCCCGCGAGTGGACCGAGGAGGACGAGGCTGCAGCCGCCGCCCGATGGCCCGTGGGCGACGAGCAACCGCCAAAGACCATCGGGGCCATGGACCGGGCGTCGCGCAAGGCGCAACGCCGGGAGATGATGGCGGGCAACAAGAAGAAGAACGAAAAGCTGAAGAGTGCTCACGTCCCTCACGTTCAGAGTCTCGACTTGACCACTGAGAAGGCCAAGTCTCAGGCGCAGGAAGTTGTGGCTGAGAAGATCGTGGAGGATGCTGGACTGAAGGCCGAAGGGGCTTAGAACGAGATACTGGGAGGCTTTGTCTGGGTGCTGCCCTGGATAGTAATTGATACCCAAAGCTTGATAATAGCTCAGCATACTGGTTCAGACCCATCATCTTCCTAACAGTCACGTCCCGATTCGTACCTCTTTAGTCCTCTTTCCTGTTGCGAAGCGCATCGCAGTAATTTGCTCGGTTTGCTGAGAGTTCCCGCAAATGTCCACCGCTCACTCCTGTTTACCTGCCTCAATCACTGGGCGCACATCAGCACAACCGAGTACATTATGTGGCTCCAGGTTGCCTCACCCCTTACGCCAGATGACAAGCCAAACCGATCAATACGCTCATACTCATCTGGCCCAACCCCAGCTCCATTTCGGAACCACCCCCGGCGCTGACTTGCCAGTGCCAATTTGAGTCGGCCCAGCCGCATCCGCACGCCAGCCCTGTGACTCCGCCTTCCGACCTGCTACGAGTCCCGGTTCGCCCCCGCTGCTTCGCCCCCCTGCCATCGGAGGAGGGCTCTTGGAAGATACTGCGGACGCAAACGTCGCGCTGAGACGATATTCCGGCGAGCCTCCAACTATGACATTATATGGTTCGGAATGAGGTTGACCCTCAGACACACGCTGAATGGGTATCAAGAAGTTGACCGAGCCCGGCAGGCGAACTTGCCGTGTGCCGCCGAGCTGGGGCGGCGCTTCTGGGCTTGTTGTTGTACAAGCAGCCGTATGCTGCCCCTCGTCTCCATGATGTAGCGGTGGCATTGCGGGCATCCTGGCGGGTTGCTCTTGTGGCACTGCATCGCTCTGAGATTTGTCTTCATATCTGTGCTCCTGTGGCTCGCGAGTCACATCATGGCCTGTATTAGGTGTATTAGTGACGGGAGCTGCCGTTATCAGGGCGAGTGGTCGACACTGGTCAGACCGTCGTGGGCCTGGCCGGAGAACGGAAGGGAAGTGTGTTAGATCTCGTCTTTCCACCCCAGCCTTTTCCGCTGGCTGGTCGGTCTTCCTAGATGACGGCTTTTCGTCTCGAGCACATTTTTCCTTCTCACGGAGCCATGATTCCTCAGGCTGCATCCTCGAAGCCTGCGAAGGCAAGCCACCACGATTATGGCTGCAGCTCCTTGCCCCGGGTGCCTCTGTCGCCCCAGCTTGGGAAGTGTCGGTGTACTTCCCAGCAGCGTACCTAAATTCGAGCCTGCCGATCCTGTCACCATCGTCCAGGCTGTTACCGGGTAGTTCCCGCGCTGGCAGCTGGTAAATGTTCTTAAAAGCTGTGTTAGGGACCACGGATCGGCCACCCCGGCCTCCCTCGTTACAAGGAAGCTCCACCGGCGGTGGGTTGATCTCCTCCTCGCAAAGTGCTGTCGACTCGCTGTAGAGTTCTGGGATAACACCAACGGAAATGGCCCACGGAAGCGAATGTGTTGCCTTCATTGGCCCTCCGTCCAGCATTGGTAATCCGGGAGGCGATGGTCGCGCCACGGTAGCGAGCTGCTGCTCGCATCCAGCTGGGTCGGCAGGCCTGGTTTCGACGACGGCCAGGACGGGCTCGCTCATGATCGATATCGTCGCAGCTGAAACTGCCTCTAGACGCGACGAAGAATCTGCCTGGGAATGTTCTCTCTTGATCGCAAGTTGTATGGGCAGCCGCTCGCCACTTGATTCCTCGAAAGCGTCGTCCTCGCAAAATCCACTCTGCTCGAGAGTCCTCTTCTCGTCTTCACCATCACCACCCAAGCCATTTCTGCCCCAATACTTGCCAGCAGCGAAGTTCTCAAAGCAGACCGGGCCGGCACCGTCGCCGATATCCTCCCGTGCAGGACTTCCACACCAACGCACGCCACCTTCCTCATCCACTACCACATCGCGCCTACAATGGTCGCCGGTGTTCGATGCCCTCCGCGCCTGTCTCTCGCTCTCAATCCTATGCTCAGGCAAAAGCTCCACCTCGGGAAGCCCAGCATCGCCGGCGCCGAAACCAGACGCACAGCTGGGAAGCAAGTCCGGGAACTCGTCCCCAGACCGCGGAAACTGGAACTGCGACTGGCCCGTAGGACCATAAGTAAAGAACCAGCGCTGGCCGTCGTAGTCTGCCGTCCAGCCGGGCGGTAGTGAGGCCATAACTATCGTGTGTTTGGTTGTTTGTTGTATCCTCTATTCGCAGTAACCGTCCCAGAGACCTCTTACTATCTTCACGTCGGAATCCTCGAAGAAGGGCTGGAAGAGAATTCAAACAAGTCAGCTCATCTAGTTTCGAATCTATTGTACCCCAAAACGTCCTACGAATCCTCGTCCCCAGCCCGGTGCGGCTGAGGACAATAAAGTAAGCCACTCGTGCTCTCGGAATCTTGCTATGTGCGCGTGTGATTAGTCCCTCAATGAGACACACTAAGCCATTGTCACATAATGACCTATCAGAAAGAGGGATCATTTTCCAATGGCCAGACTTCGATCCGTCGTGTTGCTTCGGCTTCCACAGGGCTCTCAAGAGTCCAGGACTCTGTGCGCGGCACTGTTACTTGGTCAAGCAACCGCCGTGTCCCAGAAGTATTCATTCCAATCGCTGCGACCTTATTAGGCAGGCCAGTCTATTTCGTCTATGTGGGTATTAAGTTCTATGCTCTAGTCAATCATCAATTCGCGGTCAGGAGGCCAGCTTTTCTGCCGGCAATCTCCGGGAATCGCTGAAAACAAACGCCTAACCAAACTGAACTGTCCGCTATACAATATCACCACCACCTCTATCGCTCGCGACCGTCTTTGAGGAGCTTCGAGGCCTCCTGAAGATACCTCGACCGTGTCTAGACGTGGTGTCACTGTTCATCGTGCCGACCCTGTCCAGGCTTGGTCCTCGTCCGTACCGATCGACCCCCGAGGACTGGCTAGAGAGTGCGGCTTCCTCCCTGAGGCTCTGCAGGCGGGCCAGGTTAGCGGCAGCAGGGTCTTTGCGGCCCTCGAAAACGTCGCCAAAGTCCGTGAAGTGTTCAAATTGTGCTCGGGCTTGCGACTCCGCCCTGCGTCGTCGCACGTCAGGGCTGGGTGGGCTGAGCGGGCGCAAGGACGCGTCGTCGCGGTGTACGCTGCCAGGGCCCGTCTTGAGGCTACCGCTGCGCTGGTCCCTGATGACATTCTCCTTTGTCGCGTTCTCGGTAGGTGCGGGCGGGTAGGCGAGGTAGAAGGGAAAGCTCTGGTTTCCGCCTGGCTGCATCTTCCTTGGTCCTTCTATTCCCAACTCACCCATGACGCGCATCAGTTCTGCAGCAAATTTGTTGTGCCGCTGGAGTCGAAGTAGCTCGTTTTGGAAATTGGACTTGTGGAAGAAAATGAAGTTGATGGTCACCGAGTAAACCTCGTCGATGGTGCGGACTTCGCTGATGATCTTTGACTGGTAGTCGCGCTTGTTGTCGAGGATAAAGTCGAGCATGCGGTTCTTGAGTTCCTCAATCATTTCTGCCGATATACCAAATTTCAACTTGAGCTCGATGGGGTCGGCCAATCCACTAGAGCGGCGCTGATTGAGAATGAAAAGCGTGTTGAGCAAAGAGTTGGGTGCTTGCACAATGTGGCCTTCCATCTTCTTGAACTCCGTGTAAAGCAGACTGATTTCTTGGACGTAGTAATCGTCTCCAGTGCCGAGCGATCCTGTGTTTCCGTACACTGTGACTCGATCGCCGACATCGAATGGGTGTTTGACGAAGACGAAGATGATCGACTGTAAAAATTCCTGAGCCGTTGCCTGGAGCATCCAACTCAGACCGAGAATTGTAGTACCGCTAGTGCCGAGAGCAGCAGCCGCCGAGCCTGACAGAATGGAGATGAAGACGATGACGGCGATAATGAAAATGATAAACAAGAAAACCGTGTCAAGTTTCTTGATGACGGAGTCCAGATCTTTGAGAGAGGCGGCGATGGCTTTCTTCTCGAGATGAATCTCGTTACAGACAAGCTCGAGTTCTTCCATCGAGATGTCGCCGTTGAGATCTTTGTCGAAAACACCAAAGCAAGTCTCTGCGTCCTCTGCCGAAGGGAATGCCTGCTTGAGGTCATCGAGTGTGATTGTCTCCTCGCCCGGGCGGACAAAAGTTCGATAGATCAGCCGCGCCAATGTGTGGCTGCTGTGTTGGCTGCGAAGCAACTCCAATACAACCTTCCTTGGGTGGCCGGCCGCCATAACCTTACGGCCTGTAAAGTCTCCTGCCATCTTTCCGGCGACCTTGCCTATCTGAGTCCAGGCCTGCCGCGCATTTTCCTGGACCATCTTCATGGGGGTCTTAGCTCCAGATTGGCCGCCGTTGGAGTTTTCCATCCACACCGGGTCGTCATGAGCCAGCTTTTCCTTGCTGAACTCATAAAGCCGGACCAGGAAGTTGATTTCGAGTCTGTTTTGCGCAATTCGAGACGCGTATGTCCTAGAGTGGAAGGACGTGGCAATCCATTGTATCAAGATCTTTTCCACCCAGTTACTCGCAGCGAGAACGAAGAGTGCGATGATGACTTTCCAGACAATATCAATCCAACCAATGTAAGGCGGATCCCCGTCGTCGGACCAGTTCCCACCGGAGGCCCGATGGTCGTCCGTGATAGGTTTGAAAGAGGCAATCAGGCCCAGCATCCATAGAAAACCAGCGCTCGGCATTTCCATCTGTCGGCCGATATCCTTCCACTTCTTGTGATTGCTGGAACCGACCATCTTTGCCGCAAGGCCGTGTAGGAACGGTAGCATCGAAACTATGATGCGGCTCGCCCAGAGGCTGCACCACACAACCTCAAGCCATATCCCGAACCAGAGGAGCTTCAGGCCGCCTGGCCCTCCTACTGGGTTCTCACCTGGGAATGCATAAATATCCAGCAGAATGGGAGTGAGTAGAATGACCGCCACCGGTATAGCCTTTGTAGCGACAAGATCAGTTTACGATGACATGACCAGAGGTCGATTTCGGGGATATATGCAAAAGGCAATGCTCCGAAACACAGAAGAACACTTACGTAGAGGAAGTAGCGGACTACTCTGGGAAACCTTCTAAGTTTCTTGAACAGCTTGCCCAATGCGGTCGGTTCTGGTCCTCCCGAGATCTGGGGCAGGTGTGTGGGCTCGGTCAGGGTATGAAAAGCGTCCTCAGGCGGGGCCTCAGGGTTGTGCCTGTCTGCGTGATGGTGTTGCTGCGATCTTGACCGGCGCCTGCTGGCATTTTCCCTTTCCTTCTCTGCGTTGCTGACCTGACGCTCTATACGCAGCAATTCAAGGTCGTCCATGAGCCTAGCATTGGCATTGTCCCTCGTGTCTGAGTAGTGACTGAGGGTGACGGCGTCTGTTTGGAAAGGGTCAGCTGAATGGTCTCGAGACATGTTGACGAGCCTTGGCGGGGTTGATATAGGATCTCGAGACACCAAGGTGAGACCAGCGAGAGTCGAGGTGACACGACGTCTGGCGACTGATATGCGATGTGCGAGAGACAGGCAAGGAATACATGGCTTTTGGCAAGAGCCCACAAATACTTGATGTACGTACCGGGAGCCAGGCGGCCTTGGTCAGCCTTCTCGCTGGTGTCGACATGTACAGGGGACGTCATGTTGGCTTGGAACAGGCGCAAGAGAATTGTGGAGGGCGAAGGGGATCTAGAACCACCAATGAGTCCGAAACGGCAACCCAGGACCCTGTTTGTTTACAACTGGGCAGTGTTCTCCACGTCGGTTCAGGTCGAGAAAGATATATGTGACAGAGGCGAGGCTGATATTGGGTAATAAGGGTCCTGAGCTCCAGGCCGTGACGTAGATACGGGATCCACAGCTCGCTTCCGCTCGGGCTGGGGAGATGAGAGTATGAGGGACGTAGCGGTTGAGCCAGTCCTCTCAGTCCACACACTAGGGTGATTGATCCCCTAGAAGTGTGAATGTCTGCCCATGGGCTGGGTGAAATACTCCAACAAGCAGATTGAATTTCCAAGATGGGCTCAAGCTATCGTAGTTGTTGTTGTAGGCCGTCCAGCGTGTACAATAGTAGTTGTAAGTAGGTACAAGCTCACAGCAAGCGACTGACTGAAGTTGGGGGCGATACTGTGTGGTGTTCCTCGGGGAGAAAAATGCAACAGCAGTGATGGGTCAAAGCAGAGGAACAAGGCCGATCATGTATCTACTATTAGAAAGATGGGAAAGAGAAGAAGAAAAACGGAGACGGAGATGCGTGGATGCGTGGAGCTATAGCAGAGATAGCGATGGGTACGGCCGTGAGGAAATGAAGTGAAGGAGGCAGATATGGAGGGAGAGGACGGGGCGATGCAGGTTCGAGAATCGGGAACCTGACTCGGAGGAATGAGAGAAGAAGGAACAGACGGGTGGGTGGATGAATGCTGTACACAGTACAGTCCCCAGTACGGGTAGTCTTGAGGTTATTGGCAGAGGAAGTTGCAGGGACGCGAAAACCAAGACGACAAGAAATGTATGGCCAAACTTGTTGCAGTGTACCTCGTTCGTTATCTTGATATCACCCTGGCAGGCGGGTGGGCGAGTGGGCAGGGCAGGGCAGGTACCGTAGCTTGTTGGCAAGATCAACACGGACGGGTACTTCCAAGGCGATCTTTGCCCCCGATGGTAATCTTGTCCTTGATGCCCTGCCTGGCGCTTTCTTGTCCTGTGCAGTTGTGGTTGCAGCGGGAGCAAACAGCAGCATGGCACTTTCCAAAGCCGCCCCCTTCGAAGCCCCTTTCCACCGGATTGTGCTACGATTTGCTAGTAATGAATCTGGTTATTTTGGCAGCTGGATCCTCTTTTCCTTTTTCTTTTCCTGTTGAGAGCTCTTCCCTGCCACTGCCGGGTTGGTGTGTGGACGGTGTCAGAAAATTCTGGTCCAAGAGCTGCCGGGCGATATCAAGATGGAGGGTCAGTCCTTGATCGATGGCCTTGCTGGGTGGGGTCCCAATTCGGCGGAAGTGCTGTCTAGGCATCCCGCAAGCCCACCCGCGCATCAAATCGAGTTTGGATCAACCCATTCGTCGCGAGCTGCGCCGGCTGATCCAGTGAGCAGGTACACCACACTACTATACAGTACGAGAAGGGCCCGCCTTGGCAAATTTTCCCACCAGAAACAGCCGCCGACCGAGGCTGTTTGACTGGCTCAACTGCCTTGCGGCGGCTTGTCCGTGATGCCGTGGCATGGCCCTGAAACGGGAGCGTGCCCTACGCTGCCCTAGCAGCTCTCCCAGGTGCGGCAGTCCTGGAAGCAGTTCCTGGTGCGTGGGGGCGCCCCCCAACCTTGATCAAGGTCTTTCCTGGACGCCCTCCTGCCAGGGCTGGGCTAGACGACCTGACTGGCCCACGGGCTCCTGGAAGCGACAGAAGCTGCAGTGCCCTGAGAGGATCGCTTGGATGGTGGTACCACAAGCAGAGACAAGTCTCGGTGATCGAGATTACAGATGGACAGGGGAATTCTTTTTGACGGCGGCAGGATGAGGTGTGTGGCTTGCAGCACGATGCAGGGACAAGCAACCATCAGTTTCGAACACGAACCCACCACGACGCGTCCCTTTTTCCTCAGGGTCGTCTCATAGGGCCGACAATACTAAGTCTCTGCTAGTCGGTGTATGCACACCCGTCAATGATGCCAGCGATGAGTTGTCCCGGGGCACTTTTATCTCTCCTTGTCATCGTCCCACTCAAGCCTAAGCGATCTTTCTCTCGCTGTGACGGAGTTTTGCTCCTCATTGCGTATGCTGGCCCATGGCTGACGTCAAGCACGACTCTAGGGGAATCGACGGCGGTTGCGCCGTTTTCTCTGAGCCGCTAGTGCCAAAACAGGCATTAGAAAGAGCTAGGGACAGGGCCGACTAGGTAGTCAGTCTGCTAGTGCAGGCCGTCAGACTAGTGCAGGCAACCCGGGACGGGAGCTGTGCCTTTTCTCGGGACCTGCTAGTGATCCGGAGCATCGGCCGCTCCTATTTTCGTTGTGGGTGGCGGAATCCCGAGTGGAAGGGACGAATGGCCAAAAAAAGAAAGACAAAAAAAAAAGCTGTCGTAAAGCGAAATGGACGTCGCAAGCGCGAGCAAAGCCGCAGCCCGCCGCGGAAGGGTGGCCATTTTCAAGCAGAACTGGGTAGACTATCAGCCCTTTCATTCCGCCCGAGCTCCACTATCACGCGGGTAACAAGAACAGAGGTCCCAGATGCTCACAGCCTCACCGCCTGGGACCCATCCAGATACACAGATCAACCAGCGAGATATCCCAGGAACACATCGTGCCCGACCCACGAGGACCCATAACTTCTCAAGTCTGGGGTCCCCAGGCTGACGGCATCAACTCGCAAACCCGCGCCGCCCTCAAGCTTGAGCCCGGCAGCGTTCTCGAACCCTCTTCCCCATATTATCACCACCCGTACGTACCCACCCGCTTTGCCGGTTACCACACTGCACCACCACCCTGCGGCCGTGGCATCTCACCACGGACCTTCCGTACTGTGATATAGACGTAGTCGGCCGGAGACGGCCACCTTAACTCCGGGCAGTGCGCCTGAAGCTGGGCGAGATAAAGCCAGTTCGAGATAGTTCAATGGCAAGAAGAATGCAGTGTCAAGTCTTGACTCGAATGCAAAAGGCTGTGGCCGTCGAACAACACAAGCCTGTTCGGAAAGTTTAAAGGTCCCTGCCCGCTCCATCAGAGCGCGCATACACCGTATATGTACGACATGAGACGCATAGACTGCCTGACATTAACACGTGTCGTGCGTTTGTCACGGTGAGGCGAGGAGCCGCCCGGGCTCGGGTAGTTGACATGATTCCAATGACTTATTCCACCGCCCCGATGTGCGATGAGAGACATGCAGAGAAGTCACCTGGAAGTAGAACGCCAAAATCGAAGGATTGATCCTGCTCAGAACAGCCGAATCGAAAGATCGCACGATCTTGCCGGTCACTATAGCACCTCTTGGATACCAGCGTGAACGGGGGAAATAAGCCAAGCAGCCACAAAAAAGCATGTATCCGGAGCCATGCAGGCAGACAGATAACCGGAGGCCGTAACTCGCCCGCATGCACGTCGCAGACCTGCGCCAGTTGCAAAAAGTGTATTCATATAAGATGTGAATTCTATCGCGTTGACCGCGAAGGCTGAGACCGGTGCATCTAGCCAGCTCAAGCAAGTGCACGGCTGCCGCGCATATGGAAGCACAGTCCAAACCCAAATGCCTATCTCGTCTACGTGGTCAGTCTCACGTGCATACACGTCGATCTGATCTACATTGTATGGTGACCTTTCACATCCCCACACCACCATTACTGATCTCGATGACGACCCGATCTCACAGTGACTCTCCACGCGGGGAATGGCACGCTTACTGCCATGCCTCACTCAGGGGGCTTGATGAGGCGTCTTACGAACGAGTTGGAAATCTATATCTCCGTCATAATTCTCCCTGCCTCTCTAGTGGAATGAGGTTAGACAACACCACTATAGTACAAAGAAAGTTGTGTATGTGTGAACAGAGACAATTCCCTCGGTTGTACAAATGTGAACTCAGACAAAATCAGAACGCCGAAACATGTTGCGTCCAACCTTCGCTTCGCTTGCCGTGGCTGACCTGCCTACCTCGCTGTATAATCCACCATGATGAGAGAGGCCTCAGAAGTAGTAGGAAAAGGGGTCAAGTCCATCTACTCAAACGACACGCTCCAGTCCTCCCCAATCGGCGCCCCCACTCTGCGGACGACTGCGAACGCGGCCTTGGTCTTGGTGGCAGGCGTGTAGTCGACTGCCGCGGTCCAAGTCTTGCCGTCCGCGCCAGTGACAGTGACCTCGGTCTTGTCGGCCCAGTTCGTCGGCGCGCCTACGATGATGACCTTGTCGACGCTGACGCTCTTCATGTTCTTGAGCCACTCGCCCTGCTTAATTTTCCTGGTATCCCTACCCTCGGCGTCTGTGGACGACAATACGCTGCCGTCGAGCACGAAGCTGCGGTGGATGTACTGGTCCTTCTCGAAGTCGAACGAGTCGCCGTCGTCCGCATAAAGCTCGCCCTCGGCGTGGTTGCCCGACTTGGGCAGGGTCACGACGAGCGTGTAGTCGTCCCACTTCATCAGCGCCGCGGACCTCCTTGGCCGGTCGCGGCGGGGGAAGATGTGGCCGCCCTGCATGAGCAGGGGGATCTTGTCCAGTGGCGCCGAGACGGTGACCTTCTTGCCCTTCTGGGTCGGTGCGATGTCGTAGGTGAAGTAGTCGTAGTACACACCGTCATCGGGAATGTAGATGTCTGTGGATTCCTGGTCCTTTTCCACGATGGGCTTGACGAGGAGACCGGTGCTGCCAAGGAAGAGTTGGTCGTCAATGTCAAGACTGCCCTCATCGGATGGATTGGTGTAGAACATAGGGCGGACGATAGGAGAACCATCCTTGTGGGCCTGGTAGAAGGCAGTGTACCACGAAGGCAGGAGGCTGTAGCGCAGGCGTAGGGCTGAGGTGACCATGCTGGTGTAAGGCTCGCCGATCAGGTAGGGCTCCCGACGGCGTGCGTCGATGTGCGCGTGACCACGGAAGAAGGGGTAGAAAGCACCAGCTTGGAACCAACGGACTTGCAGGTCCTGCTCCGGGTTTCCGAAGAAGCCACCGACATCAGCACCTGCGAAGGGGAATCCAGAGATGCCCTGGGCCAAGATCATGGGGATGGATTCCCCAAGGTGATCCCAAGAGGCTTGGTTGTCTCCGGTCCACATGGCGCCGATACGCTGAGATCCGGCGTAGAAGGATCGGGTGAGGACGAATGGCCGGCGCGACTCGCCCTTCTTACGCGACACAAGAGCCTCGTAAGTGGCGTTGTGGAAGGTCAAGCCGTTGATGTTGTGGATGTCACGGTGCTCCCAGCCGCCATGGTGGATGTTGTCCTTGGGCATGGTGACCTCAGGCCCGTTGAAGACTGAGGGCTCGTTCATGTCGTTCCAGATCCAGGTGTTCTCCATGGTGCCCTTGAAAGCATCGTAACGGAAGAGCGACTTCCACCACTTGACGGCCTCAGGGTTGAAGCAGTCGACCCAGTGGGATGACCCAGGCCAGCACCAACCCTCGTAGATCTTGGCCTCCTTATTCTTGACGGCCAGGTCCTTGGACTTCAGCTCGGAGACGACAGGGTAGTCATTCTCGTTCTTGATATGCGGATCGATGATGGTCACCAGCTGGCGGCCACTAGCATCAAGCTGCTTGCCCATGCCGATGGGGTCCTTAAACATTTGGTCATCCCAGGTGAAGTACTTCTTGCCGTCTGTGTACTCAATGTCGAGCCAGATGACGTCGTATGGGATCTTGTGCTTGTCCATCTTGCGATCTACATCCTTGACGTCGTCGTCGGAGATGTAATTCCAGCGGCACTGGTGGTATCCGATCGCGAACTCTTGGGGCATGGCAGTAGTGCCAGTAAGCTCACCAAAGGCCTTGGTCAGGTCCTTCGGAGTAGGGCCAAGGAAGACAAAGACGTCGAGCAGGCCACTCTCTGAGATCCAGTGGGAGTGGGTGCTCGTCTTGGCAGAAGTGCCGATAGCTAGCGGGTTCTTCGAGTCCTTGGCCTTGGTGATATCGACCCAGGTCTCAGCAGCGTTGAGCCAGAAAACACCAACTGACGAGTCCTTCTTGTGGGCCTGCATGAAGGGAATGGCTCCGTACAGTGTCATGGGGCTGTTCAGGATGTACTCGAAGACGTCGGCATTGTATAGCCTGTACGGCTCCTCGAAATTGCCCTCGCCACCACGAGTCTCCCTCAGAGAGAGAGGGCCGGTGTGCTCGGGGATACCGTAGACATGGTCGTAACCGATGAAGGAGATGTCGAGAGCAACACTCTCGGGGCCGCGGGGCTTCGAGTCGGTGTTACCGCCGAAACTTTCATCCCACCAAGTGCTCTCGTCTTCGCCCTTGGGGTCTTCCTCAACCTTCTTCTCGGCTTCAGCATCTGCGCTTGTCTCAGCCTCGCCCTCCTTCTTCTCGGGCTCAGCCTTCTCGATCTTGGGCCTCCAGTGCTCCATATTCAGTAAACCGCGGTCATTGAACTTGATCTGCGAGTTGCCATCTCTCTTGAAGTCAATGCTGAAGGGTGCAAACTTGATGACCGCCTCGAACTTGGAGTCGGGTCCATACTGAACAGTCGTCTGGGACTTGTCCTCGAAGACAACCTTGGCATCCTTGTCCAGAGCCGTGCCACCGACGATGACCCACTTCTCGACCTCATTGTAGCGTTCCTTGCGGACCGGGCTGTTATGCCGGAGCTCGATCTCCCCTTTTTGGCGCTTCTCCTCGTCGACGGTGACTCGGGCGGTGCCTGCTTGGAGGAAGGAGACGGTTATGGGGAGTCGAACAGTCTCGCCCTGCTCGTTGATGGTCTTGAGGATGACAGCCTGAAGTTGGCCATCCTTGAAGGATGTTGACTCTGGCAGGATCTTGTATGGTGTTTCCCAGGAACTCGATGCAAGTGCATCATCGGCATATGCCCTGTTCCGTTTGCAGAAGCCGGACTGATGGCATTTCTTGAAGTCGTTCTCCTTGACCGAGACTGTGATGTGGCGGGTTAGCATGGGCCCGAGTTTGGGAGAAGCATGGCTGGACTTGTGTCTTCTGATGCTTACCTGCTGGAGTAATTACGGATAGCAAAAGGGAGAAGAAGCAAAAGTAGGCTGTCCACCTCTGGGACAGCCATTGGGAATGCATGGCAGGCAGGATGTTGCCCTCTGGGCTGCGGGCTGCAGTTGTCGACGCCAGGGGAAAGCAAGTATATGCTGGAAACAGGCTATGGGAGGATGTTTATCATGGGTTTCTGTGGTGTTCAATTGTCCAGTGGGGTGCCCGCCGGATAATTGTACGTGGCACTATCTCCCAGTCCTCTTGCTGGGTTGAAGTGTGTAGCTGTCCAGTCCAGTCTTGTTGATGTTTCGAGGTCGGTTGTCGTGGTCTCCAGCAGCGAAACGTCAAGCTGGCCCCTACTAGGTAGTTACCACCAAGTGGGCGTTGGTGTAAGCGGCCCGGCAGGCAATGGCTTCTCATTGGAGGACCCCTGTCCTCTTGCCAGCACCCGTCCTCTTTCAGACTAACATGACAGTACGACCCAAGCACTCACTGCTAATAAAGCGAAGGTGTTGCCGCTGCATCGCTCAGCCAACGTTTGTGAGTGTACGGTGAGACATCTCTATAGATACATGTATGTCTGTATTTGTGTACATATGACAATATATCCAGATATGTCGAAAATAGTCTTCCCAGCTGTCATGTGTCCTCACCGGGCCTGACAGGGAGGGAGCTTCTGCCGTCTGGTCCCGACAGCTCATGCTCTTGCGGCGGTGAGAGACTCGGACGTGTTTCTGGCTGGAGCTTCACTGCCTCGCCTCATCCACAACAACTACCTCCTCCCGAGGTCCTGCTCTTCTTCTGCCCTCAGAGAGCCAATTGCACGACCAAGTGTCCATAACAAAACCTGACACACGTCCAATTAGTCTATTGGTTCTCTCAACAGTTTTATATCCAACATCCACGGCCAATTATTTCAAGTATTAAGACCCAAGGGCGGCGGGATCCCGGGCTGCAACAGTCGTGAACCACTGAACTATCGAGCTGTTGAGCTGGCACCCCGCGGGATGCATGAAATGCCCCGCCAAGTCGAACAGCGGAGGCCTGAAGGCGGTGGCGGTCCAGGCACAAGCAAGCGGCGGACCCCACTGCTGCCGTTGCTTGCCGTGGTCTTAGCGGCCCTCGTAGCTGTCCTCTCGAGAAATCTCTTTTATTCCACCTCCCGGACCCCAACCGTCTCCTGTCCAACCGCCGACTCTCCTGCCTCTATCAACACAGACATTCCTACTGTTCATACAGAAGAGCCACCTCAACCACCAGTCACCATGTCCGCCTCCGAACAGACGTGAGTTCCTGTCCCCAGAGCGTCTGACCCGCTGGGCGTTGAACGTGAAGCTTTCAGGCTTCAGCATTCAGCATTCAGCATTCAGCCCCGACCTCGGCTGCACAACGTCTCCCAAGCAGGTTGCTAACGTGTCCGACTTACAGCTTCATTGCTATCAAGCCTGATGGCGTCCAGGTATGGACATTGGCACATATCGAGCCTCATTCACCTCGATGCGACCACTAACACACCATTTGCAGCGTGGCCTCGTTGGTCCCATCATCCAGCGCTTCGAGCAGCGTGGGTAAGCTTCTCCCTCCCTCGTGGCCATTGAGTTCTCGGATCAAAGTCTGGGCATAAGGCTGACACTGCTCTCCCCTCCAGCTACAAGCTCGTCGCCATCAAGCTCGTCACTCCCAGCAAGGAGCACCTCGAGACTCACTGTTCGTGGCCCCTCGCCTCCCGACAAGACCCTGAAATTGCTTGCTGCCGGAGCTACCCCGCCATGCTACAGCCCCTCGGCCGAAACATTTTACTGACCGCCTCTCAACAGACTCTGACCTGAAGGACAAGCCCTTCTTCCCCGGTCTGCTCTCCTGTACGTTTGACCTGCCTCCATTTCTCATAAGTTCTTTTCGGGCGTGGGCAAAGCTAACCTCGTGTCTCCTACAGACATGCTGTCTGGCCCCATCGCCGCCATGGTCTGGGAGGGCCGTGACGCCGTCAAGACCGGCCGTGTCCTGCTCGGTGCCACCAACCCCCTGGCCTCCGCCCCCGGCACCATCCGTGGTGACTTCTCCATCGATGTCGGCCGCAACGTCTGCCACGGCTCCGACTCCGTCGAGAGCGCCAAGAAGGAGATTGCCCTCTGGTTCAAGGAGGGTGAGCTCGTCAGCTACAAGTCTGCCCAGCACGACTGGATCTACGAGAAGCCTTAAATGGTTTCCTCACTACACGACCAGCACTGTTGAACCCTCCGTGGACATGGATCATGCATTCAAGAATGTGTGGTTGACCGGCCCGGGATCCCTCAGATAGAGCGGCGATAGGAAACGAGAAAAAATATAAAAGCTTCGACACACAAGAGCACTCGAGAGTGAACACAACTGTCTTGCCCTAGGGATTCGTGCTAGTAGCAGACAGAGGATGTCCCCACGTAGTTCTGGGCTGCTAACCAGAGCTCGGAAGCTGTATTTACACGACGTGGCCTGCCAGGCATTTTTACTTGAGAGGCACACCAACTCGCTATTGCCGCTTCTTGGCCAGGGGCCAGGCTCGTCGCATCCGGCCCATCAGACCAGCAAACCAGGGCGTCGCCCACAGGCTGAACACGATTCGTGCGGGCAGCAACACCTTGGTGATAGCATACGCCAGCGCGACCTCCACCACGATCCTGTATTTCCCATCCGAGCCCTCCCACCGGCTCATGACAGCATCCCTGCCATCATCCCTACCCGCCCCGACCCTGTTGGCGGCCTGGTCACCCTCCTCCTGCCCGAAACCGAACCACCCCTTCCTAGTAAAGTACCGCTCGAACCTCGCGGTCCCGTCCCGGACGTAGTCCCCGTAGTGCTCCATCATGTACCCCATGGGCGCGGCCGACGCGCCGCCGTAGTGGAACAGGCCAAAGAGCCCCAGGAGCGGCACCACGGCCGTGACCTCGTGCAGCATAAGGAACGCCACGACGTGCGACAGCGGCGCGCTGCGGAGCCGGCCTGCGTAGCCTTGCATGCTGCGCGGGAGGCGTGAGAGGATCCGGTCTGCCCGGGATTGTTGCTTGCTCGCTGCCTCCGCCGCTGCCTCCGTCGAGGACGGGGAGGGTGGCTTTGTGCTATTCAGGCGCCTGGCTGGTTGTGAGAAGCGTGTCCCGGGCTGGCGGAGGGGCCGGAGGGCGTGGAGTAGGCGGTTCTTCCACCACATGGTCGTCTTGCTTGTCGACGGACAATTGGGGGACGGATTGGGTTGCCGGGAAAGGCGACAGAATAGTACAAGGAGTTATTCGCTCAACCGTGTGTATAGGTTCGACTTCACCATTGTGCTCCCTCTCGCCGTATTTGGCAGCTGCCTCGTTTCACAACAATGTCAGGGACAAGCTGTTCCTTGGTTGGAGCTGGAGCTGGAGCTATTGGCGATCTTTGCCCTTGTATGGAAGTTGAGCTCCATGCAGAAAGGTGGGATGGAATCGGCCAAACAAATTGTTAGTGCATTATGGCGGTAGAGAACGCTTCCCAGCTCCCTCTATTCGTCCCCTTCCCTTGAGAGACAGAGATGCACTATAAAGCGGTCTCCGGTGACTCTGCAATTTACGATGTGATATAACAATTCGACCAGCTATTTCCCTCGTGGATAGCTTGGCTATCCAGGTATGTTGCAGCTAATGTTCGAGAGTATCAGCGCTGCTTCCTGGGACATCTTGCTCCGATTCCCCATGGGCCGGCCGGGCAAGAATCGGCGAAGATTGCCGTTTTGTCCCCCGTCCTCCGACTTAGACGAAGGCTTGCCTGACCTCAAGCCATGGCCAAGTATATGAATCTCCTTGACCACAAGGTAGGTATGGTTCTCAAACGCCTTCTGCAAATCACTTGGCTTATCACCGTTGTTTTACCATGGACTCATGAGATCTGTCGACAGCCTGTTACCAAAGGCAATGAACTCTGGTCGAGGCTGAACCATACGATAATCTGAACCGTCTCCAAGCGGGCATTCACATCAGTTCCCGGGTTCGCCACGATGGCAGCACCACTGTGCTCTTCTGCCTCGGCCATCACATCTCGCCCAGACGAAGACTGGTTCTTCGCCGGCCTGTCCTCCTCCTTCCCCAACATCACCGACTCAAGCGAGCCCTACTTCAAACTCGTCTGGCCACAGCCGTGCAGAACAGGAGCAGTAGGGGCCTCAAAGTCCACAGACGCCCCCAAGGTCCCCGCCTGCAAGATCTTCTACCCCAAGGCCGCAAAAGAAGACTCACCAGAAACATCCGCCACAGTCGAGCAGATCGACACCGATGCCGCAGCCGGCGAGGACGCCTGGCTGATGAAGGAACAGGTGCTGGTCTTCCGGTACAAGGGCCGCTTCCACGCGATAGATCACGCCTGCCCGCATCGCGCATACTCACTGTCGTGGGGCGTGCCCTTCGACATCGAGGATTCGCGTAGTGGTCGGACCCTAGGCCACGCCATCAGGTGCCGGGGCCACAGCTTCGCCTTCGAGCTGACCACAGGGGCCGGGGACCGCGGCGGGTACCAGCTGGGCGTGTGGGACGTCGAGCTGCGGCCTGTTGCTGGGGTTGTTGCTGCCGAGGACGAAGTCGGTGGCGGTGGTGGTGAGAATAACGAGGCGGAGGAAGAGGATAGGGAGGTCTGGGTCAGGAAGCGGAGGAGGAGTGGAAAGCAGGGGCCGGGCTGAGTTGTCACCACTCTGTGTGCAGCACAATATCTGACGAGATCTAGCTCACGGTCTCATACTTCTCCCAGAAATCTTTTGCCATGGGCAGCCATCCAGCTACGGTCTTGCAGGCTGTTGGAATCACCACCAATAACTTTTTCGGTCCGCCCTGCCGCCTCACTAACACGTGTAACTACCTACTAGGTAGTCACATGCATTATCACTGCATCACCGCCATACCTTTAAAAGGCTACATGATAGGATATTTTAGATCTTTTGGCCTGCCCGCTTGTATAAGGAATTGTTCTATAGACCTTTTCAACCGTCTTCCTAAGGCTACCCATGATGTGGCGATCCCTTAGCAGGTTGTTTTGTAAGGGGTCCATCTTGTAAGCGGTTGTCTTAAAAAAGTGCCTTGCAGGAGGGCATCTTGTGGGAAGTTTCCCTGAAGGAAGGGTTCGTACAGGATGATTCCCTATAGGGGATCAGGAATATATTTACCTTGACCATGCGCTGGACACCCGAACAAAGCTCGTGGAGATCATGGTCGATATGAGAATTCTGCCTTAGGGCAACAGCCGGTTACGATTTACCATGATTTACCATACAGTTTGCGATGAGCGTGTTTTACTTCTGCCTCTTTCACCTTCCCCTGTCTGTTCTCCTCCATTCCAAAGCGAGGGCAACCGCGCGAATGCTCTGTCACCTAGCAGACGAGGTTTCTCTCGTTGGGCTTCCTCTCCTTGCTACTCACGAATGACGCCGCTCTTTCTGCCTCTCCGGGCTTTACGAATTCGACGAGAAAAGATCCGGAGGTGGATTTGAGGCTCGAGTTCACTTGCTCTATCGACGCCCTGTTGTGAATTCGTTAGCTCCGATGCCATGAAAAGAAGGGTGGGATAACCTCCTATGGTGTGACCTCCTATCGGCGAAGCTACAGGAATACGGACGGAAATGGATTGGAAATGAAGTGACCAGTATCGTGACAAGCAGGCTGGGGGCCAAAGAAACACACTTACACCTCGAACTGCTTAAAAAGATCTAGCAAAGTGTTGACGAACGATGCGATTTGGTAGCGGCCCGAGCTGTCTTTGAGACGACCATGTTTCAGCCCCTCGACGCGAAGCTCACCGCCATCTCTCTGTACAATCATCAATAGTGGCCTTCTTTTCAGAGGTAACTTTCCCACTTTCCGCAGCGCTGCGTTGAAGCCTTCCCGGTTGCCTAAAGACACGAAGGAGAAGTGCATGCTCGTGCCCCTATCCGTGCGTCCAAACTTTGGTTCCGTCTGCTTGTTGCTGTCATTTTGGTGGAGGGCCCACGAGGTGTGAGAGAATATGTTGAGGCCGTCATGTCGGATCGCTTCGCGAAGTCGTTTGGCCGCGGAGCGCTCAAGATGCGTTTTCAGGATGGCATAGGCCGGTTCAATGTGAAGCTCGTAGGGCTCGCCGCTTGGATCTTGACCCTCACATTCCGGCTCCGTGTGATGCTCCGAGGCCTCGTCGCCCGTATGCTGGCCCCTCTCCATGAACGACGGGATCCGACCACCTTGAATCTCCTCTGCTGTCTCATTGTTGGGATCCCTGAGATCGCGGTCAGGGATCTGTGGTGGGCTTCCATTTTCGGCCATGTACATCCACACGTTTTCTTGAAGAAAACACGCTCTTTCATAGTCGGGCTCCCCCTTAAGGTTCATGACTGATAGGATTGGTTGAGGTTTGGGTTTGTTCTGGGCTTGCTGGTTTTGGGATTCCTGATTCTCAGCATCCCGGTCCTGAGCGTTGCCGTAATCAAGGGGCGGGGAGTCTGAAGATGCGCCCTCCATATTGGAGCTATTAGTGGTTTCTTGAGGCTGCTGAGGCTGGTTACTACCGAAGTCCAGCGGTGAAGGCTGCACCGGCTGGTTGTAGTCCTGACCCCGCTGGAGCTCGTCAATTTCGTCTTCAAGAATTTGCTCTAACGTTCGTTCTTGGCTACCCGAATTGGTGCCGCTGTCAACTGGGTCCTCATCGGTATTGAACGGCCCGAATCCAGGTCCAGATTGTGCGGCCGCCAACTGGGTGGAGTGGTTGTCTTGCTGGTTGCTTCCGGAAGAGGACCCGACTTGATCGCCTGGGACATTTGCAGTGTTGTTGTCTTGAGTGCTTCCACCGGCACCCTGCCCTTGCTGCTTCGGGGCGCCGCTGTCAGACATGGTAACTGCCCAGGATGATGAATGTTATATGTGTGGTTGGCAAACACAATGACGGCGAATTCTTTGGGAGGCGGTAAGGGTAACGCTGAACATGCCGAAGTATGTGATGGTTGACAGAAGTGAGCGCATCTGGTCGAGGACGAAAGCGCCAGAATAACGTCGACGCGGGGGGTGGGCAAGAACCCAAGCGCTCCCTCCACCATTCCACGTTCACAAGGAAGGAACGACACCATTGCAGAAGCAGACACGTCCAACGAAAGGAAGGCAAACCCAACAAGCCGGAATGAGGTGTGCAGGCGGAGTACCCGAAGAGTCACCGCCAGCCAATGACCCCATGAGATTAAATGGGGGGTATCTATTCCTTTTTGCTATGCTTGTCGATGCTATGCGTCTCATCTCCATCATTCGCAACATGACTGAAGAGTCTGATGCCTCTACCTATGGCCAACCTCAAGCCCCGCCTTGTCTGAGTCTCATCAGCAAGACGAACTCTTCTTTTCTTCTCTTGCCGGTAACATCAGTCAGATCCTTTGCCCTCGTGTGGCTGTCGAATGATTGATGCCTCTCCCTTTCCCATTTCTGCCCAACGCCCGTCGCCGAGGACTAGTAATGCTGTCCATGCTCCACTCATTGACAAGTTTGTTAAGCCTGCATTTACACTGGATCGTATAGGCATTGGATGCCTCACTGAATGCCGCCATCATTGGGTCCATCTGCACCCAGTGCGATGAATCGTTGCTCGTTGCCGCCTGACGAGAACCCACAGACCAACGAACTAGTACTTCTCCAACACTATTTGTAATAGTCCTCAGGGTTCCCGTCCTGGGTCGGCAGCTCCATGCTGCCGTCGATCTCCATGGCCTGGTCCATAATGGAGGCTCTCTTGTCGACCGTACCGTTTGGCCGCCGGACGATGAAGGGCGACACAGGTGAGACGCGCTCAGCCATCTCTGGGGCCTTTGACACCTCCGTCGTCGCATCACCAGCCTGGCCCTTCGCATCCAGAGAGATCCTGGCAAGCCGCTCACTCGACCTTCTGATGCCAGGCGAGCCGTTGTCACTCGCGTCATCTCTGGCTGACATCGGAGGAGAGGGCGGGGCGCCGCCCATCGACGCCGCGAGTTCTTGAGAGGGGGTCGGCCGCATGTCCTCCATCTCGGTACTCATTCCGGCTGCGCCGTCACCGTACTGAAAGGGGTCGAAAGCGTCTCTTGGCTGCTGGTCTCCCAGCAGCGCGTCCCGTTCCCCTACATCACTAAAGTCGCCAAGAGATGCTCGATTTGTAGCCATCGAATCGACGCTATTGCTTCTCTGTCGCTTCAGCGGGGATTCTGGTACCTGCGGAGCATTCCGCTTTTTGTCTGCAGGCGTGGGTTCTTCCAGCAATTCTTGTTTGAAGAGACGGTTGTCGAATTTCACGAATGTCTGTGTTGTGTTAGCTGAATCAACCGGTGAAATGACGGATTCACGTAGATATTCACGATTGATCTTACCTTTAGCGCATCGGACAGAGGGGCGGACTCCTCATTCAAGGCTTTGTCTGTCGCGTACACTAACATTGGCACTTTGGAGCCATCTGCATCAGTTTCGGTGAAGATTGCTTCCTGGACCTTGTCAAAGGTCGTTGCCTATTGAACGAGGGTCAGCATCAAATAACGAGATCGAAACCAGCGCTAGACGTACCTCCTGTCTGACAGGATTCTCGTCACCGGCTACCCAAACAACGCGCCACCACTGATCAACCTCTGAGCTTGAAGCCTCTGTGTCTAGAAGATCGGCCTCTTTTCGCCTACACATGTACACTACGTCCGGTGATGTGATAACGCCTCGGAGGGTGTACTTGTGCGTTGGGTTCATTTCTTCCTCGTCGCTAGGGACGGTCAAGACCTCAGCCATCCGGCGAAGCATATCGCGGCATGCCTCCTTCTCCTGCCCAAGACCTATCAACATGTCAGTTTCAAGTACAAGGACTGGCTATGCAAGAACCTTACGAGCTAGCTGTTGATCAATGTTCACAAGCTTGCGCTTGGCAACATCGAGCTGCGACTCGAAAATCTTCATCGTCTTGTCCTCTTCCTCGTTCAGCTCGGCAAGGTGATTTAACTCGGCCGGCAGGTATGGGATCTCGTCCTCGGTCCCGACTGATTGCTCGTGCTTTCTCCACAGTGCGTTCGCTCTAACTTTCCAGATCTGATTCTCAACCTTGGCGATGACCTTCTTGGTCAGCGCGATCTTGTCATATTCTTTCCAGGCATCTGCTGGATCCTTCCATTTCGTTATCTTGTTCTCTGCGTCTTTACTCTGGGCTAGCGCTTGCCAGAGCTGGAACATCTGCGATTTCAGAATCCGGGCGGTGCCGAGGTTCTTCTCAAGGTACCTGTCGATGTAGAATGTCTCTGGGATCTCGATGCGATGATTCGCAAGCTTAATGCGCATCGTCAAGACGTCAGCAGGGTTCTCCATGTACGCGGTCCGATCTGATTCCTCATGCGGGAAGCCGGAAAGTTCTGACTCCTGCTTGATCCAAAACAGGGCGTCCCACGAGCTGTAAAGGCTGTGCAGGACGTCCGAGAGCTCGTCCGGTACTTTGAACTCGAGGATGCCAAATTCGGATGTGGGTGGCATTGTTGGCGCATGAACTTCATCCGCTCCAGGCTCGAAACGCACGAGTGTCCACATAGTCGATCGAACAATTTCAGAGCCGGCTTTGAGATACAAGTTCTGGTAGAAATTCACCACAGGGTCACCCCAATTGTTCTTCATGACTGGGCTCTCGCACAAGGAGTCAGCTGTTCCGTAGCTGCGCTGTGTATCATCGAGAAAAGCCATCAACCGTTGGATCTCGTCCTCCAATTTCACGCTTGGGAAGCTGTCCGTCCAAGCCTCGGGCAAGTCTTCTGTCGATTCGCTGCTCGCACAAAGTATTGGATCGCCTTTCCACCACGAGTTGTTGTGCCCATATGAACCAGGTTGTTCGGAAGCGTCCAGAGACAGGAAGAAGTTCCTCGCTGCAGGGATGTCATGCTTGATCATCAATAACGGGCCGAGGCGATGTCTCTGTGCGCCGTGCTGTCGGCAAAGGAGGAATACTGGCGCCGAAGGTTCTCGTTTCCTCGCAGAGGGCGGCGGATCAGATGCCTCCTTGTTCACCCGAACCATTGCCCACTGGTCGTCTTGATAGGTCTCCCTGTTGGCCGGGCCGAAGAACGGAAGGCTGGTGTCGGTGCTGATAACGCCGCTCTCCTGGGGAGTAGCGCCTCTCGTAGCAGCGGCACTCGTGGACTCGAGGAGGGCTCGGTTCAAATCTTCGTCCGCTTGCTGTTGCGTCGTTGGTGCACCTGGTCCAGCGTCAGTCCCCTAGGCCGGGCATTCTGTTGTTGAGCAGGACGGCAGGGAGAGTTGGAAATGCATAATATCAGAACCAGGCATGATATATCAGTACCAACTGTGTAGTTTGTCGTCCAATCTATCATCTTACCCAAAGGTGATCTGTTCTGTGCTCTTGAGGGTGGTCGCGAAGGCGCGGGAAGGCCACCACTCTGGTCCCATGCGTTGGCAGTGGGATCGTACTGGTCGGGCCCTTGGACTTGGAAGCCTAGAATAGCAGGCAAATCAGCGCCATGGCAGAACCACATGTCAGATGGTACACAACGCACTTGGTAAGGTCGAACCGTCTCGGTCCGCCATAAATTGCGCTTCATTCCATGAGAATTTGGACCTGAACTTCTGCAGGTCAGTACTTTGTTTCCACCTGTTACTCGGAAGACTCGTTCATGGGAGGGTATTTTTGTACAGTATCTGGGTCCTCGAAGTACTCGTTGACGACCTGTTCTATGTTGTTGTTGTGGGCCTGGGAAAGAGAGAATTCGGTCAGCTGCTGGAGGAAGATGCGCGTCGCAGAGGTCACCATGTGCTGACCTTGAGAGCTCTGGAGAACATCTGCCTGTCTCTGGTCTCATACACATCCAGCATCTCGCAGACAGAGTTGATTTGACTCTCAGTAGGTTCCGCCATGGCTGCTGTTCGATGTCCGGTGTACACCGGCGGTCTCGAGCTTGGGTGTCACAGGTTGTTGGCAGGAAAACCCCTGGGGTGGGTTTCGGGTCTTTCGCGGATTCGTGCTTGTATTATGGTCCATGCAAGCTGGAAGCTCAGAAGTCTCGAAATGGGGACAGGTCGAAGGAGGGGCAGAGGTCGTCCAGAGGGCTTGGACAAGACCTCGATGATGCGGGCCGCCCACGGAGTTGTTCCTGCTTGAACCCTCCCCAACAGCCAGGATCGTGGTCGTGGTGCGTTCCCAGGCCTAGGACCTGGAATTCGGCGGGGTGAGATGCGCACAGGCTGAATGGTTGGATTGGATGAGCTCACTTCAAATGAAGTCTCCTCCCCGCTGCGTACAGAGCAAAGTGGGAGGACGTTAAAGAAGGTACTGTCAGACAGCAAATGCAGCTACGTAAGAGTCCTGGCAGTGCTTCCGGCAGGCCCAAAGCTAGCTCACTGCCCCCCAGTCACTTGGTACCTTAGTAGTGAAGTGCCTCCGGGGAACCCCTGTCCCGTAACCGCCCAATCTTCAGCAACGAAGATACATGCTATGCTGTAAGGCGATCGTCACATTTTCTGGCAGTTCTTGTTCTTGTGTGTTGTGTTTTTCCTTTCTTCTCCTTCATTCCAGCAGTGATATCAGTCTCACATGTCAATGTGCTACGGCTAGATTTCACAGTGAATCTGTATATTCCTGTCTATCTCAAAAGATGAATCTGACCCCTAGTAAGCGCAGTAAATGCTATCTGCACCGCGCCACTTCATGTCGACCGTTAATTATGGTCCCAATTACTCGCTGCACCGTCTGATGCAGCCTTGTTCCAGTATATTGGTACTGTGAGTGGCAATGCGGCCCTTTCATGTTACCTTCCTTCGCCCTGGCGCCTTTTGTCCTCTGGCCCCAAATCAAACAGGGCTACTCACACGGCCAGCCCTTGAGATTGGGCTTCGTGAGCCAGAAACTTCGTCTGATAAGAGTTTGAGACGGGGCTGCCCATGCTGGCCCGTTGTGCAATTCCGGAACGCCAGCCAAGTCGTAAAAGCGCGCTATGCAGGTAATTTGAGTGCTTCGTGCCGGGTAAGACTCGCCACGCGAGAAACGCCTTCTACAGGCTACCGAAGCATGAGTGACCTCCGCGGGACTTCAAGAATGAGAGGTCCGATGCAAGGCGAGAGATGATGGCTTGCCATCTCTAGAGATCGTCCTCATCATCCTCTGCATCCTCCATGTCGTCGTCGGAACCGCTGGCCTCCCAGTCGAACTCCTCCTCACTCTCGTTCAGCCAGTCATCGTCCATGGCCTTTGGTGGAGGGGCCTCTGGCTCGAGCGTGGTCGGTATGACGAAGTCGTCGGGGATATCCTTCTGCGAGTCGCTCACCGTCTTCCGTGCTTTCTCGTTGTAGGCTTTCCTGTTGTCTCGGTACATGACACCAGCGTCGACGTTGGCTGGAGAGTTTATCTCGGGGTCGTCGAGGAGGAGCAGGATGGATCGTAGGACGGATTCAGCCCCCTGCAGCGGGGACCATCGCTCGGTGGCGCTCTCGCCCGACATGAGGTCCTCCCCCGGCTTGTGCAGGATGGAGATACAGAGCTGCCCGTCGGGATAGATGTTGGGGTGGAAGATGGGCCTCAGAAAACGGAACTTGGGTGGCGAGTAGGGGTAGTCGTGGGGGAAGACCATCTCAGCCTGGATCAAGTCAGCGCTGGGTCCAAAGCATAGAAATAGCACTGTTGGAGCCACTGCGTCGGAGTTCCACTTACCTTCAGGTATCCGCCGTTGAAGGCGCTCTCGGGGTTGACCACCATCAGGGCAACCTGCCAGCGGAAAATGTTTGTCTCGTCGGCCTGCACGATGCTGTCAGCTGTGCCACAGGGGCTAGGAACAGTCCTTCTACATACGTCGACCCGAACCCATTTCTCCGAGGAAACCTGCTTGAGGTCCCCCATAATCCGTTGCTTCGCCGCCGCGGGCGAGGGCCTGTCGGGAGACATGGTTGATGACTTGTGGTGTTTTTGACGCGGTGAGGACGCGAGTGTGGCGGTGGAGGAGTCGAGGACTGAAAAAAGTAGTTGTAGTAGGCGAGACTTCTCTGATCAGCACTGCCTAAGGTTATGTCAGGTGCGACGGGTTGGCTGTGCGGTGTGGCCTCGGTGGGCGAGGGAGTCGGTGGGATTTGACTCGAGAGGACTCGTGACGAAATACGCGGGTGGAAGTCACCAGAAGTGCTCAGTTGAGGCAAGACAATAGGATGTCTCGGCGGGGAGTGAATGTTGGCCTGGTATTGTGGCGAAACAAAGTGAAAGGCATTCAGTAGAAGGTGGAGAAGTTAGAGGGTTGCCTTGCCGCGAGAAGGGGAGGGAGGATATGGGAAGACGGGAGTTGTGAGCAATAAAGAGAAGAGGTGGTGGTTTAAGAAAGTTGGACGAGCGCAGGCGCCGTTGCAGATCCAGGGCAGGAAGGGGCCGCGCCCGCCGCACCTTGAAGGCCCGGGTCGCAGTCGGCCTAAGCGCGATAAGCCCCCACTAGACAGGCCAACAATAGATGAGACGAGGTGTTGACTGCATGATGGAAAAGGAATCAGCAGGGGGTGAGACTACTCGCAGAGACACATGATATTCAGAATACCAGCCGGCAATGGGGAAACCTCCCCCTCTTCCGTCCTGTTCGACCAGGAACGCATTTGGGGGCTGGTTTCGCGAAACACCAAACCACGCATCTCTCAAGATGACGACTCTCCCCGTCCCCATTGTTGGTGAGTGGGGCGTCCCTGATTTCAAATGAGACCATACCGTCACCGTCCTCAGGGTCGTCTGACTCAGCATGAAAGCCTCAAAAGCTGTCAGTTTTCTTCGCGTGCATGTTGCCACTTAGACCCGTAAATCTGACTTTTTGTTGAATACCATCGTTCACTAAGACAGATTTTGGCCACTATTCTAACACAGCACCTGTATGGACTGGGTGGTGTGCACATCGCACTTGACCTGCATCGCTCACACGCAAAGCAACCTGGTTCGTCGCTAGCGCCGGTCTGAGAGCGACGACCCGAACGGACTGGCCGATAAGATAGACCAGGGCCGGTGCCGAAAGAAAGCCGATGCCCGTCGTCTACACCTAATTCAGCGGGTCCAGGATGTGGCCCCCCTTCAGCCCTCCTAGTCCTCTCCGCTTGCCAGATCGTGCGCAGTTGGTTGATGTTCCGTAGGTTGGTTCATCAACGATGAGATAACAAGCCGTAGGGATGGAATACAACAGATCACCTTGCGACGGACTGATACCCAATAGGGACAACCGGCCTCTAGGTCAGTCTGCTATTGATAGGCCTTGCTAGAGGTTACAACAATATGGATATCTGCTTTGGTCTGTTATTTGGTATCGGGTCTTGATTGAAAGCTCAACTTGGTTGTGGGTTCTTGTCTCGCATTGGATACCGGTGCGCTGGGCAAACCTCTGGGATCCCTGCGAGCCGTCAGGAAGGCGCGTCATCCCGGTCTACCGCGTCACAAACAAGACGGGAAGGAACAAGCCATGTGAACCGGTAGTACAGTTTCTGTTCGGGTTCCCACTCGGGCACGCGACCTCGACTCGAAGTCACCCACCCGTTTTCCGACCAGTGCGGGATGAGGCATCAAGTCAGCTGCACTCATCCCTCCCGCTCCTTTGTACCCGCCCGATCGAACCTATGTTGGCTGCCTACCAGATTACCTGACACCGCTCCAGACATTTATCTCACTGCTGAACCCGTCAGCCCGCTAGAACTTGAGCGCTGCTTAGTCTCCCCTTTGCTTACTCCTCATGTCTTGCTCGAAATATGCCCTTCCTTTTTACCTGGGTGTGCGAGCTTTTGCAAAGCCTTGAAAATGATAACAAGCGCCGGCGAGGCAAGCGAGGAGAACAAGCTATTGTCGACGACTGGTTTGCGAGATATCGGCAAGAGCTGGACCATGACCTCACTGACAAGTGTGCTCTACTCTCGACACTGCTACCGGAAAGGCGCACAGATCGAGTATTCGGCATCAAAGAAAAGACTCTCCAGCCGAAGATTGCGCGAGCGTGCAGACTCGGTCACTCGAGGGTCAAGGAGTTGAGCAGATGGACGGTACCTGGATCCAATCTTGACCTTGCCGAGTGCGCAGAGGCGATACTCGAACAAACTCCAAACGTGCGAAATCCCACCGTTACGGTAGAAGAGATCGATGCTCTCCTCCATGCCTTGGCAGCCAAGAACTCGTTCAGTGCACCGTCGGTGAGGGCTTCGGGCAGGCCGTCCACTGAGGTCCCTACTTCAGAGCAGGATGGGCCTCTTGAAACATTTTTGCGCAGACTTACGGCAAGAGAGGTAAAATGGGCCACGAGATTAATACTCAAAAGCTTCCTGCCGGTCATTGTCCCGGAACGGCTGGTGTATGCCCGTTGCCATCGCCTCTTGCCTACCATTATGAAAATACACGATGACTTTACCGTCGCAACTCGGTTACTGGAGCAGGAACGCAGCCGTGTTACCATCGGAGAAATTGAAATTGAAGACCTACCGAGACTTCTCAAACCTCAGATTGGCGTCAAAGTTGGCCGACCAACATGGCTCAAAGGCCGCAGCATCAAGCACTGTCTTGAGATGGGCAAGGGTTTCATGAGTGTCGAGGAAAAGATGGATGGGGAATATTGCCAAATCCATGTTGACCTCTCCAAGGGCTCGAACTGCATACAAATATTCTCGAAGAGTGGAAAGGATAGCACTCAAGATAAGAAAAAGCTGCACAGTGCCATCAAAAGTTCTTTGGGGCTGGGCACTCCCTCATGCAAGATCAAACACTGCTGCATTCTTGAAGGTGAAGTTGTCGTGTATAGCGACAGGGAGCAGAGGATCCTGAGTTTCGACAAATTACGGAAGCATATTAGCAGATCAGGAAGATTTATCGGCACCAAGGAGGATAGTCAGGCTCACGACTGGGAGCACCTGATGATCGTCTATTACGATATCCTGCGAGTGGACGAGGAGTCGCTCCTCAACGTTCGGCACTCCGCAAGATTTTCCCGGCTCTCCAAAATAGTGCAATGCCAGGCTGGGCGGGCGGCACTCGTCCAGAGGCAGATTGTCAATTTCTCTTCACGGGTCGCTGCGGAAGACCTCAAAGCCGCCTTTGCCTCTTCCATTGTCCAGCGGCAGGAAGGTCTTGTGCTCAAGCCCGATGAGCCATACTTCAGCTTCGGCCGCAGCAAGCGGAGGTATGCTTCTTGCTGCGTGAAGCTCAAAAAAGGGTATATCAAGGGGATGGGGGAGGTTGGCGACCTGGCTGTGGTAAGCGGCCGCTACTGCCCTACCAGGGCCAAGATACTTAAAATGCCCATGGCCAAATACACCCATTTCTACCTTGGTTGCCTCACGAATAAAGAGGCTGTCGAACGCTGGAACAATAAGCCTGAGTTTACGATAGTGAACGAGGTCGAGGTCAGCGCTACGCTAATGGACACCTTGCGGAGGACCTGGTTCGCGGAGACGGTACCCTTAGAGGACGACAAGGCACCGATCTTCAATGTACCCGCCGGTATTTCTCAGGGGAGAAAGATCACCATGGCCTTTACCGTGCCGGCAGTCTTCGAGATGACTTGTTTCTCCTTCCACAAAGAATCAAACACGGCGTTTTGGAGCCTTCGATTCCCCTACGTCTCAAAAGTCCACTCTGACAGGACCTTCAAGGATTGTCTTACCTTCCAAGAGCTACAAGCACTCGCAGAGGAAGAGGTGAATTGTCCAGAGAGGGAAGATAGCCAAGAGCTGACGCGTTGGCTTGAAGCCTTGGAGAGAGCCGAGCCAAATACGCGGGGGGCGACTTTGCGAGAAAGCCAGTGGGCAGAGACGACGGCGAGCACATGTGACTCTCAGACCAGAACGCCGCAACGCGAGGTCGAACAATCTCAAGTCAGACCAGCTCAAATCGGCGCCATCGCTGCCGTCAAGGCTGGGCTGCCAACACCACCCACGTCGTCAGCTGTCCAGGTGGGCTCCAGCCCTGCTGAGGGACGGTCGACTCGCCAGTCACCTCGCAAGAGACACATAGAGCCACTATCAGGTTCTCCGCGACCGGTCAAATCCAGGAGAAAAGAGCCAGAAATCATCGCCCTGACGTCTCCAACACTGTCTAACAGCCAGCTCAGCCAGCGTCGGCCGCTCGAGGACATCACGTCTGCTCCATCATCCCAAGCTAATATCCCCACACCCACAGTGCCACGCGGTAGTGCGGTAGACCGTGATTCTAAAGACGTCACCAGCCCTAGACTGCCTCCACCACCAGCTCCAACCCTGTCTAACCCAAGCCCTGCCCGACATCAGGGGCCTTCAGCCGCGTCGTGCGGATACGCTGGCGGTGTCTGCGCCTTGGCGAACGCCCACGTGCTTCTCTCTCCCTGCATCGCCAACATGCCCCTGCTCACGGAGGACCTCCTACCAGCCCATGGGGTGAGCGGCGTCTTCACTGACATCCCGTCATGGCTTGCTTCCCATCAAGTGGACCCGGCCGGCGCCGCCAGGAGGAGACCCCGGCGGCTCGTGCTTGTGGAGCACCATCGCAACGAGGCCACGAGCGCGTTCTTGCGGGAGCTCGAGGCCAGGCCGTTGCACATGCGGGATGGCCGGGCGCAAATTGCTCTTGCGTATGACTGGCGGCTTTTAGAGGCGATTACGGAGGAAGAAAGGAGGCACCAGAGGCCCGGCGATAGCGGTACGAGGCAGACGCGGAGGATGGGGGCGAACGAGGGAGAGCTTTGGGGGAGGTATTATTTTGGGTGCATTGATGGGAGCAGGGATGGATAGAATTGGGAGCAGGAGTTATTTAGATCTGATTGGGGTTTGGGAAGCATAAGCATGGGTTAGACATGGGCATTTTGCATTTCCTCGCAAGAGGACAGGACGCGCCTGGCGATGATTTATTAGCATGAGTGAACATAGCATATCGGAGGGACTGATGAACAGTAGATAGAATGGAGAGTGCTCAGACAGTTCATAACGATTGGTGCTTATATGGTCAACTATCCCCTTGTGAAACTTACGGAATGAATTTACCTATGTGATCTCCCGAGGGAGGTGTCTTCAAGGGAACTTCCCAAAGGACATACTCTCACAGGGCCACCTCCTGTGGGGTGTCCTTCTGCATGGTTGCCTCCTGCTTCCCGAGATGAAGGTTTCAGAGTCAAGACTTGCTATGAGATTTCGTCACCCGCTGGAAGCATGTCCGTATCTCGGCTTTTCGAGATAAGGGGCGCTCTGGATCTCTGCAGGCGCGAGCCCAACGCTTGGTCGACACTGTGTATTATTTCCCCAGATATTCTAGAGCAGCCACAAGATCTACTGCTTCTCCTTTTCATACAGCTGCAGGTATGACGCCTGCAGCCTCATCTGCAAATGCTCATCAGCAGTGATGGCCTTCCTCTCCACATCCGGGTTCGCCCCGCGTGCCGCCCACTCCGCGCCGTCAGTGGGCACATGGGCCTTGACCCTCTCACTCGGCACAGGCTCGAGCGTCGTGGTCCCAATGGGATGGCAGAAAAACGCGATGCTGTACCGCGGCTCGGAGTCAGTCTCGCCATTCAGCAGACCCCCGCTGGGGAACACGACGCGGTGCACGGTGGACCGCAGCAGCCCGTTGGTCCAGTAGCTCAGCAGATCGCCGATGTTGACCAGGATGGGCGGGCTGGGGTCGTCCTCCGTGCCCGGGGGGCTAACCGGCACGGGCGCCCACGAGCCGTCTCGCAGGTTGATCTCCAGGCCGGCCTGGCCCCGCAGCCGGAAGAGGAGGGTGATGCTGCCGTAGTCGGAGTGGGCTCCCGCGCGGACATCCTCGGCGCCGTCGCCGTCGTCGCCCAAGGACTTGGCCGGCGGGTAGTAGAGGAAGCGGAGGATGTTGCCGCTGGGCCCGCCCTCGCGGAGGTGGCGGTCGCGGAAGAAGGTGGGTGGTTGGACCTCCAGGCCGATTCCCAGGAGGTTGTTTAGCTTTAGGGAGAGGTTGTAGCAGAGGTCAACTGTGGTGGGTCAGCTGTTTGGTCGTGTGGAGGGGAAGAGTGTCCCGGCGTACAGAAGTCGTTGTATTGGCTCTCATACTGAGCCACACTGTCCGGAATAGGCTGCTGGGCCTTTCCATTCTCAAAGGTGCCGAAATTGAAGGCCCTGTGATCGGTGGGCTTTTGTCAGTTACTGATGCCTGGTGCGATAACACTTGGTGCTTCCTAAGGGCCTCTTACTCTTTCAGATCCCCGACCTGGACTTTGTTAGCTTGGGCTCTATCTGAGGACAGCCATCGATACATACCTTCTGGTTCTTGGGATCCAGCGTCTCATACTTCATACCACCCCAGCCGCGGTTGTTCTTCTGGATGGTGCATTTTACCTTCTCTTCCAGAGGGGCATCGAATATCTTCTTTCCCTACAAGATTCACCTGTCAGCTTACAGCGACATGTGTTAGAGTCAAGTCATGGACCTACCAGACTAAAAGCACGTTCTACGGCATCTGGTGGGATATCACCACCTGTGTTCCTGATGTAGACGAAGCCGTGCGTTACGGCGGCATCGACCAGCTCCTTGGCTACCTTGAGCTGGGCGTCCTCGCTTGTGGCAGAGATGTCGATGAGAGGTATTTTTGCAGCAGATGCCATGTTGTCAGTTGAGTGACCAAAAGTGCTATGATGAGCCACACAGTAGTCGCAGAAAATACGAGAAAGAAATGCTCGGATTCCAGGCGTGATGATGATGCCGGTTTAGTGGGGTTCGAGATAGCCTTGAAGGTGATAAAGCGTGTACGACATGGGATTACTCTCTTAATGTATACATCTACTACGAGCAGTTTTCAGTCAAAATTTGCGTCATGAAATCCACTTGGATGAAGATATTGATCATGCCGGATTATATACGCCCTGGAATGTTGCAACATCCATTCTATTGTGGTATTGAGATACAGCATTCTGAGGGTTGTGATTCTTTGAGCATTGTAATAAAAGGTACGACGGTACTCTCCGCCCGAGTACCTGGACCTGCTTACGTATGCACTGGCCCGGGCCTGGTCCCTTAAAGGTTAAAAAAAGAGGTGGGCCCTTCCCAAAGCTGGCTGGACGGTGCTGACGGCCAACCCCCTGCAGCAGGCCTGGTCGAAGCCCAGCAAGCTCCGGTGACGATCCAGCCGTGCCATCCAATTTAGAGCCATCCAAGTTCGTGACGCGCCCCGGGCTTGGGCTGCAGTTCCATAATGAGAATGGAACTTCCAAGTTCCTGGGAGCTTATTGCACCACCAGCTCCAGCTCCGGCACCAGCAGCAGCAGCGCCGGCTCTGGATCTGCCAGAGCACGGTTGAGGTTGCCAACCTGTTTTCTTTTCTCCCCCGTTTGCAATCCACCATCGCAGTCCATCATAAACCATCATCATCACCACCAATCCCAATCCGTCCGTCCATCCATCCATCCATCCAATCCAACCCATCTCAACCGAGAATTCTCCCGTCTCACCCATCCCTCCGTCCATCCACCTCATCTCGTCCATCCACCCACCATCAGTCGCCCATCAGCAGCTTCATATTGTGCTGCATCGCGGTTTGTCGCCAGGTGCTGCGTTGCGTCGGTTTGCACAACCACAACACGCCCACACACAACACACCATCCACTGGCTGTCTCTCACACACGCTCGGTGCCGCAACTTGCATTGCACTGCACCCGCCATCGCTCGCATCCCACGCGCTGCGTGGCTCTGCGGTGCGTCAAAGCTGAGCTGACTGGGCGGGCGGGCAAGCTGATTGTGTCTCGCCTCGCATCCCTTTCTCCTCGCGGAACCACCACTCATTCGTCTGACTGTGCGTGCCGCAAACGCCAACTCGGCTGCGCGACTCACAAGCAGCCAACGCACCCCGTCAGATCCTGCTGCAGTCAACCACACCCAACCAACACCCCGTCCTAGCGCCACGAGGCGCAACTCGTTCCCTTCCCTTTGTCACGATGGCCGCCTCCCCAACCTCCCGGGCGGCCACGCCTGACCTCGAGCCCCAAAGCTCCCCTCCCGCACACCTCGGCCGCTACGAGAGGTCTTTCATGACAAACGTCACCGAGGACGAGGACCGCTCCAAGATGGGCACCCCCGAGCCTGGCACCCGCCGGAGAGGCAGAAACGCTGCCAACAGCCAGCCTTCTATCGGCAAGGTCAGGCATCTTAAGAAGGACGACGGCGAGCCCCTGTGGCGAGTCGACATCCAGCATGACTTCCTCAAGGCCGTCTTCGACAACGAGAAGGCAGTCTTCACCAACAGCTGGGAGCCCAGCAAGCCCAAGCAATGCTTCGCCGACCTCTACATCGACACAATGTCAAGAAGCTCAAAGACCAGCAAGGTCCTGCGCGACAAACTGCTTAGCGATCGGGAGGCCGCAAAGGGCATGGCCATGGTCTGTCTGCTTGTCAACATCGGCCGCATGAACACTACTCTGAACTGTACGTATCTGACCCGGCACCTCATTCCCTAGCATACTACTGTGGCATGTGTGCCCGTGACTGACACTGCTGTGCTCTACAGTCTTCCCAGAGATGCGGGCTCAACTACGAACATACCATGCCATTCCATCCCTCCAGGCACGACAAGACCCAAACTCGTACAAGCAGCTGCAGGATGCCCCTCGGCTCAAGTCGATCCTGAAGGGCGGTTCAGAAGATCGCGTGGAACCATCCGCCCTGGAGGCCATCAAATCCTCGCCTGTCCCGAGGACCAACCCCGTCAATCTACTGTTTGTAATCTGTGCCTCGGCTGCTAAAATTGCCGAGTTGCACTTCCCTCCTGGTGGCGAGTTCCACGATCTCATCATGAAAACGGATACCAGCAGCGCTTCGAGGGCCCGTGCTTTCTTGTGGATCATGTGGTTCTACTTGGAATCGGACTTTACTGAAGAGGGCTGTATGGAAAACCCCTTCGGAGAGGGAGTTGACTACGGGGTGGACGTCGCGAATCAAGGCGTTCCGCGGCTGGAACCGCTGTCGCGAGCGGAGATGGAGTACGAAAATGTTGATACGCAAGAGGAGCTGGATTTCGGGCTGCAGAAGCAGGCCATGAGGAAGAAGATCATCGAGGCAGACCAACAGTATGCGATCGAGTCCAATACCAAGCGTGGAGCTGCTAGGGCACGGATGTTCCCCGCCGGGGAAGAAGGCTCAACCATGGGCATTCTGCCTCGGATCCGACCCTCGAAGCATGAGTCCGATATGGATAGCGTCCGCTCAACCCCTCCGCCGCGAGGACCTGGTCGCCACAAGGATGGCATCGGCTCCGGTCGTCGGGGTGGTGCGCCTCTCAAATACCAGATATTCGAGGGGTCCTCCCCAGGCGGACCCCAGATGATCGAGGGCATAGTACCCCGAAAGCCCAGGCCGCCGACTGCACACCAGATAGCTGTGGAGCGCAACCGGTCCCAACGCGTTGAGCACATTCTCGACCGCGGCATTAGGAAGCGGCATAAGAAGTCGCGCCGTCTCCGTAAGACGGATGGTGCTATCATTCGAGCTGCAAAGCGCGTGCGGCAGATGGATGATCCGTTCGAGGACAGTGAGGGAGAAGAGAACGTGAGCGCCATGAAGCACCACTTGTTGGTGGGTCCCTCGGCCTTTGCTCCCGGTGTCGACCCTGTTACGGCAAGGAAGACGAGTTTTCGGGAACGAGGTCTGGGTGGTCTGGTATCACTGGTCTCCGAGCAAGACGACTTCGGCGAGGAGATGGTGGCATACTCAGCAGCACTGCGCCGGGCGACCCGCCGTCTTGATAGATGGGAGCGCCAGACTGGTCCTGACGTAGGACCCGTCGCCCCCATCAAGAGAGCCAGGCCCGAAGCCGCAAATGATGGCAGGGATCCCGACGAGACGGAGGAGGAGCTTGACGCCACAACCTTCAGCTTAGATGGCAGCCTACTCGCGGCACCTAGGGCCTTGTCGCGCAGCAAATCTAACGGCGTGCCCGCCAGCTCAAATGGAGATGTGGCCATGGAGGACGCCGAGGACCTCAACGAAGAAGATAAGGAGCTTCTAGGTATCGCGAGTGACCGTGAGGACGGTGATGGCGAGGGAGACGCCGAAGACGAAGAGCTCGACGACATAGAGCTTACTATGCTCGGTCGGAAGGACGTCTCTGACTCGGAATAGAAAAACTTGTCAGCCAGTCGCAGAGCCCGCTGAGAATATACCAGATTATTTCTCAGAAGGGCTTACCTTGCAGATGAATTGGTCAATTGTGAGGCAAGAGAGTAGGAGCCTGCCAATTATTCAAAAGAGAGGTAGTCGATGATCCTCTTGGATCTGGGCGGAACGTGGGGCAGCATAGCTGTGTCCTGGCCAGAACATACTGGACGGGAAGCGCGGAGATGCAGACTGTACGACTATTTTCACGTTGGAATGGAAAAGAAGGGCTTACTGCCCTGGTCAATGTCTCTGCATCGATCAGTCGGAGCTGTATTGGTTTAACTGTCGTTCACGCAAGCAGAGGCCGCGGCTCATGGGCGGATATCCTCAAGGTCTTCGCGTCCATCACGAGAGACACGATTACTTCTACTACAGATGACAGAAGACTACAGCCGTCAGGTCATAGACTGGTAGATGTGTGAACGTAGACAAAAGAATTATTTTGCCTTTTTGACGAACACCATGTTGCTGTGATGCCGGATTCACTTATGGGACTGTGATGAAGTTCTGCGGAAAATGATGCTCCGACGAGGGAACCGCATGCCACACTGGACACAACGAACATTTACCGCTGTGTAATGCTGCTGCTATGCACCTCTGCGAAGTGATAATATCTCACGCCTCTACTGTTTGAATTGCTCCTGTCCTGCAGTCTATCATGGCCGAACAATTCAGGGTAGGCCAAGCAAGTCCATTAGTCCTGGCTCAGGCTCTGGCCCTGGCTCGCACGGTCGCTAACCCATCTACCAGAAAACATCCTGGGGGCCGGAGTACATCGGAGCGCCCGAATCCCATGATGGCGGAACTCCGGTCCAACAACCCCTGGTGGGGGTTCCGGTGGGACGCAATTGCCCTTGTCAGACGGCGGCTCAAAGACAGCGACACGATACGCCCACGTGCGCAGGGAAATGGAGTCGAGTCTCGAGTCGTTGTAAGATTGCGACAGGTGGGACAAACAACAACGAGAAGAAAAGAGCCCCGTCCCATCGCTCTGTCTTGCATCACCTTGCACACGTGGGTGTGTGTTTGTGTGGAACAAGAGACGACCACTTCGTCTCTGCGTGGGGCGACGTACTGTGCCAGTGGCCCGGTGGTCGAATAGACGTGACTTGCCTTCAGCATTTCGATCCACAGTCCCGGGTCGTGCCCCTCCCCAATATCCGTCACTCGTCAAATGAGCAAGAGCAGGCATTTGAAGGAGACACGCATGATGTGGCAAAATGTGAGCAGTCCGCACCACGCTCAACGGGGGCAGTGGAAGCTCAAAGCAAAGGCAGTACCAATCTCTGCGCATGGCAGCATTAAGTCCTTGCCATCAACGCTTGTGGAAAGCATGTCTTTCCTCTCCTCTATATTGCAAGACTTCCCAACTACCCCTGTTGGCGACGGCTTCAGGCCCATCTACAATTAACCTAACAGTACTCATAGATGATAACTTCCTCTCAAGGCCGTAGACATCATGATAGTCCTATAAAGCAGCTCTGCCAAACACTTCAGCACATTTTCTCGATCCTATAAGACAATATTACCGATATACCATAGACTGCACTTGGTCTATACCAGAGCCTTTATATAAAGTCCTATGTGATAAGAATGCTATACTCTATTATACCGCATAGGATGATTCGATACTATCACCCGTGATGAGATTCTCATTTGTTTCTGGTGGCCCCATCAACTGAGTCTGTGGGTGTAGGCAGCTTCATTTCGGCGCAGAGTACGTCATCACTCCATTTCTGATCGCCATATGGCCGCATCATTTTGGCAACAACACCATTTATCATTCCGGCTGACACCAACTTGCGTTCCAGACCTTTTCTACAGACTCCAAGTCTGTAGGTGGGCTTCGAACACGTCGACATGAATCCGAGTGCTCACTGAGAAAGTCTCGTGGAGTCCTCATGGCTAACAACATCGCCATCGCAGCCTGAGAGACGAGCAGGGGCAAAGGAAATGTGCATCTCGTTCCAATCGACGTTGGTGTAATGTAATCGTTTACATTGTTGCTGCCTCGCCCAAGGTTGGATGACCAAGGCAAGCTGAGCTGACACAATCAGTGACGGATCATCCAGCGGTTCGAAGGCTAATGTGCACCTATTAGCCAGATAGGTACTTAGGTAGTCAGTACATTTCGTGTGAGTATTTAGGCCCTCGTACAATCATTCTTTGCCTGTTGGATTCTGCTATGTCGTTTTCTCCCACACACACACACAGAGAGAGATCCCAGTCCGTTAACTCAACACTGAAGCCAAAACAAACACCAAACATCAAACATCAATTTCTCTGGTCTGCATACCTACCTCATCCACACATTTACCACTTATCTTTCCTTAGCTAGAAAGATACATTGTCTCTCGTACTTATAAGACACTTATTGCTGCTCCGGCTCAGGAGAGGAACTTGAAGAGCACAAATAGTCTATCCTTGTTAAGCAAACTTACTGTTGTTCCGGCTTAATAGAGGAACTCAAAGAATACCAATAGTCCATCCTTGTTTGGCATATTCGCCTTCACCACTCGATAGAATGGATAACAAGACCTCAGAGACAGAGCCAACGTCAAACAACACTCTGTGCCCTGCGAATGTTGCTCTGCCCTCGCCCGGCCCTGCGAGCAACCCGAGGGTTGAAGACACGCAACACAGCCTCCAAAACCTGCGCCGAAGAAACATGATACTTGCGTTGGAGCCGCGGCGGCCCAGACATACAAGCAGGGAGACCGCCGAAGCTGCAGTAAGAACTGCCATGGACGGCGTAGTCAACGGCCTCTATCATGTCCACCGGGATTCGGGGCTCCTTGCTGCGAATATTGCCCGTGCTATTGCTATCGCTGTCTCGACCTCTGGCTCCTGCACGGCGTTTCTCGCTGCTACTCACGCTGCTGAGGCCGGCGCCTTGATCGCCCACGAGATGCTCCACGACAAGGATAATAAGGAAGCCATTGAGCGCGCTAGGAACGCCGTCTAAGCTGCAGTTGAATTTGCCATGGCAGCCGCGGCCGGCCATATGGCGACCGGTATCTGGCCCTCGAACACAAACGATGTCGACTACATGTGTAAGGTGATCTGAAATGAGAGGCTCTGATTGGCTGCAAGACTGCGAATGCGATGTCTTACACCAATCAGTCGTGGACCCGACCACGAAAGTTAGTATGTCGGAGTTGGAGGACAAGACCCCATTCAACCCCGTGTCGTGACAGGTCCCACAGGCAGGAACCAACTCCGAGTACCGCAGGGGTAGAGAGTGAGCGGGCCTGTTTTGACTCGATGCGGTCTACTGTTTCGGTGCCGAAGCGGCTAGGAATTGTCTCGAAGGGGGGGTCACCTTTTTTCTTTACACGGTCCTTCCGCTTCAGGGAAAGACCACGAGACCCGGGGTGCTGGACCGTAATTACGACTTAGATGCGAGGTGTGGGTGAGGCTCGAAACCCGGGACGGGCCACCCAACCACCATGCATCCTTGCCTGCTGCATTGCCCGTGCCAGCAGCCCAGCCTGTCTGGGCGTCATCACTCTGTTTCTGTGATGTGCCATGCCTTGTGCCATGATCACTGCCGGTTGGCTGCAGTAGACGACAGACAAGTCATGAATGAAGAAAAGAAATGTTGCGATGCCAAGCGCGGACTTCTTTTGGGGCGGTAGTGTGAGAGTGAGACGAAGGAAGCGGGTTCGGACGACCATGTCTGCGGCAAGTCCGTCCCTCCTATTCCTTCCAGATACGGCATGCGGCGGACGGATTTGTTGATACGTGCGTACTCCCGGTCGGTCTGCCTCGTCTGGATCACTGACAGTTACACTCTTGATCCGCTGTTCGTCAGCCGCCCACGCTCTGACACACTCACTAAACAAGGCAAAAGTGCCGTGCTAGCCGGGCGAAGCCTTTTTAACTTTCTGGCATTGCTGGTCGGGAGGCTGGCGGGGGAGGGGGGACTTCGAGAACATTATGGAGGAATTCCAGCCGGAATGGTGGGCTTTCTTTCCCTTGTTTGTGGGGCCACGCTCTACTGGGACTTGGCTTTTTGCTAAGGGTGGATCTGGGTGCGAATCACTGGAAAGCCTATCGAGGATGTGAACCTTGGCAAATTGAGTTTAACCCTTCCGAGGCGTCGTCGCTGCTGTTTCAATCAGTAATCGTTCATCAGCCCTGAACCTTGAAGTCGAACCTTAGGAGCTTCTTCAGACGACCGTCGAGTGGACGGGGATATAAGTGCTATGCAAGCACACAACAGCACACATTCACACTTGCGCACACTTGCACACACTAACTAACACACACTGTCGTGGCACGAAACCACAATTAAGCATCGCACCGGGTGTCGGCCCAGTATAGGTTTCAATCCTCACATATTGTGTGTGTGTGTGTGAAGACAAGCCTGCCAGAATCCAGGGGTTGCTGCCGAAAACATCATAGCCGCGTACCTTAGCCCACCTGACCCTAGCCCAGGTAGAAAGCTGCCCACCCCCACCGGGCCCTGCGCTGTATTCGCCCCGATGGCCCCAGGACTTGTCGGTCCCGCCTGCCTCGTGTACCGTACCGTATCCGTACAGCAAATACCGCCAGTGGCCATGGACATGCAAGAGCCTGGAGCCGTGGGACTTGCTCCTCGGCCCACTAGCCGCCCTCTGGATTATCAATCCAACTTGAATCAGTTGCGTCGCTGTCAGCTCGGGGCTTGGATATGGCCGCCCCTCTCATATCAGGTACTACTATTTACTGCCGCTTGTTCGGTCGTGACACATCGACATTCCCACAATCCTAGGACCATCTCAACGCACTGTGAATATTGTTTCTTTTTTTTCTCACTCTTCCATCCCCTAGAACTGTCACTTGTGTGTTTACTGTCCTTGGCAGGACGCCGCCAATCCCTATTGTGTCTGCTGTGGATACAAGCCAGACCGACAGAGAGGACATTCCTTTCCATCATCTCAATATCGACCGCAAGTCACTTGCGTCCAATAATTGCTATTTCTTACCCACAACCTGTGGGAGTCACCAGGAACAGCCACCTCAGCCGAATTCCGAGTCGGACCAGAAACACCAGGAGCGGACTTTGACTCTTCTTTCTCACCATTTTACCACCCTGTCTCCCCCCAGCAGGAATTCTGACATCGGCACCGAGACGGCCACAGGCCCAATCACACCAGAGGTAAAACCATCCCAATCCCGATCCCACATGGTCGGATACCGCTCGACTTGGCTGGTTGCAACGGCAGGGACACACTAGGGCACCCTGCCTTGCTAGTGCAACGTCCTCGGCCGGTTGACTCGAAGCCGAACAACAGGCTAGCCGTGCGTACAGCAATTATGTGTGCCTTTAATGCCTGCATGTCGTTTATTGCACTTGTTCTTGCACACTCGGCGATTACGGGAACACACAGGGGGGAAAGGGAGGGGGGGCTCCGGCAAGCACCACTTCGGCCATCAAGCGGTGGGCTCAACAACTTCCCCATTCCGGCGGCGCTACGGCGCCCAAAACCCCGGGGTCATCATCATTCACTCACTCATCCTTTGATTCATTAATAATATACCGATGTTTTTACATTTGCGTCAGTCCACATCTGCCTGCCTCTCTTCTGACTTTGCCTCTTCTAGTGCGCAGTAATTCCATCTCCCTCACTCGCTCACTCACCCAACCCACATGCTGTTCCACTCATTCACTCATTCACTCACTCACCTACAATCTCGGGTTCCTAAATCCTCGGTGAGGCTGACTTGGCACTTCGCATAGCGCTATATACGGCAGGTGGGGACGAAGGACGGCCAGCTTAGTCCGGTTGCACCCTTGCAGTCCAAGACGGACTGAACATGGCGCCATCAAGACAGTCTTCAAGACCGTCCCTGAGAAAGACCTCAAGCGTAGCCAGCTATGACAGGGACATGCAACCAGCAGACCCTCTGGCGAGGGTCACCAGCATGAACTCAGAAAGGGAGAATGTCGAGGAGGAGAAGGAAATTGCCGAGGCCGCGTTGCAGGGCCGCAGTGTCGACCGGGACGATGACGACTATGACGATGCTGGCGAGGCAATGGATGACTACCATTCCGAGAGCGACAGCAACAACGAAAAGGAGAAGGCAAAGGCCACCACAGAGACCCGCCAAGAGTTCCACCGGACCAGGAGTTATGCCACAGACGCCAGCGCGACGACCCAGGCCACAAGCCATCACCTGGCAGACGAGAGCCAGGCCAAGAAGCCATGGTACAGGAAGGTCAACCCCCTGAGGTGGGGAAAGGTGCCGCCAGTGCCAGAGGAGCGTGAGGTTTCGCGAGAGCACAAGGCCGGCTTCTTCAGCCAGCTCTTCTTCATCTGGCAGGGCGGCCTGATGCAGACGGGCTACAAGCGGCCTCTGCAGCAGAACGACATCTGGACCGTGAACCCGGATCGCAGCGTCATCAAGATGTCCGAGGAGCTCAACGCCTCCTTCAAGAGGCGCAGCGCCGCCGGCCAGAAGTACCCGCTATTGCGGGCCCTGCACGAGGTCTACCACTTCGAGTTCTACCTCAGCGGCGCCTGCCAGCTCTCGTCCACCATCATGCAGGTCATGTCGCCTTTCACCTTGCGCTACCTGATCCAGTTCGCCACCGACGCTTACTTGGCGCAGACCACGGGCAGCCCGGTGCCCAACATCGGCAAGGGGCTGGGTCTGGTCTTTGGCGTCACGGCCATGCAGATCCTCCAGAGTCTGGGGACAAATCACTTCATCTACAGGGGCATGCTGATTGGTGGCATGTCCAGAGCAGCCCTCATCAGCCTGATCTACGAGAAGTCCATGGTGGTGTCGGGCCGCGCAAAAGCGGGAGGCAGGTCACTCACCGACAACCCGGAGGCGGAGAGGGCCAACGAAACTGAAAACGCCGACGGCAAGAAGAAGAAGAAGAGCAAGAAGGAGAAGAAACAGGCTAATGCTCAACCCAAGGCTGGTGTCCTGGGAGACGGTGTCGGTTGGGGCAACGGCCGGGTGGTCAGTTTGATGAGTGTCGACACTTACCGTATCGACCAGGCCTGCGGTCTCTTCCACCTCATCTGGACAGCACCGCTTTCCTGTCTCATTACGCTCGCCCTGCTGCTCGTCAACCTGACATACAGCGCCCTCTCGGGTTTCGCCCTGCTGGTCATCGGCATGCCCCTTCTCACAAGGGCTATCAAGAGCCTGTTCCGCCGGCGTATGCTGATCAACAAGGTGACGGATCAGCGCGTGTCCCTGACGCAGGAGATCCTGCAGTCGGTGCGCTTTGTCAAGTACTTCGGGTGGGAAAGCTCATTCCTGGGGCGTCTGGCCGAGCTGCGCGGCAAGGAGATCGGCATGATCCAGCGGCTCATGTCTCTGCGAAACGCCATCATGGCCGTTTCCCTCTCGCTGCCCATCTTCGCTTCCATGTTGTCCTTCATCACCTACACCCTCTCCAACCATGGCCTTGCCCCTGCAGAGGTCTTCTCCTCCCTAGCTCTCTTCAACGGCCTCCGCATGCCCCTCAACCTGCTCCCGCTCGTCATCGGCCAGACCACCGACGCCTGGAACTCGCTCAAGCGTATCGAGGAGTACCTCCTGCTTGAGGAGCAGGCCGACGAGGCCACGTTCAAGGCCGACGCCCCGAACGCCGTTGAGATGCACGACGCCAGCTTCACCTGGGAGCGCACCCCGACGCAGGAGAACGGGCCGAGCCCCGGAGGTGGGAAGAAACCAGGTGGTGGTAAGAAGGCCCCGGCCCCGATCAAGGAGAAGGGCTCGCCGCAGGTCGCTGCTGAGGTGGACGACAACGGTAGCACCCTCGTAGAGGAGCGCGAGCCGTTCAAGCTCCACGACATCGGCTTCGAGATCGGCCGCAACGAGCTGGTCGCCGTCATCGGCACCGTGGGCAGCGGAAAGACGTCGCTGCTTGCCGCGCTGGCTGGTGATATGCGCAAGACGAGCGGTGAGGTCGTGCTGGGTGCTTCGAGGGCTTTTTGTCCGCAGTATGCCTGGATTCAGAACACTGTTAGTACATTCTCCCTCTGCCCCCACTGAGACGCCTCTTCAGGAGCTCCATGCACTGGGGCGATATCCTCCAGCATGAATGATATATCTCTTGACGTTTTGCTGACCACACCGCGGAACAGACTGTAAAAGACAACATCCTATTTGGGAAGGATATGGATCGGTCTTGGTATAAGGAGGTCATCAAAGCGTGAGTCCCCTTTTTAAGACCGAATTTTACCAAGTGAGCCGTTATTGACAGGTCCTCAGCTGCGCTTTACAGCCCGACCTGGATATGTTGCCCAACGGTGACGCCACCGAAATTGGGGAGAGAGGAATCACCATCTCGGGCGGTCAGAAGCAGCGGTTGAACATCGCACGCGCGATCTACTTCGACGCTGATATTATCCTCATGGACGATCCGCTCAGTGCAGTCGACGCCCACGTGGGCCGCCACATTTTCGATAATGCGATCCTGGGCCTGCTCAAGGACAAGTGCCGTATCCTAGCGACCCACCAGCTGTGGGTTCTCAACCGTTGTGACCGGATCATCTGGATGGACCAAGGCCGTATCCAGGCTATCGACACCTTCGACAACCTCATGAAGGAGCACGTTGGCTTCCAGCAGCTCATGGAGTCGACGGCGTTGGAGGAGAAGGAGGAGGGCGCCGAGGTGGCCAAGATGCCAGATGCCAATGAGGCCAAGGGCAAGAAGAAGAAGGGCAAGAGCATGATGCAGGCCGAAGAGCGAGCCGTGGCCAGCGTTCCGTGGTCCGTATACGGTGACTATGTCCGCGCGTCGGGGTCGCTGTTCAACGCGTTCCTGATCTTCGCATTGCTCGTCATCTCGCAGGCCGCAAACATTATGACCAGTCTCTGGCTGTCTTGGTGGACCTCCAACCAGTATAACCTCTCCACGGGACAGTACATTGGCATCTACGCCGGCCTGGGCGCAGTGCAGGCCATCCTGATGTTCAGCTTCATGGTCACCCTCACAATAGTCGGCACATCTGCCTCGAAGAGTATGCTGCGCGACGCGATCACGCGGGTCCTCCGCGCCCCGATGTCCTTTTTCGACACCACGCCGCTTGGCCGGATCACGAACCGCTTCTCGCGGGACGTCGATGTTATGGACAACAACCTGTCTGACGCGATGAGGATGTACTTCTTCTCCGTAGCGGCCATCCTGTCGACCTTTGCGCTCATCATCGCCTACTTCCACTACTTCGCCATCGCGCTGGTGCCGCTCTTCTTCCTGTTCCTCTTCGCGACCGGTTACTACCGCACCTCGGCCCGCGAGGTCAAGCGGTTCGAGTCGGTCTTCCGGTCGACCGTTTTTGCCAAGTTCGGCGAGGGCCTGTCGGGTGTTTCCTCGATCCGGGCTTACGGTCTGAAGGACCGCTTTATCAACGACCTTCGCAACTCCATCGATGAGATGAATGCCGCATACTACCTGACGTTTAGTAACCAGCGTTGGTTGTCGGTGCGTCTCGACGCTATTGGAAACGCATTGGTCTTCACGACTGGTATCCTCGTCGTCACGGAGCGGTTTAACGTGTCACCCTCCATAGGTGGTCTCGTGCTGTCGTATATCCTCGCCATCGTGCAGATGATCCAGTTTACGGTGCGGCAGCTCGCCGAGGTGGAGAACGGCATGAACGCGGTGGAGCGGCTGCGCTACTACGGAACGCAGCTGGAGGAGGAGGCCCCGCTGCACACGATTGAGGTGCGTCCTTCGTGGCCCGAGAAGGGCGAGATCGTCTTCGACAACGTCGAGATGTGCTACCGCGAGGGACTTCCGCTCGTTCTCAAAGGCCTGGACATGCACGTGCGGGGCGGGGAGCGCATCGGCATCGTGGGCCGCACGGGCGCGGGCAAGAGCTCCATCATGAGCACGCTGTTCCGGCTGGTCGAGATCTCGTCCGGGCGCATCACCATCGACGGCGTCGACATCTCCACCATCGGGCTCAACGACCTCCGCCGGCGCCTCGCCATCATCCCGCAGGACCCGACCCTCTTCCGCGGCACCGTACGCAGCAACCTCGACCCCTTCAACGAGCACGACGACCTCAAGCTTTGGTCGGCGCTGCGGCAGGCGGACCTGGTGCCCAGCGACAGCGGCAACAACCCCGACGGGTCGGCCACCGACTCGCCGACCACCAAGGACCCGTCGCGGATCCACCTCGACAGCGTGGTCGAGGAAGACGGGCTCAACTTCTCGCTGGGCCAGCGCCAGCTGATGGCGCTCGCCCGGGCGCTCGTGCGCGGCAGCCAGATCATCGTGTGCGACGAGGCGACCAGCTCCGTGGACATGGAGACGGACGACAAGATCCAAGCCACTATTGCGTCAGGCTTCCGGGGCAAAACGCTGCTGTGCATCGCGCACCGCCTGCGCACTATCATCGGTTACGACCGCATCTGCGTCATGGACGCCGGCCGCATCGCCGAGCTGGGCCCGCCGCTTGAGCTCTGGGGCATGGAGGGCGGCATCTTCCGGGGCATGTGTGAGAGGAGCGGGATCCGGCTCGAGGATATCCGAGGCGCCAAGGCGGGGCTCAGGGCTGCTGAGGCCGAGGGCGAGGGCGCGGGTATGGGTAGGGTGAGGAGTTGGGATGATGAGGCGAAGGATGCCGAGAAGGCCCGAGTTGAGTGAGCTGTGGCATACGATATCCAGCAGAACGTATATTACCTGGTTATACTATCCATCATCTTCAGAGCGGGCCCGTGGGCAGAATTCATTGTCTTGGCTGGCATTGCATGTATGCATGGTTCTTATTTCTTTTTGCTATTTTGTCGTCTTTTATCATCGGGCTTGGGAAAATGATCTATGAAGAAGCATGGGAGAGAGTGGTAGATATATGATGACGTTACATAGATTCTCTTCGCTGAGAATGAATAAAATATAATGATGAAATGCGTACACAAATCACAATAGTAACGGGGCTGGTATGTGGACTGACGACGGATATATGCCTGTGATACTCGCAATTGACACCAGCTTATACTGTTCCGGCCCGTCCGAGTCTATTGCCTGTACGAACATACACCCCAGGCGGGGATTGCTGCTTCCCCCGCGGTGGATTTGTAATGGGCGACCGACAGTCCTGGCGCGATATCCCAGGATGGTGGACAGATAGACAATGTTGCCATATAAGCTGATAGTGTCGTGATGATAACGCGCACCCCCTCCAACCAAAAGCCAACGCCAGCACAACTCGTCCGTCCGTCCGTCGCTGTCCGCGTGCCAATTCACAGTGTATGCTTTTGCCCCCCTGCCAGCTGAATGAAAGCAAATCGCGTCCCGTGTCACAAAGAGACCGTGCGACACCCAGTGCAGAAACTATCCCAGTATCCTCGTCCTTCACTTTTCCTTTTCGTACTTGGCCTGTGTAACCGAGCAGGGACACCAAATCGGGGTCGTTACACAAACAGGGGACGGGGATAACACATACACACAACAAGCGTTTGTTACACCGAGGCAACGCTCAGATGAATTGCTGTGTGACGCATCTGGCATCTGGCAGGTGTCAAAATCACACGCAGCAGCGCCTGCTTTTTTGACGGGCCCAAGCCACGGCCATGTAAACACCCATGCTTTTTTTTGCTTGTTTTGGGTCCAGTCAGTCAGTCACCTCTGGCAAAAGATAGTGTTCGCCTAGATGGACCATGGTAGGCAAGTTGATGGAGATCCGTAGGCAGTATAGCAGAAGAAGAATACTATTATTAGTAGCATAGGCAGTTTAGTTAAAATTGCCAGTACTTCAAAGCTGAATACGCAAAACGAGCAAAACCGAGCCAAGCCGATGCTTGGTTAATCCCTTTGAACCCCTGAACGCCGTTCTCAAATGCCAATCAATGTCAGTCAGAAAGCCACTCTTTGCTCTCAAGGGAACAATATGCCTGCGCCTTTGCCGGTGGAGGCATGTAAGCACAATTCTTGCAAATAGTTGTACCCCGACAGGCCTCATAACGTTCCTTTCCCTCACGAGATGCCCCTAGACTCGCCGCGCGTGCTGACCCGTCTTGCCGCGTACCGGAGTTGAAAGATTTATTCGTCCAAGTACAATGTCTCATCGCTGTCATCGGCTGGCAGCTCGTCGTGCTCATTCCAAGCTGCAACTGCAGCTGCGCCGTGAGACTCGCCACTGTTTTCCGAAACCTTCGACAACTTCGTCTCCAGGCAGGAGGGCGGGACGTCCATCTAGAACCGCCCGCTCTGCCGGTACGGGTGGTTGGCGTTATTACCACCCGTTCTCGGTTCGGGTGTCGTCCCCTGCGGTGGGAACATCTCTGGGTTCTCACCCAGCAGGTCGTCCAGGAAGGCGCTCGGCGCTCGGCCGCCCTGTGGCGGTGCGTTCAGGTTGACACTGCTGGTGCTCATGTTGTTCCGGTGTAGTGGTGTCCTCTGGGGCCCGAAACCGGGAGACTCGGGAGGGCTGTGGCTGGAAACGGCGCGAGGGTGGCCTCGAGAGTCGGGTCGCAAATTGGTCATGCTGATGGACTGGCTGTGGCTGTGCCCGTCGACGTTCTGTGGCGAAGAAGTGCCCGCAGCGTAGAAACCGGCGGGCAGGAAACGCGAGTCCCTGTATGATGAGTCCCTATACGATGAATCCCTGTTTCCATTATCGCGGTAGACCGAGTCCCGATTGCCGGCGCCTGCAGTCGGGGAGAAGAAGAGGTTCGTTTGCGAAGGCGTTGCTGAGGGAACAGGGCCCCTCGTAGTCCTGCGCACACCCCGTCCAGAGTTGACGTTTTGCGACGAATCCTGGTCTGTGTACTTGTAGAATGGGGCAGGGGGCGCGGGGAAGGCAGTCTTGTCGTTGTTGCCAAGATGCTGGGCCATGGCGGCCTTCTCGACAGAACGGTGAAGCAAGCACGCGATGATGGCCCGCCAAAGCAGAAGTGCGAGAGCGAAGGCGCCTAGCACAGCACCAACACAGATGAAGACAGTGCCGTCGGGCAGCGTGGAGACCTGCATGAAGGGGGCATTTTGCGTAGGGGGTACGCTCGGTGCAGGATACGTCGGAATGGCCGCGTCTGCGGCGCCAGAGGGAGTGCTAATGGTGGGCATGTCGGAGTTTACACCAGAATCACTCGTAGACGTTGACAAACTTGGCATATCACTCGTGGCGGTGTCGGCCGAGGTCGATGTCGACGTCGAGGACTCGCCATCGTTGGCTGACGTCTGGCCTATGGTAGGCATCGCATCCGAGGCCGTGGCAGTATCATCAGCGGTGGTTGTGGCGTCGGAGGTGGCTGCTGCTGCTGAGGTTGTCTCATCATCCTGAGCGAAAGTCCCAACTGCCAGGAATGACAACGCCAGGGTGGTCGACAGAAGCAGCGAGCGCCTCAGAGAAAGCCGTGATCTCCTCATCTTGACTGCGCAGCCGAATCTCCCGCAATGTGTACGGACCAGAAGGAGCGGGGTGGGCAAAGCCGCCTCGAATATTTTTTTTTTTAACAGACTGGCACAAGCCTTTGTAAAAGACTGGATTGCGCGATTGAGGTTGACGCCGTGTACGGTCGGGATGAGTCTTGGTTGGGCTCGTGTGGCGGCTGTGCAAGGCTCGTGACAAGACAAGTCAGGGGAGGACGAGTCGTTGGTGCGTGTAACTTTTGTGGTCGTGGCGGCCGCGGCGGGAGGACAAAGAAGCAGCCTTGGACGGAAGTGGGATATTGATGACGAGACGATGCTGGAACGGGTCCAAAAAACACCAAGGAAAGAAAAGCAGATGGAGAAGGATGGTGCCGGTGCCAGTCCTCGTCCTTGTCGTCGTTTGTTCAGGGCAAACAACCCTGGGCTGATCGAATCTGGGGAGAGAAGTGGAGAGGGAATTGGGATCCGCAGCGAGAGCGACAGGCCGAAAGAGGGGACCTCGGCGCGCCAGCAGGAAGGAAAGCACCACACAGAACCAGGAACAGGATTAGCAGCAGGCACTGGGTGAGAACTGGCGCAGGTGCATTGCAAAAAAAGGGGGCGTATACATTCCCCCTTGGGCAGTACCTAGGTACTCAACCCACCCTAGCAGGCACAGCTTCACTGGATGTTCTCGGTACGACACAGTGGACTCGGCCATCGCGCAATTGGCGCCTCCACTGGCTGGCCGGCCGCCCCAAAGGGCTCGTGTCTGTGTGGTGCGCCAGATCAAGTGACGGCCCAGTCCCTTGGGATCTCCCCCCTGTCTCGTGTACAGCGACGCTACGGAGCCATACACAGGAAATAGATGCAGAGGAACCCAACGGTCGCATCGATACACCGTGGCCTGCAAACCGAGAATTGACTGTCGTGACGGTGTATGATAGCTAGTCTGCAGTCATTTCACTTTCTCGATAAAAGCCCAAGCCACAGGTTTGAAAAGCACGCAACGCCAATGTTTACCTGGAATGCGTCTTGATTGTTGATCGTGGATCTCTTCCCCTGCTCGTAGGCTGACAGGCTGACATGTACCGGAGTACACGTTCGTGCACGGCCTTCTTCAAAAAATGTGCTGGAGATGCCCATCTGCAGCTAACCAGTGGCTGCAGAAACGCAACTCGCAAGCTACAAGTTACCTACCCCAAGGGTCGCTACTAGCTCTACACTGTGTGCACGGACCAGCCTTTCCCGCTACGGGTCACGGCAGTGATCCGTTGCCTGCCCAGACTACAGTCGCCTAACCCCGGTGGAAATTTCGACGGCCGCATACAACAATTCGTCTATCTAATCGGCCGTCCTTCACGCAGTTACTTTTCCCCTCGCTCGCGTGCAATATTCTCACGAGATAACTACAAGACGAAGTCTACTCCATCTAGTCGGTCCTACAACTCTCAACTTCGTACGACGAAACGCCGAGCCATACTCAGATCAGATAACCTCCACAATGGGTGTCGCAAAGACCACCCGCAAGTTCGCTGTCAGTCCTGTCCTCCATGCCTTGCCAGTTTCTAGTTCCTAGAGGACAAGGGCTAACCAGATGTACCCAACAGCAAACCAAGCGAGTTATCGGCAAGCGAGATGACAGATTGAAAGAGAACAGGGAAAAGGCCGACAAGGTTCAAGAGGCTCGGAAGAAGGCCACGGCAAATGGCGAGCTCATCCGCGAGATACCCCAGGCGCCCTCTTCCATGTTCTTCCAACACAATACGGCTCTCGTGTAAGCAAGATTGTGGATCCCAATTGGCCATGTGCTGGAGTGTTACAGAACACAATTCTTTGGGAACTGAGAGGTGGTTAACACGTTACAGGCCTCCCTACCAGGTTATGGTTGACACAAACTTTTGTAAGTCTTTTCAGTGGGAATGAATATTTTTGATTCTGACAGCTGACTCTGAATGCTGTAGTGTCGCACACAGTTTCTCGCGTCAGTACAAGCCTTTCAGGATGTATAACTCTAGGCTTCGCAACAGAACACTGAAAAATCCGCAGAAAATCGAGCTCCTTGAAGGGCTGATGGACGCATTATACGCGGTATGTATCACTTTTCACATTTCACGGATCCCCCGTCTTTCACGTTTTGGCGTGTTCTAAGACCTAACACTTGAGGACCCGTAGCAGGACTAACATCACCACTAGAAAGTTGAAGTTTGCCTTACCTCTTGCGGTCGGTACCCCTGGATACATTCACATTCTTGAATCAGAGACTATTGAAATCCGTGACCTGTTTCTCTGCTTACTCCTGGATTCTTTGCCGGGCTGCAGCTGTTGAACAGGCCACGGCGACTCGCCGGCCATTCAGCCTCACCCTCTTCTGTACAAAACCACTTCTACAATGCATCGACAACTAACTCTATCAATAGTAATGGCCGAGTTAGAAAAACTCGGGCCCAAGTATCGCATAGCCTTGCGTATATCTCGTGATGAACGCTGGAAGCGACTGCCCTGCGATAGCGTTCACAGCGGCACCTACGCAGATGACTGCATCGTGGACAGGTGCATGAAGAACCGGATCTACATAGTCGCCACCAACGATCGGGACCTGAAACGCAGGCTGCGCAAAATTCCCGGAGTTCCCATTATCTCGGTGGGCCGTGGCAAGTATGTCGTCGAGAGGCTGCCCGACTCTTTCTCGACGTGAGGTGGGCGTGCTGGAAAAGATGATATTATGATACCCAAAACCGCCACTGTCACCTGAGAGTTCGGCGACGAGAACGCGACCAGCGCAAGGTGCTCTGTTATAAGAGAGGGCGAATTTCCGAACTACAGATACAGCCAGGACAGGTTTCGAGGCTTTGGATTTTGGGGACCAACGGTCATGCCTGGGAGACAATCAAGACTAGCCGGCTCATACGAGAGCTGTGGTCTCGGAGACTGGCTAGATGAACCAGGACAGCGAGGGCCAAATTTCTCTTCACGACCGCGTGCCGTCATGAGACACAACGAACGAGAGCTCGCGGGCCCAAATGCAGAGTGCAATTATTGGGGCAGACGGCAAGTGAGTGTGCCGTCACCAGTGGCAGAGGCATGTCAAATATGGGGTTTTGAGGGCAGGCCAGATCGATCTGTCATGGTACCTGAGGAGGACTCGGTAGGGGTGAAAGGGTAGATGCCCTGTTAGTGATGAAATTAATATTCACGAAACAATGATAGAACATGGCAAGATCTTTTGACATCCAACCTGCAATCCGTGAGCAGCTCTCAGACCTCAGCCGCGACCCCTTTCTGGTCTGGCCAGCTTAGTCATGCAGAACGCAAGGCGAGCCCAAGGCGAGCCGAAGGCAGCGACGCCGGGTACACATCCACTTACAGCTAACTACTTCCACACGTCACGATTTCCACCTGGCATCTCGCACGAGATTTAAAAACAAAAAAGACCTCCCTCCCAAGATTCCCATTGATTCTATCACCGTAGAGAGGCATCCAGCATCACGCCAACACGGGAGAGGCTGAGTCCAGCTCCACAACCAGTCGGTACCTGCCTGTAGCTTTGCGTCGCGGCCGCTCCCCGTCCAACCGCACATTCGGGAACTCCGCCAACCCCGGCCTGCCAGCGGTTGGTCACCTAACCTAACATATCTGCCCAATGACCTACCCCTGAGACGTGAGGACGGCGAAACTTTTGGGGGAGGGTAAAGGGAAGCGACATCAGTGAAGCTTTCTTGAGTACTTGAGCATTCTCACGGCTTCGTGTTTATTTTCTACGCTTTGGACGATGGACACGATGATGGATAGCAGTAATACAGGCCACGCCAGATCAGCGGCAGCGGCAGCCACGACTGCGGACGCGCCCCAGAAGAGGTCGAGGGTGCTCCTCTCGTGTGCGCCATGCCGGGTTTCAAAGTTAAAGTGTGACAGAGCAGTGTAGGTCCCCTCTTTTGTATTTCACGAGCCGATAGCAGGATTTCTCTTCAATTACTCGTGGTCCCAATCGTTGCTTCATTGCTATAAACACTTCATGTTTCGGAAGACTTCATTCGGCTTTCACCCATCATGTAGACGGCACTGGAGAGATATGGGTCGAGTCATTGGTCCAAGCCATCCAACGCTCTTCTCTTACACAACAGTATATGTCAACAGCACCTTGAGAAACACTCTTAAACAATGCTAACGACCACCTCAGGCCATGCACAAACTGCCTCAAGAAGTCCCGTACGGACCTGTGCAAGTACGCGCCCAAGCCTGTCAAGAACAGGCCGCCCAAGAGCATGGCTGCCCGCCTCAAGAGGCTGGAGGGCATGGTCCGCGAAATGCTCGACGACGACGGCAACCTTCGTGAGCCCTCTTCGGAGCACACGGCGGTGGGCGAGGAAGAAGACGACAGTGTTCGTGGTGGTGATGGCGACAATCGCGACGCCAGCGGCAAGCTTGCCCCATCGGTCTCAGGCGCCCAGGTCGTCAGAGGCCCGGGGGCAAGGGGAGGGACAGCTACTTATGTGGGAGCTACGCATTTCATGGCGATGTTGGGTGATGTACGTGCCATCATCTTGCTTGTCATCCTAATGCACCATGGGCCAGGGAATGCTTATTCAATAGCGACATCGTTCCGCGAGAAGTCCAGTCTTATGAGTGGGAAGACAACGATAGAGCTGACGCAGTGTATGTTTCACAGATCGAGGACCTGAAGAGTTATTTTGACCACGAGGAAGTCAACGAAGAGATGGACGGGGACTCACCTGAGTACTTCACCGACGGTGACTCGCCCGCGATGCTCATTGGGAGCAGAGCCGCGCCCAAGACGAGACAGGACCTCCTGGACCTGTTGCCACCAAAGCACATCGCCGACCGATTGGTCATGCGATACTTTAATGCGCATTCCGCCTCACAGCGTACGCAAGCCATTCCTAGCTATCCCCCTCTTCCTAGCCGGTCCCCAAGGGAAGTGCTGACAGCAGAGATTGACAGACGTTGTCCACAAGCCAACCTTTAGCAGATGGGTATGCTTCCCCCCTTGGGCCTACAGCTTCTAAAGGAGCGTGGAAATGCGGATAAACCACAGTCGGTACTGACCAAACCGACAGTACAACGAGTTCTGGGCGGATCCGACCTCGCCTACAGTGGAGATGGACTTTTTCGCGCTGCTATTCATGGTTTTCGCGCTGGCCATTTTTTTCAGCAACTTCATGGCGCCGCACGAGTTGGCCAGCGACAACGTCCCGCTGACGCCCATACAGCGCTTCCGCCAGTATCGAACCGCCGCCGGGTCTGCCCTCACATACGCGTCGCGCGACGGCCAGCATGGCTTCTCGTCCCCGGGCCCGCTGACCTGCGCACCGCTGGTTCTGTATGTCGAGGCTGATTTCCTGATCAACCGAACCTCGCAGATGAACTGCTACCTGCTGTCGAGCGTGTGTATCCGAGTTATGCTCAAGATGGGGATGCACCGTGACCCGTCCAAGGTCCCTGGATCAGCGCTCTCGCCTTTCGAGGCTGAGATGAGTCGGCGGATGTGGAACTTGGCTATCCAGATCGACCTCATGGTGTCATTCCACCTGGGTTTGCCTAGCAGTAAGTGATCACCGGGAGCCGGCAGTGGCTGATTTGCTCCGTCCGAGATTGTCTCGACGAGAAGCTTCCAGCATACAAGCTCATCCAAATACATCCAGGATGAGCCATAAGGTCAAATCTGATATACTTGTTGTCTTCACGGCTTTTCGAGACTTGGCTGACCTTGTTCCAGTGATTCACGGTATAGAGAGCGACACCTTGCCACCGCGGAACCTCCTGGACGAGGATTTTGACATCGACACCAAGGAGTTGCCGCCAGGGAGACCAGAGACGGAGTACACCCATATGACATATCCGACATTCAAAGCTGGGATCTGCAAGCTGTTCGGTCTTGTGGCGAGGCAGGCGCACGCGCTCACGGAGCCGACATACGAGGAAGTGATGGACCTGGACACCCAGCTGGCGGTGAAATTTGAGGCGATGCCGGTGTTTATGCAAGTTAGGCCACTGGAAGAGTGTGTGACTGACCCACCGTTCGTGGTGATCCAGCGGTTCGGCATTGCGGCGCTCTATCACAAGGCCATCTGCGTGTTGCACAGGCGTTACCTGGTGGAGAAGACTCCTAGGAGGGAACACCACTACTCAAGGCGGAGATGCTTGCTGGCGGCACTCGCCCTGCTCGAGTACCAGAACACAGTATTCGAGGCGACCAAACCGGGCGGCATGTTGAGCCAGAATGGCTGGTTCGTGTCTAGCCTTGCCATGCACGACCTGTTGCTTGCGGCCATGGTTATCTACCTTGTCATCCAAAACGATCACTATGCCGAGCCTGGCGGGGACTTCGACTGGACGAAAAAGGACACAGTCTTGCCGAGTAAGACGCAACTTATGGAATCGCTGAAACGATCATACCGCATCTGGGCAGAGGTGGCTCTCGTTGCGCCCGAGGTGAGAAAGGCGCCTGAGGTCTTGGCCGTCATGTTTCGCAAGATCGAGAAGAGCCATGCTGCGAAGGGAGAGACGGTCTCGATGCTGGACGAAAAGATCAGGCCTCCAGCGTCCGGTCCATCAGGTTATTTCCCATCCCTGGACAGCTTACGCATCGACGGTAAGCAGCTCGCGGGCCCTTATGGAACCCAACCCCAGGCCTCGGCTCCCATGGCGAATGCCAGGACTGACCATCCACGCCCAGTATCGACTGTGCCTGGACAGCACAAATTCAACGCGTCATCCGGGTCCCGACCTCAGATGAGTAAATATGGCTTCACGAGTGGACCGGTGACAGCTGACCCGACCACGGAAGCCACGTGGGTGCCAGAGGCGACAGATGCCATGGATGCGATCGACTGGACCTCATTGGAGACGGCGATCCGAGCCAACGCCACCTTTGGCCAATCGTCTGGCACTGAATGGATGGCCGACGATCCCGCCTTCGACTATTCCGGCCTTGACAACTTCATGGACTCTGATTTCATGACCAGGAACTACCAGGGATCATGAGGGTTGGGATTTTGAGACGATGGCACGGTCCTAATTCACTGGCGGAGGTTATTGCCCGGAACGAAGAGAGGCCATGCCTGTACTGTGGTAACAATTTGAGCCAGCCGCGCGAGCGAGTAGGCTAGATTCGGTACGAGCCGGAATCATCCCCCTCCCTTTCAATGCAGACATTCCAAGGCTCTCGTGTAGTGATCCTATGGCCTATTCTGGACTTGGCGGGCCACGTTGACAAGCAACGTTATCTTGTAGGATTGAGACGGGAACATCCTCATATCAGCACGCCGTGGCCGTTCTCGGACCACCCTTGTCCGGCTGGATGGCCCGCCGAACGCGTCCACCTGCTAGTAGGGACTTGGCCCAGGGACGCGGTAGGGCATCTGTAGTGCAGCTCACAGCAGGTAATCGCTGAAATGATATGCCATGGAGTGGGACAGGTTCTCCAGGCTGGGGAGAAGCTTGTTCGCTGGGGCCTGGCTTTCCCCATGGGGTCGGATAGGATCGAGCAGAAGCAGCTGCAGTGGAGACAACTGCGGAGGACGCCGGGCGGCTAGGGATTGCGTGGTGCAACGCCGTTATCATTTGAGGCCGGTGTGACCTTCATCCTGTGCTAAACACCAAGACCGCCGCCGGCTTGTTGTGGAAGCTAATACCAAAGCACCCAACGGCGGGCACAGGCATTTAATGGCAGGGCAAGACCTCCGCGGAGATGCACTGAGCACCAGCAGGGGGCTAGGCCGTATGGGCAGCATAAAGCGCCATCGCCTGTCTCATGACGGCATAAAGCCCCCAAGGCTATTGGGAAAAGCTGACGGTAGCACGGTTAGTAGAGGCGGCTTGTACGTAACGGAAAACCGTGCTTTAGATTTGGGCGCGCTTGGGGCTGCAAGGACTGGCGAGCCACAGGTGGTCTGCGGGGCAGGGGGAGCGGTTCTCGCCGGCCATGATGGGAGCGCCAGGTTGTGTGCCCAGCAGTAGCAGCAGCAGTAGCAGCAGCAGCAGCGCGAGCCCAGCAGGACTGGGCGTGGTCGATCCGACAAGTTGGGACCCTAGATGGGATGGGATGGGATGAGATGTCCAGTGCAGGAGTGTCTGACGCATGCTCCGATACCGAAGTGCAGGACGTCAAGATGGCATTGATAAGACAGTTGATATCGAGTAAGACCGGTTTGACTTAGCTCAGTACCCGGTGGCTGCAGTTCTCATTGGCCCAAGTGACCGGCTGCTCCTCCGGACCTGGTCTGCTGCTTGTGTGCGAGTGGATGTGAGTTTGAGTATGAGTATGAGTACAATTTGTCGTGACCTATACGAAGTACGAAGTGACTTGTGTCTGGTGCGTAGTCGCTCACTCGTCGGGGCACTGCAGACGCCAGACTTGAGTGTGAGAGGTTGTGATGATTTCCAAACCTGCCACAGTGATAACGCGAGACATGCAACTGGCGCCTGTGAGCAAAGTGCATCTGATCAAAGCATGTACAGCATGTGCGGCGGGAGTAGGCCGATGAGTCGGCAGGTGATGTTGCATACGCAGTGTGCAGTGCAGGCGGTATCGCAACTCTACTGCGTCAGCGTATATTGGCCGGCAATCAAAGCGCAATTGATTGCGACTGTGTCCATGGACGTGGTGCTCCGACAGGAATGGGCCCGAAATGGAATGCGGCGGGCTGCTACTGGTGGCTGTGGTGCTGATAAGGAGCAGCAGCAAGCCTGGGGGCCTGGGCACCGGCGGGATTGGCTATCAGCCTTGCTCATCTGGGCGGCGGCCTGGGCACCCGGGGGGTGCCTGACTCGAGGCAGAGTTCACAAGGCTGATGACACTGCGAATTGCGAGATGGCCATGGCCTGGCGCGGGTGGTGACGCGAGCTGCAGGACCGGGAATGGGAAACATCATGTCTCCATGGGAGTCTCCATCGTAAACCGCACGCGCAGGGGAACGTCAAACCAAAAAGTTCCGTTCAGAAGTCGGGGGGTAATACATAAGGTAATATGGAGGGGGGTTGAGGGGGGTGAGGGGCAGAGGGGAGCAGTCTGGTGTGCTTCGTGCATTGAGCAGAAACCCACGCCCCACCTTGCTACTGGGATAGAAGTCACTTCCACTCCTGAGCATCATTCGTGGGTGCGGGTGTGTAACTGCCCGCTCCTGCGCCAGGTGCAGAAAGATACAAAGTACATCATCCACTGCGTGGGCACAAGGATCGCGCCTCCCCTTCAGCACGCATTTGAGCCGCAAAGACAGGCAGACGCTCGTGGTGTTGGCTCCATGGCCTGCATTGCCCCGAGCCTGGACCTGACAGTGACGTGACGTGAACCTGAGGCCCGTTCAACATAAACTTTCTGAAAAGGCAGGTCTTTCCGATATGCGACCATCTGAACTGATTCGTCGTCTTTAGACATCATGTATGATACAACGGAAGGGGAGAGGCATACATGTAGGCCTGTGACCGGTCAGGGAAGGAACTCTCACGCAGGCCAACAAGGTGCCTCCCACCTATCTCAAAGTATCCGAGTACCCGTGGCTACCAACAAAACAGCCAAGCTGCTTCCCTGGAGAAAGATGCATGTGTGCCAACTGACCGTCTCGAATCTTCCTTCTGTCTCTTGCTGGAGGCAGGAAAAATCTGAATTTTATCACGGTCGCTAAGTCGGTTTGGTTTGGCAAATGCCAGCAGGCCCTGTCCTGTCCTGGCCAACAGTAGGAATCTTTTACCTAATGTCTCCCTCGCACTCACCATGCAAAGCCCGACCTCGCTGTCGAATCGACGAAGCCCATGCCAACCTCGTGCTGCTCTCTTCTCTTCTCATCCCCCTCCCGCCATCCTCCACTGCCTCCCTCCTGTCCTGAGGTGTCCATCCTTGATGTGACGCGGGCCAGTGTGTGGAGGCCTTAGGCCGATGGGGCTTGATGGAGCGTGGAGTTGTCCATGTACATCCTCAGCCTTCCCACAGTTGCGCTGCTTGGCGGTACACAGTACCACGGGGCCAGACATGATGCTTCTTATTACCTAGGTGTTGTTGTTGTTACTGTTAGTCCCGGCTGATCATCAGCTCTGGGGCGGGCTGGCTGGCTGGCTGGTCGTGGGTGATACGGGCGGCGTAACCAGGGATCCAAGCAGATTGATCTGGTGCCTGTGTCTCGTCAACTCGTTCGCTCTCGGGCCGACCACAGCTGGAACTTCCATAACATAAGACATAAAAAGAGATAAGGAACATGTCCCATTCCTTGCAACCACCGGCGGCACCTCATATATTGCGTGACCCGCGGGGCTGGACCCGACTTGAACTGGACGACAAAGTGGACGGACGGAAGGACCGAGTGAGAAGTGCTCGTACTCTTCTGTCTGTCTCTCTCTCTCTCTCTCTCGCTCTCCCCTTGCTGGGCCTACTCCATACCGTGTCAACCCTCCTAAACCCCTTCGACTTAGAGCACGTTCCCCGATATCCACTTGGCTTAATTCTGTTTGTCCTCCACACTGGGCCAGCCTAAGAATCAGACCGCACCGCACCGTACCGCACCACTTTCTGCCGCGGCTCCACGTCTGAAGGTGCCAGCCAACCCAGCCCACCAGGGCCCGACCACCATTGGGGAATTATCGTCGTGACCTCTGACGGGCAGACTTTTCTTTTCTGTTTTTTCCTGGTCCTCCTTGCCCTTTCTCCTCCCGCTTCTCAGGTGTACCAGAGAGACATATACCAAACAAAGGCAAACGTTCGAGGCACGCCCTACACCGCCATCCTCTCTGCCGTCGCGGTGCCCCTCACGCACACGCACAGGCTCAGGCCCTCTTCAGGCTCCGCCACAGGCTCTCGCTCACGACCCTAAACCTACCTACCTACCGCCCGACGGTCCTATTCCGCCAACAAGGTTCTTGTAGCCAAACAGCTGTCTTGCCTCTTATCTCTCGGGTCCCCTAGCCGAGCCTAGGCTTGACTGAGTCTCGTCTGAACGGAAACCAAATCGTGCAACCGCCCCGGCTTTACCTTCCTGCACGCGACTTGTGACCTTTTTTCCCCCTGCCCACCGGCTCCCTGCGCCGTTGAGAATCCCGAGTTCACCAAGGAACAGCAGAGGCTGCCTGTCAGAAAACCGATCGATCCTGGGGTCGGCGACCCTTTCCCCAGATGATAACCTCCCCCCTTTTTCAGTCCACTCACTACTTGAGGCTACCTCGAGCCAACTACCACTTGTGGTAATTCCCGATTGGGTTTTGTCTTCAACACAACACTTAGATGTTGAGTTGATTCTCTTGGCGACTCGGTGCTCTTACCTAGAGGCAGGATTCACAATCGTCCGGAGCAATACCCGCGCTTCTTGGTCAACAATAATTATCTACATGCGCTGAGCCAAGTCGCAACTTGATATTCCACCCAGCTCACCCCAAGCCGGGAGATCTACGAGGCTGCACGAGCCCTTGCTCCAATCAGTTGCAGCCATAACCGAGCAAATTTGCATCTTGTCTGATATGTGAGTCCGTGGCCGTCGTCCCTTGTTCTGTTTTGCTGCCCTCCCTGGTTTCCTTGGGATGCATGTCATGCTGCGAGCCTTATCTTGGTATATGCCTGTCACCTGGAAATCGCCGCGAGACTACGTTGCACGAGGGGCAGAGATTTTCTCTTCTGACCTGATTGCCCGTCGTTCTCATTACTCCTTTTGTTAGTGCAGTGTTACAACTGCCCATTCCCAAGACGGTCCATGTTCCGCACGGGGACGCGCCTTACCACCCTGCCCTCGCCCTTTTAATACATGTATCCTGCCCCTCATTCAGCCATCGCAATTCCACTAACGCGCCTAAAAGCAGAGTTGTCCTGCAGCCCGGTTGCAGGAGTTGACAAGCCACTCGCACGAACCCACGAGTGACTCTGCAGGGTGTGGGTGACAACGAGAAGCAGGTAGGGTGACTTTCCGCATCGCACGGGGAAAAGAAGACGGGGAAACCTTATCTTCCTCCTTGCTCCGATCAGTCCCCTCCTGAGTTCAACCTGGTGACCTCGGGACGTTTAGACGACATATAAATCTCTCACTGCCCATCCCGCGCACACCTTCTAGTGGCCCAATCATATTCCTTTGACTGGACTACAACATCATTACCACGCGCAATCACAACTGCGAGACTCGAAGGCATTCGAAATCTCTCCCCGCGGACCTGTCATTCACTGGCTGCCGACATCACCGCCACAGACTGAGCCAAGCCATCTCAGCCTTGTCCCGGGCGCCCTTGGCTCGCGGTGAACGGACTGAGTAACGTGGAGGAGTAAGGATCTCGGGAGACGGGTTCTATCAGGAATGGCCATTTGCTCAGCAAAATCCGAGATGCCTCACGCGGAATTGCCTCACCGGCCTGTTCAGCAAGCCCCAACACAGAGCATCCCTATCAGGACGAAGCCAATTGAGGAGCGGAGACACAAACACTCCAGGTCATCTTATTCGGAGGCCGGCTCTTTCATGAACTCACGAAACAACTCTCTCACCTTCCGTCCCGCCAAGCGCTCCATGCCGTCTCCAAATAAGACCATTGCTATCATCAACGCCGGCGGACGACAGGCCTCATCTCTCATCAGATATGTTACGGCTGTGGGATATCACGTGAGAGCTCAGATGAGAAATCTTGAGGGCGTCATCGCGACTGAGATCCGGCAAAATCCTCACGTCACCCTGCTGGTAGGCGAGCTCTACACGAGGCAAGGCGCTACTTCGGAAAAGGCAGATGTGACCCAGAGTGGACCCATGTATGGCATAGGGGTAAATCACCAGCTGATCTCGGAGCTTTTCCGAGGGGCACAGCTCGCCTTCATCAACACGACATTCTACGGAGACGAGATCAAGATCGGTGAGGCCTTGGCCGACGCAGCAAGTAGGGCCGGCATCCAGCACTACGTCTACTCTTCGATGCCTGACCACCATACCTACAACGAGGACTGGCCGAGTCTACCACTGTGGGCACCCAAGCAGAAAGTGGAGGAGTATGTGAAGCAGATCGGCCTGCCGGCCACCTTTGTCTACACGGGCATTTACAACAACAACTTTACCAGCCTGCCATATCCTCTCTTTTGCATGGAGATGCAACCGGACGGGTCCTTCGTCTGGCAGGCACCTTTCCATCCTGACGCCAAACTCCCCTGGCTGGACGCGGAGCATGACGTCGGTCCCGCGATCCTACAGATATTCAAGGATGGCGTGGAGAAGTGGGGCGACAAGCGTATAGCCCTGGCGTACGAGCTCCTGTCCCCGCGTGAGGCATGCGAGCAGTTCGAGAAAGGCGTGGGCCGACCAGTCCGGTACGTCAGGGGCGAGATCGAGCTCAAGGTGAAGATCCCCGAAGGATATAGGATACAGCTCGAGGCCCTCGAGAAATTGTTTGGCCTGGGTGGCGATGATCCCACGAAGCAACCCCCGTACTTCGGCGACAGTGTACTCGAGGAGACCTGCCTCCACGACTCCCTTCAGCTGTGGGAAGGCCCCCGAGGTCTCGAAGAGTACGCGCGTGAGATCTTCCCCTTGGAGGAGCATGCCAACGGGCTGAGATGGATGGAGGACGACGTTGAGGACGGGGAGGAAGACCAGGAAGAGGAGGAGTACGAGACGGTTGGATCTCCTGGCAGAGGGGAGCATGGACCTGACGAGGACAGCGAGTCCGAGGATGAAGTACTGGAGATGAAGAGACCTGCAAGAGGCGATCAGGAGTGGCTCGCCTAGGAGATGTCCGGCCGAGACCGAACCAGCCCGGGGAAGCAAGAAGCTACAGGAGCAGCAGTCTGGCAAGCTCACGCAGCGATGGCGCTATGACACGAACTCGGCGACGGCCGAGACACGAAGGAGCCCAAGGAGGGCAGAACGTGGGCGCATTTCACGGAGTTGAAAGGGGCGCATCTGTTATTCGACGACATCCTGCCGCCGCCGCCGCATACAAAAAATGGCGCAGACTTCTGGCATCGTCACTTCCATATCATACCATACCATCGCGGACGGCGTTTTCAAAAGGCCGCGAAAATGCGGTGTCACATTTGTTTTTATCTGGGGCATTTCAAAATACGGGGTCTGAAAACTTGAATTAAATTCTACAACACTACTTGGGCAACGAGAAGCGTGGGTTCTGGACGGAAAAGGTGATCAAAAAGAAAAAGGACAGCAAGTGGCTAGGTGGAGGTCTGATTTGATTTGTCTGTCAGGGAATAGGATGTCGGGCATCTTCTTGGAGATAACATCCCAGTGGCGACAAGGGGAACAACAGTATAGGACATTGTTCCCTACACCATCTGACTCCCTTTGGTGTTTACTGTGAACTCTGGACAAGACAGATCGTCAGCTGTTAATAAAGGACCCTTCCAAGCAAGCGAGCGAGCTAGCAATCGAGTAGTTTTCACATGAAATTACCAAGCAAAATCCCATAAAAAGGAGTCTCGGCCCCGAAGAAACCAGCAGATGATAATCCCGAGGGCAGCTCGACCTTCCCAATGGGGGAATACGGGAGAATACGAGCCCCGTCGATTGCGTCAGTAATGCCTGCAACCACGGCCGAACTAACGCGCGCTTGATCGCTGTCACAGCCCAGGTCAGGTATGGATTTTCACTGCTCCTCGGGGCATTTCTTTTCGGCCTTGTAGGCGGCCCACTCGGATCAAAGGCTGGTTGATGCGGGCGCTGGAAGGAGAGGGGGTTGAAGTGAGGCTATCACTTGCAGTGAGACAAATGATAATAAAATGCCACAATCCCTACCCGTACTGGAATAAGTAAACCCGAGGAACACCCCCACTCCCGGTTCGGAGCCGAACAAGGGGGGAGTGGCATTGTGGAAAACATGCGATTCTACTGTTTCCGATGGTCAGATTAGGGTGCTTTCTTTGCTTTTGCGATTTACTTTCTCTTTTCGGCGATAGCACATAAGTGGGGTGGGTCATATGCATTGCGAAATCTCCCTTATCTATTTCTCGGATGCCCTCCCGTAGCGTGCTCCCCTTCTCGGGAGGGGGCCGGTCTCTCGATATTCGCCTTGTTATTATTTTTCATATATGATTATCACCTAGGTTTCGTTATAAGAGCTTTCTGCCCTCTCATATGCTTCTTGTGAGTGTTCTGTGATTTTTGCGATGCTATGACCTGTCTTGGCCCCCGGCACCGGCCGGGGTAGACTATGGACGAGATGAGTGAAGTCGCTCTGGCCCCTTTACGATTCGAACCATATGTCATCGGCGTAGGGGTATTCTGTCTTCTGCATTACACGCCATAGACTGTGTGTCCTATGTACACAAAGGTTGGTAATACAATTATACAAATAGGGGAGGGCGAGCACTCAAACAAAAAGAAGAGAGGCTCCCAATTCCTCCGCCCTCGCGGCGTCTAAGTCTATACCCACACAGGCCCAATGCAATGATGCCGATTCACAACTGAGCCATTGAGAGCCAGATCCATCCACGAATCCCAATCGCGGCTCAAACACACCGAACCCACCCTCCTCTGCATCACACGCGCGAGTCACACAACAACGAACCCCGACCCCCCGCTCAGATCTTGCCCAGGGCCAGGTTCGCAACCATCTGCTTGCCGGTGACCCAGGTGGTCCGCCACAGGGTGGGGAAGTCGAGGGTGCTGCTGAGGCCGTCGGCGAAGCCGAAGAACAGCATGGGCGGGATCCAGCCGCGGGCGTACTCGAGGGCGAAGCAGCCGCTGTCGGGCATCTTGTACTGCTTGACGCTGCCGCGCTGCAGGTGGTGCACGCTGCCCTGGGGATAGACCTCTGGCTCGTAGGACCCGGGGGTGTAGGCGAGCTGGGTGCCGAAGAGGATGTGGAAGTAGTCGTCGGCGGTGTGGCGGCCGGTGTGGCCCTCTGTGCCGATTGGGGTGCCGAAGATGATCAGGTACTCGGTGATGCCTATGGTTTGGGTTGTCAGTTATCTTGGTGGGAGGAAAGGAAACAGTAGAGACGACATACTGGCGTGGATGATGTACATGGCGCCCATGGCACCGCCGGCGTTGTTGAAGATCCACTCCTCGTCGAGGCTGACGTGGTTGGCCAGGGCGGGCTTGCCGTGCAGCTCTGAGACGATGTAGGAGACGACATTGCGGGTGTCGTTGCCGTGGGCAGCAATAGCGCGCTTGGACAGGTCGTGCAGGTGGTCCTTGTCGAAGATGTAGAAGGACTCGAGGCGCTGCTCCATCAGGTAGACCACGGGACTCAGCAGGCCGACCAGCGCGGCGAGGAGGAAGAGAAGACGCGCCATGTTTGTCTCGTCGTCTGTCTGTCTGTCTGTGTACGGCAGAGGGTTGGTGAATGGGAAAAGATCAGTATCGTGAGAACAATACCTCTCGCGCCAGATTAGATATTATATGAACCGACACGGGCGCGGGTTGTTGAGATGCTGCGGCGCAAAAAAACAGGCGAGGTCCCCAGCGGATGGACCGGTCCCGGGTAGCTAGGACCCGGATCGAATCATGTTCCCGCGTGGCCCCCGGTCTGTCAATTGATCAATTGGATGGGGAATCACGGTCAGCAAGGGCCCCTGGGAAGAAACTTTTCTCCCGCTGGCCAGCATTGCACGGCTACTGTGTACAGCTCTTCTCTGCGCCAGGGGTCCAAGGGGTCCTGGTCCAAGCGGGGCGGGAGTGGGTGCCACACCAGCCTGGTCCTTGGGACTGCAGGAACATGCCGCTAAACTTTCTGCCTTGAACTTTTTTGGCCTGCAGATCGCCCGTCGCATCGAATCTCGTCCGCCGTGGCTGCCAACGTCACCGGAGAGCTCAGTCAGAGCTTAGCTGCCCCACCAGATTTTGACGGCGACGACGACAACGATTACAATACAACTACAACAACCAACCCCCTGCGACCCCTGGACAACACGTTAAACTATTTTCACTCCAGAGAAAAAGACTGCCACAACAGCCATGGCTGCATCAACACTCGCAATCCCTGGCCAGCTCCTGGGCCCAGCCTCAAAGTACAAGCCCGGCCCCGGCGTTCACCTGTACGAATCAAACCTCTACAGCTCCCTCCTCGGCGACATCACAATCACCCAGCCCGCATCCCAGTCATCAGCATCCTCCGCATCCACCCAGGGGCCCACAAAGCGCATCTCGAGAATCACCCAGAACCTGCCATCGCGAGCAGCAGCGGCTCAAGCGGAGCTGCCCACGATATCAGTGTCGCGCGGGACAGGGGCATCAGCAGTAGGAGGCACACAGAAGCAGCGCGAGGTGTTACCGCAGGTGGGAAACACGGTCCTGTGCCGCGTCACACGCATCACCCCCCGCCAGGCCGTCGTCGCCATCCTGGTCTGCGGCGACACCGTCCTCGGCGCAGAGTGGCAGGGCGTCATCCGCGTGCAGGACGTGCGCGCCACGGAGAAGGACCGCGTCAAGGTCTATGAGAGCTTCAGGCCCGGTGATATCGTGCGCGCGTCGGTGGTGAGTATCCATGCACCTGTCCAAATTGTGCTAGACAGACCGAGAGGCTGGTGCGCTGCCATTGAGACTGAACACATGCTGATCAGACGCATTACAGATATCCCTCGGTGATCAGGCGAACTACTACCTGTCCACTGCGAGTAACGAGCTCGGCGTCATCATGGCTGTCAGCGAGGCTGGCAATGCTATGTACCCTGTCACGTGGAAGGAGTACAAGGACCCTGAGACGGGTCTGAGCGAGAGTCGTAAGGTCGCGAAGCCGTTCTAAGGAAGTCGCCACCACTTTTTCCAGTAGAGAAAAATTCTCCTTCAGAAAGCGACTGGCCGGTCTGTTTTCAGATGAGAAGCGTCTTCGGCGTTGACTTAATCAGTCTGTCGCGGCCCAGTGCGACAACTGGGCCAAGATGCCCAGGCCAAATCAATGGCAAGCAGGGCAAGAGGCGGTCATCGAAATTCGCCGTGGAATAATCTGCGCTTACATTCCGCCCCAAAACTCTCTGCTCGCAATGTCAGTGTGAGGATTTGGGCAGCGCCCATTCCAACGCCCGTCTACGGCAAGTGCTACGAGCCGTCGAATGGCTCAATCCCCAAGAAGGAGTAGGTTGGAGAATTATCTTCATCTTGACCAACAAGTCACTGAGTGTTCCCGAGTACACTTGAGCCAAAATATTGCCAGTGTAGTTGGCTGCACGGCAAGCACTCAGGCGGGTATGGACATTGTTGAATGCAGCGTGTCCCAGCATATGGGCCGCATATACACGCAGAACATAGAGACCGTGGAAGATTGATGTATGTTCTAGAAAATGAAAAACTTTTGATTCGCGTGTCTAGCACTTTTCTCGGTCTATAGTGTATGTCTATCTTTTGTCTATGTACATGTCTTCATAACGATCGTCATATCTCCGTCAGTCATCATCCTTTCTCATTTCTTTGAGACGACATCCCAAGTCACAGTTATAACCCCAGCGCTCAGCGCCCCGCACTGCTTGAACACGGCAGGGGACACATCAATGTCCGCCTTGCCACACGACATACACTTGTCTACGACGGCCGCCTTGATGGTCTTGCCCCCGCACTTGATGCTCGCTGACTTGGAGCACATGGGCGACGCGTTGGGGTTTGCGTACGTTCCGTACATGCTCTGCGAGATGGCCACGACTAGGTCATTCTCTGCATGGGTCTTTCCACAGGAGCCCTGGCCGGGCGTGTAGTATGTCATCTTGCCCGTCTGGGAGCGCCGCTCTAACAGACCAGTGGAGGCGCTTGTGGAGATGTTCTGAGCCTGGGGCTCCATGGGGGCGGCGGTTGTGAGGGCCGTGAGGAGGGTGAGGAAGATGGTGGTGGACTTCATTTTGTGTGTTTGGTTTGGGGAGGTTTTGAACACTTTTGTTTTTGAAAGAATGTATATATTCCACTTGGTGGATTGTGATTTGAGGTTTAGTACTTGTTTTTTGAGGGGTTTTGAATGAGTGTTGATAAAAGATTTGTCGTCTGTGGCTCCCCGGGAGTGTTATCCAAAGCCTGTTGGAGGGATAATTGTAGATACGAGTTCTTTCGAAGAATGGCTTATTCTGCTCACTTACATATCCAACCATACCCAGGAGCGCAAGGCATATTTATACATACCTACTTGATCCTGTTCCTGCGGGCACGATCGAACTGCCGAAACCAAACAGCGGAACTGGTTTCTATTTTTCGCTGCCAAGTGGTACCCTACTGCACAATCACAGGCGGTTCCTTCAAAATTTTGAATTCTAGACTTCTAGTTTCTGTCATGAAAGTTTCCCCGAACATCGCGGCCGTGCGCGGTTTCCCGATACGGGTTGTTGCCGAGTGGTTTTCTACTTAGACGATTCTAGCGTGACGGGTCAGGGGCCGCGACGGACACCACCGTCATAGTTCAGCCTCTAGGCTTGTCCTTTCGGACCGTGGGGGCGTTTCAAGCCAATGCCAGGCCTTTTGCTTGTGCTCTCCCACATAGGGATTTAGTAACGCCGTGCCGACGGTACTATTTGACACGGCTACACTTGTCCCTGACGGTGATTAGTGCCGGAACATCACTTCTCAACGAGGCCTTAGGTCTGTACTCGACAGGAATAGTTCCCATCGAGATCAATGAGCACGCATTTGTTTTAGAAGTCCTATCCGCTTGCCTTAGACAGTTGATGAATTCTGCGTGGTTTCCCCGAAACGTGCCAGACCTCAGCCTCAGACCTAAGCACATGCCAAGATATGGTGTAATGGTCTCAAAGACACGTGGGCGCCTTGAGTATTTTACTGTAATGCACAAAAGATTCAAGCTTACTTTTGATGAATTTAAGTCATGCTTCGACCATTTCATCCACAAGCTGGAAGCACGTGTCTCGATTTCAGGTGTTTCATTTACCCAGTGCTGACCGAGATGTTAATGTTGCCAAGCCAAAAGCATGTGTTGTTTCTGAAAAGTAAATCGATTCTGCTAGCGGCACAACTTGGACCTTTCCCAGTATGACATACTAGTCGAGTGTTGAACACCGGTGTTAGGCCATCGTCTCGGCACTACTAAATTGATCCACAATTCGTAGTCTTTCCTAACTGGCAGACTTAGGAAAGCCCGATTGCTTGCGTAAGCTGAAGAGTTTGATTTCTAGTGTACCATCATCCGATACCATAATGTCATTAGTTTCCAAGAACATAAATCCCTCAGGGCCTAGGCTTCAGATCTCGGTCTGATTACACCGAAGTCAGTTCCAGCTCATCGGCGTACAGAAGCGCTAGGCTAAGTCGGCGGATAGAGTTGAAGTCAGCAGCTGAATGGCCCCTATGTCTGCATTTCCGGTCCCCAAAGAAGCCTCTAGTCAAAATTTGCAAAGCGGGAGAAGAAGAAGTGGTGGGATGGTATTTGAGGCAATTATGCTGGTCTGCGGGGCCGACTAAATCTCTTGCACGGTAGGAAAAAGGCTGGTGACACTCACTTGGGAAACGATAAGCGGATCCAATAAGAGACAGATCCTCTTGCTCGAAATGCTATGGTAGAAGTGTCCAGGTGACAATTTACTTTGCCGATTTGACGGTGTCCCTATATCTAGGCATGATACTCAGATCCCAGTTGCGATTGATTGCAAGCCACACCTTTTAAGAGCAGGCTCGACGATAATACCATGCACCTAATCTATACCTTCCAAGCCTTGCTCTTGAACAGACATACCAAAGTTTGCACATGTGACCTACTTACCAGAATTCTCATCATCACAGATGATACGGAAACATATGGTTTATTTACTAGAATGCACATGCCGTTACGCCTCGCATAATAGAGAGATCCTCTTCCTATTCACCCCATAATCCCACCCAACTGCATACAAAAGAGACGAAAATTGAGACTTTGATATAGATACAACACAAATGAAAAACTTCTAATGATGCCCAGAAAGAACATATCATCCGACAACCTTGTACTCCGAGTTCCATGCAACCTTTGTCAGCCTAGCAGGGTAGAAGACGAGCGGCGCGACCATGACCAGGGCCATGGGGACGGCATCGAACACATAGATAAATGCCTCGTTGGACGCAATAGTCCCCTTGGGACCCTGCGCAAACTCGATAAGGCGCACCATATTCCGCACCATCAGCAGCACGGTGGCGACGTACATAACGGCGAAGTATCTCCTCCACCGGAGGACATGTCCAATTCCTAGAGAGACGTCGGTGGGCTCGCGGCTGAGCTTCTGTTGAACCCTAACAGCGATGTATGTAAAGAAAACCAGCGCGACCTCCTGGAAGATCAGGCCGCCCAGGATGCACTTCTTGCCAATGGCCATGAGGTTCGCATCGCCCGAGGCCTGGACGCCCACGCCCGCCAGCTGACTGAAGAAGGCCAGCACGTCGATCAGCACATATATCTTCGTCAGGATGCTCGGGCGGATGAGGGAGAAGCGCGAGGCGTCGAGGGCGGTTATCAGGCGTCCTAAGGACATGTATATGCTTCCGGCGAGGAGTGGAGGGGCGCAGAGGAGGAGCATCGCTTGCATGATCCAGGGCCCGATGTGGTCCGGCTCGGAGTGGGCTTTGAATCTGCCGTAGTAGCCGAAGACTTCGCCTGAACGAGGGAAACTGTGTTAGGTCTGTTTGTACATGGGCGAGAATTTGGCAGAGGTAGAGATGGGATTGGTAGCAGCCAAATCAAGACAACTTACATATGCCGCCTAGTATCATTGGGATGAATGACCATGCTCGAAAAAAGAACATGTAGCCAACGTGGGCGATCCCTGCGGCCGCAAAGATCACCATAAATGCCAGTCCTGCCTCCTTCGACGGCGTGTACTGAAAGTACTCAATGTCGAAGGTGCCATTGGGGTGTTGATTGAAGACAATATCCATGTTGGCCGAAAAAAATGAATGACAAGATAAGAGCGTGTTATACCGAGGAACTCTGTATGGTGGTCGCAAAGTTAAAGTCAAAGATGGACAGAAGAGACTGAGGGTGGCGATCTGGCGCTTCTATGTAAATGCGTCTTCTGCTTCTTTTTCATGGTATGTCCGAGTCAAATCTTAAATCATGTCGTCGGCCGAATCAGTGATGTATTTATTTAGACTTGTATCCATCGCCTGGACTGGCCGGTTATTTTACGTATCCAAGGGTGATTTTTCGTATAGCCGAACACGTAAAATCGGAGCCGAATAGGGCAAGTAGACGCCATGAACGAAGCGCATTGGCCTGCTTCCCCCCCCCGGTGGGCCTTCCGTAGCAGCGGAACCCCTGCACCCTTTAACCTCATGTAACGGGCCGGGTAGTGCCAGAGCCCCTGGGAGCGATCTTCGAACACCAACTTCATCATGCTTTGTTAAATAACATCCTGTAGGGCTGGCTGAGGCTGGTCAGGACGACCCGCAGACGACTCCATTCCCACGCCAACTTCCGAAGGACGGCGGCAAGACCTCGGCTGGACGAAGCACCCTCCCTGCCTGCACTGCCCCGGCTGCCGCGCAAGTCCTGCCCGTCTTATAAGTGCTGCTCATTATTCGTATTCGTCGTATTTGAAGCGCGCGTTCGCACCCCCATCGGCAGAAAGCCAATGTTCAAACAAGTTCCACGAGCCAGACGATCATGTCGGATGACAGCACGACTGCTTACAAGACTGTCGGCCTCGGTAAGCGTACCAGGCGCACTCACCACAAGTAAGCTGCTGTTTCTCTGATTCTTCAAGACTGCCAACACATTCCTTCATGATATCTTGTACCCAAAATTTCTGGGAGCCCCAAATCCAGTAGCCTGCCATCCATACCAAGCCTTGTCTGTCTGTGTGAGACATAGGATGGCACCAGGCATCTTCTCCTGCTCCTCCTCCCTTTGGAACGGTCGTTTCGGTGCCTTCCTTGCTGACTTCACACCGTTTAGGTCGCGGCATGGCTGCAAAAACTGCAAGCTGAGACGTATCAAAGTGGGTTTCCATAGTGTCCTCATTGAAACCTGCCTCTCTGCCGGGCTTGGATTAGATCTAGACAATTGGCAAGCGATAGCACACGGAAGGCTGAGCAATTACAGTGTGATGAGGCAAAACCAACCTGCGAGAAGTGTATCAAGTTCCGCATCCCCTGCAGTTTCAACTCGAACCCGTCGCCCCCTTCAGATGCCTCCCCGCCGGCTCAGGACACCCCTCGCCGACGAGGCCGGCCACGGAAGGACTGGTCGGCCGCTATTGCGGAATCTCGTGCCGACGACCACAGCCCGGGAACTACCAAGTCTGACTTCCAAGCATCCGTATCTCCTGATGCATTACATACTGCAGAACAACAGCCGCCGCCCTACCTGATCGGCGATCACACCCTCAACATAACCGACCTCCAGCTTCTCCACCACTACATGTACAAAGCCTCCATAAATATCGCCAACGCAAAAGGGCCCGACCCCTTCTGGTCAGTCGACTGCCCCAAGATTGGCTTCGAAAACCCACACACCCTCCATCTGATCCTGACCTACTCGGCCCTGCACATGGCCCGTGTCGAGTCTCAAAACAACCCGCGGCGCGCACACCAGCTACACGACGAGGCCGACCTGCACTTCGCCACCGCGCTCGAGCAGACAAGGCTCGAGCTCAGCCGCCTGGGCCGCGATAACGCCCACGCGCTGTACGTGTCCTCCATGCTCGTGTGCTTCTGCACCTTCGCCAAGGGGCCCCGGGACGGCGACTACCTCATGTTCACGGCGGGCGGGGACGACAGCCCCGCGACGTGGCTGCAGCTGGTTCGCGGCGTGCGCATCATCATCGAGACGATGGGGAGCCCCTTTATCTTCGATGAGAATGGGCCGCTGCGGGCGCTGACGAAGGGTGCAGATGACGCCCACAGGGCGCGGCACGACAGGCTGGCGGAGAGAGAGGAGAGGAGCAGGCAGCACAGGCCTGACTGGAGGGGCCCCATCGACCGGCTGCGCCTGCATATCTGCTCGCTGATGGACCCGGCGGGATCTGATCAGTTGCTGATCGATGTCTGTCGGCAGAGTCTGTCCGCCCTCGAGGCCATCCTGCCTGCGTGTGAGGCTATGTGGGGCAAGACACCGGACGAGCCGCTGGAACCGGACCAGGAGACTTCTGTTTATGGCTGGCTGTACCGGCTGGGCAATGAGTACATTCAATTCCTACAGCGCAAGGAGCAGATCGCGCTGGTGGTGTACGGCTACTTTGCATTGCTTCTCAAGGAGCTCGAGGTGTTCTGGTTCATGGAGGGTTGGGCGGAGCATATCATCCTGGGGATCGACCAGTTCCTTGACGAGGAGCACAGGACGTGGATGGAGTGGCCCAAGGAGCAGCTTGGCCTTATGAAGGTCACGATCAAGAAATACACCGAGTCCATGGTGCTGGAATAGTAGTTGTTGCAGTCTGTTCAGCGCTTGCAGGGGCAGGTGGATTCAGTTTGACCCTTGTACATATTATTGGCCAAGCTTAAAACCAAGTTTGATAGTCTTGAATTCTTCCAAGGTTACGTCAACTAATTTTCAAGCCAGTGCCTACATGCTGTATTGTTGCCAGGTCAACTCTACCAGAGTCCTGGTTCCGTGTGCCAGCTGCAAGAATGCAAGTAGCTGAAGGTTGACGTATAAGAGTATAGGCAAATACAGTACGAGAGCGTATCACGGGGTATAGCAAAGTTGAAGGAGCCAGTGCACTATGCAGTGGCAGCTGTATCCGGGTGTGACAGATGTGACGGTACTGACTTACATACTGCTTAACTCCAAGGCGAGGGACTTGGAAATAGAGGTCTTTTGGCCGAGTGGTCTATTATGCAAGTAGTTGATAGGTCAAAAATTGTCTCGACAGAGTGGTGGGCCACGTCTTGTCTTATGCACCAAATCACAGTTCCAAGGTTGGCTGGTTGATACGCTCATTCTGTTCACCTGCCTTCGCAGCAAGGCGAACTAGCTCCATTGAATCAGCCATACCCAGGTAGTTATGGCTATGATCAGTATAATGAGGTGGCTGATCAACTTTATATGCGCTCATTTTTATTCAAAGCAGTAGGTGATATTCTAACTTGTGATCTGATCAATGGCTCATACATTTGTTCTGGCCACTTCTAAATAAGAGCACCTCCGATGAGACAAGACATTTTTCAATTGTGGTCTAACAGTCGACTTCGCGACTCGGTTTAAGGTTTCGCGAAGCGACATACACCGGTAACACAGCTCATTGCAGCAGGCACCCCCAAAAAGTGGCGGCGGCCACGATGCTGACCTGCGAGAACCATCTCGCGGTACGGGCCGAACGTTTGGGCCGACAAGAGGCATGTCACCCAAAAAGCAGGCTAACGATGCAGGCCGCAGGCAGCAGTAAGGGCCAGAATCCCACCTCTGCGGGCTCGGAGTTTCCGGTTCTCGCCCGGCCCGAACGTCCTCGCATCCTACGAGGTCAGACTGGTGAATCCTATTCGCGCTGCGACATGCATACATCCGCCCGGCGCGGGACAACCGCGGACATAATCGGGGGCTTAACTCCTTGGTCAAGTCGCGGCCATACTAACATCGCGATGCTGTTCTTGTTGACGGGGTCGAAATACATAAAGGAGATTGTTCCCGAAGGCTTCAGGTAGCACAATGGCATTCTCCAAGCAGCAAAACATCCGTCTTACTACACAGCCTGAATATCACATCTACCTACCTTGTGTACCATAGTTACTACAACAGAGCCCGCCATGAGTCCAGCAGCAAAGAACTCCGTCGCCGGGAAGCCAATCGGCCCCGTTGGATATGGCCTGATGGGTGAGACTTGTACCCAAAGACTCAAACTGCGTGATTGGCCCTGACAGAAGTTACAGGTCTTACCACATGGACCGACATGAAGTACGAAGACGCCGCAAAGGCTATGAAGGCAGCACTTGAGCAAGGAGCAAACTTTTGGAACGGCGTGAGCAAAACCACGGGCGACATGTTCCTGAGAGGACCCCAAGCTGACAGGCACAACAGGGCATGTTCTACGGCACGCCAGAGTCTAACTCGCTGCACCTCCTAAAATACTACTTCACAAAATACCCCGAAGACGCAGACAAGGTCGTCCTCTCCATCAAAGGCGCATACGACCGGACGACCAACACGCCGCAGGGCAGCCCGGAGGGCATCCGTGCGTCGGTGGAGGAAGCGCTGCGCACCCTGGATGGGACTAAGAAAATCGATGTGTTTGAGATGGCGCGCGTGGACCCCAGTGTCCCCGTAGAGACGAGCGTCGCTGCGCTCGCCGCGCTTGTTTCGGAGGGCAAGATCGGCGGGATAGGCCTTAGCGAGGTCAGCGCGGCCACGATACGCCGGGCGGCCAAGGTGGCGGAGATTGCGGCGGTGGAGATCGAGCTGAGTCTTTTCACGACGGACGTGCTGGGCAGTGGGGTGGCCGATGCTTGCCATGAGCGTGAGTACCGGGCAAAATGCTTCACATTTCGTTCTTGGACTGATAATTCTGTGACAGTTGATATCGCGCTCGTGGCATACAGCCCGGTAAGCCGCGGGTGGCTCACTGGGGAGTTCCGCAAGCCTGGGGACATCCCGGAGACGGACCCTCGGCGTTACCTCCCGCGGTTCCAGCCTGGGGCGTTCGAGCAGAACTTCAAGCTCGTCGAGGCTGTCGAGAAGATCGCTGAGCGCAAGGGCGCGACGGTGGCCCAGGTGGCCATCGCGTGGGTGAGACGTCAGGGAGCCATTCCCATTCCCGGGTCGAGGAAGGTCGAGAGGGTGGTGGAGAACTGCCGGGATGTTGAATTGAATGGCGACGATCTGGCAGAGATCCAAAAATTGCTGGAGTCGCTGCCAATTACTGGAGGGAGATACCCCCCGGCGTTCGAGTCTCTGCTGAGCCAGTAGAGTAGCACATGGTCTGTTTAGATATATAATCTCATCAATCTGCTCTCGTCTTTCTCAAAGCGGACCATTGCTCAATGGTATGGTCGACACCATGGTCGGGTCACGAAAGGTGGTTTAGGTTCAACACTGTGACTGATGAATCAACTTCCAAGACTAAAGGGCCCCAATCGCGTGGGCTCCCAGGTGAAATCGGATGACTCGGGGTACTGTATGAGCTCGCTTGGGGGTTGAGTGTGAGCTTGAACAGCTTGGATTGTGGGTATGTGAAGGGATTATTGACTGGGTCAAGAGGAGCTGATGAGACGACAGGTGCTGGATTGGCTGACGAGGTGTTTCGGATTGGGACATGCGCATAGAGATCAGATATTTAGTGAGCCGATGTTGTCACAGCCTTTTGTGGTTGTGAGCCTGTGAGGCCGGTACCTGAAGATCAGGATTGACGCTGCAGCACGGCGATCGATCTGCTGTGGACTGTGGACTGTGGACTGACTGTACAAGTGTGTGTGTGTTCTGATCGTTCGTTCAGTCACTGGCAGTCAGTCGTCCAGCCGTTGAAGCCATTCATCCGCACACCAACAGCTCAACAACAACAAACATGAAATAAAAACAAGGACCAGAGGATAAACATCCGACTCGCATTCGCAAGCCTGTGGATCGAGGCGGGAGCCTTTTCATCTCTGCAGCGTTTGAGACACCCAGCAACTGTCAGTACCCGACCCTGCAGACTTGACATGCGACCCGTTGTGACCCAATATAGCACATGCGCAAGGACTCCCCGGCAGTTTCAGGGCCCCAAACCGTAAAAGGCGGGGCGCAGTCGGGCACTTGGCGAGGGCTTACGCTGTCCCTGCTGTCACTGTGCCTCTGCCACTCTGCTAGCGACACCCGCCACCCAGCCGCAGCAGGCCATGCAGTCAACTTTATTCCAAGGCCCTGTCGGGTCCCTTGCCCCCCCCATGTCCCGCCGCCGGGCACCAGCAATTGAATGATAAAAAAGAACACACACCCCTTACCCAGCGGTCGTGCCGACGGCCCTCCTGGAATTTGCTTTCGTGCAGGAAGGAAAAAAAAAAGGATCGCAATAACGACCAGGTCGTTGTGACGATGACAGGGTGATTCAGTCTTGTGATGCGACAAGCAAGAGTGAGCCACGGCAACCACGACCCAACTCACCGACCCCGACGCTAGACGACGGTCCCCATTCCCCAGTCCCCATCCCCCAGCCACCAAAGAGAGGACTCCCGCCGTCATCGCCACCAAGACATATTCACCTCACCCACCCGCGCAGCCAGCGAGGCGAGGCACACGACAGGACTGAAATAGAGGCCTTCGCTCTCCTGCTCGTCACTATCAAACCAATTGGCTCGCCCAATCACTACTACACCACCCCCTAGGCACCCCGCTCGGTAGACACATCGAAAATGTCCTCAACAATGACCCTGACGATGCCTGCTCTCCCGCAACCAAGACTAAGCACCATCCCTTGCTGCCCCAGCTGCGGCAACGACCTGTCCTTGTCCTTTATGCCAAAGGACCCATCCGCCGACGCCCAATCAACTGCCCTCACCGCCGCCCAGAAACAGATCGAGGACCTCGAGGCCCAGGTCCGCCTCCTGAACCAAAAGGCCACCGCCGCAGTCGACCGCTGGGCCGACTACGAGGATGAGTTGGGAAAGCTCAAGGCCGAGCTGAGGAAGCGCAACAACAGCACCCCTGCGGTAAACACCAGGCCGCAGACGCCCACCCTGCGCGAGACCCCTTCGTCCCCGGCCACCAACAGCACCGTCGGAAGCCCCAGCGCCGCCGTGACGAGCTTCGCCTCCGCCGCCAGCAGCCGCATCTCCGCCTACCTGTCGCGCAAGTCCACCCCGAACCTCAAGGCCCAGCAGCCCGGCGCCGGCCACCAGAGCTCCCTGAGCACCTCGTCCCTGCTCCCCGCAGGGCCCCCGGCCGGCAGCCCGGGCCACCAGAGCAGCCGGAGCACGTCCTCGCTCGCGCCGCCCCGGACCCCCGGCGGGACCCCCCTGACCCTCTCCCTCTCCGGCGGGAAGGTCACCTGGACGCCCGGCCACTCGCCCGCCCCCTCGAGCGACGACCTCCTCGAGGCCCTGACGCGGGAGCAGCAGCTCCGCCTCGCCGCCGAGGGCAAGCTGAACGACTCGAGCAAGGAGATCGAGGATCTGAGCGTCACCCTGTTCGAGCAGGCCAACGAGATGGTGGCCACGGAGCGGAGGGCGCGCGCCCGGCTCGAGGAGCGCGTGGGCGAGCTGGAGCGCCGTGAGAACGAGAAGAAGAGGCGCCTCGAGAGGCTTGAGCAGGCCATGGGCCGTATCGAGAGGGCCCGGGCGCTATTGAACAGTGGTGCGGAGGGAAGTGTTGCCGAGAAGAGGGTTAGTGCCTAGGTGCATGATACGTCTCTGGGGTGCTTTTTGCTTGGTTCTGTTCTGTACATGTCTACCTTCTTTCTCACTATTTCTTCTTTGTTCTGTCGTTATGATACCACGAAGGGATGACTACTACTACTACTCTTGTACTGAGCAAAGGCTGCAATCAGGGAGAGATCGATAATGAACCCGCTGACATGGGTGGAAAATGGTCATGAATACGCTTAGACTGGTAATAATGCGTCGATTACGACGAGATCTTGGTAGAGGATTGTTTCATCACATAATTTAATCTTGTTTTGAAGCAGCCATGGCCGTTTGACCCAACTGGTGCTCAGCTGTGTGACAATGGCTTTGTCCAATGTCTTCGTCAAATGCCCACCCCTTCTGACATGAGCCCTCTATCAGATTCAAGTTTACCCAACTACTGCATATAGGCTGTGATTTCAGCAGCATGCTTTGAGTCCAGTCACGCAGCCATCGGGTATCCAATGCATCGAGATTCCACTGGTCTCTGTTTTGGAGAACTTGGCCACAATAATCAGCGTCTCAGCTCAGTTCTTCTTGGGACTGCTGCTCCTCTCTCTCTTCGGACTGGCCGATGCTTCCCTCTTGGGGCTGGGTGACCGCCGCGGTGGGCTCCCGCTCTTCTTGGGGCTCCCGGCCCGCTCAGGCGTGCCCTCGCGCTTGGGACTAGGACTCTTCGCCGCCTTCTCCTCGACCTTGACCTTCTGCTGTGCCTCGCTCTCGCCGCCGTTGACGCCCCCCGGTTGGTTCCACCGTTGGATCATGCCTGCCACCTGGGGGCCCCAGACGTCCTCCCCCTTGGCGAGGTCTTCGTACTCGAGGCAGTTGGGCCCGCCGAGGACAAAGTCGCCCTGTCGCTTCCGCACCAGCTCCGTCATCAGCCCCGCCGAGTCCAGCTTCTCGCCTAGGTCGTGTGCCAGCGACCGCACATAGAACCCTGACGTCGCTGTCATGCGAATCTTGACGGCCGGAGGCCCCTTGTCCTCCCATGGGGCAGCTGCACCCTCTTGAACTGGCGGGACCAGGTCGGAGCCCCTCCCCTTAGGTGGGAGCTCGCCCAGCGCGCCCGACATGACTGGCGAGGTCGGCTTGTCCTGGTTGTCCGTGGCGGTTGGTGTCTCAGGCTGGTTGCTGTTCTTCTTTTGCTTCTTGGCCTGGCGCTCCTTGACCAAGTCGTCCTGCCTCTCCTCGAACTTGCGCTTCAGGTCCTCGTGTGCCGCCAGCGCCTGGCTGTCGGCCTCTTCCTGCTCGGGTGTCATCGTCTTACCTGCGGCCTGGTCCCTCTCGACGCGCCACAGCTGCTCCGCATACTGCTTCTCCGCCGCGGTGGCCTCGGCTGTCGGCCAGTAGTGGGTGTGGGTGCCCGGTTCGTAGTACTCCAACATCTCCAGCTCCGTGACGGTGACCTCCCTCGTCTGGATCTCCCTGGGGATAGGCTTGCCCTCACGCGCGTACTCGTATAGTGGTTTGCCCTCCATCTTGAGCGCTGAGAACAGGGGCGGCATCTGCTGGTAGGTCCCGCGAAAGTTCTCGAGGGCCTCCAGGACCTTCTCCTTTGTGATGTGGTCGTACGGTCGCTTCTTCAGCAGGTGTCCGCATCGGTCGTAAGAGTCGGAGGAGGCGCCGAAAACAACGACTGTCTCGTAGGTCTTGGTACAGCCGAGGAAGCTGGAGAGCGCCTTGGTGCCTTTCCCACAGCCCAGGATCAGAACACCAGTGGCCATGGGGTCCAGGGTGCCGCCGTGCCCCATTTTCACCTCGATCGCGCGCTTGACCTTGCGACGGCGCTTTTGCTGGAAATTTGACTCTTTTTGGCGGGCAGCCTTCTCTTGCTCGATCATGGGCTTGAATACATTCGAGGGGTTGAAGTAGGTCTTGCAGTCGCGGATGACCTGGGCGGAGCTCATGCCGTAAGGCTTGTTAATAGCTGAAGGTAATGGTTAGACAAGGATAAATAAATGGTGAAATCGCATTGGTGCCCAAGACATACCAAAGACGCCATCGAGCACCTGTTCTGCAGCCATCTTGAACAGCCGCTGGGCTTGCATATAGCTGGGCAGCGGCAGCAGGGCGAAGGTGGAGCCGAGTTAACGAGACCGAAAAGGAACGACAGAGGAGATAAAGACTGGGGGCGACTGAGCTCTGGAAGCGAGATCAATGCATTGATCTCAGCAAACGTATAGACCGCTGGTGGGGTTGGTCTCTGGTTCTTCAAGTGGCTGCAGAAACGGTCATCCTACCGGCTTGGATGGTCACAAAACGATTGAAGGAGAGCTGGGGTCGGTTATTTTTTGCGCTTCGGCGATTTTCTGACAGCGCAAGCTCGATTGGGAAGTAGGCTCTTATCGATAGTCGACGACCACCCGCCAGCAAGGGGTAGTATCCCTGTCAGACCGTCCTGGGGGATGTATGAGTGACGTAGCGCCGGGCTGTCTCAAGGGTGCAATGGGCTCACCTGCAAGGGTACTGGGTACCCGCCGATCACTTTACGCCTCCACACTTCGTTCGCGTTGGTGTGGGCGCAACAGCACTCGCAGTCGCGTTTCCGTCCACTCAGGCGACTCACGCTGGCGTTCCTTCTTCCGACAACCACCCCTCCACCTTTGATGCCTTCTTCGCACTTTTTGTTCGAACCACCGACAAGACATTTACGAGCAGGGTGGTCTGCAGTCACCGCAAATATACCCTTCAGTGTTACCACCACCGCTTTAAGACCCCCCATATTTTCTCACGTGCCGATCTCGTAATGGCTGGAGGCAGACCGGGAAGGCCGCCAGGTCGACCGCGGGGTTCTGGAGGACGCCCTCGTGGTACTGGGCGCCGTCCTGGTCGTCCACGTAGGGGCTCGGATTCGACTGTCGCCTCCGTCGATTTGACCAACATCGAATACGTCCCCGAGTTGTCCATCCTGAAGCCAGGCCCCTCAGGCAACGACTTGCCAACCTTCGTCTTGGACGATGCCGTCATCTACCGCAAAGACACCAACGGGAACCTGGGGTTCGCCAACGTCTGCAATGTCAAATTGGATGGTCCTTGCATTGTGCGGGGGAAGTTGGAGGTCGAGGACGAGCATAGACCTTTTTGTACGCCGCCTCACCTGAAACTCTGGCCGCATTTCGCTCTCGCTGTACGCTTTTACTCACAGGATGAATCTACAGTGCGCAAACCTTCCAAAAGCACCGCCCATATCGAGGTGCCCGTATGCTTGGGCTATTCTATCGGATACGGCCCTTGGCCCGCGGTTTGGGCGCGCGGGGAGGCTGGCTGGTACGAGATCAACCCAGCGGAAGAGTACAGGGAGATGCATGACCGCATGTGCGAGGGCATCACTTTATACTACAAGATCATGGATGCGTATGTCTCCATGTCCGAGACGGTACCCAAGGGCAAGAAATACAGAGCGTGGCAGACGCCCATTGAAAAGGTGTTGCTCAAGGTAGGCCGGACAAGACACCTAGCCTTTGCTTGTGGCTGACTGGACAACAGTACTCGGTCGCCATCGGTGATGGTTCTACGCTCGTCGACGTGCAAAAACGATGCAAGAAACACGCCCCTTTCCTCTTAGCCCATGTCGAGGAAGAGACCGACTTCAATTGGAAACCGACATCATTCCGGAAATGGCTACTCGCGACAAACGAGGTGCGTTGTGGCCATGGGAAGGCGACGCAAGGTGCCGATACTGATGCATATCCTCAGGAGCTTGTCAAGAGACTTAAAGAAGCCCCGAAGAAAGGCTCCGCTGCTGCGTCGGTCCCCACGGAGGTACCAACAGCCGATACCACGAGTTTGAAAGAAGATTCCAATGACAGCGCGCATGATTCACCATTCCAAATGTCTGTGGTGACTGACCGAAGCCGAAGAAGCAAGTCTCGCGCACAAAGGCAAAGTACAGACAATGACGTTCCCATGGCGGACGCTCAGCCGCGTCGGTCGGAGACCTATATTCCTCCACCTGTCATCCCCCCGCCCCGACACGCGCAACCAGCAGCACCCTCTACCCCTGCCTCTGGATTTCGAGTTACGCCCCCTCAGACTGAACAACAGGATTCACTCGAGCTTATTTTGGAGGTGCTGGAAGAAATCCTGGAGGCGCATGGTGGGCACGCGCAAAACCTCGGGGAAGGCAAAATTCACAGCCACTTGTACATGAAGTGCACCATCAATCCATACAACGCTGCAAGGGAAGTCACGCATTTCTACGCCAGAGCTCTTCTCCAAAAGCTCCCTTCAAAATGGAACCCGAGCCCCTTCTGGAGTTGGCTCACGGGCGTTGTCGACGAACCTTTCGAGCCCACACTTCTCACCGTTGACCAAATTACGCAAGTGAGACGACGAAAGAAACTGAACAAATCGAGTTCGAAGTCCAAGAGTGATCACGAAGAGGAAATCCGTGGTCCGCGAGGGGCTGGCAAGCGCTGGCCGCCAAACAATACACTCACGCCTCGCACGGGGATCCTAGCCCCGAGTGCTAGTGGCAAAAGACCTGCCGTTTACCACAGCGACGACGAGGATGAGAGGGCTCGCAAAGCGGCCCGAACATCACAGGATTCAGATGACGACGACGAGGATGAGCATGAGGATGCTGATGACGATGACACCAGTGATGATGACGAAATTCCAGCGAGCACAAATGCCGCGCTCGCTACACCAACACCGACACCTGCTTTGGAGACAGCCCGCCTTGTTGTTCGCGTTGAGAGGGTCCCCAGCATGTCGCCAAGCGGCCCCAATGGGACCTGGAGATGTGAAGAAGACAGCTGCAACTACATTGTTCGCTCGGCTGAGGAGCCGGAGGGCAAGGATCTCATTGCGAAACATTTCCGGGAACACGCGAGCCGAGCTGAAAGGTTGGACCTTGCGCTCTCTGAGGGAACTCGCAATCACGTGCCTATCAAGTACGCCTACTTTCCCCCTTCTTTCTTCGTGCATATCATCGTCGAAGACCCTGGTGGATGACTGCCACACGCCCTAGAACGACGCAGCTGAACGGGTGGGGTTTGCCAGCTCACCGAGCCTTTGTCTTCTTCTCCGTGGCGAACTCGATCCGTGCGATTTGCGCTCCCTTTCTATTTCTCAGTCTGAGCATTTGCAAACTCAACCACCGCTTGCTAACGAACTTGCCCAACAGTCATTTGCTGGAGAAAATCCGCAGCATGGGAGAAAAGGCGCAGATGAAAGAGCAAAACCGTGCTGGCGAAGCTTCTGCACCGATGCCAGTTAAGAGGAAGCTGATTATCTAGGTCGACGTCGACATCGAGACGAAGGGCGGTTAACACAACCTCCACATCTGGCGGGTGCGAGATTCGCCGGAATGAAACCGGAGCCTGGGAGTGGTCCAGGCTGGCCACACGGAGGCCGTGTTTCTATTGAAGCTTATATGATACCCAGGACGATATTTGCAGCACAGCCTCTCGCGTGGAGAGTCGCACAGTGAAGGCGCGTTACATTTGGAGGGAGACATTATCACTTTAGCTTTTAATCGGCAATGGATAGTGATAACAGCATCCGCTCTTGAGCCCTCCCGCTTTCTCTTCCATTTGCTGCCATACTTCCTGTTTCTAAGAACGTGCAATCCTCTGTGAGACTTTTGCACAGCATGCTGTAGCTTTCGCTGTCGAGAGGTAGTGGTACTTTGTAATAGACCTTAGTCTCAGAGCGGCATGTTCAAACCTCATCACAGGAATTACCGGGCAGGGCGGCAATGTGGCGTCGAGGCCTCGACAAGTCGTTGGGCCCCATCTGTTGTGCTCTATCGGTCTACCGGGGCAAAGGGGGGTCTGAAGGACTAGAATTCAATTTCTTGTCAGTACAGCGCTATTAAGACGCGAACCTGCAAGTGCCTTATCATTACTAGGTATTTCAGCGTGAAGCGTGAATTTCGTCTGCCTCGGTGACCTGGAGCCAGGAAGTGTTCAGGCAGCCTGCAACAAACTATACACTAGCCAGCCTTCTCCGTGATCGACTATTCGAGGGAGAAAAGTCCATCCTTTCCCTTCTCATTTTCAAAATCTTTTTTCATTTGCTATAGAGGTACCTGTCTAGGCTGGACCCAGCCCCGAGCCCAGGACTGGCCTTTGCCCGGCTTGTTGGACAGCCAACACACCTTTTTTTCCGCCGGCACTTTCTTCTCATGGAGTGCCCGCAAGCTACTTGGTATCTTTGTCCGTCTTTGCGTGAGCGACAACTGCGCGTCCAAAAATTACATCAGCTCAGCTCGGCCTCCCTCCTATCACCAACTTCAATCCACGCCTGTAGGCGGTCCGTCCACGATCATGGCTGCGCTCAAAATATGCTTCTCGCCGATTTTCACCATGTCCAGGAACCCCAATCGCGGCCGTTGGCAGTCTCTCAGGTCTGGCAAGCCACCCCTTTTGATACAGTGCCAATTCGATGTCTAACCTCTACGTCGATCTCTCCGTCATCACGGCGGTCCGCAGACCGCTCTTGACGACAGCCACTCACAGCGTACATAGCTTGCCATGGCCGATCCTGAAAACACCATCATTGAGCAGTTGATTGCTTCTAGTCTACTGTGTCCGAGACGCGAGGTACTCTTGGGCCTTGACCCAGATGTCCTTCGTTGCCTGTTGTTCCAAGGTCTTGATGCCCGCAACCAGCGCCTTGAAGAACTGACAGAAGACTTCGACATCTTCTCGAATGGCCTTGGCCTTGGGGAAGTACAGACTTGCGAACCTGTCGAGGTCGCGGTGCTCGTCGGAGTCCATCTCGAGGTAGGTTCTGACAGCAACACCCATCGCAGCATTGTAGTTTCGGTTGACGAATGGGAGCCTAATCGTTTTCAGGTTAGCAAGGTCCAAGGTCATCGGGTGAGTACACAACAAGGTTGGTACTCACGCATTGCTTATGTCCCAGTATTCGGCGGGCTCTCGCTTTCTCTCGGTCTGGTTGTTCAGGAACATGTGCACTAGAACAGCCTCAATCAGATCCCGGTCCGCATCGCGAACAGCTGATACCTGCGATGCAAATGAGAGCATGTCCTTGCGAAGGGGGCCTGTGTAGCCGATAGCTTCGTGCCTGAGCTTCAAGAGCACAGCGGAGCGACTGAGAAGAAGCAGAGACGGGTCGACATCGCCCTCGTCCTGGCGCGGCTTGCCATTGAGCTGCTCCAGTCTGATGAGCTCGAATGCCAGAAGCAGCGCTTCATGGAGCCCAGTGACGTCCGGGTACTTCTTCACGGTGGGTTCGAGCTCGGAGAGAGCTGTGGCCAGAGCCTTGCCCCAAGATGTGAGCTCGTGAGAGTCGTCGACGTACTCTCGCAGGTGCAGAAAGCGCCACATCACCGTAGATACGATGTGATGTGGAGAGTCAATGCCCTTGGGCTTGCTGCCTGCTTTCCCAACCGTCGCCTTAGCAAAGCCAGGCGCCTGCAGGGCGGAGACTTCGAACGCGATAGAACCCGAGCGGTCTTTCGAGGCTGCGGCGGAGAGACTCCACGACGGGAACTGCTCTTTAACTGTTTTCTCCTCGATGCCCCAGGTCGCGACCTTGGGGTTTGGCGTGCGGAAGGTGCTGTTTCGTATTATAGCAGTCCGTCCCGGGTCAGAGAACCAATCCCTAACTTCAATGTCCTTGAAATGGAATCCACGATGAAGTCTTGGTACGACAAGACCGAGTGCTAGCTCTCTCACCGGCATCAACGCTTGGGTTACAAGCTGTCTGTACTCGCTAGATGAGACACCATCCAGAGTTGGCAGAATCGTGATCCTGCTGTGCGTGAGATAGCTGAGCAAGCGAGGCCCGATGAGACCCGTGTTCAGGTAGTGGTGGAGCTCGTCAGGGAGGCGCAGGGCCAAGTACTCATGGGAATCCTCTGTCAAGGTGTCCTTGGCCTCAATCTCCACGGCGCCGTTCAGTGCTATGTAAATGAAGTGGTCGACGATCATGCGCGCCTTACAGTACTTCTCGAACCAGTCGGGCTGTTGGCTCTTGAGTATGTCATCGAAAGCTTGGCAGACCTGCTTGACGTGCTTCCCATTGGTCCTCAGCATGTTCACCGCGTCTCTAACTGTGTTTGGAGCTTGCTGTTGAGTCTTGGCTGGAAACGGTGGCAGGAATGACGTCCCTGTTATGAGGAGCGCATCGACCAGAATGGAATCATCAACATTGAGATGTCTTTTCAAAGCATCTTTGTCCACAGCCAAGAACTTGTTGCTGTCCCAGTCAATGGCTTGGATGAGGACGTCGGAGATGGGGTAGAGGAGCAACTCCCGGGGACCCATGATTGCACCGCACATCTGCTCTACCTTGGAGAAGAATGCGATCTATGGAGAGTCAGCGAGGAGGTCTACGACTCTCTTGCCCAGGAGACGATTTTTACCTGTGCGACAGCCTTGAAAGGCGGAACCAAGAAATGGAGACCGCGTCTCCTAAGGATGCTCTGGAGCGTTGGGTAGAACGACTCGAGACGATAGGCGCCTATGCAAGAATTAGATGCTGTGCTGGAGTCCCGGTGAGCAATCGGGTTTCTTACCAGAGTGCAGCCCAAAGGTCTCGACAGCAGGCTGAGCCTGCGCATTGTTATATAGCTCCCACGCGGCGTTTGTGCCAACGTTCGCGGTCCGGCCCAGTTCAAGCGAGAGTTCATCCTGGCCCTTGACCGGGCATCCGTCAAAGACGAAGAAAGGAGTACAGTCATTGGCCTTCCACTTGTTCAGGTCGACCTCGATGCAGTCCTCGAGGGCGAGGGGTCCGCCCACGGCGGGAATTAGAGGTTCGTGTGAGCGTTCGAGGAGGAGGCGCAAGTAGTAGGTCGCATCGACGGCGACCACATTCCCCTTCAACTGGGAGGCGTCATGTGACGTAGCGAGTCCGGAGATGAAGAAGTCATCGCCTTTGAGAGACGACATGTCTGCAGCACGTCGTAACAGGAACGGGTGGGGTCGTGGCCAATTGGCTGTAGAGAGGCTGTTCAGTGACAATGGCTAGTCGCGACGACACACACGCGCACACACAAGCCGTGACAGCGCGCGACGAGAAGTGTCGTGTGGCACTTGGTGGGACGAGCCTCGTTGGCAGCCTGTTGCTGCCACAAATGTCTGGCCGGGGCAACACGTCCTGTGTGCGAGTCTAGCACCCGAGGATAGCTGGTGACTACCTGACTACTTGTCTCGAAACCCGGGCGGCAGGCGCGAAGGGAAGGCGGAAGGAGTGGCTCGAGCTTGTCTCGTCGGCGGTGAGTTATATGGAGGTGGTTCGGAGGCGAGGAGAGCGCGGAGCTCGGAGGATTAGAATGTGGAACAAGAACACGCGATCGAAGCGCCGAAAGCCCAGCCACCGAGGGACGAAGAGAGGCAGAGAGATACAGAGAGAGGCAGGCCGCGAGACTCGAGATCCGAAAGGAGAGGAGGTGGCAGGTTGGGACACGTCACGGCGAGGAGCCTCGGAGACGGAGGGGAGGAGGGGTTGAGTCGAGTGCGAGGGTGTGGTGGGTGAGGGGCGAGGTTGAGGTTGAGGTTGAACTTATTAGGGGTGTGTCAAGCTGCGGTCGTAGGCCCGGTCGTTGTGAGTGTGAGCACACACCCACACACCCACACAGCCAAGGGTAGACAGGCTAGTCGGGGGAGCTGGCAGCTGGGAAGCTGTTCGTGGTGGGCTGCGACGGACAGGGGTTAGGGATGTGCCTGGAGTTGCAGGGGTCTGTCTTCCCCACCCAGCAGCCCCTGATCAGGAATGGTGCCCGAGAGATTCTCAACCCCTGCATCGACATGTGGGAGCAAGCTCGCCCAGCTTCAACCAAGTCGATATATATAATTGTGTGTCCCGATGTGCAATTTTCCTGTTGTGCAAGACTACTCAGGCAAGTCAGGGTAGTCAGGTCTGTGAGAATGTCCTAAAATATGACAACCGTATTGTACAGGAGGCTAGGCTACCATGCAAGACTCGAGTCACACCCCACCGCCGTTCTATTGTCCAAACTGTCAGATAGAAAAGCTTCCCAACATGCAGGTGCAGCCACAGCGCACAGCACAGACGACAGCATCCGAGAAATCAAATGGAAGATAAACAGAATGGCCTCTGAATCACATGTCAGGAGCATTTATAGGGTCCAGGCCAGGCCACTTAGGCTACTCTCCAACGGCCCACTACGTGGAGTACGATGTGGCGCTCACCACAGACACGGTGCAGGTGCCTTTACATTGACACACACAAGCTCGCTCGGCTGAATGCCAATGTGACGAGACGTGAATTCGAGAGTCAAACTGCTCATGCCTACGCGTTGACACAACTATCTTGACAACTTTGTGTTCCGTATTTACTGTTGTCCGTTCCAGCCTTGCAGCGTTCTTCAGACGCGTCCATCATAAGCGCTGGGATTGATGAGTGCATATCAACATGTGCAATACAAAGCCAGGACAGACCAATTTTATCAGCAAGTACTTGGGTAATGATGGCTTGATTGATGATTGAACGCTCAATTAAACATTCTCATATCTGGAACGCCTCTGCGCCTTCACTGCGGAAGCCCTCCGCCCTCGACTTGGATATTTCACTCCTAACCCTAATCCAGCTAGGTCCCTCACCATGCCCCGAGCCAGGAGGACCTGATCGAAGAGCCCGTACAGCTCATCATGCCTTCTCTTTTTGTCGATTCAATATTTCAGATCGATCAGACTGACGCTCGATCGGTAGCTATGTGTGCTCAATGGTAGAGTAACAGGGACATGTCGTGTGACCCTGCCCGCCCTGGTAGAATGAGTGCCTCGCCAGGCCAAAAGCAAGGACCCAATGTTCTGCCGTGCAGCAAGGACGACATCACAGCCCCGCCTATCTCTTTCCATCTTCAACAAAACACCAAACCCATGCTTCCAAGTCGTTAAACAGAACCTCACACGAGTTAAATCAACATGGCTGAGAGAACAGCATTGATCACTGGTGCTACGGGACTCCTAGGGCGACAGGTCTTGAAGGCTTTCGAGAGAAGGGACTGGACCGCCAAAGGCACGGGTTTGTCCCGGGCAGACGGCGCAACAATCCTCAAGGTTGACTTGGCCTCGACTGAAGAGGTTGAGAAAGCCCTTGACCACTCCAAGTACACCACCCCCCCTGGCGCTTTTCTCAAAAGGATTGCTGATTGACACGACCAACGTAGGCCTCAGGTGGTCGTGCACTGCGCGGCGAACCGCTTCCCGGACAAGGTCGACAAGGACCCCGAGGGAACACGGAAGCTCAATGTCGACGCTACTCGGAACCTTGCGAAGCTTTGTGCGAAGCGCGATATTTTCTTGATTTACATCTCCACAGACTGTATGTATTTGTCCGCAGTCTCCACTCGTGCATCGAGACATGTCTCAGGGGTTGGATCGCTCCTGAGTCGTTGTCTCGCGACTATGAGTGAACTCGTCTCGCAGTTTCACTAACCAGGCGGCCGCAAAGATGTGTTCTCTGGCAAGCCTGGTGATGCACCGTACCAGTCAGATGCCGCCACTGGTCCTACCAATCTCTATGGACAGACCAAACTTGACGGCGAACACGCGGTCTTCGAGGAATTCAAGGCCGCCGGCAAGGACGGCCTTGGCGTCGTCTTGAGAGTACCAGTGCTATATGGCGATGCAGATATGCCAAACGAGAGTGCGGTGAACGTCCTGATGGACGCAGTTTGGAAAGCCCAGAAAGGGGAGAAGGTTCAGATGGAGCACTGGGCTCTACGGTACCCTACTAACACTGAGGATGTGGGAAGGGTCTGCCATGGTGAGATCCCTCATACCAATAAAATTCACAACTCCCACGAGCTTACCATTATACAGACGTTGCTGTCAAGTACCGTGCAGCTTCCGAGAGCGAGCGGGCTGGCTTGCCCAAGATCCTGCAGTTTTCTAGCGAGGACAAGTACACAAAGTACGAAATCTGCCAGCTATTTGGTGAGATAATGGGCCTGAACATTGATGGCATCGAGCCGAACACCCAGGGCAATGATCCCAATGCCAGTGTACAAAGGCCGTTTGACTGTCACCTGAGCACCAAGGCTTTGAAGGACATCGGAATCGATGTTTCAACACAAGACTTCACCGGCTGGTGGAGACGGGAGGTCCGCGCCTTCAGAAAATAACGAACGGACGAGCCCTTCCGGCGTGCTCACGTGCACGACGGCCCAACGGCTGCCGTATACGAGGCCATGGAGATGCGCAGTCTTGGATTATAACATTGCGCTTGGCGTTCACCTGAGTGTGGCATTTGGAGGACTGCACTCTGTGTACGTATCCGCTGGGCTCCCCAAAGCCTCGCCCTCTACCCGCTTTCCACGTGGATCGATGGTCTCACGAGCCCTCACGGCAGCATTGGAGTATCCTAATAGACCGTATTTGTTACCCGTCGAATTGCAGTCATATCCTGCTCTTTATCCACTGGCCTTATATACTTGGATGACAGCACTCGGAGCAAGCGCAGCTACGCGCGAATCTCGAGCGTGGTTATGACTTACACGTCGACTGACAGGAAAAAGAAAACATGAATGTGCATCAGACTGAGGCTTCATAAAAAGCCACCGATGTTACAAACTACGTCCTGGCAAGATGACAGCCCAATGACATTTTTCCTCCCCAAATTGCGCAGTCTCAGAGGTCCAGAGGGAATGCCTTCAATGGTGAAAGAGGCACAGCAGTGGCAATTCTGTGACGCCTGCGGTAGAAAGCCGCTTGAGCTGGTGGAGATTGCTGTGTGCTTACTACTTCGGTACTGCTGCATGCCAACACGACCGCGGGTACTCACAAAAATGGCACGCGCGCAGGAATGCTGGGTGCGCGAAGGGGGGAATTTCCAACCACTTAGCCACCCTAGAACCTCGACATTTTTCTCGCCTTGTCGCTCCGATGGCTCCACCATGTTCCCAAATCCATCGTCATCCAAGTTTGTTTTTTCCTCATTGAAGTCGACACGTGAGATTCTATCACGGAGCAAGAGCTGGTTATAGAAGAGGTTGCAGTGGGATCGAAGTTATATTGGTTGGCTAAGCCTAGGCGAGGAAACGATCGACCACTAGCCGCCAACGCCTGTAAGCTGGAAATTAACCATATTATTGTCACCAAAAGATGGTGAAAGCGATTGGGACGACTGTCCTCACGATGTCCGCCAACACCCAGCCTGTTTCTCGGTACCGCCAATTACGAGGCAAAAGCGTTTCCGAGTCACGAGCAGCCATCGACCACGCGCTTGGCCATGAGAGGCTCGATCGACCGAAGGAACCGAACCCTCCCTTGAAGTCGTCTCTCAAAAGACGCTCCAAATCCCTGGGACAAATATGTACATCAGATCTTCAACCTTTCAATCAACAATGCTCGGTTCCACCCGTGCCACCGGTCCCTCACCTGAGAAGATATCAGAGCACCATCTCGCGGCCGACGGCTACGAGGGATCCATCGGTTCCAGTCTCAGGGAACGAAGAGCAATGTGAGGAGCCTGACAGATTGTTGTCGCCTAGGGCAGCTCCGTCTCCGCCTATGCCTACTCCTGCAGCCATGGCCACTGCGGTGACGACCGATGTGGCGGTTTGCGGGAATTTTGACGCGGAAAGGGAGCGATGGAAACTAGTGGACGAAAGGTGGAAGGCACAGGAACGGCGGGTGTTGAGCAAGGAGGAATCTGATCGCTTGGCCAACATACTCGAGTGCGAGACGGATCGAATCTTGGCGGAGCAGAAGAAACTGGACCTCGCGAGGCTTCACCAACAGCTGGTTGCGACACAGTCGACAGTCTCATTATCCCCGTCCTCCCTCAAGCCCAAGAGTCCCGTGTTGGAAAAATTCAATTTCTTCAACAGGGCCAGAAATTCAAAGGCGGCTACGCTCTCACCAACTTCGTCGACAACCGCGTCGGTGGACATTAGTCGCACTCACAGCCTGGATCCCTCCCTTCCTCCAAGAGCATTCATAGAACAAGGTGGGCATGGCCAACTCATAACACCGCCTCTTTCCCCGATGTCTGCGCATCTTTTCCAAGAAAGAGTAAGTCAAACCGGATGTACAGGTCATTATCGTGAACTGACGGTAATCCAGCGCGTCGCTGTCCGCTGCCGAGGTGTAACAGTTAACCTCACCGCCGTGGCTGAAAGCAGCCCGGTGGACATCTTATTCCAAGCCTCCGAATCTATCACGCAACACATCAACACGGCTTCCAGTCTTGTGTATGAGTGTTATACGCAGCTTGGCCTCGAGCGGCGTCTCCGACGTTACGAGCGCATTTGCGACGTATTAGATTCATGGGACCACGACGCTCAGAATCTGTTGCTCATCATTCCGTCTGGACACTCCGATGGCGACAAGGATCTCGATATCTCATCAGTTCCAACAACTTTGGAACCACCACCGGGTTTCTTCTTACAACTCCACCACTCCTCACGGCCAGGCAAGTGGAGCAAGAGATGGATCACGCTGCTCGATGACGGACAGATGATCTCCTCCAAGAAAGGCGAGTCAAGCAGTGACAAGTCAGCTCAATGGATGTGTCATTTGTCCGAGTACGATATATACACGCTCATGAGCAAGTCTGCGTCTCCTGCAGATGAGTTTGGAAGGCAAGGTGGCACTGGCGTCACTAAGAACCTCAAACCGCCCAAGAAATTCGTCTATGCTCTTAAATTACAGCAAAAGACAATTTCCTCGGATTCAGCCAACTTCGTGCACTTCTTCTGCACCGATGACCCGAGCATCGCGAACAAATTCACCGCGCGTGTGCACAGCTGGCGAAGCTGGTATATGGTCAAGTCACGCCGGGAGGCTCAGCGGAAGAGGTTGATGGAAGACGCGCCACAGATCACGCCAGTCAAGCATAAGCCGAGGAAGAGCATCAGTCATATGAAGATCCCTGGGCAAAAACATCGTATCAAGTTGTCGGTTGACGAGACACCGTACACCATTGGGGACTTCCAGCCTCTGGTGGAAATGGAGCGGTTCGAAAAGCCAATCGACGAGTTCGGCAAGGACTGGATCCCGGACCCGAGGCTGTCGGCGTTGCCGCCTGCACTCAAGAACGAAACTGCCGTTACAACTGAAGCTCCAGCTGCGACCCCGGAGGAGTTGGCGGTAGACGTGCAGAACACACCTGCCGTTTCGCCAGAGCCGCGCAGCAACCAAGCTCGCCCCAAGACTCCTGCGACTGGCGCCGAGGGAGAGCTGCAACCGCTCATCGACGGAACTCAGGTGGGAGTCGGCATCGCCGTGCCCTTGCCAGCTCAACCCAGCACAAATACCGCCAGCCCCAACGACTGCAGTCCTCAGGAGGATCTGGAGCCCGGGCCGGGACCAGAGGTGCAGGCGAAGTCTTGGCTGCCATCCGCAGTCGAACACACCGCCAAGCAGAAGTACGAACAACAACGCCAGGAGAGACTGAACAACAATAACTACTCACCAACACCAAAACAGCAGCAACGGCCCAGCACCAGCTCCGGCGTGGCGCAGTCTCAGCGCCACCTCTACGCGGCACCGCAACCGGTGCGCGGCGGTTTGCGCCAGGTCGCCACACGAGCCACGCCGCAGTCGACGCTGGGCGATATCGCGAGGAACTACCGCGCGGTATCGCGGTGGGCTGAGACGGGAACGCCATCGCCCACGGGTGGCCCCGGCAGTGGTAGCCCCAAGTTCCTCGAGGTGCCGGGTGCGAGGAATAACAACATGATGCCGCCGCTCCAGCGGCCCTCGCTCCCTTCGCCTTCCAGCAGGCCGAGCACGAGCGGCGGCGAGAGGGGCCGGAACCATCAGTACCAGATAATGCAGCAGCAGCAACAACAACAGTATCAGCAAGTTCTGCTGCAGAAACAGATGCGGTCTCGATCCGGGTCTATGTCGTCTATGCGCAGGGGCGGGGGCGCCATTGGAGGTCCGCCTGTCGACCCGCCGCCTATGCCGCCTTTGCCGCCGCAGATGAGGGCGCTGGTTCGGGAGGCGCAGCGGTGATGTGTCCAGGGCTGATGGTGGGCGAACGGCAATGATGGCAGGTAGCGTCGGACAACTTCGAGGCTTATCAGGAGGTGAGATCAAACAGCAGTGGGACCAACCACCGACTGCCTCTGCCGGAGCCCTTCGCTTTGTCTTTCTAGAACGACTTATGATTAAGAGCTTGCGCTGCTTGTCGAGTGGGAAAGGATGAGGCACGCGGACCGAAACCTCTCGCTCAAGTGGTGGCTACAGCTAAACACATCTTATTTGAAGATTTGAAGATTTGAAGTCCACCGAGTCTTGGGAAAGAGGGATTCACTTTTGCATTCTTTCTCTCTGGCCACAGAAGTAGCCTGAGTGGGTAATACTGGGTTGCGATGGTTGACATGTTCCATCCATTGCAGGAGTTGTCAGGGAGTTGGTCAAGAATTGTCACGATTATTATGTTGACGGCACTACAGGAAATCATAATGAATTGGAAGGGATTTTATCTTTCAGACTGTATTATGAGAAACAAAAAGTATTCAGGGGTTGTCTGGAGCGGCGTCTTCGCTTCTTGTGTCAGAATAGCACAATAGAGAGTCTCATCGGCACGGCAAGCTGTGCTTGAAATGTCTTCCTGCTGGCCGTGAACCGGAATTCTTTACACATACTATTACCATACCATCGCCATATCCTTGACAATAATACCATATCATAGCGGAGCCCCTGTGGCTAAATTGCTTCCTAGGCATCTATGGCATTATTTTCTATAGGATGTTCCTCTATAAAACGCTATTCTATAGGAAGGTAGAATATGAGGATCTCCTATAAGAGGGCATCCCATAGGAAGGTATGCCATAGGAGGGTATGCCATAGGAGGGTATGCCATAGGAGGGTATGCCATAGGAGGGTATGCCATAGGAAGGCATGCCATAGGAGGGTATGCCATAGGAGGTTTTCCTATAGGGGAGTGTCCCATAAGAGGTTTCTTCTTAGGAGGTTGCCCCATAGGAGGTTGCCCCATAGGAGGTTGTCCCATAGGAGGTTGCCCCATAGGAGGTTGCCCCATAGGAGGTTGGGAAAAGACATCTGTGCCTGAGCGGTGCTGTCTATTTTGTTAAATCTATATCTATAGGGTATCATCTTGGTTTTCTTCGCTTCCCAGAATAAACATATGCGCTTGCTTAACATGCAATCCCCGTCACTCCCCCGAGAAGGTTCACTCCCGGGTAACACTCCCCTGGGTATCATCGAGCCATGGCGGCAGATAGTACCGGATGTTTTCGACGACGAGCAACATTACCCAAGTTGACGGCAGGGTCTTCAACACGGTAGGTACTACCCCCCTGTAGAAGGGCCTGATCCCACCCTCCTGCCACATCCTCCTCACGACGCCCGTGATGCCCTTTCCGTAGGTACTGGTGTCGCGCTGGTTCTGGAGGCGGTTCCTGACGACCGTGTGCGGGAACGTAGCCACGTGAGCGGTGACCTTGGATATGGTGGAGATGACGACCGTGGCCTCGTTGGAAAGTTTCGTATCCTCCGCGTTCCTGCCGCCTACCGTGCCGAGCTTCTGTTCCTGCTGCTTCTTAATGCAAACGTTGCGCAGCGATTCGTACACGGCGAATTGGATGGCACCGTGGGAAGCCCCGAGTAGACCGACAGCGAGACCTTTGTAGAAACCCCCGAGTCCCTCACCCTGATAGATATGCAGGGCAGCGGCACGCATGTTGGGATATGCCCCGGCCTTATCCCGGGCAGTGGCGGTTATACGCGTCCTGATGACCCACAGCGGGTTTGTGATGCACGAGGTTACTATGCCCGCGAGGCCCGAGGAGACGAAGTAGCCCATCTTGTTTGGCTTGTTGCCCGAGGTCATGCCGTGGCCGCCTCCGGAGACGATGGCGCGCTCAAAGGTGTCCTTGAAATGAAAGAAGCAAGCCCATGACGCAGAGTTGGCGACAAGACTAATGGATGCGCCGCGGTAAGCCGCGGTGAGCGGGTTCTTGGCTTTCAGGAAGCTCCGGGCGACATCAATGGTAGTGAGCGGCCGCGACTTCGTCGAGCCTGTTTTGGACTGATGCACTGTAGAGCGAGTATTAGCATTCTGGAGAGCATTAACAATCCTGTACTGTGTTTTGGAGAAAAGGCTCACCCTGCAGACGCGTCTTAATGACATCCAGCGGGTGTGTAGTCAGCGACGTGGCAATGCCTCCCGTGAAGCCCGCGATGAGTTCAACGCCATCCGCACGGGACTTGCCTCCTCCGTCCTTATTCTCCATTATGACGAGGGCTTCTGTTGACACGACATCCCGATGTGAGTTCGCACACGTTCGCGATAAGATATGTGCAGTGGGGAATGTGTTGAAGTAAGTAATTGCAAGCGTTGGCCGAATTTGGGGTTGTATACCGTTGGTGAGTGACGTTATAGAGGCCGAGCTTGCTTATCAACAAATTTCTGACCGATAAGCCGCTGGCCGGGGAAGCCGCGATGCAGAAAGGCGCAACCGGGACTTGTGACATTCACATACACCATACCACAACACCACCATAGCTTTAATAAAAAAAAAAGATATATCATAGCATAGGCCTTATCACTAGACTACTACCTATCTTCCTAGGGGAATAGGTATATGGTTACCCTCTAAAGGAGTATTCTCTGGAGAACGTTATTCTATCGGAGTACATCCCATAAGAGGTTATCCTATAAAAAGGCATCCTATAGGGAAGATATCCTATAAGACGGTAGCCTGTAGGAGGTAACTATGTAGGAGGGAAGCATGTAGGAGGGAAGCATGTAGGAGGGAAGCATGTAGGAGGGAAGCATGTAGGAGGGAAGCATGTAGGAGGGTAGCATGTAGGAGGGTAGCATGTAGGAGGTGGTTCCATAGGAAGTTGGGGGAGAGGTAGGTACCGTGGCCGTACAGCCGACAGCCGAGCAGTGCTCGTATCTTCCAAGGACGATGAATGAAAAAAATCATCTGTTTGGCCAGTTCCATGTTTGCAGTCTCAGTCTGCACCCGACACACTCGCGTGTAGAGGATATTAGTCCTGACAGGTGGGCGGACGAGTGCCCATGGCTTCGATGCCTGGATGCTTGGTATCTTGGTTTCAATAGAGTGGTCTAGTCGTGATCCATTCGTCAAAAGAATATTATACAGACAAGTGGCGCCAGTCCTGCCACTTGTTCAGACCCTGTCACCCATGTTGGTTGATGCCATGTCCGCCTCGCCCAACGCCTTCTCGTGCCTCACAGACAATGAGAGTCCAGTTTTCATCAAGGCAATGCGCGTTGATCCCAATCTTGGGCACCGCTTCAGTTCATACCGGTGTTGTACACCTCCAACGTCACTTTCCTGCAGAGATTCTGCCTCGACTCACACCTAAGAGAGCGGGGACAGCAGGCTGTGTTCGCATTAGATGAATGGCTGAGAAATGAGCAACCTGGAAGCCAAAAAATCATACCGGTGCAGAGATGGTCGGGGTTCGCTTCGGGTGTAGCCTGCATTCGAGGTTAGAGCCTGGTTCTTCGGTCTCCTGGGTTCTTCCTCAACTGATCATACCGAGGTACAGAACCATGGGCAGGTAGCCGCTGTTTCATGGTTAGCATGCTGACTTCTTCCCGTCACATCATTCTCAACGCGACATACTAGTGGATGGCAACTCGGGCAACGTCGATGAGCTTGCCGATGCGCTCCTGTTATGACCTGGTCAGTCACTGCGCTCAATGCATCACCATCGCTGACCGCATCGCACCTTGGACTCCTCGGAGAGGGTGAACATCTTGTGAATCTTGAAAGTGCTGAACCAAGAATGGAAGACCTGTAGGAACGGCGGTGGTTTGCGACGGCTTGATGGGGCTCGTGGGCGGTTGAGAATGAGGATGACTGACGTCGAATCTGGGGTTGAATTCTCAGTTTGTTCGATGAATGAGAGCCTCCCGCTGGAAGCTTGGACCAGGGAGCTCCAAGTTTTGGGAGGTCCACTAGCCGGCCGACGGCCCACCTCGTCTCGTTGACGCTTGCTGTACGTATTTCTCGAAGTACATACCACGTTCTAGACGACGTTAACGCCACACATTTCTGTCAATCTTAATATAATCAATTTGAGTCTCACATGTTGCTACCTTTCGATTGTTTTCCTACTCAGTATCCAGAATACAGGTTGTGCAATCAATTCTTTCATGAACGCACTTCCTGGTACCTTGAACGAGGACCGGGAGATATGTACTAGCCGTTTTGGGTAACAGTTTTACGATCGAATGGCAGGCAGTAGTCGAGCCTCATACACAAAGCAAGGCTAGCAAGACGAGCAAGATTGGCCTTAAGCGGTGCCATAGAGTAGAACTTCTCACATGAGAACCCAAGCAGCTTAAAAAATGATACTATGACAGCGAATCACTTGCTGGGCGACTAATTGCCAATTGAGTCCATGGCTGGGGCGCTGCGTTCATACTGATAAGATAAGGAGACGCAAGTTGCCAGCAAACTACTGCCTGAAAAGGAAACAAGCACCCGAGCTGACCAAACGAAAGTCGCTGGCCGAGTCAAACTTTCTGAAGGGGAAAGGTGCCTTTATACCATCACTGCTGCACACCCGCCGGCAGACTTCAACCGAACCACCAGGCAGGAGCCTCGTCCCAGAACAAAAGGTCTTCGCCATGGCCAAGCACTGGTATGCATCACTCGCGCCCCCAGTTCCCCCGAACAAGCTTCAAGTTCAGAGTCTTCTAACATGCGGGCACAATCACAGGGAGCAGAACAAGGACGCCACCGTCTATGTCGGCAACCTCGACGAGCGCGTCAGCGAGGGCAACCTCTGGGAGCTGATGACACAGATGGGCCCCGTCTACAACGTGCACATGCCCATGGACCGGGTCTCGCGGACGCACCAGGGCTACGGCTTCGTCGAGTTCGACACCCCCGAGAGCGCCGACTACGCGTCCAAGGTGCTCAACGGCATCCGCCTGCACCAGAAGCCCATCCGCGTCAACAAGGCCAGCGCCGACAAGCAGAAGCCCACCGACATCGGCGCAGAGCTGTTCGTAAACAACCTGGACCAGCAGGTCGACGAGAAGATTCTATTCGACACCTTCTCGCAGTTCGGCACCCTCGTCGCCCCGCCCACCGTCATCCGCGACCAGAACAACCTGAGCAAGGGCTACGGCTTCGTCTCATACGACTCGTTCGAAGCCTCTGATGCCGCTAGGGAGACAATGAGCGGCCAGTACCTCCTCAGCAAGCAGATCACGGTCGAGTACGCATACAAGAAGGATGGCAAGGGCGAGCGCCACGGTGACGAGGCCGAGCGAAAGCTCGCCGCAGAGGGCAAGAAGCACAATGTCGTACCAGAGCAGCAGCCCCTTCCGCCAGCCTTCCTCATGTCCGCCTCCAACTCCACCGCGCCGGGCACAGCAGCAGCCAACGGCGCCGCTCCACCCACACCCGTCACTCCATATGGCGCCGACGGACCCGCCATCCCACCACCAGGCCCAACTCCCTCACCCGGCATGCCACCGATGGGCATGCCCGGCGGCTTCGCACCACCGGTGCCCCCAATCGCAGCCGCCTCGCCAGGAGGAGCCGGTATGCCGCCCAGGTTCGACCCAGGCCACGCCGGACTACCTCACCAGCCTCCCATGGTACCCCCAGGATTCGGACGCGGCGCTGGTGGCCTGCCTCCCGCGGTCCCAGGTCTGCCTGCCCGTCCCCCCGTGCCATCAGTCGGTTTCGGCGCCATGCCGAGCGAATTCCACCCAGGTCGTCCAGGCGCGCCCCCCGGTGCTGGCGGTGCTGGTCCTCCTGGCTTCGGCGTGCCTCCTCCGGCCGGTTTTGGAGCTCCCAACGGCACGCCGCCTCCCCCTCCTGGGTTCATGCCCCCGCCTGCTGGCTTCGGGGGCCCGCCGCCTGGGCAGGCTCCTCCTGGGTTCGGTCGCCGTTAGGACGCAATAGCAGGGTTGTCTTCTTATGCATAATTTTTCGGAGTTAGTTAGAAAGGCTGGCAAGGAGCACATTCAGGAAAACAGTTAGCCAAATCCCAACAATGATACCCATCTGAAATCCGACATGTGACATATGGACTTGAATTCCGGGTCTGACTCCCCTCCTATAAGATGCCCTCCTACAAGATAACCTACCTCTAAAATGAACCCCTTCAATGCATGCCCCCATGCGATAACCCCCTCTAAGACGAACTCTTTTAAAATGACCTCTCACAAGATGCGTCACAGAGATACCATCCTTAGGTGGGTTTCACAGCGGCGGATGACCTTGTTTAATAAGGAACTCACACAATACTGTACATATTTCTGAAACATCCAGTCTTCCAAGCCTTTTTTGTTCTGGGCCTAAGCTACCTGCCCGTCAATCCTGACGAACCTAGTCTCTCCACCACAGTTTTAAGTAAGTATGCTCCGCCGGAGTCTGCAATAGATAGAGGGACAAGCGGCTGAGACCTGGTAGACATGCCAGCCAGAACACAGATAGCAGCTGCATATTCTGCCCAGATCTAATCCTCAGGGGGGGGGCTCTCCAAAGCCTCCCTGGTAGCCCCTAATTTTCTGTTCCAGCTGTTGGCCCAACCTTCAACCGCGCAAGGCTTATCAACCATCAAACCAGGCCCCTTAGCCAAACATACATAGCTCAAGCCTTGGTGTTCTTGTCCGCCTCAAGCAAGAAAGTCTCCTCAATAGCAGCCCTCCTCCTGACAACCCGCAACCAGCGGTCCCCCCACCGCCTCACGAGACGATCGCGCTCCTCTCTCTCGGAGTCAGAGAGACCGCCCGCGTCCTCCATGAGCTCATCCTTGGCGCCCGAGGCCCACGAGACGAGGGCATCCTGCGTCGTGCGGAAGAGCTCGCGCGCCGCCTGCGCCTCACGCTTCTTGGCGTCCTCGAGCTCGGAGGTCATGTTGGTGTCCTCGCCGTCGCCCTCGGCCCCGGCGGTGGCGGCGGCCGGCGTGTTGGCGGAAGCGACGACCTCGCGCATGCGCTTCGTGACCTTGTTGATGGTGTTGAACACCAGCTCGTAGATGTGGCTGCGGGCGAGGGCCTCGCCGCGCGTCTCGCCGGCGTGGCGGACCAGCGCCCACTGCACCACGGCCGCAGGGCTGACGATGCTGTAGTTGAGGAGCTTCTCGATGATGGTGATGGCCACGCCCGGGTGCGCGCTCCAGAAGTCCATAACCGCTGTGATGATCTGCGCGCGGGCCGGCTCCGACGTCGCGCCCGCGTCCATCAGGCGCTCCTTGGTGCGCTCGATGGCGGCCAGCACGTGAGAAAGGGACTTGCTGCCGATGGAGAGAACCGCCGTGGTGAAGACGTCGGTGCTGGCCACGAGAGGGTCCAGGCCCTGGTCGATGGCGAGGGAGTGGATCCGCTCGATGACGGGCTGGATGTCCTCATCTGAGGCTTTGCGCTTCAGCAGTTGTGCCAGTTCGCGGCCCTCCTGTGCGAATGGTGTGTCTGAGGATCATAATTAGCATCTATTCGCGTCGCGCGTGTTGCCACCGAGATACTATGCAGTCACTCACCATCCTTCTCAAACTTGAAAGGCGGCTCTTCAACGTCCTTCTCAGGAGGAACTAATTCCTGGTAACCTTCGGGAAGAGTCTTCCTGATCCGGCCAGCAAAGCTCAGCCGGATCTCCTTGTCGATGGCGCCCATGATGAAGGCCTTGCAAGGATGCAGATTTGGTAGTTTGACATCCGCAGTCCACTCGGTCCACTTCCACGTGAAACCAAAGTTGCTCAGATGGTGCGAGAACCAGTCGGTGAAGCGCTGGCCCAGCTCAATGTCAAGGCGACCTATGTTCCGGTAGAGGAATCTTATCGCTCGGCCGAAACTAGGCGCGATGGCTGCTGGGGCGATCCGACACGCCTCAGTGAGCACAGAGTGGTAGTAGACAAGCTTCTGCTCTGGAGCAGGCAGCAGGAATAGCTGGGAGAACACAGCATCGACCACGACGTCTTCGGGCTTCCAGGTGGATTTCCCTTCGGGGACATCTCGAATCTGGTCGAAAGGGGTGGCACGGCTGACGAAAGTCCCCTCGGCGAAGTAGTTGTCGATATCGATCAGCCGTCTGGCGGCGACGGTTCGGTTGAAATGCAGGACATTAATCGTATCTACCAGATTGTCGCGTATCAGCGATGATGCGATGCTCGTAACCGGAGGAACCGACTCAATCTCCTGGCCAAGGTACACCGAGAAGAAGATCTCTGGGAACAGCGGTCTCGGCCCGGCGATCAGGGTCTCGGGGATTGTGATGGCGGGCAATTTGTGCTGGGGACAATTGTCGAGCTTCTCCTGCTGCTCAACCTCCTCCAGTGGCAGCTTCCACGGCCTCGGCAGGCACGACAGCTTCCACCCGCTGCTCGCCTCAGCTTGCAACTGTGTCTGCAGCAAACCCAGGAAGCTCATAGTCGCCGCAGGGCTTTTCTCATCCTCCTCTGGGTGGAATGGGTCGATCAGGTTCTGCAGGGCATGTGGCTCCCCAGCGATGACTTCCGTCTTGTCCAAAAGCTCCGTAGCAAGCTTCTCCGTCTTTTCGGGTGCGGCGGCGACTGCGTAGGGTATTGTGAGGAGGATGATCTTGACCAACTCGGTACCAATGGTCTACAGCCAGAAAAACAAATCAGTCGAGCCGTTATTGGACGTCTTCATCGAAGTCGTAGATGAGTGGGAGCAACTTACATCCTCGTTGTTGGCAGTCTGCAGCTCGACAGCCTGGTTGAAGAGGTCCTCCAGGATAGGGAAGACACCATCGCCCTCCAGGCAGTTCTGCAAGCACGCGAGCAACTTGAGGTAGAGCTTCACGGCGCGCCACTCGCCCAGCCTGACCTTCTCCTCGACCTGTGCAGCCGCCTTGGCCAGCAGGTCATCCACAACACCACTGGTAGGCTGGGGCTCAGCGGCCGCTGCCTGATCCTGCCCACCGTTCTCCATACTCGTGTCGAGCCCATCGTCCCCGCCATTGGCAGCTGCCTGGGTGGGGGGCGGCTTGTGCGTCAGGGTGTTCACGACCAACACGACAGCAGCGGCGAAGGGGGTCTTTAGGGGCTGCTCGACGGCGAGCTGCAGGACCAGGTCGACAAAGTTAGCGCGCAGCCGCTCGTCGTCGTAGTTGTCGGCCAGGAGGTGGGCGACGCCGTTGACCTCCTCCTGGACGCGGCGGAGGGGGCTGTCGGCGAGGTCGATGATCTGCTTGCGCAGGCGGGATGGGACGGGGGGCTCGTGGCGGCGGCGCGGGCCGCGCTGGTCGCGGTAGGACTGGTGGTGGTCGTCATCCTCTGTGTTTGCGGCGGGCGACGGTCAGTATCTGAAAGTAAGGTGCTCTCGCATCACATGCCTGCGAGTGGGCGAGTGCTCGGGGCACAAGAGACCAGGCATGGCGCAATGGGAGCTCAAGCTGGCTGCTTTACTTACCCCTGTATCGTCGCTTCCTGGGATTGTACCCTCCGCCGCCCTGTCTGCGGTCGTAGTCGGCCATGTCTTGGAGCTCACTGCCTGCAATTGGGTTGAAGAATGAAAATGAAGTGAGTGTGTTGTCGATAACGAAAAGTATCGGGGGTTAAGTTTCGCGACGTCAGCTCCGAAAGTGGAACCAGAGAGCTATTTGCTGGACCGTGTTGCACCGTAGCAGCAGCCTCGCGCCGCGCAGCTAGCTTCTGTCCCAAAAGCTTGGGGTCAGTTAGACCAGAGCGACATTGGCGGCCAGGTAGGGAAGGCTGTCATGGGCCAGACGAGGAGGTCAGTGCCACGCTTATGTAATGAGCAGACAAGCCTTTGGTCTACTCCGTACATTGTACCGTCTCATACAAACAGTTCGGCAGTCTACCACAGGCCAATAATCTTTCGTCCCAAGACTTCAAATAGTATCTGAAAACCTGGGGATGAGGCCAAGCAGGCGCCCAATCCAGTCCCAATCCCAAGCTGTTCTTGGGCCAGCCCCCCTACCTCTCCCCCTCCAGCCTCCCCTCCACCCATCACCAACTCGAGCTCCCCTCGCCTTGACAAATCGTGCCAACCCTCCCTGCCATACTGGCCACATAGCTCTCACCACCATTACGAGCTAGGGGTGGTCATGACCCCTCACAACAGAGCCGTTGAAACATACCATGACGCACATATCCTTCTTAACCCACACAGAAGATGGTGGGCGCACGTCCGAAAGATGAGCTGCCGATCAGCTGAGCCTGTCCTGCCTCGGTGGTGTGGGTGATTTGTTTCCTCTTGTCGTCCAGAGGCTATACAGAGTTTCAATGATGCCCCCAAAGGCTCCTTCGAGAGAGGAAGGGAGCAGTGCTATGCTGCATACAGGATATTCCCTTGCTTATGACAAACCATGACTAGACTGATCTACATCAGTTATACAAATATTTATGAGTAAAATTGCCTGCCCGCGGGGCAGTGGGCACACCTCACGGCCTGGAAGCGTACAATCAATCGACGACGTGGAGGGGCGGGGTGGATGAGGTAGGGATCGCCAAGACATCAGCGTTCCGCTTACAGTATTGTACAGTAGTCGCGCCAAATGTCAACAGCCCATTTTATTGTATTGTCCTCCGATGAGTGGCCCGAGCAATACCTCCATCCAGCCCCCATGATTCCCTTTTGATCACAACCCGGCGAGAGGGCTGACCTTGCCCTCGACAAGCCGGTTGATGAAGCTGCCCTCAAAAGAGACGAGGATAAAAACAGAAGAGGTTTAAATTCTTTTTGAACCGTGATTGGCCCAATCAACCAACCCTCCATACACAAGGGTTTCTCGCCCACGCTGGTATCCCAATGCAAGTCCATCACCGGGCTCCTGCCGCAAAAACCCTCAGCTCATGTTGTAGTAGTTCCTGCCACCTAGTCCGACACTGTAGTTCAATACTCAAGCGGCCGCTCATCCAGCAAAGGCCCACCAACCCGCCAGTTCCTCCCAGGCGGTATTCATCGAGAGGTCCGGCCGCACCGCAAAATAAAAAATTCGTCTTGGTCCTAGTCACCGCGTGGTCGCCTGCGCCATTAATCTTCCGGGCGGCCATGAACAGAAACAAGCAAAATCACGTCTGATCGTGCAGGAAAAAGAAATCTAATGGTCCCGCCAATCTTCATCGATATGCTCATCTTCGAATTTGTCGTAGGACCACGGGTCTCTGGCGGGACAGGCGGTAATGCCCCTCTTTCGAATTCACCTTCTGGGCCCCTGTCAAAGGCCCGCCTTCGCTACCTCGTTGGCTGGGTACAAGTTGCGGCTTCTGCTTCTGTGGTCGTGGTGGATATCGTATGCAATGGTTCGCACTTCCCATATCCATCCGAGGATACACCAGTATGGTTGCATTGGAGCAGAGAAAAAGTCAATACCGCATCGGCGACCGTGAGCAAACGCAACGTTGGTATTCCAGACCGTCCGAGGTCGGCATCCTCTCAGAAAGTTGCTACTCCCGACAAGTCCAGTGTGTGAAGGTATGTCGAGCACCAGAGAGCGCTCAGTCAAGCTTAGCAAGCATTTCTCCCTTTGTCAACGGAGTGAAGTTGTCAATGTCAAGACCATCCGCAGCAAGACCCGGTCGCAGGTGGGGCGGGACCAGCTTGTGGTTGAGGTGAGGAGCGATCGACAGTTCTTGTAAACGTTAGCGGCTGAGCACAAGGAGGGGAAGCATTCATGATCAGAGTACTCACCATGGCGAGTGAAGTCGAACAATGCGGGGAGTTCCTTCAATTGGCCAGTCTGGTGCCTCGAGTCCGGCAGCTTCGTACTTGGGTCCCGCAGCTCGTCGAAGAACGGATGAACCATGGCGTCAATGGCTCCCAGTCGCTCGGTCGGGGTGTACTCGAGGAGCTTGGCAATGAGGTCGATAGCGTTCGCATCAGCCTTGCGGAAGACCTTGTTGAAGGGGTGCGGCTTGATCTGAGGGAACTTGTGCTCCATGTAGTTGGGGTTCATAGTCCGAATCTGCTCCCGAGTGGGCGTACCGAGGACCTTGATAATTTCCACCAATTGGTCGATTCCAGATTCACCGGGGAAGAGAGGCTGCCCCAACATCAACTCCGCCATGACGCAACCCGTAGACCACACGTCTGTATCCAGAGTCAGCACATATGTTGCAATGCACGGGTATTAACCACGCGAGTCAGTCAGTCCTTACCAATCTTGGTAGTGTAGTTAGTAGCGCCGAAGATGAGCTCAGGGGCACGGTAGTATCGAGAGCAAATGTACGAGACATTGGGCTCGTTCTCGACCAGGATCTTAGCGCTTCCAAAATCGCAAAGCTTCAGGATGCCACTGTTGGGGTCGAGCAGGAGGTTCTGCGGCTTGATGTCGCGGTGGCAGATGCCCTGTGAGTGGATGTATGCAAGGGCCCTGAAGAGCTGGTAGATGTACAGTTTGACTTCGAGAATTGGCATTGTGGTCTTCATCTTGTTGAAAAATCTCGACGCTCGGTATACCGTCTCGGGCACGAACTCCTGAACCAGGTTCAGGTAGACCTCGTCCTTCTGTAGGCCCGTCAGAGAGTGCCACCCGGCTATAGTATAGTATTAATCAACGTACCCGTTCGCCATTGGAGTAGTAGAAGGCCTTCAGCTGGACGATATTGGGGTGGCGCACGATGCGCATGATTTGCAGCTCTCGATTCTGGGAACCTGTCAGTTCAACACTATCCAAAGCTCGTGGGCAGCGAATGGCTGCGGACCTTGAATCGCTTGTCCTGGAGCACCCGCTTGATGGCAGCATCCTCATTGGAGGGCGAGAGTTTTGTCTGAAAGACGACACCGAAAGATCCGTTTCCCACAATCTTGCACTGCGTGTACTGGAGATCCCTCGTCTCGCCGGTGATACCGTCTTGAACCTTCTCGCGGATAACTTCTGTGGCGCCGATTAGCAAGACGAAGAGAGGCACGAGGCCTCGGTGGATGCGTACCTCCCATCCGCAGGTTGTTGAACGCTGCAGGGCGATTTTGGGCCATCTTGAGAGCTGTTGGGCTTGATGCTACCGCTTTGCGGACAAAAAGATATTGTAAAGCAGATCGAGGCTCGAAGAAGAAAGATACACAGACAGACGCCTAAGGCGGGCCGTGGTGGGCAACAGTAAGAGGCCGGTCGGGGGTAGGTCTCGTGAGAGATGGGCTGGATTCTGGCAACCGTTAGGCCCGTGGGGGTTGATTGCTAATGCCCAGGAATGCACAAGACAGACACTCGAAACGGAGGCTTGGTTGCAGGACTATGTGTCAAGTCGAGAACGACGCCGTGTTTTTGGTTTTGGCTCTGTCGGAGGAAGGAACTCCAGCAGTCGTGCGGGCAGGCAGGTGGGTGGGCAAGTTTGTTGTTGCGGGAGGAAGTGGGTCGCCAGGAATGCGGGTGATCAAGGTATGGCGCGCGGAGTCGGGATCGAACGAGAAATCTGTCAATCAAAACTGGTTCAAACGGTCAGAAAACTAGCTGCATGGTCCATCCCACGGATGGGTCGATAGCACAGACGGCGAGGTGCTGGAGAAATGCGATGCAGAATATTGAAGTTTGGTCCGGAGATGCATTCGAGGATGTGACTTTTGTGAGAGAGGAGAGAGGAAGAGAGAGATGACGGAGTCTAGTCTGGGGAGGAGGGGTGGGTAGGCGGGATTGGAATTGACGGGGGGACCCAGTGAGTAGAAATTTGAAAGTGGACAGAAGCCCAGTGCTGGGTGAATGGGTGAGAGAGGGAGACAGAGGGACAGGGAGACCTGGCGCGCGGCGCAGTAGCTCAACCGCTTTGCTCGCTCGCTCGCTCGCTCGGCAGCCAAGCCCAAGGCCGCCGCCATCCAGTCCAATCCCAGCCTGTGGTGCCAGTGCAGTGCAGTGCAGCTCAGTGCAGCGCGGTTGAGGTGAAGCTGCAGCAGCCCAGACATTTGAGCGACTGAAACGGTGGCGACTGTCGGGCTGGACTTGGTGTGCATGTCCACCAACGCAGCCACGAAAAACCACGCATGCCCGAAATATACACGCGTGCATGTGTGTGTAAGTGCTTCTAAGCGTATGTGTGTGAGGAGGATTATAGGACAGGATATGACAATGTAGTATAGCGACAGCAAGCCCTATTTGGTGATGGTGGTAATGATAATGAACAAGGCGAGACTCGGGCGGAGGAGCATACGATTGTCTCAAAGTGCAGGGCGGGTAAAGGAAATCACTTGATGGGGGGAGGATGGCACTCGCAAGTCTCGCCATCTGTGCTGCGCACTATATGTTGTACGCGTCTCTTTTTGTCGGCGGCATAGCTGAGAAGGGGTGCTTGTCGCAAAAGGCTGTTCGCGATACGCCCAGAGCCATCCCCATCGGCGCAGCCAAGGGTTGAGTGCAAGCGAGTGAGTGGTCTGCAGAGCACAGCGGCTATTGGGCAGCCAGGTCTTCGAGCGAGCCCCAACCTGTCACGGCACACGAAGGGTCCATCGTGACATGGTGGAGGGGTAACTGGGTGACGAGGGCACCAATGCTCGGCCGAGGGGGACGAATTGGCGCCATTGGGCCCGGACAAGACGGCAGCACCGCTTGACAAGTGAGGTACTTACAAATGACTGCAAATTTTTGAGCAAAAGACGCTGGTTCTGCGAACGACGGTCTGCTGCTGGAGGTAACTCGGAGGCAGGCTGGTTCGCTAAGCGCACACGTCGCTAAGGCCCCGGATCTCTCGAGTCGAGGGTTGAAAAGACGGGGTTGCGGATCGTGAGGGCGGTCCAAGTCAAGCTTTGGGCTGGTGCCGGGTGGGTGAGTGAGGGGTAAGGAGGACTCGACAGCTGCCCTGGGACGAATGAGAAACAAGCAAGGTTAGTCAAGGACGCCTCGGATGGGGGTCTCGACAGTGCAAACTATTTGCTGTCAAAAATGATACGAAGGTAATTGCATGCAGAAAATGGATGAATCGCTGTGGGAGGGTGAGATTCTACCAGCTGTACCAGCGTACTGCGGCAATAATGAAAGAGGCGTCGACTTACGAGGTCAGGTCGGGGCCGATCAGGGTCGGGTCCAGGTCAAGGTCAAGGTCAAGGTCCAGGTCCAGGTTCAGGTCCCAGGTCCCAGGTCCAATCCAATGCGGGCGCTGGATGCTTGCTTGCTTGCTGCTCAGGTGCACGGTTTCCCAGGTTCCAGAGGATGAGTTCGGTGCAGGCAGACGAAGGTGGACAAGTCCCAAGGTCAGGGTGAAGGAGAAACCTGGCTGGCTGGCTGGCTGGCGGGCTAGATGGCTGGCTAGCTGGGTAAAAAGGAGGGGTGGTTGAGAACCAGGTCGACGGCAAGGTGTGGTAGATGAAAAGAGAGGGAGGTGGGATGGATGGATGGGCGGGCTGCTTGCTTGTCCAGGAGGTGGTCCCAAGGTCAAGGTCAAGGTCACGACACGACAAGGGCACGACACGGCACGACCGACTGAGTGACTGACTGACGGTGTTGACGAGATATTGTACGAGGTGTTCCAAGTCGGTCCGGGTGAGAGCGTGAGAGGGTGGAAGTGCGGAAGTGGAAGTGGAAATTGGCGCCTCGTTTCGTTTTGAGGGACTGCTGGAACTGGAACTGGACTGGAACTGGAGTCCTGGACAGGACGCATCGTGTGATGAGGCTAGCGCAGGCTGGGTGCATGACCACTTCAAGTGACGTACCCCGGTCCCAGACAGAAATAGGTACCAAGTACGTAGCAGCGAATAGCCTCATCTATCTCATATGGCCTCGCTCAGTCTGGGCCCCCTCCACCCCTCCACCCCTTTTTGAGCATCAGAATAGGGCAGAGAATAGCGTGGCATTTGCATCCGTGGGCTCGGGACACGCCCAAGAGCTTCTACATATACCATAAACCGACCCCCTGGCAGATGGTTTGGCCGTCAGACAAGCCCGGTGCAGTCCCTGTGTGGCACGCGCGTCTGTCTGTTTGCGCCTGGTGTGAGTGTGTGGGTAGGCTATGTGCTCAGCACGCTACCAATTCGGAAGTATATGTGTATCGTAGCCACGGCCGCCGCTACGGCTCTGTAGAAGCTCTGACCTGCTCTCGGTCCAGGTCGGGCCACCTGATACAATTTGCTACATCGACATAGTGCCTTGTCGGTGACTGAGGCTCAAGTCTGGCCGGCGGGTGCCAACGTGCCAGCCCATTCCTGCTGGTCGGTTTACCTTTCATGCAACGGCTTGACTTCCTCTCAGCCCGGGTCTTGACCATGCAGTGCATGCACGACGTGCGTGTGTGGGCCAGGTTCGCTCACACCAGGCTCTTACTTGTTGCCCGTCTGTGTGCCTGTGTGCCCGTGTGCCCAGCGTGCCCGTCTGCCTGTGTGCCTGACTGCCTTTCCCCTTTGGGTGCGAGATCACCTTGGTCCCTCGGTCGTCTGCGAACATGTAATGCAGCAGACTGCAGCCGTGCAGGGCCTATCATGGAACGGCTAGGCGTTGTCAAGATGACGGCAGGGACGCCTGCCGGTCTCTGTCATTGAAGAAATGATGGTTAGGCTAGCGGGTCCCGACTACAAGATTGTGTTCGCCTGTCATTCTGACCCGCTCAAAACGGAGCCTGTTCATCATGTGCCCTCTTTTGAGACGGCCGACAGGCGCTAAGCGGTCCGCGTAGCGGAAGTCAAAAAAGGAGGCTTGGTTGATCTGCTGAGCGACCCGATCCTGCAGGGTCTTCCGCTTTGTTATAAAAAAAAATCCGGCCCTGTAGGGTCAGTGTCGTCCGGCAGCTCCTGGACGGTCGTCACTTTCCTTCGGTGACATCCCGTACGATGAGGACAGGGGATCATCGATGCCAATAGGGTCTTGACTAATTCGCGAGGTATTGTCTCGGTACAACGTGACGGGAAGGGCTTGCCCGGGCGGCGTCGAGCTTGGGGGCCCCTGGGCCGTGGGCGCCTGGCCGGTGAGGGCCAACTGGGCAAGGGTGCAAGCTGCCGAGCTTGCTCGTCTCGGAACCGCGGGCGGACAGGCGGACAGGTCGCGCTGCGATCCCCTCCACCCCTCGATTCCCCATTGAGAAGGCCACCCAGCGTATTCATCGCCAATGGGTAACTACTCGATGCGCAGCATCGTTTTGAAGAGCGGCGCCCTGTAGTCAAAGACTCGATTGAAACGCGGCGTGGATAAATCAGGGACTCGGGAGATTATTCATCAACTCAGGCACGTCCCATGGCAACCCAAGAGCCACCTCGAACGGGGATAAACCCATCCTGTTGTAGGCATTGGTGTGACCCGGGGAGCCTCCTATCTCGAGCAGCGACCGGAATCTTATTCGAGGGAGTGCTCTTTTTCTCCCCTGCCAACAGTCGAACGGCACGTGCATACACAATGCGGACTTAGCAGCAGGGTGGTCGGGACAGATCATCCACCTGGTCGCAAATCGAGGCAATTGAATAGGTCGACTGGTCCCTGGCAGGATCTGACAGCGTAGCAACAAACCACACAGGTTGTTGAAGTCGGGCTTCGTCTCCGCCGGTGGGCTCGCGTGTGGTGAGTGAGTGAAGGTAGTGTGTGCGCGTGCGTGTTCGGGCAGCGCTGCTGCTTTGAGCTCCCTGCATCTTGGATCTGCCGCCTGCCGAGCCCGTGATCACTGAGCTCAGGATTGAGTTCCGGAACGCAATCCCCCTCCTTTGCATGATGCATCATCTGCAGTTGGCAGGAGTCGTGAACCTCAAAAGTGAGCTCTCGAGCCTCCTGCCTCGTGCACCACCGCCCCCCATGCAAGCGCGAGGCGGTTGGCGGTTCGCCGCCCTGTTGCCGCCTCGACAGCTCAGCTTCTCCTAGCCCTTGGTGGCCCCATCAGGCGGCATGGGAAACATTGGCCGTCATGTCGCGTAGATCAAGATACTTGTGGTCTCACGAGTCCCTACCGTACGTGCCCGACGGCTTGGTAGAGCGCACTGTCAGGGCTGTCAGGGGGCTGCACAAGCTAGCTACGTGCTCACAGTACAGTAGTGCCGTTGCTGGAGACAACCTTAGAAGGATTTCTTTTGTCACGGCAGGGGTCCGATCTGGGTGCACACGGTGGCTAGCCTGCCAGCCAGTCGGAGTGAAGGTGACTCTCCATCTGTTGACATGGGCGTTCCCCGCAGACTGCAACGCGAGAGAGGTAGCGGGAGGAGCTACTCGTGCGGGCGGGAGGGAGGGTGAGAGCGAGAGGGCTCCCTGAAGAGCCCTTGTCTCCTTGCGAAGCTCAGGGGCCAGGGGGAGGTCAAAGGCCTTGCCTGGGCTGACTGCGAGGACGAGGTATCGGATGCCATTGAAGGTTCAGCCTGGGCCATTGAACTCGGTGAGCACAGTCCGGATCTCGGTGGCAGATCTGGCTTGAGGCCGGTGGCAATTGCATCATGTCGAGCCCAACGATGTGTGTTGTTGTGTGCTCGACGACGGCGAGCCAACGGGCATGGAGCTGGAGAGGCCCGCCCGTGTCGTCAAGGTCGTCCCGAAGCCTTGGAAAGGCGTCCTCTCAGGTGTCGACGTCGAAAGCGGGGCAGCCAAACCACACCACGCACGCACGCAAGCAAGCAGACAGAGAGGGAGGGTGTGGGCCAGCTGCCAATATGGTGGGGCACGAGTGTGACTTTCCAAGCAAGACCTGAGCACATGGCCACCCACACCTTTTTCTCACCCTCTGCCGCCCCTCTGCCAGGCTGCCTGGGCTGCTCCAGAAAGAGGTCAAGTGACGCTGCCAATGCACTTTCGCCCCTCATGCGTGCTGGGAGTCAATGAGCCCTCTGACACATCGGCCGAGCACAGGGCACAGCTTGGGTGCGGGCAGCTGTTACAGGAGGTGATTCTTGATAGCCAGGTGGTGGGTGGTTGTCTCTCCGTACGGTACGGTGCGGCGCGGTACGGTACGGAACGGTACATGACCGTGGCCGTGGCCATTGCCTCCGATCGCACCGAGCTCCCGTTCCCAGGTTGGCTCCCAGGTTGGCTCCCACCTGGCCAGCTTGTCCACCTGTCCACACGCCTGGAAGCGGATGAGATGGACTATTGATAATCATCGTCAAAGGGGTCCTTTGAGAACTCGAAAAGTGGCCCTGCTCTGTAGTGCCCTGCCCTACCCCCACTGCAACGGCAACGGCAACGGCAACGGTAGCAACTTGCCTATTGGGGTCTCTTTGGGCTAACTTCTGTCTCTGACACAGTTCTGCGGTCTGCTCCAAGTCGAGCTGACACAGCTGTTGTGATGAGGGCAAGCATAGCATCCTCTCGTTGAATGTGCCTCGAGTTCAAATGTAGGACAGAACTCTCCCTCCCCTGTCCCCTCCCTTCTCATTTTGTTCTTGCCCGTGCTGTCAAGCCCTCGCATCAGGCACACAAGTACCTAGATACTTCGAGTTCGGCATCCGTGCATGGAATTGCATTCTCCCAGCCCCTCTTCCCACGAGCAAAACCCGTCCTTCAGCACCTACTCATGATGATTTCACATGCGTCGAATGCTGGGGAGGAGCACCCAATGGCGGGCGGGAGGGGCTGCCCCGTTGACTGCCAGACAAGCCGGACAATCCAGACTTGCATCGGTACCTGTGGTGATCCAGACACCAGCTGCATGGGGAGCTCAGGGATCAGCTATGCAAAAAGGCGTCTCATGACACTCCCACCGCGCTAATCCTGCCTTTAGTTTGAGGTTGGACGTTCATCTAGCTTCAACGGCCTGCCCCCTGGACTGCCATTCTGCCTGTCTGCCCGTGTGCTGTTCGGTCTGGAACGGCCCTCAGAGATGGGGCGGTCGCTGCTCGTACTGTACGTCGTACGTACTTTTTGTCAGCAGCCGATCTCTGATGCGAGATGCGGATTTTACTCTTACGCATTGTCAGGAACCACACCACAGCGTGCACAGCTCTGAGACCAGGCCACTCGGGCTCATGATGGTGGCGCTCCCTCGCTTGTCGCTTAAACATCTTGCAGCTGTCGTGGCAGGTGGCGGCCGCCTCGCGAGCGCCGCTGGCTGATGACGGGCTGATGAGGCTTCCTGGGCTTGCTGGGCTCCCTGTCTCGCCAGCCCATTGTCTGAGACATGAACAAGTTGAGCCACCCGAATATCACCGCTCATCAGCACGCTCCCGGCGCACATTTCTCAGCCCGCAAAGAGACTCTGAGACTTGCAGAGACGAGGAATGCTATCTTCACGGGTACGCGTTCCAGACAAGCAAAAGGTTGAAGGTCTGGAGGGATCAACTGTCGCCTGCACTTGTCCTGCCCATGCCTGTCTGTCAGTGCCTGTATGTGCTGTGCTGCGCTGCGCTGCGCTGCGCTGTGCTGTAGATGCACAACCCTGTGCCTCAGGTTGCCTTCTCCTGCGGTTTGCCTTGCTTGCCATTGATCAGAAGCAATTTGACCCGTACCATGATCATCCCGGCGATGGCTGCAACTTTGGCTTGCGGCTACCAAAGTTACAGCAGGTCCTCCCGAAGTGCCCTGATGCAGGTCATCTCGCTTGACCGTGTGTCCAGCGCGGGATTCCCTCGAGGTTGAGCTCGCTCACACGAGGGCTGGCCCGCACAAAGGGCATATCTCACAAATCTCACCTCGTGTTGCGTTCCCCTGTCATCCTCTTTTGCTTCGGAAGTTTCACTTTTGGGTTGAGCGGCGTCGAGCTCCGGCTCGTAGGGCTGACGCTGGCAAAAGCCTCATGGGCCACCGTTGCAGCTGATTGTCCATCGGGCACCCTTTGGTAGCCCGGTCCCCTCGATCATGACTCGGCCTCCTAGGAACCCACGGCCTCATCAATAATAGCCAATGTTCGGTTGTGGCCTGACCTTGCATGTCCACGTAGCAGCAAGAACCTGCGCGGGCCCAGCAACCTGCAGCCTGACAGTTCCGAAGGGCACGGTGGGCCTGAACCACCAGCGGCGGCGTCGGAGCTTTCTATCAGATGCCAGCACGACGGACCGTCTAACGAGCTACGACTTGTCTCACAGCGAAACTTTCTGTTCCCTGCGCCGTTCAATCACATTGCGACGGGTTGGAGCTACACAGCATTCCGCCGGATAGACCCGACAGTCACGCTCAGACTCAGCCGTCCTTGGCGCTAGGAAAGAAGAAACATCGTGAACATTCGTTTCCCTGGCCATGTATCACCTATAAATCATCCTCTGTCAAGCCACGTTGTGCAAGGTCCTGAAATAGCCTTGGGATTGCATGTGATCGTGAGCTCGGAGGCTGTGGGGCTTTCCCAACACAGATCGGTACGCTTCAGCCCGGTACAAGATCTAACACTTTTCGTTTTCGGTGAGCCGCGCCTTGATTGGCGAGTACCTCACCTTGGTTTGGGCACCTCTACCCTCAGTTTAGATCCCAACGCTGCAACCAACCGCTCAAGATATCTACCCTTATGCTGGTGACGCAGCGTTCGCTATACGGCTTACCTAGTCTCGCAAAAATGGCTGGCCACTTCTGTTCCCCAACAATCAGTTAGTCATCCTTCAAAAAAAATGGTTTGACCCGGTGGGACGACACGATGGTCTCGCAAGCAAGCAAATCCCCTACCACACAATGATCTACTCAGTTCTGGTTGGTGAGTCAGCAACACCCGTACTTTTGTCGTATTCTAAGCGACAGCACGGTCAGTAACCGGGAGTGAAGTACCAAGAATGCGGCTATTTTCCAACTAATAATACCTGTGGGGCTCACAAACACTGTCTGCTTTGGTGGCCGTGCAGGTCTATCGTTGGATGATCAACGCTACTGCCGCTGATTTGATGCGATGGCAGTTTGACTGCATGTTTTGTCCTTCCAATGTCAGTACACAGGACTCGCATGGTGATGGCAAAGCAGTGGCTCACGGCGATGCACCGAATATAGCCGTTCCATCCTGTGTGACGATGGCCTTCAAACCAAGCGTGTGCAAGCTTAAGCCCATCGTGTGTGTATACGCTGTAATAGCGCTCCCAGGCGTGGGCGTGTGCTTCAGCTTGCTGCGACAGCGAAGCAATCGAAAGCTCTTTTGATCGGTGCAACCAGGTGGCACCACACCGATGCCATCATCCCGAGCCCGCCGCCGCGAGTGGCCCGTCACAAATGACAGCGGCGGTCCTGCATGGCAAGGTTAGCCACCCGTCCTCACTCGTGACGTCCATGACCACGCACTGTCACAGCGGACTTCAGGAGGGGCATCAGTTTTGGGTCGTAGCAGCAACAACAGAGCAGCAACCACTAACCCAGGCTGCTTTCAAATGCCTCTTGTCATCAGTACATAATACCCTACTGCTTTCCATCCACCGCTGGTGCTGCCGATCAGGTCTCGCCTGCCTCCTACCCTGCTGCGGTTGCAGTTGAATGCGAAGGATGAACGGCTCTTGCAGGCGTACCTGGACAGGACAGGCCAGGGCTACCCACACACATTCATCCTACCACCCGCCACCAACATCAACAACCCATCAGCTAGCCTGTGTGGTGCATTAGGGGAAACCAGCCCAGCCCAAGTGGTAGCTCTGGGGCCATGTCTGGAGCACTCTCGGCCCTCACGTGCCGGCCCGATTGAGCGACGTGCAGATCACCCCAGGCACCCAACCCTCGCCCTTTAGCGGACGGTCCCGTGCAGGCCTGGAAAGGGGGTCCGATGGGCAGTTTCATGCATAATTCGCTGGCTATTGAACCTTCTTGCGGGTGGGCTGGGGCTGCATTCTTTACGGGGATTGTCAGACTCTCCCAGGGTATATGTTCTCATTGTACTAATGACCCTCGGGGAGCCAGCTGTGGATACTCCCAAAGCACTAGAATACGCAACCGAGTTCCATTCGTATCATGTCTGGGTCGCGTATGGACTGGCTAGCCATGGGTTGGCTGTCCTTGTAACGGCTCTTACCGGTGCCCGTACGAGGGCTATGCATAGAAGGTTTGAAACCTTGTACGGGGAAAATCCCTAGAAAAGGTTAATCCCCGGCTTCTTGGGCCTGGTTGAAGTCCGCGTATAGTGCAAAAGAATTACTATTGTATGCGGCGAATTTTATATCCAGTGCAATGGAGACCGCTGTATTGTAATCTTGTTTTCTGAAAACTTTAAAACGTAAGTCGAGTTGCACCAGGAGCATCCGCTAATTAGCCAATTGAAGAGAGGGTGTGATCAGTTCGGAGAGTGCAACAGTCAACGGCATTGTATTGGTGACAGAGATGAAAGAAATCTGATTTGGTTGCTCTCTGTGTGAATCAGTTTAAGTGATTTACAGAGGGAAAAGCAGAATTACCTCCAAACCACGACCCATGCTGTTAGAGACGACCTTGTACAAAAGATGATAATATGGTACGAGCTAGCAGATCAAAATACTCCAGCCGTTGTCGGTATGTGGATAGGAACAGGCAACGATGACACGGCGATTGGGTTCTAAACAGGTTCGACTATAAGCTTTGATGATGCCGTGCGCAACTTGGAGGTGTTGTGAGTGATTCTTACTTGACAATGAATTCGGCAAGCATTCCCAATTGGGTCTTCCCTACTCATCTATTCACCAAGCAACAGAACTAATGTATTGATTTGGGGAAATGCATTCACAGAACAGCATGTGACCACAATCCTTCGTAAAGGGTTGTTATTTCGCCACAAGTCGATTGTGGCAACATCAATAATCCATTGTAGGAGAATCTCAGATCATCAACACATGCCTCGTAACGGTTTAGAAACTGCAAATCAATACCTGGCGGATATTTTTCCGCCAAGAACTTTCAAACACTCAAGCGTATGTATCGTGAACCGTGGTTTGATGCTATGTAAGCATTTATGTCTCGTCTACTCCCAGTAGAGCTAATTTCATTCCCTCTGCACACGATCAAAAGTACTTTCCAAAGCATGATCCGGTCCCGAACCCGTGAGCCCGCCGTTCTCGACAGAAGCAAACGAAACTTTCAAAATCTGGAAAAATATAAAATTCCGTATTCTACATTTTCTTCACCAGCCTCAGAGGGGGATACATCAGGGGCAAGTTTCCCTCGCTGAGCAGGTGTTGATGCGACTGATTTGGAGTGTCTTTGCCAGCACGGCGCCAAATCTTGCCTTCTAGACTGATAAATTGCATACGGAGCTCTTGATCTGGTATCTCCTTGGGAGTAGAGCCGTGCGCCGAGCACTCTTATTCAAATGTAATTGGCCGGATCTCAACGCCCACGTGTGTTGGTGAGTTCTGGATCCTCGTACGCTGACTGGCCGGCGATACTTTAAATTTCGAACGTATCTAAGCGCTGATGATGATAGGGGAGGTCTTTATGGCTGCCGGGTTGGGTAATTGCCTTCCAAGAAGCTCAACCACAATGGAATCCGCTAGGTGTCCGGAGGCGAGCCTCTTGGACATTGGGATTTTGTTGTTCAAGAATGGTCAAGTGCTCTGTTCTGCCGAGAAGACCTCCTTAGTTTAGTGTTTTGATATTCGCAGTAACCTCTTTCCAAAACCCCATTCCTGAGAGGTCGTGCTGGTGGGCCTTCCCAGGCACGACCAGTCCTAGTTTGTACCAAGCTTCCAGACTTTTAGACAAGGGCGATTCATTTGGTCATGACCCTATAAGATTCATTCCATTGTGCCGCTACTGGTCTTTACTGACATAACAGCTATGGTGCCTTCCATAAACACACCAAGCTCATGCCTCAGTAGATTGTCTCCAGTAACCTGACAGGATGATACTCATATACCATTCTACTCAGATTATCGATTAAAGCCTAGTTGAAAACCGTCCATTAGGTAATTGTCGCAATATAGTATGTCATGACAGCCACCACTCCCGGTACAATCAAGGTGTTTCATGCCCAGTTCTTGAAGTCGAGAGCATACATGTCACAGTAGGTAGTACCTGTTTTCATAATTGGAAATGGATTTTCCGATATAGCACGTAGCATCGCAACATACGCTGTACTTGTTTGCTGTTCTCACCACTTTTGCTGAACATTAGCATCGCATCGGAGCACAGTATTTAACCACGGTAGCGTCTGCTTCGCCTCCAACAGCTTCACGCGCCGGTATCCATAATGTCTTCGTCATCATCGTTATCCTCATCCGAGTCGTCAGCAAGTAGGAATTGGAGCCCTCGGCCCTTCTTGTCATCAGGCACGGTCTCTGGGGCGCGCCCAAACCCCTAGAGGTCCAGTATAGCGGCACTCGGCTCACCGTGGTCCACCAGGGTAAACTCATGGGTCTTGCAATATTGACCGCGGCGGAAAACACGAGACAAAAGCTACAGCTCAAACGGATCGCTTCCTATGGGCGACATGCGAATGGCGTAGCCGCAGCGTATAAGGTCGAGATCCTCTGCTAAAACGCTTTATGTACTGATCAGGGCGATCGGATTGTTTGGGCCCCGCTCTCTTTGGTTATCTACAAGACTCTGGCACCTAAAGGGCTCTAGAAGTGCGGTTTGGCCTCTCTTATTGAAAGCGGACCTAATATACTGGAAGTTCTCGTTCGGGTATCTCTGGAACAAGAAGGCTATGAGAATGAAAGCATGCTATGGGTTGGGCATATAGATGATGGCCTTCTTGGCGAGTGAGGTCTGAATTCCTATCCTAATGGGGCTCTTCGTCAACTAACATTCGATCTATAACCTGACAGATGCTATCAATTGATTGATCTTCTGAGACCGCAGACTGTCTCTAACTAGCTGCAAGACCCCATCCGAACGCGTCACATGCATAATTTGTCGTAAGGGAGTCTTTGACGGTCTGTCGCTGTTTCTCGGGTTGTGTCCCATACAATATTTCGTCCACCTCTGGAACGCGGAACTTCTGCAGGATATTCGGCATTCTATGTTTCTTTTTGAGCGCTGGGTCTTGAGCGTTTGCCACTGTATGAAGGCGCCGTGTATGGCTCCGGCCGTATACGGAATAGAAACAAAACCAGTTAAAAAACACAATTCCAATAACAGTGCAGAGAGAATACAATACGTCTAAGGGCACGTGGCCTCGGCCTTGTGCCGCACAGGCAGGCTAGGAAGCGTCGATCCCGACGGCGCCGTTGATCGTTCTAGAGACAAAATCCACTTGGGTTGTTATATACAGATCTATATTACTCTGCGCAGTCTTGTAATCTGCCTTGATCAATTCTAATAACCCAATCACTGGATGAAATGAACGACATGAGGGGGGGAGGGGAGTGAAATCTTTCTCACTGGATATTGATTGGCCAGAGAGTGCTTCGTCCCCTCTGCGATTTTCGATATCGCCGTTATGCACATCAAACATATCTTAAACAATCACAGTGAGGAGTGTACGCAAACCATCAATTTCAATAGGACATGGACCAAGATGTCCTTCCTGGGGTGTTATGACCACTCAACGAACACAATATAGTCTCGTATACCTACCGGGCCGAGCATAGCAGAAGCACCCAAAGTTCTAATGCAGTTTCAAATGTTATCTGGCTGATGGCAACAGAGAATGTCTCCGCCGTCGGGATTCGTGGGTGCGGGATGGATAGAGGAGCCCTCCGCGAATAGAAGATGCGGGTCCACGTATGCGTGAGAGAGCGCGTGTGCAAAGAGGAGGGGCTTAGGATGCGCTCGATGCGTCCGGACGAGTATATGAAAGCCCGCAAAGAGTCGGTATTATCTTCGAGTTAGCGAGCAGTCACATTTCGGGCGGAGAGGTCGAATCTATGCTACTGTGACCAGCGATCTGCTTGCTTTTGCGACACGATCTCGTCTCCTGTCATTTTTCTGTGCGTGCGATTGTTGTCCCTTGCTATTTATGGGATAATCCAAAAAATGAGTACTCCATATTGTTATCACAATAGAAACATTGGCCACTATTGTTGGAAACGTTGTCGTCAATTATTGGGACTCAAGCCACTCTCTCACGCTTCTAATAGGTCGTTGATCTATGTCATTCAAGAGTTTTCAGAAATAAGAGACCCGGAACTCAGCATTAAAGTTTAAGGAGAACAACACATCAGTAATTCAGCGTATGCTCCCTCGTGATTGAATTCTTGATTTTCTCAGCAGTACCTAATAGCTTGTTTCTCGAGATTATACCCCTAATAATCACTTCGATATTCGAGCAGGAAATTGAAGGATATTGATCACATCTCAAGTCGCGAGCGGCGTCGCTGAGTTAGGGACGGCGCTGACGGCGAGACAAGGCTTCCAGGCATTCTAAACGACCTACCACTACACAGGTAGCACACAGGCCCGATAGAGATATCGCCTACTCCAACATAACCGTCTCATTAATGACTCCAGTACGTATAACTTTATTGTATTCCTCTATTTGATACACAGTAGACGCGATACACGCCGCACTCCTCGCTCCTATGGATCCATCTGTAAGACCAGCGTACGTTACGAGACTAAAATCGATCTAACAAGATGTCACATGGGTCAGAAAAACTATAATTTCCTTTCCACAGCCAGCCGGCCGAGCATGGGAGTCAGTCAGGTGAGATGAGGATTCCTGTCTCGGCATCTATACTTGACCAGTTTAAAAATAGCCATTTATCCCCACTGATCTGTCCGACCATTGATTGCGTCTGACTCGGTAGAACGTGAAGTCTCTGCTTCGCGGCGGTAGCCTCCGCTAGGGGGTCTTTGAACCTGGGCCTCATAGCAGCCCTGATAATACTGGGCAACACCTGAGCCATGGGCACTGGAGAGGCTGAATATCCACTCCCGCTTGTGCACCTTGTCCTTTGACTCTTTTGCTGCTCGACCAGTGTTGCACGCCATGACCTCGAGCATGCCTTTCCTGGGCACGGGGGTCGAGATTGGTCAGTTCGGTTGCGATGGTGATGCCATGACTCAAAACTGATTCCTGGGCGTCTATTAGTCTATCAAAGCCTTGCAACTTGTAGGCAGCAAGGCCGGGGTTGGGCGGGGCCAGTCGTGAAATCGGATGATGCTTCCATGGATATAGAAAGTCCCTGCATACACTTGATATCGGGAGGCCACCCAGCAGACGGAAGAGAGTAATGCTGAGCTCTCGCCTGGGCACTCATGCTACAAATTGATCGGCCCGGCTTTCCCAGGTTGTCTCTGAAGTCTTACACTGAAACCCATTCCGATCGAAACGCGTGGAGCAGACCCGGAATGTCCCCACGAATCCAATCGCTGCTAGAAAATTCAACTATACTCACCAGCGAATTCTCCAGAGCGACACACCTCAGGAATGTGCTCGCGGCAACTCCACGCAGGAAGGCACACCGGCAACTCATGCAACATGCGCCAAGCACGGCACGAAGAAGCGTCGTAGGGCTGGGTGATCGCCCGGTACCGAGAGCTGCCAGTGAGAGGATGAGCCGCCTCGCTTCATCGCGCGTGGCTCTCTGTGTAACTAGGAGTTCGCCTGTATATTGATGATGCGTATCTATCCTTGGAGCCGGCTGGTTCGCTTGAGGTGAGCCCTGAGGCTCGAATGCAGTCGGGATATGCGAGCCATAGTTGTTTGGTCACAGCCCATGCCCGGGCGACGACATAGACCTGGTGGGTGTCACCCACGCTGTCGCGCAAGGCCTCCAGACCCTAGAGTCTCTGCTCTCATCGGGTAAAGACAAACCCATGGCCAGAAGCATCCAGCGAGCCCCCTCCCCCACGCAGAGATGGCCGATACTCATCGGACAATTCAGTGCCGGAGACAGGCCTCGTGTAGACATGTCGTCTGAATCGAATGCAGAAATCGGCAGGCCATGCAGCTGCAGTCGACACGTTGACCCGGTCTATGTCGATGACGCCTACAAGGTCTGTCACTTTCGACTCGTCAACATTGTATGGCGCATCTCAGGGCTGGATCTCGCGCCGATAAACCCCTCCAGATCTCGGTGCTGCCACGACGCTTGTCGAGCGCCTCACCGACAGTCCCACGCACCACGATGCACGTATAATTACGGTCGTCCAGGCGCCCCTCCCCGGACCCCATCGCGTGCAGAACGGCGCCAACTTGGCCGCGTGCGCCCTGCATATCTCTCCTTTTGCCCGTATCACGAACGACGGCGGTTAGCGAGCGGCAGGCGCGGAAACGGCCCGGCCCCCCTCCCTCCCCTTCCACCGGGCGAAGCTTATGCATATGTCGTTGCATCAGTGGTAGCGAGGCGATCGCGCCTCCAACACCGCCTTTGATGATTGCCACAGTATCGGTAGGAAACGCCTAGAGTACACGGAGATGAGATGGTAGTGTGGACAGTCACACCTGCCCCAATGGCTCTTAGAGCCGGGAAGATCCGTAGTTGACGTGGCACCGCGGCAGTCCATCCTGTTGCGGGGTTCCAGAACGTCTTTGGCAGGTTGGCGATGGGGCCAGGGTGACTCCCGCTGGCAGACTCAACGGCGGCAGACCAGCTGAGATAGGTAGGAAAGACCAGCTTGTGGTGGGCGACAACTAAGGCGAGATTCCAGCCTCAGTGCGTAGAAGAGCGGCCATCGTGACGAGCTTGTTTACACGGAAGCAAATGGTGCAGGAGATAGGTGTACATACTTTGGCGGTGTAGTGGCGAAATTGCAATCCCCATTAGGATACTGCAAAGTACCGCATGCAAGTTTGACCCGTCAGCTCGTCAGTTTCGCACCTCCTACGCCCTTGTGGGTTGTGATCCTTTGGCCTGCTAAAAAGGGTCGCAATGCCCGTTAGATCGACGCAGCCAGTCCAGGGGTTTCTCGGGCGGGAAGCATATGCAGCTGCAGGCCGGACTGTCATTCCGCTCAGCCGGTTCTCCTTATTCAGGTTGGCATCTCACCGGTTGAGATCTCGCTAATCTGGTACTCGCTGCAAGGGCTGCTGCTACAGGTCGGCTCCGTCATCCTCAGCTAAGCACTCTGTGTTTGTGTTCGGCGACAACGTCGGGAAGAGTTGTTCGACCACCTGGGACGCGCCCTTGTCGGTTGCGTCTTCTGGCTGGTTCAGGTGGCCCTGGCCAAGACTCTGAGGCTGCCGGGGATATTGCTCAGTCGGTTGCAAAGACCAGTCTCTGGGAAGCCACGTTGATGTCGGTGTGCTTCAATGGCAGTGTCTCTTCGCAGCCATTTTCTTGGGTGCCAATACGAGGCAACCCTCACGTCAGCCATTTTGCCTGATGAGTGTCAGAGGTGACCCAGCTGCTTCCCTTCTGGCGTCAGGACGGGCTAGGGTGAGGCTGTTGTGGAAGACAGACCAGCTCTTTGTGGAAAAGAGCCGCAGGAAATCGTACGTTGAGAATACGTCGATCGCCGACCTGTCTGCTTTGGTGACTGCAATCGACAGTCTGCAGCCTCCACGGAGTACACACAGGACTGTGCCACGGCCGCCTTGGCAAAGTACGGTGGAAAGCCAGATCATGCCTGCACCTTCCGGAGGCGAGAACTGATGAATCTGAAAGCTGTACCGGATTGTGGGTCCCGCGCAGGCACCCAGCCCAGGGGAGAATTGAGAAGTGACAGGAGCTTGTCAAAGTTTGGTTGCAATCGCGAGCGAGATTAGCGCTGGGACCGGGCCTGACCCACCAGTGCACGATGTTTACAATTTGATTAATGACCGATGCTGGCTGCCACGCCGCCCGATGCTTCAATTGCCTGCGCTGGCCGGGGATCACACTCATCGGCCTGAGTTCGACAGGTCGTCTCCGACCTGTCGTTATGCGGTCATGCATGCCTCCTCCGCGAACACCAGCATGCAGGTTAAGAATCATTTCAATCGGTCACACGGCGTGGCGCGCCAGCTTCAGACCGTTTGTGAGGTCCGAAGCTCGCACGCAGCGAGATTTGGGTTAATTGGCATGCTGCAATTCCCATGTGACCTCACAATTCCAAGGCCATCTGAGCCGGGTGCTGTGTGACAAGGAGGCGCTGATGAACGTCTGTGCTCTTCGAGGACTTGACAAGTTCCCGGCTTCCCGCTGTTGGCGCCACAGCAGCGTTGGGGCGCTCGAGCCCAGAACAACCTGGATGGAGAAATGAAACCTCGGCCAGCGCAGGGCAAGACGAAGCGGGTGAAGCGGGACGGGTCGTGGCGGGAGCCGCCGGGAGTTGCTCCTCAGCAAGGACAGTAAGAGAAACAACCCGTTTGCCGGCAGGAAGAAGCACGACTGACACCCACCTGCCCCAATCCGGGCTGCAGAGAACAAAACGATCGCGTGCCCCCGAGCTTCCATTCCAATCTATCCGAGGCCATGGGCATAGATGGCTTTCTTCATCGTGATATGCCTCGGCCGATACGTCGTTTCTCGCCCGATGGCATCGCGCTCGCAGGGTACAATGCATTCAGAGCATCTCGGCAGATCGAGACAAAGCAGGGTGCATATACAAGAACGCATTGTTTGGAGAGGAATAGCGCACCCCTCCAGTCCTGCGCAGGATCCGGAGATGCTACACAGCACAAGAGTGTCAGCAGTCGAGCTGCCGCTCCCCTCGTTTCAGTTGGGCCATCATCACGAGGAGGGTTCTGGGCCCCCACGCGGTGTTTTCCAGTCGTTTAGTCATTGCTTTGATTCTCGTGACGCAGCTGCCGGGATGATAGCTCCAGGAGGACACTTCTTTATCGATATGAAGGATGCAGTTACAGGCGTACGGGCACTGGCTCCCTGCGGGCGTGGAGGCTACCCGTGGGCGCTGATTGACCCTCAACAGGGCGAGACCTTGAACAACCCAACCACGTGTGCGTGTGCTTCGGTGCGGAGGATTTCGGTGAGTGACGTTGCTCAAGGCGGCGGCGCCTTGTCCATGTAAAAACGGCGCCGTCGATGCTGGTCAACCGCCGTTTGGCGGGTTGGTGGAACCCAGCCAGCCAACACTGGGCATTCTGGCTGCGGAGGATGCGGTAATAGTCGGAGGCGCCACATGAGCCAGACTGATGGGAGGGCTGATAGGCCAAGTTGGGTCTCCAGAGGCTTGTCCCTGTTCGTTCCGCTGCAAAGCACCCAATGAGATGGGGCCTTCCCGATCAGATCGTCCGATATTCCAGAACACCGGGAATGAGCGCAAACAAGGTTGCAAGGCGCCGAATAAGAAAGCTAGGCCCTGCTGGGAAGCACGGTCGGGCGCATCCCACCACCCGCAATCAGGGTGCGCCGTAGCCAGCGGCCGCCAAAGAAATGCCGACTTTCACCCCCGGGCGTCCGCTGGTAATAACAGGGGACCACCACTTCAACAATCACATCACATCACGGCGGCACAGGTCGTAGTTCCTTCGGGGCAGGCTCAAAAATTCCTATTCAGGCGTGGAGCTCGCACTGGCCAGGGATGTGGCAGAATTTTGATCCGGAATTTCTCGAAGTCCAAATGGTCCTGCACGTGTCCTGGTCATGAGCATACTGGATTGCGACTAAGTAGGCGTGTGGTGTGTGTGTGTGTGCGCGCGCTCGCACCGACGCCTGCATGGTCCTATCAAAGTCATAATTGTGAAGAAATCAAGCCAGGTCTGAATCTAGTTGAAGCGTGCGAGTCATAATTCTGTCGTTCTGGCAAGTCTCATGCCTAACGCGGTGAAACCGACACGAAAGACTGCTGAGTGTCTCGGGTTTGTGCCTCGTTGATCGCGCTTCACGGCCGTGTGACCATGACATAAGATCGAAACAATCTATTGACTGATATTTTCCTTCCGCAAACACTGGCTCGAGCGCGGATTTGTGGGATGCAGATACGGTATTGAGCGTGGCAGCATCTGCTTGAGACAGTTTTGATAAGCAGGGCCAGAGACCAACCACACAGGTGGCCGGGCCGCGGAAGGGCTGAGCCGGTCCCTGGTCACTTACTGATGCGAGCACTGGAAAGGACATGTCTATTGCTGTGTGTCTCTGCTGTTCCTTTTTCTCCGTTCGCATACCGACGCAGTGACCCTGGCGGCGCTAGCATGGCGGATGCAATGCGCCGAGGACTCCCCTACTGACGACCCTCTGATACTGGTTGCTCGGAGGGCCGTCGTATGCAGCCGTTCATCGCGCAGGCCGATTTTCTTTTCTGATGGCATCGCGCGTAGACCATAACTGGAGTCTGTAAAGCAAGCTCCTTGCATCTTGACCGCAGCGTGTACCTGTGTCTCTGTCTGGGTGGTGTGGACCGGAATACAGTCGACTGCGTCCGAGCCGGGGGAGCAGGACAAGGTATTTTCAGGGGTGAGTTACGGGGCCAGCCTGTCGCAACCCGGCCTGCATGTACATGATGCGCCTGGAGGTTCGCGTATCAAGCGAATGTTGTTGAAAAGGTGACAGGTCAGCCGGGTGGAGATCTGGAATGCGGCGGGGAAGTGAAGAAGGACCCGGTGGATGCATGTGTGTACCACAAGATGGTGCCGCAGCCCAGAGCGCGTGGAGGAGGCCGGCCAGGGCCCCGGCGACAAATTTCAAGAACCACAGCAGTTGTTTGAGGAGTAACGACGGGGTGTTGTATGCGCATCGGGCATTCCGGAACGGACTGGTGCTTGCCGCGCGATGCAGGATGTCTGTCTGACGGGCGACTGACGAGTAAATGTTGCAACGACGAGCCCTAGGCACCATGAAAATGGGAGCACATTGGCATGGGGCGCATCACGATGCCCGAGTGACTCGATGGTAGGCCCCCCAGCATGTGTTGGCCGCATCGAGTAAACGAGTGTTATTAGGTGGTGCGTTTTCGGAGTCGAGCTCAAAACAGGCCGGCGAAATCAAGACCATCAACTCGTGAGTGATTCCTCCGACAGGCTGAGACTTGTGTGTCTTTCAGTGCGTGGTCTCTACCGTGCGCAGATGGACCTTGTGAGAGGGCGAGCACAGGGCTTGTCGTCACAGGAAGCGCGCCAGACCCTGGGCGTCAGGTCAGGCTCGGGGACTACTCATCCCTTGCTTAATTTGACCAGCATAATACGAATGCCCGACTCAGCCTCAAACGTCAAGATAGATCTAGTAGGTGGCCAGAGATGTCGTCCATTTGTGGAAACGAGCATGGGCCGGAGGATATTCCCGGGGTTCTTCCAGAGGCCAGGAGCAAGCGGAGAGGCGGCAGGAGCAGGAAAAGAGGCGCGCCAGCAGAGAGACATGCAGCTCTAGACGCTGTACGCCCGAGCCCGTTTGAGCGCCGTCTGGGTCTGGAGCGGCACAGCGGCTAGCTGGAGGACGTTGAGGTGTCGTGAGATGCATTGTGCGACGTGGACCGTCAGGCGGGGGCAACAAAGAAGATGCTGTGGCTTGCTGTCAGTCGAGTTGGGAGTATGTGGTGATACTCTGCGCTGCGATGTTGTGAAACGGTCTGGCTCGGAATCGGTTGCTTGCTCTCTTGTTTCCCCATCTCTGTCTCGTGCTGGTGATCGAGGACGGTAGAGACACCGGGCCGGCGCGCAAGACACGCTGGCCAGTGTCGAGATGCGATAAGTCGCGATGCGACACTCGATGCGATGGTATGGGCATGCGATACGATGGGATGCTATGCTATGCTATGCGCTGCGCTGCGCTGCGCTGCGATGTGATGATACACGGTGCCAACCCAGCCTCTCCACGAAGCCCTGTCGAGGGCTAATGCAAGCAATTTTAGAGTCCCCAGTCGCAGATGCCGCAATCACATCCGCTGGGAGGGGGCATGGCGTACGGAGTACTGTCGTCTGTTTTGTACACGGTACGGTGGACGTTGTACTTGCAGGCTGCCTTGGCTTGTCTGGCTTGTCACTCGCCTGCCTCGTCTGGGCACCGAGATGGGGGTTGCGTAGAGTTGCAGGACGACGTTTGTGGTCTAGCCTGCCGTGGCTGCCATGGTACTGCGTTGCTGTAGTGGGAGGTGCTTGCTTGGCTGAAGGGTGACCTCGATCAATCCAGACCAAGGATTTGATGAGCGGGTGGATGTGAGGGCGAGCGAGGGTCGATTGCGAGAGACGAGCAAGAGAGAGGGCAGGGGTGCTGAGAGGCGCAGATCAGTGGGGTGGATTACAGCAGCATGGGAGGAGGGAAGGAGGGGAGGAGGGGAGGTGTGGGCATAGCGGGAACTGGGTACAGTACAGTACAGGCTGCAGTACAGGCTGCAGTAGAGCCCCAGCGGGAGAAAAAAACACCATGGGCAAGGAACCCCAGTTGCGCGTGGAGCCGCGGTCGAGACATCGCGACTGTGGCACCCGCACTTCGCAAGCATCTGCAGTCTGGTCGAGTGCCCTCCACTTTAAGGCGTTTTAGCGCCTCCGAGAGACCCTTGTCGCCGAACCCAAGCGGCTGCCACACCTTTTTTATCGACGTCCTTCTCTGGTGTTTGCCGTGTTTGTTTGACCCGGCTGAGGGCATTTAGGGCATTTCGAGCACTTCTCTGAGAATGCCTGCGCTTCTGTGCCCCTGTCTGCTGTCCTCCCGTCTTCCTTTTTGACAGCTATCACACTGCTTGTCTGACCGTTTGACAGCGCCTGCCAACGCGGTCCTGGACGGTTGCCACGATCAGGGCCATTGCATTCTACCTGGTCTTGGTCTTGGTCTGGTCTGGTCTCGACTGGGCTGTACACGACACTACGTGTACACACATACCACTGTACATACATGCGACGAGACGAGACCAGTCTGCCCGTCTGCCAGTCTGCCCTGTCGTCCGGTTTCTCTGTTCCCCTGCCAGCAGCCAGCCAAGTTCTGCGCAGCCGGTACTGTGGTAGGCAGCTGGCTCTGCCGCTCCCCCATGACGACAGCAGCGTCTATCTCTGTCTCAGTCCCGACTCGGCTCAGCTCTTGTCTCGACCGGGTGGAGTCTCGACGGCCGAACACACACACACACGCGGAGAGAGAGAGAGAGCTGGGGTGCTTCCATTCCAACCCCCCAAGGCTCGTGGCACGCTTCTCTCCCGCTTCTCTCGAGTCTCCTTCCTCATCCGCAATCCCTCATTCGTCATCGTCATCAGCACATGTCTGTCTGTCGTCAATGCTCCGTGGTCCATGGCCCATGGCCCATGTTGAGCAACCCCCATGCTCGGTCATGGAAGGTCGGCTAGGCAGGGAAATCTCGCAGCTACCCAAGCTACACTAGATCATGCATCCTCGCGAGGGTCGAGGGTGCCCTGTGCCCTGTGCCCCTTGGCCCCTGTGGCTCTGAGCAGCTCTGAGCGCAGCCTGTCTGCCGAAGCCTTACCCTCAGCTCCATCGGGGCCACATCCCGGTCAGCCTTCACACCACATCGCCGCCTAGTTGAAACTATCCCTGCCCAACGACCAAGCCTGCCTGAGCTGCCCAGCGGCAGAGGAAGCACCAGTGGTGGGGGTGGCTACCCTCATCGCCAAAATACGGTAGCCATGTGTGTGATGAGTGGGTGCGCGTTGGGTGTCAGTGTGCGTGCTGCTGCTGCTGCTACTCCTCCTCCTGCTGTGTTTGCTCAGGGTACCCTCCGGCGTGCCACGGTACAATGGTACTTAGACCCTTCCCAAGCCTCTTCTCCTTCTCCTCTACCCCCGGTCTACACTACTACCACCCTTTCATGTACACATGTATGCATGCGCCTGTGTGTTTGTACTTGTGCGTCTGTGTCTATGTACAGCAGCAGAGAGCAGGGGGGGAGGGGTGTGTTCCAGGGTAGGGGCCCGGGTGGTGGACTTTTGCCCAAGTGTGTGCAAGGTACTCGACCACCCCGGCCCCAGTGTCCCATCGTCCAGGGCCCTGTGGGGAGCCCATATATCATCATGTATGTCTGGTTGCTTGTATCTAAGTACAGTAGACTATGTATGTGACAGGCGTCCCAATCTCTCCTGCACGAGCCAGAGATCTCCGAGTGCCATGCCATTTACCATCGCTCGGATATCCCAGATCTAAACGTCCCGCAGTGCCGCACCCTGGCTGCACATCACACACCCATCCACCTTCTGTTCCACCCTGACTATATCAAATACCTTCTTTCTCCTCCTCGGCCCCTCCCAGACATCATCAAGCCTCCCGTGTGTGCTTCTTTCTTCTGCCCACAACAGGACAATACACCACGGTCCCTCCTGCTCATCAACCTGCCCACGCTGCCCGTCATCAACTCTCCTGCCAGCTCGGTATTTTCGTCCACATCGATTCTCACATCTTCGTATTCGTCTCCACGCCTATACACATTCAAACCTGCCACCTTCCTACACCTGCGCGGGCTGCCTGACCCTCACACTGCCCCCTTCACGGACAGACACCACCGAGTCGACAGGACATACGGCATTGAACATACTGTCTTGCCAGCCAGCGGCCGGCCCGAGCAGCTGAGACTGTTTCTGTCAACCCGCGGCAAGGTTCCTGCTCCATCAAAGCAGGATCCAACCTCTGAGTAGCAATGGCACCTTACCAACCACACCCTGCTTCCCACAGCTGGGACCAGCGCTGGCCTCAACACCAGGCTGGCTCAGACTATGTGATGATGAACGACATGGTTGGCTATGACACAAGGTCACTCCAGTCCTCGGCGCCTCTGCAACGGCCCATCATGGCTCCGCAGTACGTCATGGGAAACTCGTACGGAGACAGCCCGGTGACACCAATGTCGGCTTCGAACTATCCAGGCCATTCCCAGTTCGGAGACTACAGCTCCTATAGCCAGCCGTCACCTTCGTTGACCTCTCCTTTCCAACAACAACCCGACCGATTCGCGCACCGACCCATGGCACCGCCAACACCACCGCTTGACTCGGACAGCCATTCCATCTACTCAAGGGACGGCCAGACAGCATACAGCTCTAGAGACACGAGCCGGAGGTCTTCTACAAAGCCAGTGACTGTTGTCAAGCAAGAAGAACCTAATGCCCCAAGGACGCCAAAGACCATCGAACCCTTCAAAAAGGAGGATGGCTCACTTCAATGGGAATCCAAGGAGAAGTTCGATTGCCTCCTGCGAATGATCCCAAAGGCTCTGAAACTGGAGGATCCTAAGGACCAGCAGCAGGTTCCAGAGCCCAGCAACGTCGTCAACGTCAACAACACGGCGAGTTTGGCAATGAAGCAGGTACGAGGTTACCCCAACCCGGTCGATAGCTCCGGGCTTGATGCTCACCGTGAACTTGCTAGGAACCCGGGGCCAAAGCGCCAGTCAAGAAGTACAAGTGCGAATTTGCGGGCTGCAATCGGAGCTTTGCTCAGAAGGCTCCTTGGAAAACACATATGGACACTCACAGAGGAGTCAAGACACACGTGAGTTCAGTATCCGATGCCAGCTTTCCAAAACTATCATCACTAATTGGTCGCCAATAGCAATGTGATATTTGTGGTATTTGGGTTTCCCAGGCAGGGAATCTTCAGGTATGTTCTTCACCTACCACTATAATGTGGCAACAAAAGCGCAGCGGAAATCGCAGGACACGTTATCTGACAATACCTTACAGACACACAAGCGTTGCCACACAGACGAGAAGCCGTTTGCATGCGGAGTATGTGGGAAATTGTTCAAGCAAAGAGGAAACGTCAAGCCTCATATCGAGAATGTCCACGAGAAGAAGAACAAATCAGTCTGCAACTTCCCTCGCTGCGGCAAGAACTTCACGACTATTGGGAATTTGAAGGTCGGTGCCAGACTCCTGCAAGGATGGAGCACATTCCCCTTGACGTTGTATTTTCCTGTCCCATGTCACTAATCATCGAAATCGCCTCGAGCAGAATCACATAGGCAAGGTTCACAAAGCAGTCCTCGAAGAGTTGGTCTACAAGATGGAACACAACGAAGAGCTTGAAGACAGCTGGCTCAAGCTTTTCCAGGAATACTGCGTGATTTTCAAGAATAGCAACAAGGGCATCAAGGGCCGAGGTCACAAGGATGCGAAGACACTGAAGCACGAACAGATGTCGGTCAGGACCAGGATCAATCCGAGGCGAGAGGCGACTCAGCAGATGACACCCGTGAGTCCTGAGCCAATTCATGTTGGTGATGTCGCCCACAATAGGTCGCAATATTACGACCATCATCAGCCGGCTCAACCACCATTCCACGGTCTTCCCCTGCCCGCACAACAACAGCCTCAGCCGCAATTCCATGGTCTGCCACTGCCTGCTCAGCAGCAGCAACAACAACACTATCCGACTCCTCAGTACACGCCCATGTCGACGCATCAGACGCAGAGCCCGCCCTACCATACCCTACCTCAGCCTATGGGTAACAATATGGGATGGCCAACACAATACCAATAGACGTACAAGCCTCCTGCCCCGACAAGCTTGAACAAGTACAGACATCGCATTTCACGGGGCGTTCCTGAGTGGGCAAAGAACAGATGCATGGGCACGACGGTTTACACGGATTTACGGACATGAATGAAGCAATGGTGCAATGCGCACCCGGATGATTTAACATCAACAATAACACAACAACAACGGCGTCGGGAAACCAGGTGGTGTAGATAAAAACCAAAACGGCACAAATCGGACAAAAGGGAACGGACCGGAACGGATACTCACGAACCAAGGCATTACATACATTCCGGTGCTGGGCGTTTCACAACATGACTTATCAGAGTTATACCAGGAACGAGGGAAGATCAAAAAGTGAGTTGGGCAAAGGAAAACCATCAGGAACGGCATTTCACGCACAAGCCCCGGCTACTAGGCCAGGCCGGCGTAACAAAGTGGGATCATCTTTTCCTTCTGCTCTGGAGCGGCTGCTTAACCATGATCTATCTCTCTACGCAACTTAAGTTTCAATTCTGCATTTTTCTTTTCTGCTACTCTTCCAACACATCCACACAGCATGTACAACAGTGCTCACCCCTCACACTGGAGGGGGGGCCTGCATTCAAACCATCATGTACACTCTAGCGAGGCATTGTAGCCTCTTTTCATCAAGATTTTGGTCTGTCTCCTTTTCTGTTTCTACTTTTCTGATCTGGGTTTCTCATGTCTGTTTTGCTATATTCTTCCAACGACCTCTGGCGACTCGATACCAACATCATTATGACATGATTGCCATCTATATACAGCACATACATGGGGAAAGGGAGCGAGCGGGGTTTACACAAAAATCCGGAGTGAGAAAGGCGGGGGGGGGAGGCGTTAACCAAAGGTCATCGCGCCGGTGTGTTCCCTTGGATGGATGTTGGCGGGGACGGAGACCCCGAGAGACACGCATTGTTGGGCGTTCCAGCTACTCTGCGGCAACGAGTATAGCGGAAAGCCGCGTTGTCAATACTGTGTAATGTATCTTGTCATGAGAATTGACGAAGGGACCTCGAGTCCAGACTATTGAGCCAAATGGCTGCCAGAAAATTGATCAATGTGCAACTTAATTGAAACAAACGTGAAAGGATCGTACTAATGGGCCTGATACCAAGCGCCAACCCCAAGAACGGCATGTCTGAGAGATTTGGAGATCAAAAACATCCTCATGCCTGCGATGACGGGCACCTGATCAAAGTAGATTGCTCCTCTTAGAACCAGTTTGTAGGGTCTGCCTATAACAATTTCTTGCTACCCTGGGATCTGGTTATGAAACACATGTCATTATTGCTAGTTGCCCATTTCTTGCAAGACCCAGGAGCTGGCCGGGTTCCATGATGGGCTCTCAGGAGTCTAGAGTAATCTCACACAATTCCTATCAGCACTCAAATGATCTGATCCAGATCAGCCCAGCACTCAATAGGCGCGCTGCCATGGGAACTATTACATCCACCAGGATGTATGTCTCGCTCCTATGCTCCCGCCTACTACCAACATGGAAAGTCTGCAACTAGGTAAAGAGAAAGTGAGAAGAGCACAGCAGCGCAAGCTCTTCACTCCCTTAATCCCCAGAGAACAAAAACACAGCCAGCAAGCCAGAAGCCACCCAGCCCAGCCCAGCCCAGCCCAAGGCGCAAAATTACGTCGGAGAGACAGCATTTTGCATGGCCCCCAGGCAGCCTAAATCTGCCAATCTCAGATACGCGAGGTGTGGGGGACTGGTCGGCTGCGTCCGTGCAAGGTGACAGATCGAAGGGGGTTTGGCCAGGTGGGCGCGGCACTCCGTACGATACAGGCGCCCGACACGCCCACACCCACACCCACACCCACGCACAGGAGGAAGGATTCCCCCGTCCTGTGCCTGTTGCTTCCCCGGTTTTCTGACCACCCACACCTTGGGCACCCGTCCAGCCCCTAGCCGCCCAGCCCAGCAACCTAACACACCCAACACGCCCGGAACCCAACCACGCCTCACTACTACCTACCAACCTCTGCCACTTTTCCTGTGGCTTTGACGTGCAATTACCGTGCAAGCAAGGCACACCGTTGCAAAAAGGCCAACCGGTGTGCCCTGTCCACGTTTCCTTGCCCCTGCGCGATGATGCGATTTGCGGGAAAAGATTCGTTTCCTTGTCACACAAATTCGGAATGATTTACGTGTGGGTGTTTGTATGTGTGTGTGAGCGCCCCATGTTGAGAGGGACTTCCGGACCGGAACGGCGCCAAGATGGATTTGTGATGGCAAACATCTTAGGTGTTCTCAAGTACTGTCGATGGATTTCCCTATCTGATACCTCGAAGAAGATCCCGGCGGAATCGCGGCAAGAAAACGATTTCGGACAACACACACACACACACAAGACCTGCGTGCGGTGACACAAGCTATCGGCCCCGTATAGATAGACTGTCTAGACTGTGTATACGTACCTCGTGTATCTAGTTACCTCGTGGACTGGTGGTACGTGCGTGTGTTTGTACCACGAAGCACAACACGTTCATTCTATAGGGCCAGTTGGCCAAGATCGGCAAAGACGCCTGTCTGCAAGATTGATTTGCGATGAGGCAGGTAGGTGATATGATTGATGGGCACCAGGGGGGAGGGGTGTGTATTTCCAAACGAGGTGCAACGGGATTGGCCGTCCAGCTCGCACAAGGAGACATGTGGACTCAATACTTGTAGTACATGCTCTTCCTCGAGTCTTTACAAAAAGAAGTATATGATACCCGTTCGCAGGAAATTCGAAAGCAGCCAATAGACCAAGCCTGTCTGCATTTCCTGCTGCTGCTGCTGCTGCCATATATGCTGTTTCGCTTGCCCGCCTAATCTGAACTCCGTGCATCAGGTAATGTACATCACTGTCTCCACTGCAGGACATGGGGGGAGGGAAGGGTAGAAGCGAGCAAACAAGAAACAATAATTCTGCAAGCCTGTCATGTCGACATTGTAAGAGGAAGGGAAAGCAAAAAAAGGGGGGCAAGGGTTCTTCGAGAAGCCTGTCTCTCTCCTTCACCGCCCGTCAGGAACACATAGGCCAAGAAATGGGGGCGGCGGGAGGGGAGGACAAAACGATTATCCAGAACTGCAAGATCTGAAAAGCAAACTGCAGCAAAAAGTTACCGTCATGCAATGCGGGCGCATCGCTGGTGAAAACGACAGCGCACACACACAGTTCGTGGCGGCGGCGGCCTGTCGTGAGGCCTACGGGGGGAGACACAAACCATGCAAGTCTCACCGCCGCGCTCGACAGAAGGTATTTTAGACTGTATACTCAAGTTTGGAACGTACAGATGTATGGGCGTGTCTGCAAGATCACGAGTCCCCGGGCCGGTCGGTACACATCGATTTTCAGGAACCTCAAACCATGATGCTTGCCCGCAGTAGCAACAGTGACAAGAGCCCAGAGCAGACAGGCAGTCTCTGCGCAGGGGAGAGAGAGAATACGACAAAAGTTCAAAAATAGAACGCCAACCTGAAAGTCAGACATACATATCTACACACATACATACCATACATGAGGAGACAACCAGACTACCCCATAACATACTTAGTCTATATCCAACCTAATTGGGCCCAGACACGCCCACAAGCCAGGATCTGCGCGGGGAATTAGACAACCGCCACCGGGATAAAGACCTCGTCTATCTCGGAAGGGCGGAGCAGTGTGGACACGAACAGCAGGGCCGGGCCAGGCCGCGAGATTGAAGGAGGTCCCCCGGCAGCTGCAAAGCCCACGGACAATATGCTGCCCTGCCTGTAGTATACTTGGGCAGGCTTTGGGCCGCATCAGCAACAAGCATGGCCCCACTCAAAATCACCCCTGGGCCCCAGCACTTACATGTACATACATCAAATGACATATACACACACCCAAGCCCCACATATACACCACACAAAAGCTCCGCGACCGCAACGTCACGACACCTCCCCAAGCGCCCCCGGTGACGGAGGGCTGGGCTGGGCTGGAACTGGGAACTGAAGCTGGCTGGGTCGATCCGGGGAAATTCACTTGATTCAGAATCGGCCGGTAACCTCCGCTCACGGGCCCCCTCCCCCGGTGGCCTGACCTGCATGCATGCAATGCAAAAAATCCAGGCTAACACGCACACCCGGGATCCCGGCCCCAACACAACAAGCCACGAGAAGAAGGGGGAAAAAGAAAAAAATCCCACACCCCCAACCCGCACACCCCAGTTGCCGTCTCGTCCCCCGGAGAGAGAGGTGTGTGTAATGATGATAGACCAATATGCTCTCGAGCCTCCTGCCCTGTCTCTCGGGGACCTGGCCTGGGGTGCGGGGGACCTTCTGAGACGCGGGCTGGGGTGTGGTGGGTGGCCCACCCCCTTTGCGCCCAGATACGAAGAGATGACGGGCGAAACGCCCAACCCCTCCCTCTTGCCCATCATCAGCCTTAGCCGCATCGGGCCCTCCCCACCGGCCCGCCCCCGTAGAGCTTAGGAGCTCCGTCGCCTTGCATCAGATAACGGGGGAGGCAGATACTGCACGGCGGTCTCCAGCCCTCTCTCGACGGCCGAGACAAGAATGGGGGTGGGAAGCTGAGGGGACTTGTTCTCTCTGAGCAGCAGGCATCATCGCTGGGCCGGACTGAGCCACCCACTTGACGCCACGGCTGTAGATTCTGGTAGAAAACAGTTTGGTTGGGTTGTAGGGCCCAGAGAGTGAGAAGGAAGAAAGGGGGGGGGGGATCGGGAGGCTTGTCTCCCCAAGCAAGCATCCCCATGTGCCCTGGCTGCCGTTAGACGAGAGAGGCCAGAGAGAAGGAATGGAAATCACGATCCCCCGCGTAAAGCGTCGTACTTCCGAATCTATCCCTCAGCCCAGCCAGGCCGAGATAGCCGTCCCCTCGCATCGGGTCTTTCATTGTCTTCCACGTACGTACGCATCCACACGCACCCACGCAGGACGCACATACACACACATACAGACTCTCTCTCTCTCTGTCTCTCTCTGTCTCTCTCCATCTCTCCCACACACTCTCTACGGAGGCTTGCGCCCGGGCTTGCTTCCGCAGCCCTTCTAGCCCCCGTGCAGGGTCGACACAAACAGGATGTTGTCACCGCTCTGGACCTCGTACGACTCCTCGCCCTCTAGCTCCCAGTCGGCGTCGTTGATCAAAACAAGGATTCCCGGGCGGCTGGAGGGGGAGATTAGCCAAAAGGGCTTGAGCGTCAGTCCCTCTCTCTTGTTGTGTGCGCGCGTGCATTGGAGGGTGTAGACGCATCATAAAAAACGCCTTGCAAGTGTAGAGTGGCGAAAACAAGGAGGGAAAATGAACGAGACATATGAACAAGCTGTCAGGGCAGCCAGCCCCCCCAGCGAGTATCATCGCCCGCTGAAAGGTAGGGAATTGGTAGGGATCGCGCAGAAGTACGTACATGTGGCCATCTAGCACGAAGAGCTCTTTCCTGCTGTCCTTCATGACGTGCTGGCAGAGGTAGTCGATGAGATAGGCGATGGTGACGGGCTTGCTGTCCTTTCCATTGGCGGGGATGGCGAGCTTGTGTTGGCGTTGGTCCGAGAAGAGCATCTCGAGGCCACCCCTGAGCTAGGTCAGTACAGGTCTTTCCCCCTTCTTTGCCCCTGATTTTGGTCTCTCTGCACGGCTTGGTGTTTGTTGTTCCTGTGTTCGCCACCGGGCCTCTTTTAATCACTGAGACGGAACGCCTCATGATCGAGGAGATCATAAGACACCGTACGGTGGCATCGGGCAGTGGGCTCATCTCCCACGAGACACCAGGGAATTAATTGACCACCTTGGGTCGTCCCGATCATTTGTCTCCCCTGACACACTTCTTGCGGTGTGTAGCTTCCCAATCTGCCCTTTTGTCGGTGTCACCCTTGGGGTTACATCCCGTCGCCATGGAAAACAGCATGCGATTGTGGCATGGTCTTTTTGCAAACACTATGGTTGGTGGCTTCTGCCATGGGTGCCCCCAGACGGCGGAGTGGTTGGTGGAGTGGCGGATTGACAACGGCTTAGGAGCAGCAAAAGAGCAGCAGCAACTCACGAGAACTCAACGGTGATGGACACCATTGGGGTTTCCTTCTCAGCAGTCGCCTCGGCCATCGTGGACAAAGGACAAGCAGTCGCCCTTGAATACGCAGTAGTCGTTTTGCGTAGGATGGTCGGTGCACAGTCTTTTTGCGGCTCTGCGGGCGTCAAGTGGTAGCGAAAGTTTATTTTTTGAGTCGGGTCAGGGCTTTGATGCACACTGTATAGGCGACGAAGCTGGGGTGCTGGGCTGACAGGGAATGGGCACAGTGCGGGTTGGGGGCACAGTGTTGTCAAAATTTGGAGTCCCAAACCATCGCCAACAGCCTCACTCACCAAAGATCAAGCTGCAGTGAGGATACAGTATAGACAAAACACAGTTGTCATGCGAAATACCCACTGGTTGTGTCTAAGATATCTCATTGCAATTCACGGTGCATCGCCAGAGAAACAGCGACCGAAAATACCACTGCCCAGACCCTGAACGACACTGCAGCATCGTCTAAAAAGAAGTGCCCCACTGCCTGCGATTCCTGCCTTACACACACATCTTATCATGTGCCCGAGACCATGACTTATTACTCGATAGGCGCCAACCGCCAGACAGCAGCTTCAGACTGGGCTGACTGCTACGGCGGCGTCGTGGCATTCGGCGCAGATGTCAACCTCGCCCTATGGCGTCCCAAAGACCAGAAAGTCTGGCACCCCAGGACCCCTGGCCACAAGGAGCTGGTCAAGGCTGTCAAGTTCCTGCCCGCTCGTGCAGATGATAAGTCCTCTTACATGGTCAGCGGTGGCGACGACAAGTGCGTCAAGCTGTGGAGGCTTGACCATGCCAGTGGGGAGGTCGACTGCGTCCAGACCGTTGAGGACCACACGGCCGCGGTGAACTGCATCGCAAGCTTGAAGCCGGGCTGGACTGGGAAGGCGGATACAGGGTCTCTGTTCGTCACTGGTGCGGCCGATGCGACAGTGAAGGTCTGGGCCTTCGACGGGACAGAAATCAGGGTCCTGCAGACCATCAAACTGGCGCCCAGATACCTCCCCTTGGCCCTCGCCGTGAGCCCGCTGGGGAGCGGCAGCAGTACATACATGGTCGCCTCCGCAGGGACCAAAGACACCATCCAGATATTCACCGGGACATTCAGCCAGGACCGCTCCGACTTTCGTCTCCAGGCGACCCTGTCCGGCCACGAGGGCTGGATACGCTCCCTCGATCTCACCCCCGAGGCCCCAGACAGCCCAGATGGCGACCTCCTCCTGGCTTCAGCAAGCCAGGACAAGTACGTGCGCCTCTGGCGTGTCCACCAGGGCAGCGAGCTCCCGGCCCAGGCGGCCACCGCTTCAGACCCCACCGTCGGGGCATACCTCCCGGGGCGGTCACCCAGCAACAAGGCCTACCGGTTCCGGGCCCAGGACGATGCTGACTACTCGGTTACGTTCGAGGCGTTGCTGTTCAACCACGACGACTGGATATACAGCGCGCGGTGGAACCGCAGCGACCAGGGTGCCCTGCGGCTCCTATCCGCCTCGGCAGACAACTCCCTGGTCATCTGGGAGTGCGACGCCGACTCAGGCATCTGGGTGCCGGATGTGCGGTTGGGCGAGATATCCAGGGAGAAGGGCGCTACCACGGCCACGGGAAGCATCGGCGGCTTCTGGACGGGCTTGTGGTCGCCGGACGGGCGCTCCATCCTCACCCTCGGGCGGACGGGCTCCTGGAGGCGCTGGGACTGGGACCCTCAGGGCGCCACCTGGGACCAAGGGGTCGCGGTGTCGGGCCACACCCGGGCCGTCACGGGGCTTGCGTGGTCCCCCTCGGGCGACTACCTGCTGTCCACGAGCTCAGACCAGACGACGCGCCTGCACGCGCGATGGACCGAGGACGGCCGCTGGTACGAGATGGCGCGCCCGCAGATCCACGGCTACGACCTGAACTGCGTCGACGCGCTGGGCGAGTCGCTCTTCGTGTCCGGCGCCGATGAGAAGCTCATGCGCGTCTTCAAGAAGCCTAGGGCCGTGGCAAAGATGCTGCGCGCGGTGGCGGGCATCGGTCCACAGGGTGAGGCGGGCCAGGAGGCAGACGACTCCATGCCCGAGGCGGCCAACATGCCAGTGCTAGGGCTGTCCAACAAGGCGACGGTTGAGGCCGAGGACGACGACGCTGCGGCCGCGGAGGCGGCAGCCGTGAATCCGGAACAAGACCGCAGCGCCATCGACCCAGCGAGCATCGTGCGCCGGTCCGCGCTGGACGGGGCGCACCCGCCGCTGGAGGAGTCGCTGTCGCGGCACACGCTGTGGCCCGAGGTCGAGAAGCTGTATGGGCACGGCTATGAGATCAGCTGCCTGGCTGCGAGCCACGACGGGCGGCTCGTGGCGAGCGCCTGCCGTGCGTCGTCGCTGAACCACGCCGTCATCCGTATCTTCGAGACGGAACGCTGGACGGAGCTGCGGCCACCGCTCGCCTGCCACACCTCGACCGTCTTCCGGCTGCGGTTCAGTGCTGATGACAAGTTCCTGCTGAGCGTGGGCAAGGACAGGCGCTGGGCTGTCTTCCGAAGGAGGGATGGCGAGGAACAGGCCTCGGGCATGGGCTACGAGGAGTTCCAGAACGATGATAAAGGCCACAAGAGAATGGTCCTTGACGCGGCTTGGGGTCCATTGATGCCGAACTGCCCAGGTCGGAGGTTCTTTGCCACTGCTAGCAGGGACAAGTCCTTCATCGTGTGGGCCACGGCAAAGAGCGGCAGTGACTCTGCAGACGCCGAAGAAGGGGCAGAGAAATTCCAAAAGCTACAGAGTGTGTCCCTAGAGGATCCCATTACAGCAGTCGACTTCCTGCCCCGACCATACCAAGGCAAATATGCCGTGCTAGCTGTCGGCACGGAGAAAGGACATGTGCGCACATATCTCTGGGACGTCCTTGAAGGCTCTGGGGCACCGTTCGCACCGCGGCCCTCGGGCGAGCAACTTACGCTGTAAGTACCTTGTGCCCGATCTGCGACACATTTTCACACTGCAACCCTTACACACACGAGTATCTTGATTCCTTCGCTCATGCCCTTCCAATTCTTTCAATGGACGATTACTGACAAGCAAACCTGCAGACTTGAACTCACCAAGCCTATCCGGCAGCTCGCGTGGCGGCCAGGCCAGGAGGGGACGGCTGAGCTCGCCGTAGCCGGTGAGGACGGCTCGGTGAGGATATGTAGCATAGATATCAAAGTGCCGCAAGGGGCGTAAGAGCCGGGCAGTCGGGCTCTGTGTTTACTTATGTGGAGTCGTTGCTCGCGAACCCTGGGCAGATAGATAGGGTGGAGCGCGATGAAGGCCTGGCATATTCAGATAGAGCAATACCAGGACGGGTCCAAGAGGTAGCCGGGCCAATTGAGGACCAGCAAGCAGTTGTGGAAACAAGGCCATTCATTGCCTACAGCATCAAGCGAGCAGTGAGCACACTTTTGATTGAGAACTCGAGGCCAAACCTTGTTCAAGCCGATTGACACACTCTGGAAAGCCCTTCAAGACCAGAGATTAAGAGCACTGTAGCTTTCCTTTCATAATGGCCTTGAGACCACGGTCTAAACATTAAGTAACGTATCTATATCATGCCATGCAATGCCATGCAGAATTGTAATCCGCTCTAGCTTTATATATCGTATTCGTGAGATACATCCAGAAGGGGATTCACGGCTTGAGTCCATCTCTCTCACGGAACATCAAACCAAGTCCGGGGATTCGACATGGGCGAGCCATGTTCTTTCCCACGCGTTAGCTGCTTCTCAAGAATCAAGATGGTAGGCGAGCCCCGACCATCCCTATCAAGTAATCGATGAAGCCTAGGTGGCCCGGTGAAGCCCCATATACACGCCCGCAAGCCACCCGCGGGCAAAAAGCAGAACCCGACCAAAGTGCTCTTCACGCACGCACCCAAACACAAGAAGCGAAGCCCCCCTACAGCTCCGCCCTGGCTGCCCCGGCCCCCTCGGCAAACGCCTGCGCCATCTCGGTGGCGATCGCCTTGGCGGCGGGCGTCGTGGTGGCAGCAGCCGCGGCACCGGCGGCCTTCTCGGCGAGGGAGCGGGCCGTCTCGCGGGCGGCCTCGACGGCCGAGTCGCCGTGGATGTAGAACCAGGCGCGGCCCGCGAGGAACATGATGTGGTGGGGCAGGTAGAGGATCGTGGCGATGGCGGTCAGGGAAAAGAGGAGGAAGACGAAGGACCCTGTTTCCGGTGTGTGTGGTTAGCGTGGGGGGAACATGATCAAGGGGCAGACGAATGGATAGATGGAGGCCGGAAGCCGGAGGAGGGAACATTTCATCGGGTGATCGAGGGAAGAGGCGGACGTACAGAAGATGAACTTTTCCAGCGGCGTGAAGATGTAGACGCTAAACGTCACCTCCACTTGGTAGAGCTTCAACGAGAGCCACTTCGTGAGGGACTGGAAAGGCGAGACGGAGGAGGAGGATGAAGATTGTGATGGGGCCATGGTCGTCGAATTGGTGGTCTTGCGACTGCCGGTGTGCGCGGTGTTTGCTGCGGATGTCGTGGATTGAGAGGCAGTGGCGGTAGATGAAGAAGCAGTTCTGGTCCGGCGGGTATTGCGAATTGCGATACGGCGGCGGTAGACAGAGGACAATAAGTCGAGGGTGCAGTCGTCGAGTGAAGAGTCCTAGTAATTACACATCGTCGGGTTGTGGTCTGCCAGCGGTCGAATGTCAGGATTGGAAAGAGGATCGACGATCGAAATGGTTGGCTGTTGGGATTCTGATTCTCGATTTCCACTCGGGCAAAACAGCAGGACAACCGGTGACGAAGCAGATAGTCTAGAAGGAAAGTCTATTCTGTCCAGGTCGATCGATTGCGCATGGAAGTGAGAGTGATGGCAAGCCTCGCATTGAAAGCAAAATGTCCCCTGGACCCGGCTCATTCCCAAATTCCAATGCACCCAACCCAAAGGGCCGTAATCAAAAAGGGACGCGAGCCGGGGTGTCCGTGGTCGCGCCCGCCCCAGCGGGTTCTCTTCCTGACTGGCCACGCTTGCTTGCTGCCAACGCGACCCCTGTCGGCCTCGACTACCCTCCCACCATCTATCTATCTCACAGTACCACAGTTACGTCGTCCGCCAGTTCCCAGAGTCCCCACCGTGCCGGGCCGAGCCCAGTCGCCGGACACCCACCACCCACACTCGCTGCCTCTGGCGGGCCCGTTACCGACCGCAACACCAGCTTCGTCCGCCGCTACTGCCTGTATAGCTGCATAGCTGTACGATGCCGTCCAGGGGACAGGACTGCCCAGCCAAGCAATGTGGTGGATGAAGGCTCTCGGCCCCGCCGGCTTCGCAGTGCGCAATAGCAGCAGCCATGGTAGCCTCTTATGTCCATACACAATAGCGGGAGGACGCAGCAGCAGCAGCAGCAGCGTCCTTATCACTGCAGCTGCCGCCCCCTTCTCGACAACATACCCGGCCAGCAAGGCCGCAACCCGGTACCCACCCCGGCCCAAGCCGCCGCCGGAGCACGAGTTCACCGAGGTGTACCTCAAGGGCACCGGACCGGGCGGCCAGAAGATTGTATGTTCCCATAATTCATCCATGCATGTCGCTAGTCGTCTATCCCTTTTCTCCCAAGAAATCAATTGCCAAGCTACTCAGCTTCTAATACGTCTCTCTTCAAAAAATACAGAACAAAACAAACTCCGCCGTCCAGCTCAAGCACATCCCCACCGGCATAGTGGTCAAGTGCCAGGACACGCGCTCCCGCGAGCAGAACCGCAAGCTGGCCCGCGAGCATCTGGCCGAGAAGATCGACGACCTGCTCAACGGCGACCAGAGCCGCTCCGCCATCGTGGCCAGGCTCAAGGCGGCCAAGAAGTCCAGCGCCGCCAAGAAGAGCAGGAGGAAGCATCGCGATGCTGCCGGAGGGAAAGAGCAAGGCGAGGAAGATGAGGTGGACGACGACGAGGTCTCAAATGGAGAAGAGGCGGAACGCGAGCCTGTACCTAATCACCGACCGAAAAAGATCAAGATCCAGGAAATCAGGGTCTGATCGTGGTAGTGCCTACTTGTTGAATTATCCTGCACAGGATAGTGAGCATAGAAGTACCAGAAATGCCAGATAGAAAGGGCTTGACTCTCCCCACACACTACTTGTCGTCACACGGGCAATTGGTTTCCTAGCAGGTGGGTAATCTTCACTGTATTGCTCTAAAAACACCTCGACCTCTGCTCATGGCACCACGAAGGGACTATTTCAATCCATATGGGGCAGGAAAACAATAAAGGGGTTTTGATCAGCCTCGATTGTACGTTGTTGTTCGCCCCTCTATGCACAACCAATTAAGAAACCAAAGGCCATCGTTTTCCGCCACCGGGACAGCCGGGGCGCCACCCAACTGTCAACCATGACCAAAACTTTTCGTAAGTATGAGACACGAGTAGCGCGCGAGCGCATCGTGGGCTCTGCATCTTGGCCGACCCGGTCGAGACATTCACAGGCTCGGGATCGGCTGGTCTTCGTCGTCTTGAGTTGCTGCCGCAGGTGTTAGCCGCATTGCATGTGGCGGGGCGGACCGGCTGTGGCGCGCCAACCGGAAGGGGGTAGTAGAGCTTACCTTAGAAGCACTTGCGGTGAACGATCGAGGGACCGCTCTCGTCGTACTCCTGCTTGGAGATCCACATCTGCTGGAAGGTGGACAGCGAGGCCAGAATGGAACCACCGATCCAGACGGAGTACTTTCGCTCGGGGGGAGCGATGATCTTGACCTTCATGGAGGATGGCGCAAGAGCAGTGATCTCCTTCTGCATACGGTCGGACAGACCGGGGTACATGGTGGTACCACCAGACTAGGGGTGTTTGTTAGCACGTGCTTCCAAGGGCCCACAATTATTATCCAAAGGGTCTCTCAAAACATACCATGACAATGTTGCCGTACAGGTCCTTACGGACATCGACATCACACTTCATGATGGAGTTGAAGGTGGTGACGTGGATGCCACCGCTCTCAAGACCCAGCACAGAAGGCTGGAACAGAGCCTCGGGAGCACGGAAACGCTCGTTTCCGATGGTGATGACCTGACCGTCGGGAAGCTCGTAGGACTTCTCGAGGCTGGAGGACTGGGCAGCGGTCTGGATCTCCTGCTCGAAGTCGAGGGCGACGTAGCAGAGCTTCTCCTTGATGTCACGGACGATTTCTCGCTCGGCGGTGGTGGAGAAGGAGTAACCACGCTCGGCCAGGATCTTCATCAGGTAGTCGGTCAAGTCACGACCAGCCATGTCGACACGGGCAATGGCGTGGGGCAGAGCGAAACCCTCGTAGATGGGGACAACGTGGGTGACACCATCACCGGAGTCGAGCACGATACCGGTGGTACGACCGGAGGCGTACAGGGACAGGACGGCCTGGATGGAGACGTAGAAGGCGGGGGCGTTGAAGGTCTCGAAGACAATCTGGGTCATCTTCTCACGGTTGGACTTGGGGTTGATGGGGGCCTCAGTCAGGAGGACCGGGTGCTCCTCAGGAGCGACACGGAGCTCGTTGTAGAAGGTGTGGTGCCAGATCTTCTCCATGTCGTCCCAGTTGGTGACGACACCGTGCTCAATGGGGTATCGCAGGGTCAGGATACCACGCTTGGACTGAGCCTCATCACCGACATAGGAGTCCTTCTGACCCATGCCAATCATGATACTGCGGGTTTCACATTAGAACCGGATCGAGTGGTTTTAGTTATTTCCGAGGAGGATATTTACCCATGGTGGCGAGGACGACCGACAATGGAAGCTGGCCAATTTGTTAGTCTCCGTGTTTCCTGCGGGCGTTGCGCCGTTGGTCTCGCCGCCGTGGGCAGCGGGAGGCGGGCGAGGCCTGACAAGGGCGAGCGGGGTTGACTTACGGAAAACAGCTCGAGGAGCATCGTCACCGGCGAAACCGGCCTTGCACATACCCGAACTGCACTCAGGTTAGTTTATTACGTTCTCGAGCTCGCCAGGAATCGACGCTGTCGATGCGATTGCGCTGGGACGATGGCGTCTGCAGCTCGCATGCCCTCTTGGGAGATGTCGGTGAGGGCCATCAGCCGAGAGGGGGCGATTTGGGGGTTGGCAGCCGGTCTTACCCATTGTCGATGACGAGAGCTGCAACTTCTTCTGCAGGTTGGGAAATAAATGTCAGCGATGCTCGAGCAGGTGAGGGTGAATTGCCTCATGATGGCCTCGACCTGTCACGGCCACTGCAGGTTGTGGTTGTGGCAGCGGCAGCGACAGTCGGGCGCTGGGTTGCGCAGTGCGCGGGCAACGAGGAGCAGCAGCAAGACAAAGACGTGGCCAACTTACCCTCCATGGTGACAGATTACGTAGTAAAAAGAGTGGTAGTGTGGGAATTAGGGACTCGAGATAAAGACGAGGAAGAAAGAAGGCAAATAAGAACCGGACGATGTGATGGTCGAACGGAGCACGAGTTGATGGTGTCGAGGAGTGTTTATGTCGCTGACGACAGGAAGAGTTTGGGTGGCAGACGGTGGTGGTTGGGTTGATAAAGGGGGAGGTCCAGGTCCGAGTGAGAGCTAGGTGGCACTTTACGTTGAGATTTGAAGTGGGAAAGAAGCCATCGCACAGGCCGGCCCAGATAAAGTGGGGGTGGCCAGGAGGAAAGGTTGATGCGACCCTGCCAGTGGCTGCTCTGCAATCAGCCAACCACTGGAACGGGGAACAAGTGGGCTCCGCCTGGAGGAGCCTTGGGAGAGGAGGGGACAGGGGTACGTAGTGTGAGTGAGTAGGGGCAAGCAGCCAACTCACTACTCCCAATTTGAAGCCACCTACCGTGTAATCAACCTGTCTGCGTGGTTGCGCCCGGCCTGGACGGGCTGATGGGACCGGAAATGGGACTATTTGGCTCTTCACAGTCTGTTGAACCCTTTTGTGACTCGATCTGCAAGCCCGGTCAGGCGGGAGAGGGCGATGAGTTGTGTGCGCCTACGGAGCACAGCGTGCATCTCCTGCATAGACGCGGAGCTGTCACTACTCGCTGGCAAGGCTCTGGACGATTGTCGGTGTGGCTGGCTGTCAATCACTTCTCTGTGTGCCAATCCGCCCAGATCCTCCCTCACCTAATACACACATGCCATGCCCATACACACACATGTACACAGTACTGCTTGCTTATGACCTGCCTTGCTGGTCTGCGCGCATACGTATACGAACCAACAGCAGCCAGCCGTGTTGCTTCCCGCAACAAAGAGGCTGGCATGCACAAATCTATTTATTGCTGTGCTGCGGGAACTTGCTTGATATGTCTAGCTCCCACCCCTCTGCTCTGATCTGCTCTGCCGTGCCCTGCCATGCCCTGCCACAATATCAGTAGCTACGCCGCACGCGAATGCGCCGATGGCGATCTGTCTGTGAGGCCTCATCGCTGATAATGCCCCGCGGCTTGTTTCGAGGGCATGGTGAAACAAGTCGCTGGTTACGACCCTAATCGGTGTGAAACGGTAGAGGATATTGACGGTCAAATATCATAGGATGAACACCTGCACGCGAGGGGGAGCGCTCTGCTGCTGCCACTGCTACTCAAGCCTGTCGTGCGTGCACAAATCCCGCCGGCCCAGTGCGGTACTTACTCGATAGACGAGCTATTCAGGACATCTGCAGGCATCTCGGCTCTGCCCTCATCGTGGGCGATGACGTACTGTCCTAGCTAATAAGCTTCAAGCTTATCTGTGCGTGGTGCACCTAGGATCAAGGCATGACGGTCCGTTTCGGCATGAACTCGTCGTCTGATGCCGAGAGCTCAGGCAGGGACGGATGGATGCCAAGCCTGAGTCGTCGTCAAGTGAGGCAGGGCTGAGTTGGAGGATGAGGTTGATTGCGCAAGCAGAGGCGAGACATCTCGCTCCTATTGTCGGCCGCCGCCGTACGCGCCCTTTCTGGACGTCGGAGTACACCAGCAAACGGCATCTAGTCGAAAGGCTAGGGTGCATGGTTCAAGGCTGTGTTCACAAGCTAGGTCGCGTGGCGGGGATGGCCAGGCTTAGGTCCGAAGCTCGACTGGAATATTACGTTGCCAGGGTTCGTAATTGTACGGTCCTGGTGCGGCTGCCTGGCATTCAGACTCGGAAATGTCGACGCAGAGCCCATCACCAGATTCACGTGCCCATACCGGCGATGCCTCGACGTTGGTGCGACGCATGTGTGTGTGCTGGTCCCCAAAAAGGGGCTGCTGTTGGTTACTTGCTGCTTTGAGTAGGCCGATGGCGGGGCATCAATTTGGCGGGGTTCCCGAAGCTCCAGATTCGCTTCTAGAAAGAGGACCCCTGACTGGAACCGACAACGGGTGGTGATCATCAACGGTGGGCAGGGCCTGTGCAGGCCCGGCAGGATGAGCTGGCGGCAGCTGGACACAGGCGAGAACAGGCGAGGCGGACACCTTTGCGATAGCGTATTGTAGATACAGTGTCAGTATCCCTCTGTCCCGTTCTGGATGATGAGCACCAATTCCGCCCGGCTGGACCTGCTTCCTGCAGATCGCCATCACTGCGAGACCCGCGGTAATTATAGACTCTTGCGTCTCCCCGTGGGAAAAGGAACCCATTAGCTCCCAAGCTTGTACAATTGCATTCCCAGCTGGCTGGCTGGCTGGCCAGCGCCGCTGGTCCGTGGCTTGCCATTGCCAGTGCTTATTTGACAGGAATCATGGGGACCCGCGCTAGTCCGAAACGGTGCAGGAATTTTCGAGAAGCTTCCCGAAAAAAGCAACAGTCCAAACATTTTGGGATAGCTCTACATCACCACGCTCAAACTTTCACAAACAACAAAACCGTGCCGATCCCCATAGCAGACTTGCCAATTTCCATTCCAATCTCTCGCAATAATTCAGTTCATTCCTCGCCGGAACGACCACCCGCCCAAGAGCACAATCTCGGTTCATCACAAGCCAAATCCAAACTCCTCCGATCCGAACGAGACCAAGCCAGAATAAGCCAGGCCCAATTTACCACCCCTCACCATGGACAAGAATCTCAATGAGCTCCTCAGATGGAGCATCGAAGCACAGACCGCCGGGAATGCCAACTCGAACGGGACCCCTTCCACAACCGCAGTCAAGGCCGCAGATGCGCCCGCCGCCGGGGAGAACACAACAGCAGCAGCGACCACGACAACCAGCCAAGCCGCCCCCTCCACAGCATCACCAAATGGCCTGAACCCAGAGGTCCTCGCCTCCCTGCTGGGCGGACCCTCGGACGCGGACCTGATGAAGCAGTCCATGTCCGTTATCACCAACACAAAGGACCCGGAGGTGACGCTGGAGCACCGCCTGACGGCCTTCGACAACCTGGAGCAGCTGATCGAGTCGCTCGACAACGCCAACAACCTGGGGCCCCTTGGCCTGTGGGCGCCCCTGCTGTCGACTCTGTCGGACGCCGAGCCTGATGTCCGCCTGTACGCCGCCTGGGTCGCCGGCACCGCCGTGCAGAACAACGAGACAAGCCAGGAGCGCCTGCTGGCCATGGGCGGCCTGCCGCGCCTCGTGAAGCTGGCCGTGGCGCCCGAGGAGAGGGCGGACGTCCGCCGCAAGGCCGTCTACGCGCTCAGCTCTGCGACCCGGAACTACCAGCCTGCCATGGACGTCGTCGCTGCCGAGCTGGAGAAGGGCGGCCAGAGGCCCGCGGGCTCGGCAAAGGTCGATGCCACGAACATGGACGCTGTCGACGAGGTGATGGACGGGCTCAAGGAGCTTGTCAAGAAGGATGCTGCGAAAGCTTCCGCTTAGGTACGGGTGGGAGAAAAAGAAAAGTACAGTGGTTGGAACGGATGGAAATCGCATTGGGACCCACGAGGCCATGCATGGACGGCGTTAGAGGCGTTGCGGCAGACATGACTGCAGGATCTTATATAGATATGGGCATGGATACAAGCTGCATTGGAGCCAGCTAAATGGTATTCTGGAACTTGGGGAAATGAGACATGCCACTTTGATGCCACTCAGATGCCCTGGCCGTTTCTTCCACTTCTATGATATGTGACATGAGGCTTTACAGTTTATGATACAGCGAAACGGCGCTTTGTAGCATGGACTCAAGCTTGACTTGCACATGCTCCATCCGAAATAACAATTAGGTCATCGCGCCTCATTTGAAGTTGCCGTCAAATGGTACTCCCAGCGCCTGCATGAGCAAGCGAGCATGTCGGTCGGATTTGGCTGTGGTCTGGACGTTGACTCGGCATCCAGGAATCATCTAGACAAACACTAATCAGCATATCCAGTCGCACCCGAATTTCCGCTAATGTTCCAGCAAAGAGAAAGCGACTCACCTTTGCCGGGTAGGCGTCATAGTTGGCCTGGATCTCAGGGAACAGCGCAAACTGGTCAGGCTCAAACCCCCACGACAGGTTCCCCGACTCGTCGCCCGTGCTGCCAGGCACACCGGGCCACTCCTTGATCTTGGGAAAGACGAGGTGAACCATCTTGTCCATGAGCTCGTACGCCTGCTCCCCCCACACGGTCACCTTGCAGCCAGCAGTCTGACCCTTGCTGACACCAAACTGCGAAACACCATGCTTGACGCGCGTGATCTCGGTGCGCCCCCCGCTGACGGCCTGCAGCGCCGCCCTCGCGGCGAGCAGGTACGTCCCCTCCTTGCCCTTGGTGCCCGACGGCACGTACGTCGACAGCGTGATGGCCAGCAGCTCCGGCACGGTCTTGAAGTCGATGTCCTTCTCCACCAGGCGCAGGGCACCGGTACTTCCACGGGGCCCCCGAAGCGGTCGGTTCTTGTGGTACGGCGAAGAATCGTCCCATGCCCGCAGCCGCTGCCCTATCGGGCCCTTTTCCGTCCCGGGCGGCTTGTGCTCGTACGTCAGCGTCAGCAGGTCCGGTGCGATCGTGGTCTGCCAGGTCTCCTTGAGGCGAGGGAAGTAGAAGGGTCCTGCTTGGAAGTCGCGCGCAATGGGGTCTGAGGACGGGGGTGATTGGACGGGGTGCAGGGCGCCGCGGCGGAATTTGGGCGGGTGGTATTGGTATCTAGAAGGCGGAGGGCATCGGGTTAGTAGGAGCGCGCAGAGGGTCAGGGCAGCAGTCGTGACAAGGTTTGACGGCAGCGCGGTCGTACCTGTTGCTAGGAAGCTGGTATTTCCTCTCTTCTGCTCGTTTCTTGGGGTTCTTGAACTCCTCAATTTGGTCTGGCGACGGGCCGGGGGCTAGTTGTGTGGATTCCGGCTCGAGGTCGCGGTATACTGCTGGTGTCTCGACCGGCGCCGCAGCCGCAGCTTCTGCCGAGTAACATCTCCGTGGACAGACCGGCCTTGCTTGCCGTGATATCTGTGACACTCGTAATTGCCGCAGCGGGCGGACCGTTTCCCTCCAGCTCGCCATATTGTTTGGTGTGTCGCGTTGCTCGATTGGCTGGCGGAGCTATGCGATGTCAAGCGTGTCGTCGAAGAAGCTCCAAAATTTTTGGAATAGTCGATTGCTCCCGCACGGACCACATGTCAATGCCCAGACCCCTTCCACTTCAGAGCCCCTCGTTACATCTGGTATTTCATTCAAGGTCTTCAGCTCATACTTCCTTGCATCAAGCTAGATATAATTGAGTGTGATGTTACGGTATTCATAAGGCATTGAGAGCATGAAGTCTCAAGACTTCATGTATTTTACCGTCTTGACTGGGAATACAACTGTGTTGTTTCCACATCATACTACAAATTACTCCAGCTGGTCCTAACTAATGACCACCAGCATACAAGTCATTAATTACAGGATACCTCTTTCAGAACTAGAGTACACATCATAAGTTTCATAAAGACAGTGGGTATATAATACTGTGCCTCCATCAAAAGACCGTCTGATACATTTTCAATGTTGCCTGACCGCATCTGACACGCCTGGAGGGTTACATCCAGAGTGTCCTCCCTGCACTCTAGTATTTTTCACTTCAACAAAGCACACGTGCATCTCTGGCAAGAGTGGTGCAACCAAAAGACCTCTGTACCCAGAACAGTTATAGCAACACTCTTTTAAAGACGGGCTTCTTAGACCATAGTCAAGTACAGTGGTACTGCGCACTGCCAGCCGTATAATAGACTACCCAGCCAAAAGACCAGAATAACCAATCCGAAGGGATTGGATTCCAAGTAGTTATAAGTACTGTAGTGTCACTGTATGTAAATCATCTGAGCATGCAAGCGATAGTTCTCATAGAACTGTACTGTGACATTTCACCAAGCCTATGCTTCGCACTGCATTGTGCGAAGAGACTAAAATTACTAGAGGCTTTTCAATCAATATCCATTCTTTGTGAGGTGCTTTGAACAGAGCTGACTGTCATGTGATACGTACAGACCAGCTCTATTAAAGCTGCAATGGATGGCCTAGGGTTACACACCTGTAAGCGCCAGCCAATATGCAAAGCGATCATGTTTTGCGGCTCTGCTTTTCCCCGCTTACCGAACTCCCCTGGATTCTGCTCACATCATTTTCGCTTGGATACCCAGCACAACCTGTACGCTTGCTGGTCACAAATTCCTATTTAACATCAGATCATCATGGCACGTCACAACGACCGTCTGGAAGAAGACTTCCTCAAATCTCCCGGACTCCCGAGAGCTTACTATTCAGACGACGATGGACGTGGACGTCGAGGTGTGCGGAAGACAGACAAGCTGAGGGAGAGGGTTGATAGATCCTCTTGGCATAGAGAAGATTTTGAGCGTGACCAGCAGGCAATGATTGACCTGCGGCACAGCCGTGTCAGCCGTGGTCATGAGGCATCACCACCTCCTCCGATCCATCGAAGGAGATCTACTCAGTCGAATGAGAAGCGAGGCCATCTGCATCAAAGACCTGAAGTGCCGGATATTTTCTTGAGTCCCCCTGATCAAACTCAAGAAAGAGGCGGACGAGGTGGCCACGGCAGGAACAGGGCAATTTCAAACCCCGAGAAACCGGGATTCGCAAAGTCGCTATCGGACACAGCAGGCCAACCTCCTACACTATCCGCTACTGAATTGGAGATTGGTAGGATTGGTGTGGCTGCAAGTGGACGAAATGGTCCATCAACGCCTCCGTCAAGTTTCACAGCTGGTTCACGCTGGTCAGTCTCGGAGGATGAATTGCGACGGATGTCATTCCCCTCCGGTGTATTAGGCGACAAATTATATCATTACAAACAGCTAGGAGCTGCAGAAATCAGGCTTGTGAGAATTCTCGCCAAACGTAGCCTCCAAGTTAAGTGCGAGATTCTACATAGGCCTTTTGGGGACGCTCCAAGTTACACGGCCATATCATACGCCTGGGGAGATCCATCAGACACAACCAAAGTCAGCATCAGAGACGAGCTCCCTTCAGCTTTCGTCGAAGTCAATATTTCCAAGAGCCTATACCTTGCGCTCGACGCACTACGGAAGAAGGACAAGGATGTACTGGTCTGGGCAGACGCGTTATCGATCGACCAACAAAACCACCTCGAAAAGAATGAGCAACTTTCTTTAATGGCCGATATTTACAAGAAGGCTCAGTACGTGGCTGTCTGGCTCGGTCCTGAAGAGGACGACAGTGATATTGCTACCGCACTGCTACAAGAAGTGGCGGTTGCGGTCCGGGCTGGTGCAGGTCGCACTCAAGTAAAGAGCATATTCTCGTCCAGAGCTCAAGGCCGCAGCCTCCCTGCTTTGGCTGCACTATTCGAACGACAATACTGGACTCGGTTGTGGATTGTGCAAGAAATATTCAACGCAGCTGCAATCTATGTCTACTGCGGGACCTCTAAACCACTTCCTTGGGACGATTTTCAGACAGCGTCACGCGTCTTCCAACAATACAAGAGGGATCTGGAAGAACTATTCCCAAAAACTCACAGTGTTGTGTCTCAGAAGCGATACTCCTACTCACAGATACTGGCGTATTCAGGCCCAGGAAGTTTGCCAGGACTCGATCCATTAGCTGGGTTAGGAGACGAGGCGCTTCTAGAAGTTTTGCGGGTATGCAGGAGGAAATTGTCTTCTGATCCCAAAGATAAAGTCTTTGGCGTCCTTGGCCTTCTCAGCAAAAAGATACGCGATTCGTTCATCGTCGACTATGGTAAATCTGTCAAGGATGTGTATATAGAAGCCGCCAACTTCCTTTTGATAACGACAGACTGCCTGGATGTTATCTGCGAGGCCATTTACTTCCCTGTCTATACATCTTCGGCCAAATTGCCAACATGGGTACCGGATTGGTCCTATGTTCCATCTATGAGCGCTATTCACTTATCTGCAGGTACGAAATTCACAGCATCGAGGAAAAGAAAAGCGGACTATAGGTTTTTGGATGGTCGCCCTGCCCAGTTGGAGATCTGCGCTGTTCCACTGGGATCTGTATCCAGGCACGGCATCCCCGTCGGAACACTTTGTACACTGCAGGACTACCTAATGGCTTTCCTGAATTGGAGGGCACTGTTGCTCGGCGACTTGGGCTCAAAGGCGGGGAAGAACAAACTCACCCTCTCTGTCCAGGAAGGATTCTGTGAAACAATTTGTTTCCGGGCTATCCCACACGAATGGCAGGACAGGAGCAGGAAATCATGGATGGAGGCATGTTTTCACGTGTTTGCCGGTCTGATACAAGAGCGGCTGCCATGTCTGGCCATAGATGATGAACTCACCTATTATGCTGGCGTGGATATAGGCATACGGCCAGAAGCAAAGCGCAAGTTCCTTCAGGACCACTTCGAATCGCGCATGATGGGCCGGTGCTTCTGCTTGACAAATGAGGGCCGTATGGGTCTTGGGACCGGCTTTATGGCCCCTGGTGACGAGGTGGTGGTCCCATTGGGGTGCTCAACACCGGTGCTGCTCCGACCAGAGGGCAGCCGTGGAGAGTACCGATTTGTTGGCGATGTTTACTTAGATGGTTACATGCACGGGAAGGCTATGGATGATCTTGATTCGGATAAGAGGCAGCTCAGACGATATGTCATACACTGAGCATAATCACAGGCATGTTGCGGTGTACATAAAGCCAGATCAATCCACAGAAATGCTCTCGGCGTCGCGACATCTAATATTCTGAATTTTCAGCGCAACAGAATGCTCTGCACATTCAATATAGACTGCGATAGGACTAAAATTCGGCTTGAAGCTGTCTCAGCTGCACTATCCTGCTCCGACTCCGACCGTGAGTGAGTTGCTGCTGCCTTCCCCCGAAACACTGTTGTCGGACTCAACTTCTCTTGCCAAATAACCCAACAGCCGCTCCTGCTCTGCCTGTAGCTCAGGATGAAAGAATAATCAAATACTCCGCCCTAAGTATACTGTATCTTCCGGATCTTTTCCCTCTCACTTCTGCAATATACCCACACAGCCTCTCTTCGCGACAAAACAACTCCATCTTGTTGCCGACCATCACGCCCACCAGGACCTCACATATATTCTTCCCTTCCTCTGTAACAGTATGCCACTTGGCTGTCCTCTCATCAGAACTCTTCGCGTTCCCGAATGTTTCGGGGAGCATGTCCCGGCTCTGGGAGCCCTCACCACGCCTCAGAGCACTCGCCCTCTACGTCTTCCCATCTGTCTCAGCCCTAATGCGCCGTTGATGCTATCCCACGGGAACCATGTAACTAGCTGCTCCGGGTAGGTTCACTGCCGCGGTGCTCGCGAAGCTGATGTTGTGGCCGGCAATCATCACAGACAAATTTTCAAGGTGGGATAACTACACTCCTTCGCCTCGTCCTCGATTTCTCTCCTTCCTCTCAAGCACCGGCAATGATGAACACAAATATAAGTCTCTTCTTTCTTCGGACATGGGCAACATGAAGCGCGGGGCGCACTGTGTGCCAGGTACATCCTATGGTAATACTGAGCCTCATCACTCGCGGTTTTTTCCTTCGAGGATTTTTCCTGCGCCCACCGGCTTTTAGCTGATGGAAAAATATGTTTCTCAATTTTAGGGTCACAATATGCAGCCCGTCCAATCCTCCACTCGAACCGGTCACGGTCTAGGGCGCGACGAGCTTTGAACCAGAAGGTGGTGGCGGGAGCTAGTGTTGCTGGTTTGTTGTTACGTTCAGGCTCGGGTTCAAGCTGGATTGTGTGGCAGCGAAGGCTATGGGATCTTGTGGATAGACTACAGCACTTGCAACTGACCCTCTGGCTGTTGTGGTTCCATCCCACACAATATAAGCGACCACTTCCGCCATCACATTGTACATTGCAAGAGCATGACTTGGAGCATACGCTTGCGCTTGGACTCGTGCCTGCGCTTACTTGAGAATCATGCCTATAGTCAAATTGACTCGTAGATTATTCATGTCTTTGATGTGCTACGGTGGCCTCCTTTTGGGCAGTGCCGTGGATTCCATCGAGCTGTTCGATTTGTACCAAATGCCCCAACAAAAGAACAAGAAGTGCTGGCCCCGATCCTCATCAACACACAAGAGCGCAGCGGCTCGATCAGGGCTTGGTGAACAGGGCTTGGATTAGGCACAGAGACTGATGAGCGGGGTGGGGATAGGACAGCTTTAGGCCCCTCGGGAAATTGTCCGCCAAGTTTCTCAGGACCCGTTGTGGACAGGTCCAGCCTGGTGCTCATGATGCAACTATACAGTCTCCCTTCGATTTTGTCAATTGCTTTCAGTTTCACTTCGGCTGCGGAGAATGCGAGAACACCGCAAGGCGGCTGTGTGGTTCGTAACGTGTGGCAGCTCCCCCACGGGTCAAAAAGACTTTCTCAGCGTATAAGCAATACTAAGTAGGAGACCTGAGGGACACTGCTCAAGAATTTGCTAATCACCATCGCCGCTCATAGCCTGTCATATGCACTGTATATAATCGGGTGTGCCTAAATTATAACTCCGCGCTCCGTCCTGCTCGAAAGATGCATTGCTATCCCGTAGCCAGGATACTCTACAGACCAAATACAAGGTACCCCGCCAAACCCAGATCCCTTCTTATCACCCGATGACCGACTCAAGCATCTAGCTCTGCCACATGTGCTCGCTAAGCTCAAGCAGCCGATCAGCCATGTTCCTCTTAGCAGCATTAACATTGCCCCGTTCCGCACTCGCCAGCGACTCGCTGTAGCAAAGCTCGAGGAGGGACTTGAGCTCGTCATACGTGAACCGGTCCGGGTCCCGACCGATCGGCACGCTGTTCTCTTCCGCGGCCTTAGCGGCATCCTCCTTCGCCTTGGCGACGATGGCGTCGGCTCCGCCGTCGAAGAGCGCCCAGTAGTTCGCGGCGCGCGCCATGTCGACACCGGCCTCGATGTTCTTGAGGTTCTGCTGCAGCACCAGGATGTTGAGCTGCATGCGGCCGGAGCCGCGGGCGTTGATGGGCGCCACCATGGACGCGTTGGCGACGAGGAAGGAGTTGATGAGCAGGCCAAGCCCCGTACGGATGAAGGAGACCTCGCGCTCGCGCAGGAAGCGCACGATTGTCTCGTCGTAGGCGAGTAGCTCCGAGTTGAGACTGAGGATCTGCGGGTCGGGCTCCTTGACGTCCTGGTCGAGGAGGTATGGCGCCGTCTTGGGGTCGAGGGCCACACGCAGCGAGTAGGCGGTGCGGCAGCGAACTTCCATGTGGAGGTTCAGCAGCGCCGTAGCGGCTAGCTCCTCATAGGATGAGACGATACCGTCAAAGGATCTGTGCATTATTGTTAGCATTCCATGCTCGAGGGAAGACGTAGCGGGTCAAACTTACTGGACCGTCTCCAGTGTCATTGGAAGGAACACCGGTCCTTCCTCAGAGGTCGCCTTGCTGGGGTCATTCAGGAGAGTCCACCGTCGCTTGCCTGGTTTGGGTATACTGGAGCGATTCGAGTCCGTCTCATTCCGTGTGATGTGTCTTAGTGAAGACACCTTCACCGACAGCCACTTCATGCTGGTATACAGTAGACATAGGGACGAGATGGTATCCCTATCCGATATGATGTCACTGAGCTGTAGTGGTTTCTCGTTTGTCTCCGTGATCAGCAGAGCCACCTCCTTATCCAGAAGATCCTGATCCAAAGTGTCGGCAGTCCAGAGCTTCTGAATAGTCTCGTGGATCTCGCCGCTCTCAGTTGCCATGATGGCTGACGAACGAAGCGCCTGGGTTGCCGTACCATCCTCTTGCGTTTTGGTGACCAGAGTCTTGTACCAGCCGAAGCACCGGTCATAGTACCTCATCATCTGGGTAATGATCAACGCGCTGAGAGCCTGGTCGTGTGGGATCGTATCAAGCATCCTGCAGAACGCCGTGACTACTGCAAAGAAGTCTGTGGCACCTTTGAACACCGGCCTCTTTGCGACCTGACTCCAATCTGAATCCTGTTGGAACGCGTCCGCTTCGCCGAACACGGTATCGCTCAGCTTGCCCAGTGTCTCGTCCAATTGCGGCTGGAAGACATTGACCAAGAAATTATCAAGGAACGTTGTCAGAGTGCTGGTCGCCAGATCCGATCCTGGTGGTACGATGTTCTTGAGCCTGCCTAGGAAGACCAAAGTCGGCGGTAGCAGCAGACTCATGTTGAACACGTTCGGCTCAACCAGTGATTTGTACGTCTCGTTCTGTTCGCGGCCGCCGTATAACGGAACTGCGCTCTTTCTAGCATCGGTCTTCCCGGATTTCTTGTCGCCCTTGCCTTTAGTCAGACCACCAGTCAGGCCAGGAACCGCGTCCTCGATAGTTTCGTTCAGCTTGTCAAGCTCCGTTGTCAAATCTACAGCCTTTGGATCCCCCTCGGTGAACTTGAACAAGTGTTCCCTGTGCGCATCAATGACACCGTTCGTTGTGCCCGGCCTGGGCGTATTGAACTGGTACAGATCCGCGTCCGTGGTCACATAATTGTGTAGTAGTGACCTTATCTCATTCTGATATAGATTCCACAGCTCTTTGAAGCTCCCCAGCAAGGCAGCGTTGTTTCCGCCGCCCTCCCGGCGGATCAGAGCCTTGATGGATTCATGGAAAAGACGGTGACCCTCGGCTATCGCCTCAAACTTTCCGTACAGTGTCCACAGTAGATCATATATCACATCTGCTCGCATTTGTGTCTCTCTGTTGTTATAGATGTGGAGTCCACCTGTGCTCGAGGACACTCCACGCAGTGAGCTGGGGTGTTTGTGGTCAATTTCGTTGATCGTGTCATTAACAACGCTGAACAACTCGACCGGAAGACGCTGCTTGATGGTGTCGACTGCAGTTTCCAGACGTCCTAGCTTGTTCAGCGCCTCAACCAACAATGCCACGTAGGAGAACGTGTCAGACTCGGGGTTCCTGCCAGGATCCTCTTGTACATGATTATCGAAGTCCATGTTATTCAGGACCTCGAAAAATGGTACCACTGATCCTGATTCGGCAATGTCGTCGCGGAACGCGCCTTGGGTCTTGGCCAGGTTCTGCCATCTCTCCTGGCAGTATGGGGATTTCAGATACAGGTGCTCGTGCAGCTCCTCCACGAGAATATCCATCAGTGCCGTCTCCTGGTTGGCCAAGTAGCTCCTGAGGTCACTCAAGGCGGCAATATCGTCCAGCTCGGGCTTCCTCAACCTTCGCAAGGCATTCTGCAGGACCTCGACTGCCGTGAGGAACCTCTTCTCCGATATCCTGGCCTCGAGCTGGTCGGGCACCTGTCTCAGCTCCTCGAGCTCGTTCAAAGTCTGCAGCAGCTCGTCGTACATCTGGCTCGTGTTGTAGAGCTTCTTGAGCTCCGGATCTGTCGTGCACAGGGCGACCTTGCTGGTTGCCAGGTTCTCCTTCAGCATGCGGACCTTCTTCTGGCTCTGCATGATGCTGCCCTGGATCTTGTGGAAGGTACCGATGGAGCTGTTGAAGCCCTGATGGTAGTCGTGGACGATCGCCTTGAGGGAGTCTTGTAGGTATTGGTGTGTCTGCTGGAAGTTCCTATATTCATGCGCCCTGCCCACGGAGCTGTTGTCGAGTAGCTGCAGGGCCAGCTGCACGGGAATGCAGTCATTCTGGCACATCTGCGGCCAGTCCTTCTGTATGATTCCCAGTACCTCGTTGATCTGTCTCTCTGCGTTGGTCCATTGTTCTTGCTGGGTGAGCTGCTGGGCCTGGAGTTGCGATCTCGAGGGAGGGGCGCGGAGGGAGGACGGGGAAGGGAATGCGCGTCCGCCCTGCGTCGGAGGGGGTGTCCTGTAGCGATCGCCGCCGCCGCCGCCGCCTCCTTCTCCGTAGGGGTCGTATTCCTGGCCGTTGCCATTCGATTGTCCAAAGTTCCCATAGCCATTGGAGTTGCCGCTGCGGCCGTACATGCCGGCGCCGCGGTAGCGGTTTGCCATGGCGTTGGGCTGGTCGGGGAGGGGCAGAAGGTGTCACTTGGGCCAGGGAAGCCAGGGGCTCGAAAGCTATCTGTCAAGGTTCCATGCGTGTGGAAGCATCATCGGTAAGCAAGGCAAGGGTTCGAAGCTGTCTGGTAGTCGTAGCGTGCAGCTTGTGATGTATGAAGCCACGAATATGGATGCGAACTGGGGGTCTGGAGTCGAGTTGTCGAGAGCAGATTAGGGTGGCCCTAGCAGATGCAGGCAGATAGCGTTCCCCGGGTCCTGTCGTCACCCGCCTGCAGGTCTCACCCAGTCAGACCCAGGTCCTGTGCCCCTAAAACGTCGGAAGGCGGGAAGCAACTTTAGCGACATGTTTCAAAACCTGGCCGCATCATATATCAGATCAGCAAGGCTCCGAGTTCAAATGCGCCTGACTGCTTTGTGATGAAAGTTCCTCTTGTTGAAGAAATAGAAGAGACTATCATGCACATGTTGAATCCTAAAAGTTATTCACCAAATTATGCAGCACTGCCAACACTTCTCAATGGCCTTGACGTCTGCTCTTGAACTTCATTCCATGTCCTACAATGCTGATTTAGGATCGAGTTGATCGTTGTACACACATGGCAAACATTCAAGAAACAGCTCATATTTACTCGATCAATATCAATTATGTACAATTGAATCGCACTAATCGCCGTCTCATATATATGCTGCAAACACGCTCGACACACCTGACCCTGAGACTAAACATTCGATAAGACCACATTCCCAGGGTTCAGCTCCCGCAACCAAGGGCTCGTCAGGTCCGTGTAGAAGCTCGCGCCCTGTACCGTGGTGGGTGCATCGGGAACAGTGACATTACAGTTTTCCACAAAGTCACCCGCCGCCTCCAGCTTCTCCGAGACATACTGAGCATAATCACTCAGGAGGCATGACCCGCCGGGGCCATCCTGGCAAGACGGCAGGGTGTACACGGCGTCGTTCAGCCTGATGCGGACGTAGGTCGCGTTGGATGAGGTGTTGTTCCCGGCGATACTGCTGCCGGACAGACAGTTCAGCCTCTCGAAAGCGATGGTGCCTCGCATGGTGGTGTAATGGGACGCGACGAAGAGGCGGTCCGGGTTCATCTCCGAGCCGGACAGGGCGGGCTCGTCGTCAAACACGCCGCTGGATGCGACCAGCTCGTTGAGCTGCCCATCGTTAAGGAACGTCGCCAGCAGGCTTGGGAGGGTGAAGCCTCCTCCGTCCCGGGCGGTGCCGTTGATGCCGGGCCCCTGCTCGAGAAGGCCGACCAGGGCGTTCAGGTACGGTAGCATCACGGTCTGCTCGAGTTCGGTGCCCGGACCGACACCATAGTAGTAGCGGAGGCTGTTGGCGTATTCGTACTGCTGAAGCTCCTCGTCGGTGAAGACGCCACACCACGGGGACAGCCGGCCCGTGATCTGGCTCTCAAACCCGCAGAGGTAGGGGATCTGCGAGATGTCATTGTCCTCGAACGTGAAGTTGCCCTCGATAAGGCCCTGCAGGCGTTCCTTGATGGGCGGGATGTACACGCCTGCCCATTCTGCGGCGTAGTCGCCACCTTCGTCGTCGTCGAAGTTGGGGCACTGGTCCGACGGCGCGAGCGAGTTGCCGATGTTGCCGGTGTATCCCTTCGACGTCACGGAGACGACCTTGCCGTACGTGCTGGAAGTGAAGCCGAGGTAGCCCTGGACAAACATCTGGGCGGTCTGTAGCACTCTGGTGTAGTTGTTCGACCAGACGTAGAAGTCGTCGCCCTCGTTGTAGAGCTGCGGATATCTCGTGCGGAGTGTGTAGCCCAGGTCTTGTGCCTCCTTCGCACCGGTCGGTGACTCCATTGCAATCTGCAGGGCAGGGTTTGTCAACACGGTCCGCCAGTCCTTCATGAATGACAGGCTGCCGCTTGGGGTGTAGTTGCCGGAGGAAAACCGCTGCTGCATATCAACCCATCCGGCATAGGCGCCAGTATCCGGGAAGCGAGAGCCATGGCGCGAGACATACGCGGCCTGGTCAACGTAGCAGTTTTCTGGAATCTCGGAAGAGATGTTGTAGACATTGGGACCTGCAAAACCCGTGAGTGTGTTGTTCCGCGAATGAGCCACACGGCTTCCAGCATATCCGCGAGCAAAAGGGAGTTCTCACCAGCGAACCACGGGCTGTTAGCACCCAGCCATTTGAGAGGCTCGGAGGCTGTCTCGCTGGCTGGGAGGTTGATGTCGTTGATGGGAGCCAACATCTGAGAGGCTGAGACAGAGCCCACCACCGCCAGGGCGGCGGCGGCCTTGGCAGCTGATGAAGCAGGCATCGCGACCGTCATGTACTGTGCTCGGGGAAGAGTATGCCAAAGCGAGAGCAGCAGCCTCCCAGGTCAGTTGAGCAAGTGGACCAGTCAGCGAGTCACGAAGTTGTGGTCTGCATTTCCAGGAGGCCTTTCGGACACAAACAAATGGGACAGTGGACTATATTTATCGTCTTCAGCCATGATCGCCCTCAACTCCACACTCCACATGACGTTGACAGGCACCGGCAAGGGTCAAGGGCAACTCGGAACTCGGCGAGGGCTATCGCGGGCGAGCAGCCCGGATTGGGGATGGGGAGTCAACGCTATCACATCCTCAAGACTTCTTGGGGAGGGTTGCAATCTCCTTGGCCACCGACTTCCCTAGCACGTGTGAGCACGTGTGGAGGGAGTTGCTGGTGGTTTGCGGATGGGGACTGAATCGGCTTGCAAGCACCGGAAATTGGATGGGTCCATTGACACGATACCCCTGACCCATGCTTCCCCGTCTGGCCGGGGCCGGTCCGGCGAAAGCTTGACCGAAATCGCGGGGAGGACACGGATGGTCGCCGTGTTTGTTCTGCGAAGGCTGGTTGGTCTAGCTGGTGATGATCATCGCAAGATACTAAGTACTTGTGTAGTCATTGCCACTTGCTGAGCAGGACTCTTTCAACTGCCATGCGTTGAGCAAATCGTTCCAAATAAGTAGCCAGTGCCTGGTTCCGAGTGTTATTTCCGGCGCAAGCGTGGTCGACTACCTGACGCGAACTGCGCCGGGTCAGAGTTGCACGACGGCAGTCCTGCTCACTGGTCATGGACTGCATGACAAAGAGGCATTTGATCGAGCCATGACTACTTTCCCCTTTGTTGTGCTCTGAATTGAAGACCAGTAGGGCGAGCAGTCGGTTCTGTCTGACCAGGTGCGGTCTTCAGGCAGGTCCAGTCTTGAGAATGCTTAGGATCTTTCAATCTTGGATCGATTGGCGGTATAACGTGTCTATGTGCACAACGCGTATAAAGCTCAATCGTACACAAGAGGCAGATACTTGGACGTTTGTAGCTTCCATAGGTTGACACCCAGGTGAGCCTGTCACACTCGAAATTCAGGGAGTCCCTGCAGGGCTGATCTGCAAAAACAGCCTAGAACGCACTGGCCACCGCTTAACTGCAGGCTCTCCAGAACCAGGTCAATACAACCACATGGTCGAGGGAGGATCCCTAGGAAAGCAGCATACAGTTTGATGCTTTGGCTCCTCACGAAACGACAAACTCGCGGTGGATTTTCGGATGGAGCATTAAAGGGGCTCTTTCAAGGACTCAGGCATAGTACCTACACCATGGATCACTCGTTCTCAATACAGCCCATTGGCCGATTCGCAGGCCAGAGTGAGCCAGTCAAGAGACCAAAGGCAGGTTCATCGCATCTATCGCATCTCACAATGACACGAGTTGTTAACGCCACTCCAGGAATTCGCATGCTTCTCTTACGATGATGAGCATCAATACCACTATGGAGACCGATCTCTTAGATGGTATTACACACCGCAGCTAGGAGCAGATCTATCTCAGGGGTTCGATAAGTTTGTCAAGCACGATGACAGTGTTGCAGAGCACCTAGATAGTCTGCTCAAGACCATCATGCACCACGAGAAGGAGACCAAGAAGAAGATCGACGCCAACGTCGTGACATGGCGTGGGGTTCTCACCAAAGTCTGCCGGCCATTCCTATTCTGCCCAACATGTGCTACTCACCATCAGGAATTAGTGGCTGACGAAGCTACAGATAATGTCAAGTCCATTTGACGACCGTGATGGGTATGGAAACAGTAGCTTCCCACCAGACGTAGTCGGACCTTTCTCCCGCTGACAAGCTGGCAGGTTCGAGCTAAACGCTACATTGTACCAAGTGCGCCCACCTTTCACACACTTGTCTTTCGGAAGACCACTATGCTAACGGGCTGCGCGCAAAGGACTGCATGTACGCACATACAGCCCAAACAGGAAAGACACGGCAGGTTGTGACAAAGCTGACAGAGACAACAGCTTCATCGAGGAGAACCACGCGTATCGGATGCGCTCGCAGGCCGAGCAGGCGGCCCAGCCCTGGCGCGGGCCCATACCCCAGGAGGTCATGCAGTTCTGGGGCTACAAGTTCGAGACCCTGGCGACGCTGCCCGCCCCGTGGGGTGAGACCAGCCGTGAGTACATCGAGGCCCGCGAACACGAGGTTGTCAACAACAAGGCGCAGTACTGCTCGGTGGTACGGACCGGCCTGGGCAAGACAGTGTTATGTCTGGGCGGCGAGGTTGATGCCGGTAAGTTGGCTCTCGTCCTGTGAACCATTGAAACGTGAAGACTAGAAGTCATCCCGGACGAAACATCCAAAGATCACGGCTAATCTATCTATCTTATTCCCACCGCACGCAGTCTGGGACTCCAAGCCTCCAAAGCCTGGTGCTCCCATAAACTGGGTCGAGCTCAAGACGTCGGCCGAGATGCGCAACGATCGCGACCGCGACAACTTCGAGCGCAAGCTGCTCAAGTTCTGGATCCAGTCCTTCCTGCTGGGCGTCCCGCGCATCATCGTCGGCTTCCGCTCACGCGACGGTATACTGCAGCGCGTCGAGGACATGGACGTCGCGTCGATCCCGGACACGGTCGCGCGGCGGGGGCGACAGTGGGACGGCAACATTTGCACCAACTTTGCGGCGTCGTTTCTTGAGTGTGAGTCCCTCTTGTCCTGGCCAATGGACGAAGTGCGAGAGAGAGCTGACCCGTGGTACCTGTGTTCGCAGGGCTCCGGACCAGGATCGACGACGAGGGCGTTTGGAGAATCCGTCGGCGTGCAAGAGACACTCACATTGAGGTGTACAAAACCACGGAGACTACAGGTCATGGGCGGATTTTGACCGACGAGTTCATCAACCACCGCATCAAGCTCGCCCTACCACCTGCCCCGGATGATGATGATCCTGGCGCGGGGCCATCTTGACGAAAGGTGACTAGCAATTCTGTCACGAGGGTTGGAAAGGGCCACAGCAAGGGAGGAGAATGCACGCCAACGGGTGTAGAGAGGTTACCGTATTGATCTTGTTATTTGACCCGGTCGAACTATCTACCTAACCTAGGAACGCCAGGCTACAAAAACGTGCGGAATGCCAACAAATTCAAACGTGGCACGACGGCCCACTGAGGGAGCCCTGAATCTTCAGAGACTGGGAGCAGCGCAGACCAGGCTTGAAGAAGCTTCGGAAGAAATCTTTGAACTTCGAAGAATGGCCGGCCTCCCAAATATAAAGAAACGTCTCTCTCCCCTCCCCTCCCTTCCTTTTCGTGTTCAATCCAAGAGCCCGCTGCTTTTGGTAACCCCTTGTAAATGCCGAAATGGTGGTACAGAACCGTACAATACAATCCCACGAGATCTCCCTCCCTCAGCCCTCTTTACTGCTCATATGCTTGTGCGTCTCATCGACCAAAACGGAGAGAAAGAAAATAGGAACTCATAATGCGTTTGCTGATGCGTTTTGCCCAACACGTACACCCCTCGATCGATCCAGACGTCTAAAATGCACCTCGGCATTCTCCGAGCAACCGGGCGCACACGCACCACCAAACCTTCCTCCTGCGATATGTGAAGGGAGTAGAAGAAAATAGGAAAGAATGGACAAGAATAAGATTACACCGTCGTGTTCGAGGTCTCAATGTCACCGACGCGCCCGCATCATGGCTCAGCAGCGATGCCGGGCCACCGGCCCTGGAGGTTCCGCACCCACCGGCCGTACAGCAGTTCCGACAGCTGCCTGCAGTGCTCCATGCCGGGCTGCGCTTCCCTGCCGGGGAACCGGGCTTCGAGCGCCGCCTTCTCCAGGTCCTGCTGCCTCGACACGGGCCTGCTGTTGTCGCCGTTGGCACCATTCCTGGATGGGGTGGACGGCGGCTCGGACGAGTTGGACGGCGCCGCGCTGCCGCGCCGCTTGCGGTTGGCCTTGGCCTGGAAATTGTCACCCTTGCCGTTCACCCCGTTGGCGGCGCTGAACAGCACCTTGGCGGGGCTCCCCGGTGCAGCCTTGTTCATGTTGATGACCGTCCCGTGCGTGTACCCCTCGGGAACCTTGGCTGGGTCCACCACGGGGCTGCCGCCGCTGCTCCCCGGGCCCTTGGGGAGGAAGGCGTGGCTCAGCTTCTTGTCGTGCGCGACGGCCGACACCAGTCCCTGCATCAGGTGGTACCCGCCCTCCGGATCGACCGAGTCGAGCAGCGCGAGCGCCTCGGACAGCTTGGCGAGGGCCTCGCGCTTCTGGAGCGCCGAAGTCTGCGCGTGCAGCTCCGCCAGCGCGGGCTCCATGGCCTTCGTGTAGAGCCGGTGGCCCAGGTTTGCCTCCTTACTGGACAGTTCGCGGCTGTTGTTTGCCTTGGCCTCTGGGTCGCGGTTCTCGGCGTTGGAGCCGTCTGATGTTCGGGAGGAGGCGCTGGGATGGCTCGAGTCTGAGTCGTCTGAGGCCACGCGCCGGAATAAGCGTTGCGTCGAGCCTGTGTTGCCGAAGGACATGTCGGGTTGGAGGGGCCGTCGGCCGGCCACTGATGACCGCGGCGAGCCGTCCGGGTCGACGTGGAAGACTGACTCCTGGTGTCGCCGGCGCCCGGTAGCGTTGTGCCTGACCGTGCCTCTCCTTACGGTGCTCGGTGCCGGGGAAGCCATCTGAAGAGGACCTTCGTTGAGCTCCAATTTCCGCATCGCCTCATCTGCGGAGAAGATGGACGAATCCCGGTTCTTTGAGGTGGCCTTCTTTGGTGGTGGTGTTGGCGGTGGTTGAGCGACAGATCTGACGGTGTCGAAGGTCCATTCTTCGGTGTTGTCATTAGTGGACAGGCTCTGAAGGGTCTCCTGGTAGTAGACCGGGTGCAGCTTCCTGGTCTGGTTGGCATCGTAGATCCGCTTGCGCTCTACCAGTTCCTGCAGCGCTTCTACCTTGCCAGCCCCCGAGATGAACTTGTGCCTCAACAACTCCTTGGCAGTTGGCCGTTGCTCTGGCTCTTTATTTAAACATCGTGCGACGAAGTCTTTGAAATATTTGCTGAAGTTGCCCTCCAGTCGTGGCGGGTTGTTCTTTGGAATGTGGAATAGAACCTTCATTGGGTGGATGTTGGCAAGAGGCGGCTCGCCATTGGCCATTTCCATTGCTGTGATGGCCAAGGACCAGATGTCTGCCTTGAAGTCATAGCCAGCCTGCTGGATAACCTCGGGCGCCATCCAGAAAGGGGTTCCGACGAAGGTGTTGCGTTGTGACTTTATGTTCGTTAGCTGGGCGGCAACACCGAAGTCTGCCAGCTTGACCTTGCCCGACTCGGCCAGCAGCACGTTGGCAGCCTTGATATCACGATGGATTTTGCCCTCGGCATGGAGGTATTCCAAGCCCAGCAGCAGCTCCCTGCAGATGATGGCAATGAGTGGCTCCGAAAAATTGCCAGGTTTGAGCTGAAAATTCAATTAGTAAATTGACATTGAACATGGTATGAAAATGAGACCCCAGTACTGACCAAATCAAGACAAGAGCCACCGCCCAGATACTCCATCACAATCCATAGTTTGTGGCCTCTCAGAAAGCTTGCCTTGTACTGCGTGACGAAGGGGCTTGCACAGGTGCTAAGCACCGAGATCTCCTGTTGGATTTCTTGTATGTCATCCTCGCTGGACTCGAGGTCGATCTGTATCCGAGTTTCAGTATTCAGGCTGGCTCGATGAATTGGCTGGCGTATGACAAGGCTGTTCCGTCATCTAACGACTTACGTGCTTAATGGCCACTGTCTCGCCCGTGGCTCGCTCAATTCCCTTGTACACAACACCAAAACTACCACGGCCAAGCTCCTCTAACACCTGATAATGACTGGCAATGTCGTCGCCGGCCATCGTGGCGAACTGAGGTCGAATGCTCGCGGGTGCTTCCAAACTGTGTGGATTGTCTGGGGGAGGCGGTCAGAGAGCCGGATCAAGTGGAGTGGGTGGATGGGTCCTTTTGGCCGACAGCAGCAACGTCGAAGCGCGCGGGTGCGGCGGGCCACCACTGGGCAAGATGGTCTGGCGATGCAATTGAGTAACTCCTGGAAAAAAAGATATCTTGAACGACGATGAGTGAGAGAGGACCGCAGCAAATCAGCAGCAGATATGAATGCCTGAAAAGCAGACTGTAAAAAAGGCCCCAAGTATGGCTGTTCCAATGGCTGTGGATTGTCCGTTACCAGTATGGGCAGTCTGGGTGGATTTACAGGCTGGGGTTGGCCAGGCGACCCTCTGGGGTGGAGCTTGGGCCAGCTGGCCCAGCAGGCCCGGGACCAGGAGGAGCCCTGGTACTAGCGAACCAAATGAGCGTGGAGCGGAGGACCCTTGCCCTGGACCTGGGTATCTGGAGATGAGAACGGAGACGTGCAAGCCCTGGATTCCTTCTGGGTTATAATTATCCTCATGGTGGACCTTTGGGCAACACGGAGAGGTGTTACTCTAGTGCAGGAGGGTGAGGGAGGGAGGAGAAGGAGAAGCAAGATTGAGGCAGCGGGCAGGACGGTAACGACGGCGACATATGCAGGCTTTATAATACTTCCAAGCTTGTTTGATAGATCTCATCCATCACCCAGCAGGATGCGACCGTCTAAGTGCTAGCTGCATTCCAACACAAGAGAGAGGACATGTCGCGGCTGCAGGTCGTGTGACCACCTTGTTCCTATCTGTCAGTCTGTCAGTCTGTCAGTCAGATATCGCTGTATTAGTGCGTACATGGACACAAGGCTAACGATCCGAGGACCCGGCAACCGACCCCCTCGGCACGACAACTGGCCCATTGACGATGGCTAATCAGAGGTTGCCGGCCAGACCAGACAGTATGTCGTTGGATGGGACAAGCTGACAGGGACTGTGTTTGGGAGTAGAACCATGTCAGATTGCAAATTGCAGAGTCGGGATGGCGTGGACACACAGACCAGCATATCTCGGAGACGGTGAGAGGCGATCTACGGATTCAAACTGTAATGTCAGATCTCAGAATGCCATGTACCACAAATAGAATCGAACCAACAGCACAGTACAGTCCAGATCAGCTCATTGTTACAACCCCAATTGTCTTGACAAAGAGGTCTGACCACGCCCCTTTGATGGGTGGCTGGACTCGATCTAAGCTTGACTCTAACCTTGACCTCGGAGAGTTCCTGCGCAGCAAGAAAAGGAAAAGAGAACAGAAAAAGAAAGGAAGAGAGACAAAATCAAAAAAGGAAAGAAGGAAAAAAAGAGGTCTGCAAGGGGAACCTTGGGCATGGTATCCAGTTACCGTGCAGCAACGGCAAACACCAACAGCAACGGCTGATATCAACACCATCAACAACCCAAAACAAAGTGCAAAAAGCCAATTGAAGCTTGACCCGATCAAGCTTGGTTCCCCTCCGTCACCGTAGCTCCAGGGGTGACATCACGGTCGGGCTGCAGCCCCTCTATTTACCTGGGTCCTGGCCTGGTTTGGAAATAAGCTGGCTGGGCCGGGTGGCAGGCAGGGGATCCCTCTTTTTCTTCACGCCCGAACGTGTTGCCCTGACGACGCCTAAGCCGTGCTGTTGTACTGTACCTGCGGCCGCTACCACAGCTGCACCACCTCTGCACCTTTCTGCACCTCTTGAAGTTCTGGGGTTGATCTGTGACCCCGACCCACTGAGGCTGAACATCCACCCCAGACTACAGCAAGAGGGAGCACCAAGGGTGGGCCGCTAGACCGGGTGGTCACTTCCAAGGTTGTTTACTGGGCCACCGCATCGTACCGCTCATCAGCCAGTCTCTCAATCTGAATCTGTCGTGAGTCGTACAACACACGCCCACGCCCACGCCCACACACACACCCTCTCGCCCTCTCTCTCACCCCTCCCTCCGGGACCCATGATATTCAGTCTGCCACCCTCGTCCTTGAACCTACCGCACCACCCGCCGTCTGCGAGGATCGCACAGGCGCAAGGTCGGCCATAGCTCCCAACAGTCCGCCTCACCACATACAACACCGGCGGCCACACCGCAACATGACCACGATAGCTGTATCTCTATTATTCTGCTGAGCAGCCCGCTGGCCTTTTTACCAAATACTCTTTTGCAAAACACCCCTGGCCATTGCTTTGCAGGCCATACACTCGCTCAACAACGACTTAATCACTGCAGCGCGTATTGTACGCACCAGCACCAGCACCAGCACCAGCATCGACCCGGGACCCAGACCAAGACCTGTGAACTCGAACTGTCTCCAACCCACGAACTAAGATGCTTCTGAGTCGGTTGGATTCCTGTCATTAAACAGCTCGCAATATTCTCCCACCGTCGAAATGGCGACTGCGCCCCCGGGCATACCTCAGCGGTTTCCTTGCTGGTGCAGGGCGGTGTATTCCTACGGCGGAGAGGTGCGTTGAATACTGGTCCTGCAGCATGTCCACCCTCCGGCTGCTTGGAAACAGAACTGGTCCTGTACCCTCGGGGGTCCTCTGGTTCGTGCTGACGCGCCATGTCTGTAGTCAAAACGAGATCTTGGTTTCATAGAGGGCGACCTGATCGAATGCCTCAATGCCGGCGATGGATCGTGGTGGACGGGCAGACTGCGCCGAGATAGGAGAATGGTCGGCCTCTTCCCGTCCAACTTCGTCGAGGTCCTCCCAGATGACTTCAGGCCTGTCAGCAGGTCGACAAGCCCTATGCCGGCCCCCCAGAGCACTCCAAGTCCCAAGAACACCCCGCAAAAACAAAAGACCTTCCGAAAACCGTTCGAGGCATATTCCAAGGCACCACACTATACTGCCGCGAAGCAGCCCGAGACATACAGACAGAGCCCCGTAAGGGCATCGCAGGACCTCTCCTCGGCACCACCGCCAACACGATCGCCATTCAGGCAGTCCAATCGCAGTGTGCAGTCAGATATAGATAGGATACAAACACCGCCTCGACTCCGTGGCTATGGGTCTAGGCAGCCTTCACCAGCCCTCGGGCCTGCATTCGTGCCTGCGCCCTCGCCTGCGCCTTCGTTCAATGGCCGTTTCCAACAACCACAGTTCACTAACCCTTTTGACGGCCAGGATGATGCCCCACCCCCACCGCCTCCCCATCGACATGTCGGTGTCCAAAAACATGGTCCCAGCCTTTCATACGACAGCCACATACAGCCAAGGCTGTCGGGAGAAGTTAGCAGGCATGGCTCGACCCTCTCGTACGACGCAAGGATACCAGCCGAGCTCAGCAGACATGGGTCCCGCGCTTCATATGACAGTCGAATGCAGCCCGAACTGAATCGGCATGGCTCTCACGCGTCCTACGATGATCGCACCCACCAAGACATCAGCAGGCATAGTTCGCTTGCTTCTTATGACGATCGAGGCGGATTTGAGCGGCGCGGATCACATCTCTCGATGCACCAGCCAGCCCCGATGCAGCAGCCAATGTCAGGTTATCATACGCCCAGGGCGCCTTCTCCTTGCCCCCCTTCTCCTGGAGGCTCCGGCGTTAACATGACCCCTTCCCCACTCAGAGAGGCCATGGACGGCGTGATGGAGCAACTGGACGCCCTTGGAACGCACGAGGCCGAGTCGCCCGAGGAACCAGCATTCGACCCGTGGTCCCCGGAGTCCTTTGACATGGTCAACCAACAGTCACGACGGAAACGAAGGGAGGCCACGAGACCCCAAACCTCCATCGGCATGGCCTTGAATGCCGATTCTGGCTATGGTACTGGAAGCGGCGGTTCCTCCCGGGAGCCCACCTACCATGGCGGTTACCAGCAAGATGGCCCCCTGCCGCAGTTGAGCAGCTACGTGGCGCGGATGGACGCACAGCTGCGCGACATGCACGCACGCAACCCGGAGACGGCCGATGAAGCTGATTTAGAGCCTCCGCCCCCACCTCCTAAGAGCCGGTTGGTCGAGAGACCCAAATCTTCCATGGACACTCGTGCTGACGGCCCGGAACGCAAGCTACGACACAAGAGATCGGCCAAGGAGGTCGGCAAGATGATCGGCCGGACATTTACCACCAAGACGAACTCTTCCTCCAGCACCCGCGCAACCGATAGCAGTACAGGCACACAGAGCACTAACAGGAGTCTGATGAGCGGAGTCTCGGCTGGCGGTATCAGTGCTACCAGCGCTGGAAGTCTGGCGCGCAAGACTAGGGGTCGCGCCCAGAGCGCTTTAGGGATGCATGACCTCGGACTCGACCGACCAGAAACTCCATTCAGCGGGGTCACTTACCACAGTAGCCATGCCTCCGATGCTCAACGACCGAAATCCCAGGCGGCCTTCCTGGACGATCCGATGGGCAATGTGGGCGGCCTGGCTCCTCCCACCCCGAAGAAGAAGAATTTCCTGAAGAAGCTCATGGACTCGGCCAAGACGGGGGTGGCAAGCGGGCGGTCCAGCATCATGACAGGCGGCAGCAGCGCCGGCTCTTTGCAATCATCGCCAATGCCTGCCACAATGCCATCATCATCAGCGGGGATCTCCTCGGTTGGCTTCTCTAGTCCCGTCGTCGCCAAGGATGCTTCGCGTGACATGGGATTGGCTTCTGGTACGGATTGGGTTCAGGTCCGGCGGGATGTCAACCGGTCAAATACTCTAAGCCGCAATGAAAGAAATGAGCGAAAAGACAGATGCATGATGCTTGACTACCCGGCTCTCGACCCAGTGGACGAGTTGTACGGAAGTATAGAGGGTGATGAAGATGCGGATGGTCTACCTGTTCAGAGACCCATGGACTACTCGAGCATTAACTTCACGAATGTGGACAAGAACTCGCGTTTCATCAAGAGCCTTCCACCGATGACGACCGCGATCACACTATCTACGACCTATGTTTGCAGACCATACAGAAGCGATGTGCAGCGATTACGAGCCATCTTCACCTGGGTTGCCGAATTAGTTACCTGGGAGGAGGACTACGAGGGAGATGTCGACACGCGTCGGGTCATTCAGACAAAGCGAGGCTGTGCAGAAGAATACGCGGTGCTGGTGATGGAGATGTGTGGTGCTGTTGGCCTGCACTGTGAGGTAGTGCGCGGTTACCTCAAGACGCCTGGCGAAATTCCAGAGACCAACATGCTACCCCGTCCGAACCATTGGTGGAACGCGGTGCTGCTCGATGGACACTGGCGCATCATGGACTGCTGCCTCGCGAGTCCCTCCAACCCCAAGCGCGCCCTCTTCTCCAGCGTCGGTAGTGGCTCTGCCGACTTTTGGTACTTCCTGGCACGGCCGTCGGAAATTTGTTGGACTCATATGCCCGAACATCATGAGCAGCAGCATGTCTGCCCTCCCGTGGCCAATGAGGTTCTACTCAATCTACCATGCGCCTGCCCGCCCTACTTTGTCAATAACCTGCAGATGTTCGACTACAACACGTCGCTCACCCGTATCGAGGACCTGGAAATGGTGCACATCAAATTCAACGTCCCCGCCGATGTCGAGGTCGCCGCGGAGGTCGAGGTCCGCGCCCTTAGTAGGGACGAGGATGGAGATTTCTTCGAAAGCGGTGACTTGGTGAAGAAGCGTGCCCTGGCTCAGTGCGAATGGTTCAGCGGCTCGAAGCGCTACACTGTCAAGGCTCTGCTACCTGGCGATGAGGGCCATGGAACTCTCAAGATCTATGCAGGCAAGCGCGGTCTTATGCATAGCATCAAAGACATTCCGCATCCAATGGCATTTGCAATCCCCATCATCCACACCGGCGAGAACCCGGCGTATGAGTTTGTGCTGCGACATCCCACACCGCACGCACAACGACACGATATTTACGTCGTCCAGCCGCAGTGTCAGCGTCTCGCACTCAATAACACCTTCGTGTTTGCCATCCGACAGCATCCCAGCTCGGCACCCGACACCCCGTCCTCGAACACGGGCGGCGCTAGCCCCATTCCATTCGTACGGCCGGGCTCAGCCATGAGCATCAGCGCGACGTCAAACCCGAGCAGCTACAGCGGCAGCGGGTCGGGCAGCAGCAAGCCGGCGAAGCTGGCGATCCAGACGCCCGGCGGAAAGATCCTGCGGCTTATGAGGAAGGAGGACCGCCGCCACGGCGGCGCCGGCATGGGATCATCAGCACGCGGCCTGACCAGCGAGGAGGAGGTCGGCGACGGAGGCACGTGGGAGACTATCATCAAGTGTTCTGAGCGCGGCGTCTGGAGGGGTCTCGTGCTTGCAGACCGGATTGCGAAATGGTGCGTCTTCGCGGAGTGGCATTGTGTTGGATGATCTCGGTAATGAACTTCCGTGCAAAGTTTCCACCGCGTCTTGCTTGGTGTTTGGGAGGCAGGGAGTTTCAAAACTTCATAATATCTGGTATCTCTGTGGACTTGCACTCAGTCGGTATGTCTCAAGGGGAGTCTCCGGCGGTACTACTTTTGGCTTGCATGTCAAACGGCGTTTGTTCTTGTGGACATCATCAAACATTGGAAATCGAAGACGAGGCCGGGATGGTCTTGATCATCGAGGAAGGGAGAGAGAAGCGCGCTCGGTCGCGTGTGTATGTGAAAGGAAAGGAAGGAGTTCCAAGGATATTCTCATTTTGGAATTTGTGGTCCATCAGCCAGCCTGGTATAAGCGAAGCTTTGGCGTTTTTTTTTCAATAGGCCTCGAAAAAGGGCAGCCTTTGGAAATCCAAGTGTACGAGATAGCGCCCGTTCTGTATGAGTACGGATAATGGCACAGCATCTGTTAAACATCCTTCAATTACTTAATTGTGCCGCTGCTGTCTATGACATGGTGCTTGGTCAAATCAACATTCGGCTTCCGAGGTCCTTCGCCATCCCGCGTACCGGAGCAGTTTATACTGCAAGGAAACAGGGGCTGCGAGTTGGCGGCCCTAACCCTTGGCACACAAGCTCACGCCATGGTGGATTTTTGGCACGATACCGGCAATGTTCAAGCTACGGAGGATAGAAGTATGCAAGTGATTTGTCATCGATCTGGACTTCTTCACCTGGCGTCACTTTTTCTTCTACATGTCTGTACGGCCTCAATATAGAGCGAACGTGTCCAGTTGATTCAATTGGTGAGTCTACGCTGTTGCTACAAGTTTCAAGGCGATGGCAACTCATATCTCTTATTCGCGCTCAGCCTTGGCTAACTTCGACTTCTCCGTCGTCATAGACTGACTCATTGGGAACTCACAGCCTCGGCATCGTAAGAGCACATTGATTTGGAGAGTGAACATCCGACCACCAGTCCTACTCATCAGCACATCAGACCTGAGCTTCTGGGACAAAAATCTGAGATCACCACCGAGCATCACTCTTGCCCTCACAAACCCACTCCAACCAACCTTGGAAGCCTTGCACATACAGGAAGAAAACATGGCCAAAGCCCCCTCCATCGAGGTAAACAACCTCACCTACTCCTTCGCCGACTCTTCCCTGGGCGTCCATGACATCACCCTCTCTCTCCCTCCACGGTCCCGCACGCTGCTAATTGGCGCCAACGGAGCGGGTAAAACCACCCTCCTCCGCCTCCTCGCGGGCAAGCGCCTCGCCCCCTCGGGCGCCATCTCCGTGTCGGGCGTGGACCCGTTCAAGGACGGGCTGGAGGGCGTGACGTACCTGGGGCTGGAGTGGGTGCTGAACCCGATCGTGCGCACCGACATCGGGGTGGTCGAGCTGCTGCGGTCCGTGGGCGGCGACCACTACCCGGAGCGGCGCGACGAGCTGGTCCGGGTGCTAGACATCGACGAGGCGTGGCGCATGAGCGCCGTGTCCGACGGCGAGAGGCGGCGCGTGCAGCTGGCCATGGGCCTGGTGCGCCCCTGGACCGTGCTGCTGCTCGACGAGATCACGGTCGACCTCGATGTCTTGTCCCGCGCCGAGTTCCTGGCCTGGCTCAAGGGGGAGACGGAGAGCCGCGAGTGCACTATTGTCTACGCCACGCACATCCTCGACAACCTCGCGGGCTGGCCGACGCACCTTGTCCACATGCACATGGGCGGCGTGAGGGAGTGGGACACCACGGATAAGTTCCTCAGCAGGCTGGAGGGTGACACGGGCAACTCGCGGCTCGGGGAGTTGGTCCTGGGCTGGCTGAGGGACGACCTCAAGGACAGGGGCCCGCGCAGCCAGAACCGCAGGGGGCCGGAGGGCAAGACTTATGGAATGGGGGGCGCTGAGCTCGGTGGGTATGGGCTTGAGGCCAGGAAGTAGGGAGGAGAGAGTGGGGAGGGTGTGTGAATGTCACATTTCAACACAGCATGTTGCGCGGAGTTGAAGACTCGTTCGGCATTTTGGCAAGGGGTGGTTTAAGGGTGCATCACCATGAGGCGCATTTAACATGGCGTTGGCAGACAGAGGGCAGGAAAATGCCTTTCAACATATGCTCGCGGTAGAAAAAGGGCTTCAACAATGGGCGGTTTTTTGTGGACGGGAGATATAGTGAAATAGGCGTTACGGCTGTGTTTCCATCGGATTATACCCCTCATCGGGCGGAAAAGAGAGATCGTGTACTTTAACATGTACACGTTTGAATCGAAGTTCAGACGGATTCAACTAGAGATGAATAGACTCATCGCATGGCAGGGGATGGTCTTGATCCACCAATCTACGCCGTTACCTTGCGTGGATATCCGAGCCCCTTGCAGTCCAGTGAATGGAGTCCCATGTCAGCCCTTAGCCTTTGCGTCCAACAGGTTCCTCATCGTGCTGTACATCAGCTCAGAGATGCCTCCAAATCCCTCACCCTCCAGATGCCTCAGCACGCCCAGTCGATAGTCCTGCCATGCGAGCTCGAGCCCGCCCCTCCGCGCGAGCTGACTCAAGCTCTTGGCCGTCACAGGCCCGGCATGGCGGACGCGCAGCACAACGTCCTCGTCCTCTTTCTCCTCAAGCCGGCGCAGGTGGTCTGCGGCCTGCATGCACAGCAGCGGGCTATAGCTCATGGTGAAGAGCAAAGAGAGGGTCATGTCGCCCGCGCCGGAGCCGGACGAGAGCCCCGCCACGTGAGCGGTCAGCGCGGATGCGGGTGAAGCGGACAACATGCAGCCCTTGGCATGGGCGTCGCGCGTAGCGAACGCCTTGCCACGCCACAGGCAATTGCAGATATCCATCAGGAAACCGTTGAAGGTGTTGACCTGGGCCTTGTCATACTGAGGGCCCAGCGCCTTGGCCGCGTTGGCCATGTACGTCGCAAAGGCCTGCTTGTAGGCGGCCAACACGGCGCACAGCCGCGACTCGACCGCGAGCGACGTGGTGAACTGCAACGTGTACACGAGCGGCACGGGCGGGATGGTGATCTGCAGGGACCGCAGGAGCGTGCCGTTGGAGTAGACGTGCGCGGCGCGCTCATAGAAGTCGAGGACCCTGAGGGCCGTGTGCGCCGTGGGCGAGGTCTGCAGGGCGGTCAGGGCGAGCTGGTTTGCGTGCGAGACGAGCCGATCTATAGACCCGGATGCGTGTTCGGGGATGGCGGCCTCGTTGGCCAAAAGGATGACGTTCCAATGGCGGAGCATATTGGTGTACAGTGCCAGGAGGTCCAGTTGTGATGCAGCGGAGCCGTCCAGTATTGCCGTCTGTAGCGTGGACGCCATGAAGGAGAAGTCTGTGATGATTTTAGTACCCTTTACGTGTTGCACACGCAGGTTGCCATGTCAATTACCTTCGGGACGCACCAGGGGCGCGTAGGCGAGAAGATCGTGTACTCGAACATCAGCCTTCAAGTGCAGGCGCAGCCCTATCAGCTTGATAAGGCCGGTGAAGAAAGGCGATATGTCCTATGCGACCATCAGCTCTGGCTCGATTGGGATGCTGGAACAGTACTGACCTTAGTCGCCCGTGCATATTCAAGAATAACTCTGAGCGTTTCCCCAACAGTGCGATCGTCCGCCTCCCCACTGAGGATCTCTGCGAGTTGCACATCCATCCAAGCTGACGCTCTCCTGAGGTTCAAGTCCGGGCGGAGCATCATAAACTTCTGGAGGAGCGGGTCAACGAGGACAGCAACAAGGTGATCCGGCTGCTCAATCTTCTCGAGATTGGCGGCCAAGCTTTCTGCGCTGTCGATCTCCTCCAACGTGACTGATTTCTCATGTGCATTAGACGTCTGTACAGGTGGAAGGCCGCCTGATCCGTTGGCCTTTGAGCCGGTCAAGAGCTGCTGGTTGGTCTTGAAGCCATCCCTTGGACCTTGAAGGCTACTCTGCTGTAGCTCGCGATGCATTTTCTGGATCACCGACAGCCTCTCCCGCCACTCTGGGTCGGGCATTTTGAAAGCGCTCCCCTTGGCGGTGTTGCCGACGATGATCTCAGGGTAGTAATTTCTGTAGACCCGGAGCAAGCCTTGCAAGTGTCGGTCGTTACCAGCCTGCCTCGACAGATTTAGCAGGGCTTGTATACGGTAATGCTGGACATGCTTGCGCCTTGTGATGATGGCCAGAATGTGGAATAGTTGCGGCCTGGTGGCAGAGACATCCAGGAGATTGAACAAGACGGCGTAGACCCTGGATAGTACGGCCTGCGCCTTGACCTCGAGAACGTGGTAGACCTGGATCACCCAATTGAGGAGAGCACTCTGTAGAGTCAGAGACGGTCTGATCTCGCCAAGTCCCAGGCATCCGATCACTTTGATGACAACATCCTCGGACACTTTACCGGTGGGGTAGAGGTTCTTGATGATGGAGTTGAGGCTGGCTTGATCCAGGTGCGAGGGCGAGACGATCAGGTCGATGAGGTCGAGCAGTTCATCTGGAAGCACACCCTGACTGTACGCGACAGAAGCCAACTCTGCAACTTTTGGCTTGACGTCTACGACACGCCTCTTTGCAGGCACTTGAGAAGCTAAGCAGGGTTGTCAACATTAATCCGTATCAAGACTCAGCATCTCATCCGTCGGCTGTTCCAAACACATACCTTCGACGACATCATCAATGAGTGACCGTGTCCTGGTCTTGTATTCAGCATCCATGCTGGTTGATGTTGGCCGAGCTCAGCCCCACTCAGACGGCATGGGTGACAGTTTTGCCAACGTCTCTCATGGTCGTGATTGCTTCCTGGGCGGGAGACGCGACAAGACGCGGCTTGGGGTCGCTTGACGCGTTTCGGCCGGCACCAGGCGGAGGACAGGCGGGAGCTAGGCGGGAGCTAGGCGGCGCACGGTTGCTAGAGGCCCTGGGGGTCCGGGCTGGCAGGCGGGTACGTAATTAACACTAGCTTGAACAACCATCACTGCTGGCTGTCTGTCATATTCGTCGACACATTTCAGCAAACTGCTTTCTGCCTAATCTCAAACGTCTCCAAGATTCAGAATGCCAAGGACAGACAGTGTTGACGGCCGTTGAAAGAAAGAGCCCGATCGAGACACGGCAGAGGCGATCCCCTTGGCCAGCTCTGCAAGTGTCGCTTGTCCGGCCGTGCTGCCGTGTAACCTTGATAACTGGATCAGGGAGGTGCTCTTGACTGCTTGCAGTGACGACAACCTGCCAGCCTGCCAGCCCTGCCCTCTTCTTGACGTGCCTGACGTCGAGACCCAAGGGCGTCCGTCGGCGTCTGGACTGCCCTTCCCAAGCAGCCCACACACCCGCTTGCTTGCGTCTGACAAGTCGCTTGCGTCTCCTCGGTGCGAGCCAACGCCTGTCGTCGACGCAATGCCCAGGCACTCCAACGTTGCACAGGATGCGATATACGTTATTACAAGTTGACTCTCACCACGCCCATCGAGCGAGCACCTTGGAATCCGACAAGGTCTTGCTCCGATCCGATAGCAAAAACTCGCTTATGCCGGCTTACCGTCTCACGGCGTCTCCTGTCTTGCTGTCTTTGCCGGTTCCTGCTCAACTCGCTCTGACGGAACGCCCTGCTCGGAGCGAGGGCGAGTGCGACTGCTGTGCCTTGCTCTCCCGTGCGCCTGGCTCCTCGTTGCGCGACTCTGGGGGCGGCCGGGGGCCACTGTGGTGGTTCTTTGGCAAGCCACGCTGAGGACAGGCCCCTCGTCTATCCATCGTGTGCAACCAGACCTCGCGGATTGAGTCACGTCGCTGCGTGCGTCGGCTGCTCTCCGAACGCGCGCATGTCACGCATGCTATGAATAGAGAAGTCTCTTGGTCAGCGGCCCGCCCGCCTTGCACCATAGCTCGATAGCTGGTTACACAGGCCGGGTTTCTGTGCGACCACCTGCGCCAGTTGCCTCCTCGAGTCCAGAGTCCACATGCACCCAGCCCTCGGGTCATCTATTATCTATGTGCACAGCCGCCCCAACTACCTACAGGCCCAGAGCCCACGGTTGGCACCCACTCCACCGGCTGTGCAGGGCCATGCAGAATGTCTGGCAGGACCCGTCCACCCGTCCTCTACCCTGGACAACAAGTGCGCCGCCATTTCCGGTGCACAGGTCATGCAACCTCTCCAAGATGCAGCATCTGCACTGACATATCATCGAATCCTTCCGTGTAACTTGAGATGCTTTCAAGACGCCCAACTCGCTGAGCCGAGAACACACGCGCCAATGGGCTGCCCTCACAGATGTGACCATCCTTGCAGCCTCGCTGAGCACAGTCAGAACGGGAAGCCCACCCCTGGAGCCGAGACTCTCATTCCACAAACTCCAGGCCTTACTACAAGGGCGACCTTCCAGCCAGCCATCAATTACCCAGCATGGGGGCCCTTTTGCTGCAGGTCGGTCGACACAGATGCCATTCAGGTGTGCCGGTGTCGTATGGGCATAACTCGGGGCCGCCCTCCCTCAGGTCTGTGTCGGCCGGCCGCTGGGACTGCTCGCCCTTGCAGGGCTGCTCTTTCCACCAGAGAAAGGCACCGCCCCGCCCCGCCAGCCTTTACCGCAAGCTTACAGCGTTCTCGAGCAGCGGTATATTCAGTGGTCCGTAGGGGCGAGTAATCAGCAGGGCGGAGCCCTGGGTTGCACAATACTGTCCCAAACAGGATCTTGACACCTGCAGTTCTCCCAGGGTTGCAGTACTGACGCAGCCACCGAACCTGTTGGTCCGGGTGCGTCAACAGGCTTCCCTCGGCGCCTGTTACCGCATATTCAACCGCACAACAGCAGTTTTTATACACCCACCAGCAGCACCCGTGGCGTGACGAGCAGCAGAGCAGTGCAACACACTTTATTTCGTCCCGTGTCATCTGTGCCAACAGTCGACTCGCCAGCCTCCGCCGTTCTGCTTCACAAAGGAACAGCCCCACAAACCGAGTGAGCCCGCGGTTGCACCGCCGGCGATCTCCTGAGCCTGCTGCGAATTTGAACCCTGAACATTCCAGAATTCCTCCATCGGCGGATCTACGGCGAGGAGTCTCACCCGGAACTTTTTACGTGAGAGCGTGCGTGCGTTAATTTCAATTCTTAACAATACAGACCCAAGTACCGAAGGTCTCGCTGACGTCGTGGTAACCAAGCCACCGGTCTTTGATAACCCTGAACTCATGGTCAGTCCCCACAACCTGGGCTGTCCAGGACGCACTGCCGACTAACACGCCCGCTAGCATATATAACCCCAAGTATCCGCTGCATCCCGCGGAACAATGACTACAGGTCTTGGGAAATGATAACAGGATATGTCGCCGACACGCTTCCAGGCACGGATCAAATCAAAAGGCCTGGAGCGATGCTCATACAGGATGCTCCGTCCCACGTTCCCTTTTCAAACATTCTTGAGCATGGAGATATCGTCCTCCTGCTGACACCAGTCGTCCGCCCCGTCGATCAAGGCTCTACCGAGGACCCTTTCGAGCCTCTTGGAAGAGGGTTGGCAAGGTATCACCCGTGGGTTCGGCACGTCCCGTATACAGCAGCGGCTGGCATCACCAGCACCCATGTTGCTTTCATCAAGAGGGCCAAGATCGTGGTCTTTGTCATCACAGGACCGCCGGTCCCAGGGCAACCATCGCAGGTGGCGCTGTCTAGCATTGCGCAGGCGGCCGGAGATCGTCGTCCACACGTGGTTGTCGCCTGTTGCGATGTAAAGGAACTCGAATCCGCCACGTCAATTTTCCCGACTATTGTACAGCTGCCTGGCTACTCGCGACACGACCTGGATACTGGGGCAGACATTCTGTACTATGGACAGCCCAGGCACTCCGCCCCGCCGCCAGAAATCCCAAGCGTGCAGCCCAAGGATTTCACGCAGAGATGGGTCGTCAAGCCTTTCAACGTGGCGACGGACACGGAGGCGGTGTATGATCTTTGGTGTCAGAACATGCCGAAACAATTCAGCCTCGATCGGTTTCGTCTCATGAACCTGTTGCAGCGGGATGGCTACGCGAAGCATTTGGTGGCCCGTGGCTCGGAGACTGGGCCGGTTCTGGGATTCTGCGCCACCTACATTACCTATCTGGATAGCAAAGGAGAAGCCCTCGTGGGATCGATCGCTGCCATCGTCGTCGATTCTTCGCACCGCGGCCGGGGTATCGGCCGGATCCTGCATGATACAGGTGTCAAGGAATTCTCGAGGACACGAGGCGTCAGCCGGCATCAGTTGGGCAGCACTTTCCCTCGGCTTCTGTACGGACTGCCAGTCGATGACCCCTCTGAGGGGTGGTTTAGACGACGTGGGTGGAACATGGATTGCACCGCGCCTGGCACTGGGCAGGAAGTCGCGGACTGGGTCCTTCCGTTCAATGAGTGGCCGACTGGTGGGTTTCCACCCATTGGTGTCACTTTTCGGCCCTGCGGATTCATGGACTTCGACAGGGTTCTGGACATCGTGGAGCAAGACTCGGATCGAAAGGGCAACATGGCCTGGTACGACCAGTATGCGAAGCTTGCTGATTCCATGTCTATGAGCGATATCATGATAGGATTCCGTGGCGACGACATCGTTGCGACGGCTATAACATACGTTATGCGTTCTGAGAACCCGTCGGCGGACGACATACCTTGGGCTGGTACAATTTCGGAGGACACAGGGGGTGTTACGTGCATTTGTGTTACTGGTAAGTTTCTAAAATTACTGACTGTGTCCGAACAACCGAAGGCTGACGCTCTTCTCATCTACTTAGACAACGATGCATCGAGGAGTGATGCGATCATGGTCAGGCTCCTAGACGCGTGCGTTCAGGGACTGCGTGAGAGGGGCATGGGGAGGATGTATATTGATGCAGCAAAGACAAAGAACGCCGGGTTTCAGTCAATAGGTACGCGACGCATGAGTTTCAACTTTCCATTCTCATCCATTACACGATTGCTGACATTTCTCCAGGCTTCCAAAAATGGGCCAGATACAGGGACATTTGGCGGGATGTATAAATTGCATTCATTTTTGATCCGCTAGATTGCGAGCTTGGGGAGTTATGCAGCATCTAAAACGACCTCATATCAGCCAGTCATGACAAGCACACAAGCTCACTGTTTGCGCAACCAGCCACGGCAAGCTCAGCATTTTCCAAGACACCCGTATGGCCATATCTCAAGACTGCAAGCATTCGGACAGCGAGAGGACGGACGCGCATGCACTGCTTCACGCTCGTACATGGCAGCCTTGAGCCGGTGCTCAGGCTTCCTCGCACACCGCAGTTTCCAATCTTCTGCCTAGATGATGGCGACGCCAACGGTGATCCCGCGAAATGATACCCACATGAAGGACAACTCACACAAAGATTGCAGCCTGACCACCCTAAATGAGTCGCACAAGTGATATTCAGTCCGACCCATCGTGGAGCTCTTGTGCAACGGTAACCCCAAGTCTTCCGGCGGATGGTCGGGCGAACAGATTCAAGCTGCACGACCACGAGACCCATAGTAAGGATTCCAAACTGCAGGTGTTGGGCTCCTCCCCCCTATCCCGCCGCCAAAGCACGTTGGATCCTTCGTACGGCAGGATCAGCTCTTCTCTTTTGCCTTTACTTTCCTCTTTCCCCTCGCAATGTATCACCGTCCTACTCGCATGTTGCTCGGGGTTCAGAACCTGCAGGACCTAGGCTGCTCATCTTGTCTGCCCTTCCCCCCGGCCGGCCCAATACCCAATCAGGCCAGCCACGGGCCATTCCGGCTTGAAGGATCCGTCGTGCGTCGGGGCCGAATGCCGGGATGTTGGTTTTCTGTGCCGTACGGCTGGTAGCTGGATTAATAATAATGGTGTGCAAAAAGACCCGCCCCCATTGGCTTGATGTGTTGTTCTCAGCTCCCCTGTCGTCGTCTCTTCCTCCGCCTTTTCCATCATCCAAACTGCTGCTGTCAAGGCCCCAGTGTGGGAGGATTGGCGGTGCATGTCCATGCATGCACGGCGCTTTTATGTTCGCGTGCGTCGCTTATATAATGAGGCTGGCGACTTACACATCACCGCGGTCTCAGCAAGAAGCCATGCATAAAAATACTCACGCTCAAACACACGCGCACGTACATGCCATGAATTGACTTCTCGGTCCGTTCCTAGCCGCCATTCACCACCGGCGCGTGAGGGTACACTTTCCTATTTCGCCCAGCCGGTGTCTTGTCTCAGACCTGGACCGTCGCCTTCACCGTCCCGCGTGAACCGCGCCGCAAAGTACCCCCGGGCGCGTCATAAGGACCGCTGCTGTCATGTCCATGGAATAGACAGCTTCGTGGATCCTGTGTGACCGGCGCCAAGTGGATGGTCCCACCCAGACGGCGCCCGAAGAATCCTTCCTCTTTGAGTCTGCATTGTCCGGCGGTCGGCACTGGCTTCTGCCATGTGAGTGAGGGCAGGGTCACACGACGGGGTGAATTAGTTTGGTTTGCTACTTGTCCCCCCGAGCTCGTGCATGGTGAGGTATCAGATGAGTCCAGTGGGCATCTATACAGTCATGAGAGATGGGAGTAGATAGGAAAAAGAAAAGGATTCCAAAGACAGCCAGCCAGCCAGCCAGCCCTCTGTCATCACTGTGCTACGTCACACGATGCACCCAATTTGCCAAGGGATGCCATACCGCCTCCGCATCCCTTCTGATAGCATGTGTTGCGTCGTACGTGTCCCGTCTCCCGCGCCTGTCGCGTCGGTAAATTACTTTTTCCTTTCCCCTTCTTTGTTCCTTTTCTTCCTGCCTGACTTGGCCCGGGGCGGGGGCTACATGAAAACAATACATTGAGGACACACATATCCACTAGAAGATGCCGAGGGAGCAAGCGAGAAGATTGGGGACGCAGCTTTGCTACCCAACCCAGCCCCGGCCCAGCCAGCCTTGCTCACAAGTCCCAGCGGGACGGGGAGGATCCAACCGCCACGACGAAGGAATAGCGGTATGCAGGCGGCAGGAAGCAGATGCGAGGCGCGCGGGGATGAGACGGGCAACGAAGGGAAAAGACTGCTGGAGCCGGTCAGCAAGCAAGCATCACGCGCAGATAGATAGATAAATTGTCCTTACTGGGCCCCTGCACAAGTAGGAATCCTTCGAACAGAGAAAGGCCGTTCGTACAACGCCATTCAGGATCCGGTTCAGTGTGACCGCGAAGGAATCAATAGGGCGGTAGGCTAGACCAACTCGTCCTCTCGGAGTGAGTGTGGATGTAAGTCATGTCATTGTCCGGGATGCTCAGTGGGATCCGTCTGCACCACCATCACAGCTTGCAGGATCGTCTGGGCCCAACACGTGTTTGTTATGCGATACATAGACCTGTACGCTTTGTTCTGCATCACACAGCCAAGAACACTGTTGACGCGAAGAGGTGGAAGCAGACAAGCGAGTTTGGGAGCGAAGTGATTCACATTGGCCCGTCTTTTGGCCTTCTCCAGTAATGGCGCGACGAACTGACTGACTGCTCGCTCTGCCATTCTGGGCTGTTTATATTTCATACACCACCCGTCCTGTTAAGAAAACCATACACGAGGATATTGTAGAATGGTATGGTGGCCATTGGGTGAAAATGTTACTTGAGAAGTGAAAAGGAAAGCAACAACTTTTGTGGTATAGTGATCAAAAACAAATCCCTCACAATTCCTGAGACTCCTGCCTTCCAATTTCTGCGACGGCCGTTCCATCACGCCCGAAGTGCCCTTCATCATGCCCCTCGTCATGCCTTTCATCATGCTCATCAAGATTCATCTCCGTCATTCCATCCCAGCCACAGGCATCGGACCTTTTTTTTCTTTCTTCTTCATTTCACCTTCCAATAGGCAGGTCAGACACTGCTGTCCTTGATAAAAACCACGAGTTCGAGGTGGACCTTAAGCCCACTTCGAGAAGTCTAGACTCTCGACCAATGAATCCAGGTTGAAAGCTTGCATCATCATCTCCGTGTCTGCCGTCGAGGCGCTCATGACCGAGCTGCGATGCGACTGCGAATTTTGCTCGCTCGTAGTTGTCAGGAACGTTGCCACGCTGGCCCGGCGTAGGTCACGCATGCTCAGTCCAGACATGCTGTCTCTGGCGACGCCGCTTGAGGGCCGGCTGTCGGTGTTTGCCTGTCCTAACTGCTGCTGCTGCTGTGCAGAGGCAAGCGCACTACTGAGCGACATTGGCGCCGGCGTGGTGGCAGCCGATGCGTGAGGACTCGTGATTGTCGACGGCGATGTTGCAGCCGAGGACGCAAATTTGGGACCATAACGCTCACGCAAGCGACTGATCTCCCTGAGACGACTCCGCCAGGCGGATGGATAATCACCCTGGTCGCGGTGGGCCCACACGACAGAAAACACCGAGGCGTTGAGGGCGAGCAGGCGGACAAAATCTGGCAGTGCCTTCAGGCTGACCATCTTGGTTGCGGCACAAGGCGAGATCTCAGGGAAACCTTCCTTGCTCATGACTTGGACCTTGAAGAAAGGCGTGTAGCCTCCCGTGTGGAGTGTCTCTGCATTGTCCCCTTCCTCTTGCTGCTGGGCGCTGTGCTCGCGCGTTGCGACAAATGACGCCCTTGACTCCGGTGTAATGACAATGTTGACATAGTTGAACTCGGATGGGAACGTGTCGAATTTGAAGGGCAGGCCAGAGTCATTGAATATGATATTCACGAAGTCGTTGCCGATGTGCCTCTTCTTGCTAATGCATTGAGGGTCATGGTCCAGATTCGTAGGCATCTGTGTCGTGACATGGAAGATGATCTCTGTCACTCTGTCGCGCCAACAGAACGTATACTGGCCGTCCGTGTCGTATTCGCGGTCGAGGCCTTGAGTGTTGAAATCTGCGCCCTTCAGCTTGGTGAGGGACCCGATCCCGTTCAAGAACTCCATGTAGTCTGCACTGCCCGACACATTGGCCAGAATCTCAGTCTCCTTGGTTTGGTTTTCTCCTATATAGATTACGCCCACTTTGTGGCCATCCACAGTGGAGAGACGGTCAAAAGTTCTGACACTTCGGCTGATAGCCTCCTCATCTGGAAGGGGGAGTGGGCGTAGTGCCGGTTCATGACTTTGGGGCGTGGATGAGAGAAGATGAACAAGCAGATGACTAGGGATAGTGCTATTCGTGGTTGGTGTGCCCGTGTCTCTACTATCTCCAAATGTGTTTGCTTGGTGGGGAGGTGGAGGCTTGAAGTTCTCGCGGACAGTAAAATAAGAAGTGCCTGTCGGCTGCCTCTTAGTGACCTGAGCCCACGGGGTCGCCTTCGACTGCTTGATAGACACGAGACTGTTTGCGATGATCCACCGTCTCTCAGTGTACTCTGAGGCTTTCCTGTCAGAGAATCGAGGGTTTTCCGCTGACTCGTCCGCCTCTGCGTATGCAACTCTCTGAACAAAGTCCATTGTTGTGAGTGCCTGCTCGTCCGAGACCGGGTTGCCATCTGGGCCTTGAAACAGTCGTTTGGCTATCCATCCTACATGTTTCGCTCGATCACCCAGGCGCAGGGCCAGGAACCAGAAGACGATGACATGATACGCAAGTGCGTGCACATATTGCGGCAGCTCCTCACTGTTGGTGGGTTGTCCAAGGACGTCGTACTCGTGAGTTGTGTTGATAGTGGCAGGCGTGTTTTCACTTGCGGTGCTCGTTCGCACATACCGCTTTTTGTCGCGTACAGTGTCGAGATACCTGAAACACATACCAAAGACAACGCGAAACTCGTCTTCAATGAAGTTGCTGTAGAGTGCTGGCATGCGCGCAAGCCCGGCCAGAAACTCCAAAATGTGCATGGCCACATTTGCCTGCGTGATCACCGTGGACATCTTCTGCAGGATCGTGACAAGAGCTTTGGAAGTAGCAAGAGGGAGCTCGTGGCAGCAGATGGTCAGCGCATGAATACAGGTCTTTGCTGTAGAGTGCCCAATGCCCTGCATAAACGTTCTGACAAGATCGTCTTCGTCGCTTTTCTGAAAGTACTGGTGGTAACTCATAATTGTCGTTAGGATTTGGAAGATGCAAATGTTGACTTCAGGCCGGCGCAAACCGGTCAGAGGCGGTGGGTCCTGGAATAGGTTGTGTTTGCTCTGCTCACACAACACTCGTCGCGCCTCCCGTATTTGCGGGATGGCACCTCTGAAGAACGCGTGGTTGCTCAGCTGAGACGGAAGGTGAACCAGGTTGAAGCTGTAAACCTCCCAGTCACTTCCGTGGGTCAGATTATGGATTATGGCCTCTAGCCATGAGGCAACATCGATCGCACAAGATTCCTGTGCCGCTGTTTGCACTTCTTCTCCGCCTGCAACGACAGACTCTGTCCTCTTCTCCATGTATGAAAAGAGAACAGGACTGGCTATGGGCGAAGGTGTTTCTGGTAGCACAGTAGAATCTGGTAGGGACCAAAGCTGCTGGTACTTTTGCCCATTTGGCTTAGCACCACTAGCTGACCGACTTGGAACCATCCTATCTTGTGCTGTAGAGCCAAACGAGACTCCTCGTGTCGACCGCGATAAGCTTCCATGATCGCTTCTCAGTCTGTGCGACGTGGCTGCGTCTTCTGCGACCTTTCTTGCCAGTGAGGCTTCCGTCCTGTGAAGAACACCAGCCAGACCTTCTGATTCAGTGAAGCATGTCAGGTATATGCGATTTGCCCAGTCCGCTCTCAGTCGAAATAGCATTTTCATGGCCGTGATCCGGGCATCGGCAGACTGGCCGAACTTTGCGATGTAAACGAGGAGTTGAAAGGTCCTTGTCGCTTTTTTGCTATCCGTGTTCATTGTCTTCATGAACAATAGAACGTACCCTCTCGTAACCACATTAGCTGGACTTTGATCAGTAACGCTTCCCACTTGATCCGTTGTTGGAGGCTTCTCTTCCACGAACGCCATCGGCGAATTGATGCGATCGCTTGTGACGACTCCTTTGAGTGTCTCCACTATGTATTCGAAGAGAGAGGTGTCGGCCGCCAACGCGACAGATATCATGAACGCGACCGTCTCTTGGAGAACAATGGTGTTTGTTTCGTCAGAGATTCCCGAGAGGATGCTCCTGACAATGTTAGGCACTGTATCCTCGTCAAGTTCGTCCTCAACCAGTTCAAGCATGTCGTAGACCTCAGTGATCCCCTGGAGAGCTGCAATACGGATGGCGGTGGAGCGGTTGCGCTTGAGGTAAAACGACTCCAAAACCAGGTTGAGGTTCTGCTCCCAGTCCAGATCAGACGGATAGCAGCATCGGAACTCTTTGAAATGTTCCAAGACGAGCTCAGCTGTAGAATCGGGGAGGACATGGGGAATCCTCGCCATGAACGATATACACTCGTGCCTCTGGATGAAGTCTGAACCTCGCTGTCTGGAAAGCCCTTCCAATCTCCGCAAGAGGATCTCGAGCTCCTCCAGTATGGAGCCTCCTTTCTTGAGGTCTTGTACAGTGAGATTGCTTTTCAGGCTCGTTCTGGAGCTGTTTGGGGTGAGGCTGAAATTGAGCCGACCGACACACTTCTCAGCAACCTCCAGGACAGATGTCCAGTCTTCACCTTCGAGGAGCGGATTCAGTCTTTGTTCTCCATCGTCGAACAGAGTGTTGATCAGCTTCAATACGGAGCCGGCTATCCGTGTGGAGGGTGACTGCTCGACAACATTGCTGCATCCGTCAATGAGTATGGCCAGTGGGATCGACGGGTAACCTTTCTCCGAAGACTTCCAGATCAACTTCTGAAGAACGGTCAGAGAGCCCCTGACTGCCCTACTCGTCTCTGTGGTCTCCTGTCCGTTTCGGGGATATTCTCTGAGAATGTTGAGCAAGATCCGGACAGCCGCCTGGCCGTTGTGCGACTTGAGCAGGTTGGACAGTGTGTGCCAAGAGGTCTTTGACAGCTTGTCGACGAGGCAGAAGATGGAGCTGAGGACTTCAACGCAACGACTCAGGCTCCGCTTGGGAACCGAGGCGTATGTTATGATGGCATCAATCACCTCAATGCAAGATGTCAAATCGTCTTCCGTGCTCGTCTTCATGCAAATCTCCAGAAGTTTATCAATCAGGCGCCCCAGAGTTTCGTCATCGGCGACCCTGAAGTTGAATTTGAGAACCTCGAGGATAAACGCGAACAACATGGAGAAACTCTTGTCCTCGCCCAAAGCAGCAACTGCCGGCGCAACGCCTTTCCCCTTGGCGCCCTTTCTCTCTCGCACTGCCTGCTGCCTCCGCGCCACCCTGACGGCATTGTAAGAGTCCTGCAGCCATGTTGTCAACAGAGGTATGACGTCGTAATCGAACCCGGAGAGATTGCGGCCATGGTTGGTCAGGTCGACCAGGGCGGCCAGCTGAAGATAGAAGTCATCGGGGCTGGCGTGGAAAGACAATGTCTGGAAGTATTCCTTTCGCTCGAGATCGGTCGAAGAGGGGTTGCGGACGCACTCGGTCAGGAGCTCCCAGCCGGCTATCCTCGCGTTGCCGGGTTTTGATGTCTCTATCAAGTCTTTGCCAGCATCCCATATCTGTAGTACCGGCGCCAGAGGGTAGTCGGCAACGGACAGTCGTAGGGATTCGGCGGCCGCGATACGTTCGCTAAGAGATCCGTTCTTGAGTTTTTCTAGCGCTTCACCATGGTGGGGAGGCAGGCCGGTGGCCGCTAGTGAGACCGTATCGACTCGTTCGGAAGATAACTGGGCGGAGACGGTATCGGTGGACGAGGAGGGCACGGGCGGGACCTTGGAAAGCTTGGAGCCCCCAGTCAGGCCTTTGAAGACGCTGGCCAGACCTCCGGCGCTCTTGTGCTCTGACGACGGAGGCTGGTCGTCGGCGGATGGAGGCATGGGGTCTCCAGGAGCGGCGTCAGGGGCATCAAAGCCCAAGGAGGCTATGCGTCGAAGCATGATATCAGCGTTGGGTCCATGGAAACAAGGCGCCAGTGGGGCGTAGAGATAGACGAGCAAAACTGCAGACACTGGAGGTTAAAAACATTCTGGACTGGGCAGCACGAGACAAGCCAAAGGAAGAGACTAGCAGTCGTCGGCGCCAGAGCAAGCATGCAGTAAGTCGTATCTCACGACGTCGAAATATCACCAGCCAAGGTTCCGGTGCGAGGGCGGGAACAGGCAAAGGAGGCCCCACACACACACACACACATATCGACAGGAACAGAAACAGAACAGGGGCAGGAGGGGAGCCGACAGTTGACGATGGCACTCACAGACAAGCCCCTAGTCTATTCGCATCTACCGCAGTGATAAAGAGGGGCTTATGAAGTCAGGATCGTCATAGTGGCCATCAAGAGGTGGTTTGTCCGGACAGGCCTGACAGGCTGGACGCTCCGTCGAGTCGAGGCCGAAGTGCGTGCAAAGTTATGCACGTCGAGGGGCCCGGCAAGGTTGAATCCAGGCAGGGCTCGGGCGCGGCGCGTGAAAATGGATGGGAGAGAAGAGAGTTAGGAACTAAGAGATAGATAATAGGGCCACCCGAAACCGAGATGCAGATAGAGATAGAGCTAAGAGCTATCGGATAGAAAGGGCGAAATGACTGCAACCATCTAGCTTCCACCACCACGCACGCGCACACTCCAGTCGCTCTCTCTCCTCTCTCAGCCTGGGACGGCGGCGTCTGTCAAAAATATCTAGCGGAGGCTGTGCTTGGCCCAGATGCTGTTGAAGTTGGCAGGAAGTAGACTTTTTTTCTGACAAGGATAATAATCTGGACGGCAGCTGGCAGATGTCTGAGGGAGGTTGATTGGTATGCGCATGTCTTGAACTGCGGCCAGCTGGGTCTCGGGAACGGGGGACGCGAGGAAAAGGTACGCCGGCTGCACCGTGCACGGATCACTACCGTCGATCATGAGGTCGACGGGGACCCACTCTGGCGCCGTTTTCGACGGGGCTTACTGGTTGCTTTCGCCGCCTGCCCTGCCCGCCTCTGAGATTTACTGCGCATCGGCACCGAGGATTTCGTCACGCATCATACCATATAAACTACACCATATGCGCAATAAAAAGCCTGTTCCGGCAGAGCATATCGAGAGTACTGTACATACTGCATCTACCTGGGGGGTTCATCCCAACCTCGAACCAAACAGAAGACTGTCTTGCTATTCTCACTCCGCAAAATCATGGATGGGGTTTGGAATCTGGTCAACTCCTGACAGGAAACCAAGCACGGTATCTGACACGCACTGCGTCTGGCAAGGGATCCTGAGGAGAAAGGTCTGCATTGTGTATCTAGCTACTTAGTTATTCAGGCATTCACGCTGTTATACATACAACAGTCTTCCGTAGACCTGACCTGTTTACGGTACGTGGGTACTTCACACTCAGGCACCGGTCGCCGTGCATGTAACAGGGTCAGGGATCCCTCCAAGGCCCCTCGTCACTTGCCCCCACTTCTGCTCAGACAAAGCTCGCCTGCCATTCAGCGCCACCAGGCGCCTAGCAACGGCACCACACCCCGGAAGCCCGTTTACTTTCCAGCTACCAAGTTGCAAGGTTGCCTGCAACCGGACTGAACCTGCAAAACTTCTTGTATGGACTTGACAGCAACAGCTCAACCAGCTGTTTCCCACATCGTTGATCTTAGTACAGCAGGCTATTAATCAACATGGCGGCGGACATCGCAAGCATTGCTCAGTTGTTGGACGCAACTCTGGACTACAAGCAGCAACGCAAAGGTAGATCCCCCTCCAATCTGCTGCCGTGTTGATGTTTTGTTTGCACCATCTCCGAGCTGGGCGACGACGCCGCATTCACACGCACGCACGCAAAACTCCACAACCCTGAGCTGACATTTCTCTGCCATTAGCCGAGTCCCTCCTAAAACAGGAAGAGAGCAAGCCGCAATACTCGCTCCAGCTCCTCAAGATCGTTGCCGGCTCCAACTTCGCAGTCACCACCCGCCTGGCAGCCGCCCTCGCTTTCAAGAACTACGTTCGCCTCAACTATGTGGTACGGCCCAGCCCTACAAACCCTTCAAACAGACGCTGGGACATTTCTGACAAGTAGGATAATGCAGGACGAAGATGGAAACCACAAGTTGCCCGCCGAGGAGGTCGCCACCATCAAGCAGGAGCTCGTCGGTCTAATGATCCTGTCGCCCCCGAACATCCAGACCCAGCTTGGCGAAGCCATCAGCGTTATAGCAGACTCCGACTTCTGGAAGAGGTGGGACACGCTTATACAGGTTCGTGAGACACTGGGACGACAAGTCGGCTGGATATCCCGAAAACTAAGTTCCTGTCTTCTAGGACCTTGTCAGCCGGATCTCGCCAGATGACTTCAAGGTGACAAACGGAGTTTTGGAGGTTGCACATTCCATCTTCGTGCGGTGGAGGCCTTTGTTCCAGTCCAACGAACTTTACGAAGAGATCAACCATGTCGTGGAGCACTTTGGGGATGCCTTCGTACGGCTTCTGGCGGTGAGTATACGAGTGACACGGACCTTGAAGTCGGCTACTGACAAGACTTCAAGATCGCCGACCAAAAGATCGAGGCCAACACGAACAACGCCGCGGAGCTCAAGGGTTGGTTCGAGACCCTGAGTCTGTTGGTCAAGATCCTCTACGACCTGACCTGTCACGATCTCGCTCCTGTCATCGAGGGAAACCTGCCGTCTATCTTTTCCCTGCTCGAGAAGTACCTGGCATACAAGAACCCATTATTTGACGGCGACGATGATGAGGCCACGGCCCTAGAAAATGCCAAGGCCGATATCTGCGAGGCTCTGACTCTATTCACGACCAAGTACGACGAAGACTTCAGTGGTTACTGCGAGCGATTCATCACATCAGTCTGGAACCTGCTGTCCAACCTGGGACCCGAGAAGCGATACGATCTCGTCGTCAGTAGAGCTCTGCAGTTCCTCACTGCCGTGGCATCAGGATCCAAGCACGCTCAAGCCTTCAACGATGAGAACACCCTGGGACAGATTGTGGAGAAGGTCATTCTCCCCAACGTCACACTCCGCGAATCCGATATTGAAATGTTCGAGGACGAGCCGATTGAGTTCATTCGAAGAGATCTTGAGGGATCTGACACAGACTCGAGGAGGCGGGCGGCCACAGACTTCTTGAGGAAGCTCTTGGAGAAATTCGAGGCCCTCGTAACGCAGGTTGTTTTCAGGTACATCGACCACTACCTCAAGCAGGGCCAGACAGACTGGAAAGCCAAGGACACCGCGGTTTACTTGTATCTGGCCATTGCCGCCAAGGGTTCTGTCACGGCTGCGCAAGGCGTCAAGACAGTCAACAGCCACGTCAACGTCGTTGAATTCTTCCAGAACCACATTGCTGCTGATCTATTGAACGTCGATGGAGTCGCAGCAATCTCCAAGGTTGACGCCATCAAGTACCTACACAACTTCCGGAGTCAATTGACAAAGGATCAGTGGCTGGCTGCGTTCCAACCCTTGATCAAGAACCTGGCGTCCGAAGAGTACGTCGTCTACACGTACGCCGCTATTGCCGTCGAACGTGTCCTCTATCTCTCAAACGACGCTGGCGAGCACTTGTTCTCAAGAGCGGACATCGAACCAGTTGCAAAGGATCTACTTGACCATCTTTTCAATCTGGTCGAAAAGGACAAGACCCCACCAAAGATGCAAGAGAACGAGTACCTCATGCAATGCATCATGAGAGTTCTAATTGTCATCAACACGGGGGTGCGGCCAATCATTGATGGGGTCTTGGACCACCTCATTGCCATCATCAGCGTGATCAAGGCCAACCCTAGCAACCCTCGGTTCTACTATTACCTCTTCGAGGCCATTGGAGCCTTGGTCAGGTAAGTGACGTCCAGGGGATGAGAATCTCTCCCGGCAGCGGCCAGACTGACATAATATGTTAGGTTCTCCGACCCGAGTCAAGAAGCGAAGCTGCATGCACGGCTATGGGAACCTTTCTCCTTCATCCTCAACGAGGATGTGTCAGGTAAGCTGCGTGATTGAGATGCATCGTACCGAGCTGTCTAACCATTTCCCAGAATTTGTTCCCTACGTCTTCCAGATCTTTGCTGCCCTGCTTGAAGCCGCTCCGACGAGCCCACTGCCTGCGGATTTCAGCTCACTGCTCGGACCCATTCTTGCGCCAACTGTGTGGGAGACTCGAGGTAATGTGCCTGGATGCGCGCGTTTCCTGTCAGCCATGGTTCCCAAGGCAAAACAAGCCATAGTGGAGTCCCAGCAACTGGTGCAGATCCTGGGAATATTCCAGCGCCTCTTGGCCAGCAAGAAGACGGAGGGCAATGCCTTTGACATCCTGGAGTCAGTTGTTGCCACTTTTGATGGGTAAGTCATTGTCCGGCGCGAATAGCGTGAGCCTTTCTGTTGCCCTTGCGTTTCACTAACACAAATATCTAGAGCAACCCTGGATGCATACTTCCCCGACATCCTCACTCTCACTTTCACCAAGCTGCAGTCCAACCCCTCAGATTCATACAAGCAACGATTTGTCCGTTTCTACCATCTAGTCTCGGCGAACACAGCAGCCGGCATGGGTACCGACTACTTCATCAACCATTCCGAGAAGCTGCAGCCTGGCGTGTTTGCACAGCTTTACCCACCAGTCATCCTGCCAACCACAAAGCAATTTGCGCGCCCGGTCGACCGGAAGCTTGGTGTGATTTCATACACGAAGACGCTGTGCGACTCGCAAGCGTTCGCACAGAAGTACTTGAAAGGCTGGGCTAACACTGCAAACCACCTCCTGGAGCTCTTGCAGAACCCACCCAAGGTGGCCGGTGGGTTCGGAGATGAGATCATCACAGAGGCGGATGTGGATGATATTGGATTCGGAGTAGGATTCACTCCTCTCAACACGTGCAAGCGCGGCCCTCGTGATGACTTCCCGGAGATCGACAACGTCCAGGCCTGGGTCAGCGAGTATCTCAAGGCAGGCAACGCGCGCCAGGGAGGGGCGGTCCTCAAGTTCGTACAGGAACGCATGCAGCCGGAGGCTCAGCAAGCGATTGCGCCTTATCTGCAGTAGGACATTCAGGGGTATAGGGCGGCGCAGGTGGTCACAGCCATGTTGGACAACGTGAACAGGGGTCATTACTACGAAGATCACAAAATGGCGTTGGAGGAAATGTAATAAAATGAGTGGAACCGCGGAGGGAGCGAGCGACTGCGCAGGTTAGATTCCCCCGTGGCAGCATTGGTAAGGGCCACACAGTCAACATATTCGATTCGTCTAGAATTTGAGCAGCTCTTCGTCGTATGGTGTGCTTCGCTCGAAGCAACGATAGTTTTCATTGCCACTCTGCCGCTGTCCTCCCCTTTGTGTCCAGAAATCTGCGGCTTGGATGAAGATGTCGCGATGCTGCCTGGCCAGTCCCTAGCATTTCTGGGTGCTTTTGGGGATTTGGGTGTTAAGTATGCCGTGAGTCCTGTGACTATGTAATAGATACTCAAGCCAAGCTCATACATGTCAAAACAAAATAGACTGGGTAGCCGAGCCGGGAAGCTGTCTTGGGTTTCTTTGTAGTGGGTAGGGAACCTAGGTTTGAGGTGGATGTGGTTTCAGCAAGCCATGGGCCACTTACACGTGTCTGAGCCAGGGCCTAAGCTTCTCAGAGCAGGTTCCGGGCCGATTTGGGGCCCAGAAGGGAGCAGGGCAGCAGGTAGCTTGAGCTTCACCCTTAAGGTTTCGGGGGCCAAGTCGAGAGCTAGTAATGCCTGTATGCATCACCTTTCCCTTGCCTCACACCGCAACGGCAGGCGGGGACCACTCATCCCTTCACGGATACACGTCCCCTCCAAGCCAAGTCCCTGCCGCTATCGATCGGGTGGGGGATCTTCGCGTGTTCCCTCGTGCCCCGTTTGGTTGGTTCCTCTTCACATGTCTCGGAATCTACCACCTTGGAACCCCCCCCCCCCCAGCCTTGTCGCTCGCGCGCACACATGCTCATGCTCACGCATTGCGGATAGACGGTGAAGGGGGTTTGAGGCACCTCTATGGCACCATGCAGCAGAGTCCCAACCCGATTTGCCCCAATGCGCGCATGCGCATGGATGCGCTTCTGCATTGTACATGCAGGCATCGGAAGGCTCTGCGCTCGACTCTTGCTATCCGTGCAGGGAAGCCTTGGTGACGACAAGAAGGGAAGAGACGGGCTGGCCCCTCGGCAGGGACCACAAGTGGGCTGACGAGAGTGAGTGCAGGTCTTGCTGCTCGGCTGGTTTGAGCTCTGTAGCTTGTTTTTACGTGATGAACCTGGGACCTGGGATCCGGGACCCGGGACCTAGGAAGGTTTTGGGACTATCTATTGCCCATCCATATCCTGCTATAGCTTGCTCGCTCTCCCCGATCCAGTGGTATGCCATGGACGGGCTAGGTCTTTTCTTGTCTCACCCTGTCCGCTTCAGTGATTCTTCCAAGCCGAGAGCTCCCCTTGGACTGATCATTTGTTCCGTGCCTTTCTCCCCTTCAGAACCACAGCTCCATCCTCAACACCTCTCACAACGATGACTTCGTGTACCTCATCTCGAGAGTCTGCCGTGTGCCAGTCCCGAGACCGGCCTCCCTCGCCACGGCCGCCGAAGCCCCCTCCACCTAGCCCGTCCAGGCGATTCCACTGGATGGATAGACCGATAAATGGTAAACAGGGCTGAGCACTCACATATACAAGATTTCTATGGCACGGGGTGAGCACCGCATCGATTCATCTTCAAAATACGCCGCTGAGACCGACTACAGCCCATTTACTCGTGGGCGATACAGCTGCACGACGAACGCCTCACCCACACTGTGTTACGGTGGATACAAAGGGATACTCAGGGAAGAACATAACTGGGTGTTGGACCGGGCTAGACAGACTGCACTGGGGAACAACATAAAGGCACAGAAGATACAGGATAGAGGGTAAGGGATAGATAGGGTTTCACGGATAAAGGCTGGCGTTTGTTTCCTTTTTCGAACGGGCATCCATTCAGGACCTGTCTATTCACAGTTTAGAGCTTGTCGTCAGAACTAGACCACCATTCTCAACATCATACTGCCTCCCCTTCTCCCACCCGAGCCAGGCCCTGAGCGCCTCCTCCCCGCCCTCCCCCGGTGCCAATGACTTGCCCTCGTACCCATCGCCTGGGACACCAGGGCCCTGTCCACGGCTGGGCGAGTCCGCCGAGGATGGCCTCGCGCCGGAGTCGACAGCCAGGCATGGCGTATCTCGCAGCGTGACAGTCGGCCTCTGGTCGCCCTCGCGCCCGTCCCCAGCCGCCGCGCCCTCGAGCTCCGCATAGTCCAGCACGGGCGTGCAGCACGCATCCGTGCCATCAAACACAGCCTCCCACTCGGACCTCGTCCGGCTCCCAAACAGCCTCCCAAACACGGCCTTCATCTCGGGCCAGCAGTCCCTGTCGAGCCTCCTCTCCTCCCACCCTTGCCCCTCCAGCCCCAGCCCCTTGATCAGGGCGGCGTAGAACTGCGGCTCCAGCGCGCCGACGGCCATATACCCGCCGTCCCGCGTGCGGTACGTGTCGTAGTAAGGGCACCCGCCGTCAAGGACGTTCGAGCCCCGCGGGCCGTCCCCCATGGGCGTCTTGCGCGCGAGCCGCGGGAAGGTCGCCAGGTACGCCGCGCCGTCGACCATGTTGGCCTCGACGACCTGGCCGCGGCCGCCGTTGCGTGCCCTCGCCAGCAGCGCCATCAGGATCCCCTGGAACAGCACCGCGCCCCCGCCGGCAAAGTCCCCCAGGATGTTGATGGGCGGCGCCGGCCTGCCCGCGGGCGACGAGCCGTCGCCGTTGCCCCACCCCAGCATCCCCAGCACCCCGCTGACGGCGAGGTAGTTGATGTCGTGGCCCGCCATGGCCGCGTACCGCCCGTCGCGCCGAAACCCCGTCATGCGCGCGTACACAAGCCCCGGGTTGGCGCCGCACAGGTCTGCCGGGCCCAGGCCCAGGCGCTCCATCACCCCCGGCCGGAACGGCTCGATCACCACGTCGGCGGCGAGTGCGAGGCGCCGGGCTACGGCCTTGCCCTGGGCAGTCCGCAGGTCTACTGCTACTGAGGCCTTGTGCCGCGTCAGATGGTCTGGCGTGGGGCTGGACGAGGGGGAGGGCCGGTCGACGCGGATGACGGATGCGCCTGCGTCAGCGAGGAGGAGGCCTGCGAAGGGTCCTGGGGCTAGGCCTGCGAACTCTAGGACCTTGATCCCTTGTAGGGGTGGTGGGTTGGTCATTTTTGGTTGGTATGATGAGCGTTGATGAGATGGCGGTGGAGGTGAGTTTGGCTATGGCTGTGAGTTGTACTGACGGGGGCAACCCAACGCATTGGCGGGAGGGCTGGACAAGTCAAGAGGATTTCACGTTGGTGGCATTGTCGCCTCTGCAGGATGAGAATACCTCGCGTATGACAGGTAGTCGTGTTCCTTGGTGGATGGTGTAAGTCCAAAAGGAAGGTGTGACGGGCAGTATCCATGAGGCCGGGCCTCCATCTCAATCAACCCCGCATGGAAGCTCCGAGGTGCCGAGGCTCCTTCGACCCGGGCCCGGCGCACGTGGCGGGGTCGGGACGCCGTAGCGGGCCGTCCGGCGGACCCGTCCTTATGGGCCACACCATCGCCCGGATGCGGTCCTCGAGTATGTGTTTGCGAATTAGAACTGCGCGAGACCGATCACACATAGAAGACCAGATTATTGCTGCCCGCGATCTCAGAGCACCAGAGTCGCTGCCTCGCTCGAAATCTGCCAATTTGGACATTGTCTTGTAGAAGGATGATGCCCGGGAGAGGCAAGCACAAAGTGGGATCAAATCAGCAATGACCTCGCTCTTCACCAATAGCCTTGAGAAATGCAATGCCTGGCTTGCAGCGTTCACACGAATGAAGGAAAGGAGGCAGTAGATGCCCAGCCCGATGTGTGTGTTTCTCGCCATTCTACTTCCGGAGGCGGACCGTGGCGACATTTTCCTACTTCCATGGAACGCAAGTTGTCTCCACCACGTAACATTTATTCCGAAATCCTGTTCACTGCCTTCACTCACCATCCCTCTCAGTCTTCGGGTCCAGGTTCCGTTCTCGTGACCAAAGTCCGAACTCGAGCCCCACTGCCCCCGGCGCATCAAGCACGACTCTCATAATTCCAGCAAGACCACCCCTCTGACAGATAAGTTTTCCAGTTGCTTGTAAATAAGTGCACTCATCTGTCCAGCAGTCATTCTGCAGTTTCTAAATCTTTAGCATTCCTATCCACGTGAAATCAGCATGATTATGTGATCTAAGCCAGCATAATAATTAGTTCTATAACAAAACTCCTTCCTCACCTCATAATTCTTTTAATAGTTAAACTCTTAAACTTTAGTTTTAGAATTTAAAAAGCATTTACTTCTAAGAAGTTACTCAAGCTTCACGGCACAGTGGTTTCTATAAATTTTAAAAGTAGGGTCACCTAAGGAAAAAAAAAAAAAGGTGGAAGAAATCTAGCTGTAAGGCCCTGTAGGTGTGGCAGCCTTATCGATAAGGCCCCCTACGACTCCCAGCGCCTGCCCTTCACTACTTCCAAAATGAAGAAAAAAAGAAAAAGTTATGTTGTGTTGAGGATGACCCGATCTGGAGAATTTGTTAATATTTGAAGATTCAAGAGGAGAGAAGGAATTTACGAACTTGAACGGATAACCTTCTGGATATTCCATTACTGGAATCAGATGCGCTAGCCGTTGCGCCACACCCCCATTTGGTTGAAATATCTTGTAAAAGACTGACTCAAGTAGCTAGATCCGTCTCGTTTCGACTCCACACACGACAGCATCTCCGTACAGTGGTAAATACTCAAGACCCAGCATTTAAAAGAAAAAATTAATAGTAATAATACTAGTTAAAATACAATAAGTCTACACGCATGTAGCCGCAGCCTTATAACACACAGACACACCTAGGGAGGACCGCTCCTAGTAGTGCCGTTAATCACTAACATAGTAGCCCAAAGGCTAATCTGCCACGGCGTGACGGCAAAGCAGTCATATAGCATGGTAAGAATAGTCGCAACATGGTCTCTATATGAGGAAATTGTTGGGTGGCCCGTGCGCCACTCCAGGAGGAGTGGGATATCCTCCCGGAGGAAGATCCCAATTAGGCTTAGTGTAATTTTAGAACCACCCCAATACAACTTCTGCTCCGGGAGCAAGAATTCGTTTGCCCCGTTTTATCGCATACAAAATCCTAATAAGGGAGTTCCAGCGAAAGCTTAGCCCTCCACTACCAACACAGAGACACACACACCGGGGCAAAATGACATCGTAAGAACCTCCAAAGAGAACACAACTTGAACATCGCAAGACCCTCGCTGGGTCAGCACCACAACCGCTATCCTGATGAAGAAATGGGTTAAAATATCCTACTTCTAAGACTTCCGCCACAAACTTCCAAGCCTCACAGCAAAAGAAAAAGAGTAATTCTTCCGCTCCTCCTGTCAATGCCGTCACATACAACATATCCAGAGCGCGACAAGATATGTGTACAATCTTTTCAGTCCTTTTTTAACGTTGTCCTAACTGTGGCTGGGGTTTAAGCATCGTTTATGAGCTCAGTGAGCAGGTGGATTACCTATCGACTGGGTTAACCTTAAACTGCGTTGATTCCTCAGATGATAGGCATGCACAAGGATGGTACCCAAGAATGGAAATTCAAGACTCTGCCAGGGCAAATACTCGACCATCGCATCTAAAACTACATGTATTATTACATCAACATAGATTTTAGCATACTTAAATAGCTTTGGGGACCCTCAAGAAGTCACGATAGTTTGCTTCGTTTCCATGTGGCTGTCCCATATATACAACATTATTTTGTAGGAGAGAGTATTCGCGCGTCATTGTATTAAGGCGTCGTATGCAGGTGCGCATGTATACATATCAGGCATGAAGCTACCAGTTGAGAATCGAACCACCGGTGGGCGAAAGTACTCGATATCGTATGGGATTTTCTCAAGAGATATTGTGTTGTGGGCAAATATGCTGTAGAAGGTCATTGCACGCGAGGCGACCACATCAGAGCTCATGCTACCAATTACCTAGTGACATCCCTCTCATGAGGAGATTTGTTTAACTCGCATACTGTCACCGCTTGAATTCCCATGCTTCCCACCGCAGCCATAGCCGCCATCATGAAACTGCCACTGACAGTACGCCACCTACAGCTGCAGGGCTTCTTTTCGTCACGAACCAGATCTAGGTGGTCTGGCAGATGCCTTGTCCATTCCAGTTTGATATCCGCGTGGTCGCACAGATATCTTGCATTGAGCTTACTTCTTTCGATTTGAGCTGGAGTGAAGTTATCTCCCAGTACTGCTTCCGGGAAAGCGTTCCGCAAAACACTCCAGGCTGTTGCATTCGCCCCAAAGCACCTTCACTGGATAGCACTTGAGCCCACTATTTCGTTCCGGCCTGTCATCAAATTAGTTGCCCATACAGATCTGGCTGCTTGTGCTAAAGCAGCACCAACATTCAGGTGAGTGTCCAATAAAGCGGACCTGACCGAGTCTGTAACCTCAGGGCAGCAGACCTGTCGAGTGTTCACTTCAGACCCGCCACTTTGAATCGTCCTAATGGCGTGTTCGAGATGAACCCTCATAGTTTGATGTTTTGCTTCAATAGGCTGATGAAAAACAGAACTTGAATACTAGTAGGTGTCATTGGGATCCCTCGCAAAGAATTCAACATGTGTAGTAGTTGCAGACCCGTACTATGTATGGCTTTGGTATCGAGGCGGACATAAATCAAAACGGCAGTACCTTTTCCTCTCCGAGTCCTCCCCTTTGAACCAATTTGCGCGCACACACAGACGGCCCTCTTCCAGTACGCTGCCATAGAAGAAGGACCAGACGCACAGAGAGACAGGGTGAACTAAAGACAGGGGGAAGAAGGCAGAGAAACAAATCGGAGCCAGTCAACCAGTCAGTCAGTCAGTCAGTCAGTCAGTCAGTCAGTCAGTCTATTTACATATAACAGCACTGTACATTCTGCTCGAGATGCCAGACCGCAAAAACAACAAATAGAAGTTCCCTGTCAAGCAACTTCTGCATGTCTGTCTGCCCATCCGCCCATCTCCAAAGTGTGAGCCCGCTCGGTATAACGTTCGCTTCGTGTTCCATTGTCGTGCCTTCTTATACTTCCTCAGCGTCTTCTTATAGTACTTTGTGAATTTCTTCTCCCACACACCGCACATGCGCTTGTCTAATTAAAAAATGTGCACACATACAACGAAGCACCACCGAGCTTGAGTCCCAGTCTTCCTTCGAACCTTCACTGGCCGGCCGGCCCTCTTCGACCGCTATCCCGCCACACCACTTCCCAGCATCAACCATCGTAACATGTAAGGGCAGCAGACCAAAGACCCCCCACCGTATCATGCATGCATTTCCATTCGTCGACGCATATATTCCCTGTGTGAACAGCAGCAGCCACCCCCAATCGACCCAGTCTAATTTCACGGAACAAGAGGGAGAAACCATGAAAAACGCGACAAGCCCGGTTGCCCAATCTTGTGTGGGAAAACACAGAGAACCAAACCGCCCGCTGCGCCGTGCAAAGGTGCTTCTCTCTCTTTTATGTTACGTGTTGCATCATTCATCCAAACCCGGTTCAACCATGGAAGTACAGTCAAGCCTCCCCCAACCCCGGGCTCATGGGGGCATTTTTAGGGGGGAAAGCAAACGCCCCGGGTACGTGCCTACTCTTGAGAAGCCGATCTACGCCCACACCATATACAGTAGAAAGAATGTTCGTCTACTGCACCTGGCTGACAATCTCACTAGCACGCGCCAGGGACTCCACCATCTGCTGGCACTCCTTCCGCCGCCTGATCGTGTAGTCGCTCTCCTTGAGGAGGTCGTCCAGTTCTGCCGCCCGGTACATGTTCTCGAGGAGCTCGCGCTGCATCTCATCCTTGGTGAACCTGTGGGCGGGTGTTAGCACGTTTGATACCAATAGATTGCTGGTTGTCCCAATGTTTCAGGGCACATTTCAGGGATACATACGCTACAAGGTTGAGCATGATAGCCTTTGGAACCATGTCAATCATGGTCCTCTTGACGATGTTGTAGTACGACGAGATGAGAAGCTTGATGACCTCGACCTCGATGTTCTCGCGCTCGCTCAGCGTGCCCGAGGCCTTGAGCGTCGGTGGTGGTGCCTCCATGGCGGCGGCCTTCTTCTTGTTCTTGGCGGCGAAGAAGCTGCCAAAGAAGCCGCTGTTGCCGTCGCCGCCCAGGTTGGACTCTGCCAAGGTCGGGCTGGCGGCCCGGGCAGGGGTGCTCGACAGGGCCTTGCCGGTCTTGGGGTCCACCTGCACGGGCTTGGGGTTGTGGCGCTCATTCACGATGGCCATGGCGCGGTGGCCGTTGAGGAAGTCTGGGTGCCCGGTGTTGACGTAGATAGACTCCATGGCCACGAGGTCCTTGACCAGCTTGTTGGTCGGCTCCATTGCCTTCTTGAAGAACCCAATCACGACGTTGTGCATCTTCTCCTTGAGCGATGGGTAGCGGCGGTAGAGCGCCTTGCTGAGCAGTTGCGTGAGGATGCGGACCAGCTCGTCGTAGACAAGCGACACGCACTTCAGGCTGGGCTCCTCCAGGCGCTTGATCTGCTGCTTCACAATCAGCTCAAAAGCGGTGGTGCCGACAAACAGGGCAGGGGACGATCCGGACGAGTTGTAGAGGATAGTCCGGATATCGACGTCCTTGACCATGTCGAAGGGGTCCACTGCCTTGACACCGTTCGCGTACAGCTCGTGGAAGACAAAACTAATTCTCGCACCGCCGGACAGCTCGGTGCTGGAGAGCTCGGTGTTGTTTCCGTCCAGCACAGTACGCCACTCGTTTGTGAACTCGGTGATGATGTTGAGCACGATGTTGGCGCTGTTGCCCAGCATCGAGGGCCCGAGGCTCTCCAGCTCGGACGTGTACTTTTGCAGGGAACTCGAGATCCTGGCCTTGATGTCTGGCAGTGTCTGCTTGATGTGCATCATCAGGATCAGGTTCAGCTTCCGCGCCAGGTATGGTGTACCGCAGTAAGAACTCTTGTTACGATAGGCCTTGTGGTTCTCAAAGAATGCCCGCTCGGCCTCGAGCGCAGCCTGGATGGGCTTCTTGTTGTCGATATCCCTCTGGCCACGGTTCACAACTGGGACGTATCCCATGCGCAGCGGGATGATGCGCCCTGCCAGAATGTCGACCACGTCCGTACCCTCGTCCATGAGATCGACCTTGGTCAAGACACCGATTGTCCTCTGACCCTCGGGGTCGACCTCACGCGCCAGCTTCAATCCATCCGAGTTCGCCAGATCGATATTTGCTGCTGTTACGGCCAGGATGATGGCGTTCGACTTGGCAATATACTTGACGATCATGTCGCGGATTTGTCTCTCGATGTCGCGGGGTTGGTCACCAACAGGTACCCGAGTGAGACCGGGCAGATCAACGAGGGTCAAGGTCAGGACGTTGGGAGAGTAAATGCGCAGGTTGATAGGGGCTGGCGAGATGCCAGCGTTGCGGCCGACCTTTGCCTCGGTCTCCTTGCTGATTTCATCTCGGATCTTGTTGAAATCGTAGAACTTCTGCCCTGGTATGTGCAGGAACTCGCCCCATTCGTCCACGTTCGCGGCCTTGTCGGTAGTCCCCTCGACGCCTTCACTCTCGCCGTTGGTCTGGGCAGTAGCGGGACGGTTGATGAGTTGCAGAACGAGAGGTCGACGCGTCACGATTCCTGAGCCTCGAGGCAGACTGCGCGAGACAGGGTCAGCTGCGTCTCTTGGGGCATTTGTGCCTCAACAGTGTATATAGCATGGGAGCCCGACTTACAAGTCTCTTCCCACAATATTCTCCAGCACGGAAGACTTTCCGCTGGACTGACTGCCAACGACGACTATTTGGGGGAGGTCGATGGGGTTGTTGACGCCGACGGTTGTGAAAACATCCTGGAGCTTGTTTACGAGTCTGAAGCTGAGTGTCAGCGTCTATATTCCTTCCTGTCCCTAACTGAGGAGGCCTGTCCGCTGGGTGACTCAGAGTGACAGCCCTCGGGAAAGGAGGCGCACTGATTGTCACGATGGTGGGGGTATTAGCGGTGATGGCACGTACGTGATAAGCGCAGGGTCAGAGATACCGCCCGGCTGGGAGAAGTTGCCAGACATGTTGGGTGTTGTAGCGGGTGTTCGCGATGTCGAGTCGGTGGCGGTGGTGGGATGCCAGAGTCGGACAGGCTGTTTGTGTTGTGGTTGTTGGGCTGGGCTGGGTTTCGCAAAGACGGTTGGGTATCGTCAAAGGGGCGGTGGGAGTCGCAAGGGAGGAGGGGCCTTCTTCTCCTCTGGAGATCTTCCAGTCTAGTATCAGGAGCTCTGATGGGGTTCAGAGAGGTATGAGTCGGCAATAGAGCAATAGACGAGCCCGTCGCAGAGGGGATCGCATCAAGGAGGGGATTTTGCTGATGAAGGAAGCTGGTCTTGATTTCCAGGGTGCAGCACAAGCAGGCCGGCAGTCAGTCACAAGGCGATCTATGTTGACGTACTAGGGTGCTGTACGTACGTAGCGTATCGGCCCTGCCCAGGTGCTTTGCTGGCTTTCCGAGCCAACCTTGCAGGGTTAGCGTGGGTTGTGAGGAAGGAAAAGCCACCTTGGGCGGGCCCCCTTGGGGGCAACAATTGGGGGCAGGCGGCGGGCAGGTGCTGTGGCTGAACTGTCGAGGCAGCCGTCTCCAAAAAGTGGAATGGAACCGGAAGGTCACCCAGCACCAGGCACATGCTTCTTCTGTTCCCTGCCAGGGGTAACGCGGCCAGGGCCGTCTCGGGTCAGATGGACGAATATTCGTCCTGGTTCATCTCAACTGCGTGATTTGTCCGACTGGGTATAGTCTATGCAATAATTCTATTCACTTCATTCAGTTGGCCTCCTCACCTCAATATGCTATGCGACAAACAGTACCTCCTGTTTCTCGTCACATGCCTGGGTAGCAGTCAAGTCCACAGCCAAGGGCAAATCGGTGTACATCATTACAGTAGACATCATTGTCTGATGCAGGATGTTTCTATGATTGGGGATTCGCCAGTGAAAGAACTGGCAACGCTGTGATGTATCTATACTTCACCACTTCTGGGATGATGAGCCCCGCTGGGCACAGAGCCCCTTCCATACACGTCAGGCTCCCTCCTTTCCTAACGCAACGAAGAAACTCTAGAAGCTCCACCCAACCTATGTGATCCTAGACTCCGCGGCATACCCTCCTGACCGCCCGGCTGTATTCCACTTTCGCCAACGTCTCCCACTTAGACAAGCCAACGGCCTTCCATCTGTCTCGGCAACCGCGCCATTGATGACTGTCCAAGGAGCAGGGGCTCTTATACTCCTGGGGCCTTTTAGTTCCTGCGTGGTCCTAATTAACCCTCTGTACATCCCTCCCAAACGCCTTGGGCGGAAACGGATCCCCGGTAAAGATAAACTCCTAGAGAAATGTGATTAGACACTTGTATGTACAAGGCCAATGCAATCAGCGCCTGCCTTCATCTGAGAGCCTCAATCCCAGCTCAGGGTGCGGCGCATAATATCGCGACAGTCTGGGTCCAAACCATGCACCGTCTTCAGACATAAAGCAGTACCATTCGTCGGCCAGGTAGAGGCCTCGAGGCCCTCTGGATGGGCTGGGGTAGGTAGGCTAGCCAAAATCCTATTTCTGACGATAGCTGCCCTCTACCTCGCCTACGCGCTCTCGCTCGGCATGCTTCTCGGTCTGCTCAAGAAGTCGGGCCTTGTTCGACCACCTGGAAAGTGTCAGACACTATGCGTGAATAATCTCCCATGGGCCGGGGACTTACAGTTTGACAATACCCTCGTCGCCACAGGATGCCAAGAGGCACGAATTAGTAGGACTCCATGCCACGGCATTACATCTGGGTCGGTGACCCTCCAGCTTTGCAACTACGTGTCCGCTGTTCTTGTGCCAGATGTACACATATCCGTCTGTTGTTATGGACCTGTTAGCCATGAGCCGCCTTCAAGATGGGGCCAGTACGTCCTTACCTTCTGAGCCACTGACAACAAAATTCTCGTTTGCGCCGCCCAGATTGCTTCTAATGAGGAATTCGCCGCCACTGTGGCCTTTGTACTTCTGCACGCACGTCCTACTAGCGATATCATACACCCTAGCCTCACCATCCTGGAGGTTCACAAGAAGATACTTGGAATCCTTGGTGATGCTGACAGACGTAGGCCTACAAGGCAGCGGCATGTCGTATTTTAGGGTCTTCGCGGGGAAGTCGTACACGTGGACGTGGACCTCGTCGTCCATAGCGACAAGGTAGCGCCCGTCGGCCGAGAGGGCCAGGTCCTCAGTGCGATTCTTTTTGCTCCAAGTATACAGCTTTTCACCTCTGAGGTTCCACGTGCATAAAGACCGCTCTCTGTCGAACGCACCAAGTACAAAGGAGCGGCCATCAGGAGCCCAAACGCAGCTGCTAATAGGCTCTGAGAATCGCTCGAGGCGCTGTAGCTCCTCTCCATTCTAGATGAGCATGTCAGCGATAATGTCGCCAGAGGGCTTGGATGGATCGACTCACGGTCATGTCCCATATCCGCGCATAACCATCCCGACCGCATGTCACAATCTTGGTGTCGTCCGGGCTCCATGCAATATTACCGACGCCATTAGGGCCCAGATCGGTCAAGCTGAGAGCCATCTGAAGTGTTTCCGTGTCCCAGATGTAGACCGTGCCACCACTGCCGCAACCTGCCAGGAACTTGCCATTGTGGGAAAAGCGCACTTGCCAGATCTCCTTCTTGTGGATCGACGGCTCGGCGAATTCAACGAGGACTTCGGTGGGAAAGCGGCTGGGATCGCACGTATGATCCGAGTACAAAGATGGCGAGGATGAGCTCGTGTGCCATATGCAGCTTTCGGCTTGTTGGTCTTTAAATTGCTGCAACAGCACTGCCAAGCGGTGTTCCGGTAACATTACTGATGGTGATATGCATCCTGTAGAAGGCATTAGCTGGAATCCCCAGATTAAACAAGAGGTCGGGTTAGGTGCTTGACTCATACTGGATAGTTGGGACAGCAGGTTGTGCCTGGATTCGCCATGCGCTCCGTCCCATGCTGCCTTGATTTTGACGTCTTCTGGTGTTCTGCACATAATCAGAGGCGAAAGCGACTCGGCGCCGTTGCGATTGAGAGGTGTCAGCTCGTTACGTAGTACGGTCAGGGCGGGCCGGTAGTCTCCTTGCTCGAGGAGCTCCAGGAACTTTTGTTGGCGTATGCGGAACCTCATATCGTCGCGGTCGACCCCCTCTGCTAACACCAGGCCGTTCCCCGCCCGGTTCGCACCCTCGCCAGCAGCGGCCGCCCCAAACAGCAGCTGCTCTGCCTCGGTCCACTTCCCGCTCAGCACGGAGGCCCTAAAGGCGGCGACCGTAGGGCTCTCCAGCTCGTACCCGCTCTCCCTGCTGAGATTCTCGGCAGCCGACTGGTAGCCCATCTCGGAGAGGGCCTGGATCATGAGGCGCGTGACCTCCTCCCGGTCATGTCCTATGTAGTCGCGAGGGGGGTCCCGGGCCGCGGCCTTCCCATTTTGCACCGAAGAACCATTTACCGAAGAACTAGCAGCCTTGTGTGTTCCATTAGTCGAGGGCACAGGGAAGGATCGTTGTGGTGCCCGAGGTTCGGTGGTGACCGCCCTGGTTGTCCCGTTTGAACTTGCCTCTCCATCGCCGTCGGCTGACATGCTGCCTGTGCGCGTACGCTTGGACGCTCGTGAGTCGCTCGTGGTAGTGTGCGTGGCGGGGGAGCTCGAGGCCCCTTCGGGGAGCTGGGCGGAGCCGTCGTCGGCTTCGGCCCGTCGTCTCCGGCCGAGCACCTGGCGGGCGGCGGGGTCGGCGGTCGGGGCACGAGCTCTGTGTCTCGTCGGGTCTGGGCTGGAGTGGTTCACGGCTGGATCGGTGGTGTGGCGCTGGGAGGCCGCAGCTCGGGTGGAGGATGGGGCAGAGATGTCAGTGCTGGGAGGAGATGGAGGGCGTGGCGTGGTGGATGGGTGGTCGGCGCTGGATGGGGTTGATATGGGGGCGGTTGAACGAGGGCTTCGTTCCGCCACGGCGTCTTCTGCAGGAGTCTCTATCTCCCGCTGCGTAGGTCCGCTGACGGGGCGGAAACGAAGGGATTAGGTGATGGAAATCGGGGCCCGGTGCAGGTGGTGGATGTCTGTTCAGGTGAGCGTCGGTTGGCTGCTAGAACAGAGTCGGTGGAGCTGTTCCTCAGTTGGTCTGTCCGTCTGGCTGTGGGTGAGTGTCTGGGAAAGTCGTCCTAAGAAATATCGTGCTAGATGCGTGTTTGCCTGCGTGTCTGGATGGTTTATGGTGTATGTGGAGTCCAAGGGAAGGGTCAGGAGGGCCTAGATGACGGCATCCGCAGGGCGTGGGTCATCTGGACATGCGGCAGGCTGCTAGCAGAGGTTGCTTATCATGGCTGATGCTTGCTGCTGCTGCTGCTGCTGCTGTTTCCGCTGGATGTCTAGCTTGGCCTGCCCTGGCCTGACTTGGTTCCTATTATCGACAGCGTCAGAAAGGGGGAAAGAGATTATGCTGCTGCTGGTTGTGGTGGTGGTGTGGTGTTGTCCAACCACAGTAGCACTGCCAGCTGCGGGAGAGATGGTCTGGTTGAGGGGACCGACACATGTGGTCAGAGAAGCAACTTCGACAAGGTGGGATACACGCCTTGACACCCACCCGGCAAGCACCTTCTGGACAGGGATTCGTTGGGCTTGGAGAAGATTGGGGGTAGGCGCCCTGGTTTGCTGGGCAGCTGGGGCAGGGTGGTGGGGAAAAGGCACCTAGACAGCCCGAGCCTGCCTACAGTCGATAACTGTCCAGTCTGTACTCGGTGCTCCGTATGAGCTAGCCGTTACGTTAAAATAGTCCACTTGCAAGGACGCAACTGTTCTTCGTCGTTGCTCGGTACCACCCAACACAGAGTGCAGCACCCAGACTTGCCCCCAAAAGATTCCGAAGCATATACTCGAGGTTGGGCCTGTCGTGTGTGACCCCGGAACGATTGCCTCTGGCCTTACACAGAGTACGTCTCTTGGCCCCCTCTAGCACTTGATGGCGTCACATGTGAGCAGCACCTAAGATGGAGGCGAGCTAGCTAAAAGACGGCTCCAACGATGGGACGGCGGCTCATGTCTCGTCAGGGGCCGTGAAGATAACTAAGATGGTGTATTGCCCTGCGCCAACGGCGGCTGAGGAGGGGTAACACACTCTTCCACTCTCCCCTCGCTGGATAGTATTCTGCTCACGCTGTGTTGGAGGCATTCGTGCTGTGTTCCAAATCCACCAGACCTCGTGGAATTGGATCGGGTTAGATAGCCGAGTTGCAGAGCCGAGAGTGTATTCCAAGGCCTGTTGAATGCAGGTCACATGAGGCAAGGCTGCTTGCTGTTCGTTCAGTCTTGACGTGGCAGCCTTTTCCAGCCCTCAGCCACCAGGTATCTATCTCTGTTGTCTCTTCTCAAGTAGCCGTCTGTGTCTCCAAATGTTTCAACACCCTCGACCCGGGCGCTGGCGATGGGCCAGGCACGCTAGAGTTACAGCCAGCCGGCGTGCCCCAGGCGATTGGATCCAACCTCAGCTGGGCAGCATGAAAGCCTGCTTGCTGCCTGTCTCATCGCTCTGTGGCGCGCCTGCGATGCTGGACGCATGATTCGCCTCTCTCGGCTGTTCGCGTAGCACCCGTAAGGTTGGGTTGGGAAAAGGTTGGGAACCCCCCTCCTCTCCAGCCCGTCCTCACCCTCGGACTTCGAGGCTTAAGAAAGCCCAATGATGGGGGCCAGCGCACCTGAGACAATAGCAACCGCCTATGCATTGCGTCTTGTTGTCAGCCAGCCTTTCTTTTGACTAGTTTTTTTCAGGAAGCACATAATGTCAGTTTTTATCATCTCACCAGCTGTTTCCTCCATTGCTCTGGTGACTAATTGATGAAGTCTCTCGGCTCCTCTTCACTGTGCAATACATCATCAACACGCGGCTTACACCTTGGCCCACCGGGGAGCGGAATCCATGTTATCCGAGGGTTTTGCCCCGGCGCCTGAGCGCAACCCTCACTTCTACGGGCCGAGGGCGAGACAGAACAGGGCAAAATGCTCACAGCTGGCCGCTGATTTCTTCAGGGACAGTGTCAAGAGGGCTCGTGAGCGGAATCTAAGGTGAGTGCCGACGAATCCCAGCCGCGCTGCTGGATCGAGATGCTGACCCTCCCCCAGGCAGAATGAGTTGGAGCAACGCTTGAGAGACCCAAGATGCAACCAGGAGACCTCGTGGATCAACGCAGGGAGGCAGGAGGCCAAGTACCTGCGATTTCTCAGGACCCGCAACAAGGCCGACGACTATGAGACCATCAAGCTCATTGGGAAGGGCGCCTTCGGCGAGGTCAAGCTCGTCCGTAAGAAGACGGACGGCAAGATCTATGCCCTTAAGTCCTTGGTCAAAACCCAGATGGTTGCCGGAGACCAGGTCGCCCGGGTGCGTGCCGAAAGGGACATACTCGCCGAGTCAGACAGTCCGTGGGTCGTCAAGCTGTATACGACATTTCAGGACACCAAGTTTCTGTACATGTTGATGGAATTTCTCCAGGGAGGGGACCTCATGACTATGTTGATAAAGTACGACATCTTCAGCGAGGACATTACGCGGTTTTATGTTGCTGAGATGATCATGGCTATCGAGGCTGTCCACAAACTCGAGTTCATCCACAGGTAAATCTACCAGCCACCAGGATACATCATCAGCTAATTTCAGAGACAGAGATATCAAGCCAGACAACATCCTGCTGGATCGGGGCGGCCACGTCAAACTCACAGATTTCGGCCTCTCCACCGGCTTCCGGAAACTACATGACAACAATTACTATCATCAACTCTTGAATGGCGGCGCAGATGGGCCATCACGCAATTCTCAGAACTTCAACCGATACTCCGTCAACATCGATCAGATCAGCCTGACCGTTAGCAACCGCGCGCAGATCAACGAGTGGCGGAAGTCGCGCCGGCTGATGGCGTACTCTGCTGTTGGCACGCCGGACTGTAAGAGCGACCCTGAATTCGGACCCCAGCGCCGGCGACGACTTACTGACCTTGTCACAGACATAGCACCCGAGATTTTGACGGGCAATGGGTATTCGTTTGACTGTGACTGGGTACGCGAATACGTCCCCTTTCTCTCCGCCTTAGCACCAAATCTAACCGGCCTGAACACAGTGGTCGCTCGGCACGATTATGTTCGAATGTCTCGTTGGCTGGCCTCCATTTTGTGCTGAGGACCGACGGGACGTCTATCGGAAGATAGTCAACTGGCAACACTGCCTCTATTTTCCCGACGACGTCCGGGTAGGCCACTATGCCGAGCACCTAATTCGGAGGTATGTATCTCACACGAGCGCAGGACAAAGCATCCATAGATGTGATTTGTGTCTTTGTTTTTCTTCTCTCTCACACCGAAGCCCTGATCCAGATTTTGAAAGAGACGAAGCACGGAAGAGAGAAGAGAAAAGCACAAACCATCTACACTACTCGATCCATATCTAACCAACCTCACAGCCTAATCTGCAACAGCGAGAACCGCCTCGGCCGCTCCGGCGCCCACGAGCTCAAGGGCCACCCCTTCTTCGCGGGCGTGGACTTTGACAACCTCCGCCGCTTCCGAGCCCCCTTCGAGCCGCGCCTGTCGTCCGACATCGACACCGCCTACTTCCCTACCGAGGACCTGGAGCAGCAGGCCGCCAACGCGATGGAGATTGACGGCGGCCTTGAGGCCGCGGCAGCGCCCGATCAGCAGGAGACGCCTGAGATGACGCTGCCATTTATTGGGTATACCTTTAAGAGGTTTGAAAATAACTTCCGTTAGGGACCGGGCCCGGGGCAGTTTGAGCAGGTGTGCTTTCATCGAGTTCCTGGGCTTGTCTGTGGCTTGTGGTCTGTTGAAGAGCTAGCATTCCTGCTGGCGCTCCTCTCGAGACTCGTGGTGGAATATGGGCAAGCCGCGGCTGTCCGTCCACCTTGTACATTACTTTTCCATTCATCTGGTCCCTGAATTGGTGCTGTTTTCCCCGGTACCCAAAAGCAGTTGAGCTTGCACTTACCAGATCAGTACCAGCGTCGTTGTGAGGGCTGGGATGATATCTACTTATTCGCCTTCTCCTCCCGATCTTGATATATTCACTGCACCTTATGGAAGAGAACGTCTACTACGTATTGCCTGGTCCAATTCCAATTGCTTGAATAACTCATGCCTTCGTCTCCTGGTTATCAAGCACCTTTTAAGCTTATCAATAGTGTATGATACCGCCTGTAGTCCAAACGCACACTGGATTGACCTCAACCTTACTTGGACAGGCATAAATAGGCACGATAGGGAACGAATGTTTTGAAGCTGTCCTGGCCATGGGAAACGATGGGGCAATGCATCCTCTTACGACCAGACATCTATGCAGCGCTCATGGAACCAACGCTGCGCAAGTGATTAAGAGCGATGTTGGGCAATATTGACTACATTCCAACAACTTATTGGAACACCCCTCGAATTTCATACATGATTGCCAAAATCCCCTGAGAAAGCAGCCGAAGGCCCGTCCACCAAGTGACAGGACGTGTCCCTTTCGAACTTTCAGCCTGATGGCCGGAAGTCCTACGCCCGGGCGTTGCCTTGACACAAACATCACAATATCGATACCAAGCTCGCCAACGACTCTGCCTTTTCCCGAGGCACTCACTTCTCTTCGTGTGCACCCCTGTATTGTCTCTGCCGCCATTTGGAGGGCACCAAGACCACCACATCCCGCAGCAACATGGCCTCCTTGACGCGTTGCCCCCCATCCCCTGACCCCCACCTCATCTTCCCCAAGACGTCGTGACGAAGCAAGCATGCGTAAGTGCCATCCGTCATTGCTCGGTTCTCACTTTCTCATATGCCCACCACGCTGCCGACATGCAAAGATGTGCGGCGTTACGGCCCGCGGGGTTGTTTCCGTCTGATGAATCCCATGAGGCGGTCGTCGACGGCACATTTGAAACCCTTGGCATGCAGTATGGTATTCATATCAACATGGCTACACCATATGCTTAGAACCTCACCCTGTCATGTACACGGTGCACATGAGTAGCGAATACATCTGATCCAACACCGGGGCGCCAATGGATCGCTGGAAGTAATGTGCAAGGCTCCTTGATGAGGTGCACCAGAGAGCCAAGCGCCCGTGTGTCGAAGCCAGCATTATTTCCTCGCAGTCGGTATCCTGAGGAAAAATGCTACCACCAGCGCACCGCCACACGAGGAATTACCCGAAAATGTTTCAGAAGTATATTTTAATATTGAGCACTCGTGGGATCACGACCAAAACGGCGGTTTGAGATTGCAAGTTGATCAGGAGGCATCATGGGAGACACCATCCACACCCCTGGACGGTCATCTCGTCCAAACGGCTCTGCGGGATTATTCCCGAAAGCGCATCTTTCTTAACATGATGTGAATGCTATGTATCACGCACAATGGCCTCGCGTTCAGCACAAAGAAATAGTCTATCTGAAACTGATAGCATCACTCCCGACTGAAACACCGCCGGTGATCTGCACAGGGGCGCCGACACGTGGTCTGGCCCATATCCCTCTTTAAAAAAATAGGAACAGCTCGCCAAAGCCTAGCCTATAACAAAAAATGCCGTTATCTACCAACATCTACCTTATAAAGGGTGGAAGGGTACCGGCAGATAGCACTCAGCACCCCGTTCTAGTGCATAGCCGAGAGTGGTTGGTCTCAATAACCCCGATAAGATATCACTTATAACAACCACTGGTGTGACCCGTCAGACGACCGGGGTTTGCTCGAACCTGGGCTGGAAGAATTTAAGAATCTCATCTAGGTCAGCTGTGAGAGAACGACCCTTGCAAAATCGGTAAGACAGGAAAGCCAAAAAAGCTGGGGGAGATGGATGGGTGGGATCCCAGCAGCTTCTGTTCGTCACTTGACCTCTTTCTTTCCCCTGCTCGAACAAATTCTATTAACGGCAAAGGCAGACGTCATGTACACTGTCTGCTGCTGCTGCTGCTGCCTGGTTCAGGGCCGCCCCTCACTTGTGTGCCATGTGCGAAAAGGCAGTGCTTTTTCGCCCTGCTATTGCCATTACTCGTGACCCATACTAGGTTGAATAAGTTGCTGAGCAAGCGAAGGCTCGTCTCAGAAAGAGAGAGTGTGTCGAGTGCCGTAAAGTGCTGCCTGGGACGCGAAGGGCTCGAGCGCCCGGGGCGTTCTCTTCGAGTGGGCCCTCTTGGACAGCGGCTGATGTGGTAGTGATCGAGGGGTCCGATCTGTAAGTTGGAATGCGTCACTGCCAACAGGGAGGTGGTGATCTCGTGGTGATCTCGTCTCAGCTGGTGCGCAGGCAGCGCAGGCAGGTCAGCCCGTGGTGGTGATCATCGCTGAATAGGTCACATCAGACTTGGACGAGGAGATGAGTGGCACGGCCAGTTCCGCGTATACTGTACACTACTGCCATAGACCAAGCTGTCAAGCCCTCCATGATCGTGGGCATCCTTGCCTAGAACCCGTCGGATGTCGCTGGGCCGAGTGCAGAATGGTCCTCACGGGACCCGTTGGGTGTGGATCTTGTCATTTAACATTACCGACGACCCGGATTGCCTCACCCTGTCGATCGCGGTCCTTTTGTAGCTTCCCTTGCGACATGCGGGTCCCCTTGCTTGCTTGCCGTGGGCGTCTCCCAGAGACTCGGGTTCAGTCTCTGGATAGAGATGCCGAGCGCAATCCTACACGCTAGAGCCACCAAGAGCAAATAAAACTGGGGAGCTTCCCAAGGGTCTGATGAGAGGACAGTGCAGAAGTGGATGAAAGTGCGTAAACCAGGTACTCGGGTGGCAGAGTGAGATGATCTCACCGAGAGTGAAGATGGGCCCTTAGGAAGACAAGCGATGTCGACATGATACGAGGCGTAGGTCACTTTGAATATGGACATGACGTCCACATGGTTAGAGATAAGTTTCTCGGTTGTTGGCTCTCCGCAAGTGTCACAGCGTGCTGCGCCTCGCTTCCACAGAAGCCGTGTCGTTGGTAGGCCTTCCGAATCCGGCCGTCTCACCTATACGAGGCAAAACCCGCCCGTTGAACCACATGGCTGGTACTATCCGGGGTAAGACACGACGACATTGGGCTTGCGGCGCATGCAAGCAGGTTTCTCTTGAGACGAACCCACTTCTGACGGCCCCGTTCTGTGTCTTTAGCCCCTGCGCTATATGTGCAGCTGCATGGCCTTTCTTATATCCTCTACTCTCCACTTTTACTCCACTCTACTGCTACTCTATCCTCCAATCATATTCCTCTATTGACCCTACCCCTAGCCTTAACCCCACCCCTAACCACTAACTCTAACCCTAACCTGCAGGGGGGCTTGCCCCCCTGCACCCCCCCTAACCCGACTTCTACAAAAATTCAATGAAGAATTTTTTAGAATTGGCACAGATTGGGGTCGAACCTACGCCCCTCGGCAGGGTTGGTCTGAATTATTTACCCAGACCAGCCCGCCGAAGCGAGATGGAATGCTTTCTTTTCTCTTTCATATATAGTAAGGATGCGCGATTTTTTCTGGGTTACAGGGGGGTTGCAGGGGGGTGACAGGGATGTGCTGTAGAGGATGTAAGACACCCCCAGCTGCATCGGCGCGCACAGCTGACGGGGATTTTTTGTCCTGAGGGGACCTCGGCAGTATCCCAGCGCTCTGGGACCATCGCTCAAGGACCCCGGTTGCTCCTGGGGCGCGAAGACATTTTTTGTACTGTGTATCCATCTGGCAGCCTGAGTGGCGGAGCCGAACGGGTTTTGGGGATATCGCGGGCTTAACCCCATTAGATTGTGGAAGACTCTGAAGCCATCGCTTCGGTATGATTCCGCGTCGAGTGGCGTAGAGCGAGAGCCGTAGTGTGAAAGCCCTGGGCAAGGTAGTACGATGCGAGACGCAAGCTCCGTAGAAAAGTGTCCGAACGGGCCGAGGGAGGAGGGCCTCGGAGGCACCGGGATGTGGCCAGTATCCCAAGCACGCTGTTGATTTGCCCATCGCTCAGGGACCAAAGGTCAGGTCTAACAAGGAACAAAAAAAGAAAAAGGAAAGAAAAGAAAACCCTCATGTCAACAACGGCATTGGTGGCTCAACGTGTGCCAGCCACAGCTAGTCGTCGGGATAGGTGGGCAGGACCACCAACCAGCAGAGCCACGATGCCACTGGCTAGGCACGTGTGAGGCTATTCATGCATGTGGCCGGGGCTGTCACAATCCTCCAGGCGTTCAGGACCCAAGGGCTCGTCGAACGAGGCATGAAGACGCGACATCGGCGAGCCAAAAGAGGGCAATTCAGAACTCCGAGGTTGTGGTGATTTTGGCGGGTAAACCACGTGGCGCGGTCGGAACCAACGCTCGGAAGATGGGCGAGCATGGACGGCTGGCCAGGTGCCAGGGAGCTGGAGCCCCCCCAGAGCCAAGCGGCTGGATGTGAAGGAGGTGGTGGTGGGTGTGACTCGAGTCAGGAACCTTCCCCTCCCTCCCCTCCCCTCGCAGAAGCAGTCCCTAATGCAGGGGCTGATGGATGGGGACAGACAGCTGCAAGGCTGCGAGATGGGGCCTGGCCTTCGCTGGGTGGACGGACTGTCTGGCATTAGCACCGACACTGGCGTCTTGTGGCTGCCTGCAGCTGAATGCGTGTAGAGGCTGGGGGCATTTTGGGTTAGGCGAGCCTGGAGCAAAGTTCTCTAGTCTTTGGAGTTTTCATCAAATGGAGCAAGATGCCGGGCTGGATGCCCGAAATGGACGTGGTCTGCACCTAATTTTAGTTGGGAGGTGCGCACATTTCGGATGCGGAACGATGCTCACGCCGGAGGGTCACAGTCATTCCGCAATCCGAATGGCTGCTGGAGGATTAAAGTACTGTGACGGCAGAAGCTGGGTGGGCGGCGTGCTGGCGTTGTGATGGGCCAGGTCTCGAATGATCGGGCCGGTCGGTGCAAAGGCGGCCAAAATTGAAATATTGGAAGTCGGCATGATGCAAAAGCAAGTGTCGACGCCGTCAGACGCTCAAAACCGTCAAGTGCCGAAGAAAAAGCAAGTGGGAGCAAGGGGTCGACAGGTTTGACAGCTGGACCGATCGCTGAAGCCACGACGCCCAGCCCTGCCCAGATCAGCCAGTCACACCTGTCACAGTAATAAGTGATAAGCGAGAAATGCTCATGTTGATTGTTGACAACCAGACCTGGCAGAGGTGGATGCAGATTGCCCTCTGGACCTGAGATCTCTCGAGGCTAGGCTTGCGATGCTGAGATCGGTTCAGGCACGGTCGCCGTCCATAGTGCCCCGTAGCTCCGTAAATAGAATCTTCTCTGGGCTTCTGATTCGGGCATTTACGTGTACGCAGACAAGGCAGAGTACGCAAGAGCTGGGCCATGGTGTGTAATAAGATTGCAGTCAAGCGGTGAGGTGTGATGGCTGGAGATTCTAAGAGACGACGGCCGCTTCTGGGCTCATCTTGGACGGAGACTGGGCCACGGCTGGGCCCACTCGACGGGATCCCGAGTTGACGAATCGACGACGTGCTCGTTATTGAACTTGGGATTGTGTTATTAGCCTGATTCGGGTAGACCCGTCGATGACTCTGCAGGGGTCCACACAGTGAGCAACAGACCCTCAACTTCCAAGGTTGTCAAGACATCAGACGGGAAGGGGCGTGTGCGGGAAGGCCACAAGGTGCGACTCGCCCTTCCGCACCTTGCAGACCTGGGTCTTGTTCTGAAGAGGCAAGCCCGACAGAGACAGGACCAGATGGCAGATGGCAGGCGGCAGGCGGCAGGCGGCAGGCGGCAGGCAAACTGGTCCCTCCCTGCCTCCCTTCACCTTAACCCTCACCCTCAACACGATGCGACACAACAAGCAATTCGCAATCCACACCCAGACATCCTCGATCATCTTCCGACAAATGACGATGGGTCCGGTTGGCGGCACTAGCCGTGGACGACCGACCGACCGCCAGAGTGACGGACAGGCTGACCAGACTGACTCTCGGTCAACAAACAGCAAGCATCATCATTTTATTTTGCCTGTAAGCAGTGCACTGTACTGCACCGCATCTGCGCGTCCCCCTGCTGGTGTCGTGCAGCGCAACGGGCGCGCGTTGCAGCGGATGCAATCGAGCTGCGAACTGCATGTGCAGCATCTCCGTTTCATCCATACACGCAGCATGTTGCTTTGGGAAACGAAAGGCACGCTCCCATGCCCAGCAAGCCCAGGTAGTCTACTCTGCACTACCGTGTATACGAGCCTTCCAGCCACATCCGCCACTTTTCACCCAACAGGGTAACATGGCCAAAACCACCACTGCAACTCACACACGACGATCCGTGCCGCATCGCGCGCGATAATAAATGTCCACCGCGGTACTGTACGGCGCAGTAAAGTACAGTACAGTACACTTCCTCGTTTGGTCTCAAGCCCTTGACTGCATGCCTACTCCATACTGGCACGCTCGGGCACCAGGGCCCTTTGAATCCACCCATCGGGTCTCACGAATGCAGCAACCAGGATGGAGACCCCAGAGTCAAAGCGTGACGAAGCGACCAAGGGCTTGCAATTGAAAAGAAACAACACAGACCAGGGAAAAGAAAACAGGCAGGCCCACTGACCCCTGTTGGATGCCACCTTCTCCAAGCCACCCACGACCAGTGACAGACTCATGATGCTCGAAAGAGAGCTCTGTCGTTAAAACTGCATTGCAGCAGTTTCGGGGGCAATGCGGAAGGTTATCAAGCTTCCCCGGGATGCTGTGGTAGATCTCTCTCGCCTCTCGCACCGACAGACTAAATCCAAGCTCCTGCGTCCTCCTGTTACACTGCATTTGCGAGCAGGGGATCATGTTGCATTGCAATCGTTGGGACCTACATGAAAGGGCTCCAACGCAACCGCAGAGCAGACAAATCTGACCAATCCGAGCCCTATGGCAGAGGGGGGCCGGCCGGTCATATTGCAACTGCGAAGCCCGCCGGCTGGGACGGTCAGAACATGTCAAGCCACACATGCAGCCCGCCGAGGGGGGGTTGGTCACCTTCACCTTCACCTGACCTCAAGACTCCTTCTTGGTCCACACTTTTACCCCCCAACAACGCCAGCACACCTGCAAGGGCGCAAGCCTAGCGCGCCAGCGTGCCTGGTATGATCCAGACCTTACTTCATCGCCGGGCCGGTCGTTCTGGCCGCAACGTCCTTCGGGCATGCTCATTGAGATTTTTCTTTTTCAACAGGCGGCGTCAGTTCGTTTTTGTTTTTCAGGCTGTGCCCACACAATCAGAAACAATGCGTCTACGCCTGCGACGGGTGCGCACATGGCTCTCCTTCCCTAGACCACCCGCAGAATGCCAAAAGGCATCTTTGATCGGCAATGGAAGCTGTGGGGTCTTCTCCCGCCCAGTGGAAAACTGGAAATTGGCAGACCCTGCATCCCATGGTTCCTGGATGGCGACTTCTCCCTGCCGGCTGCAGAATTCAATTCGCTTGATCGAGAGGGACCCACCTGCATCTGAGGAGGGAGCTCGCTCCGGGCCTGCGCTGGGTTATTGGCATCGCCCCCAACCCAGAACCGGATCTGACCCATGTACATGATGTGCGTGTGCCTCAAAAGTAAACCGGACACGCGGCGACTACCACAGAAGAGAAAAGTCCTAGCCGTGCGCTAGGAGGAATCTACCGCACCGGTACACTGCAGCCCCTTGGCCAGAGAGTTCTTGCCCTGGTCCGTTTCAGGCCTGTCAATATCCATCTTGTTTTATTACAAACATCCCGGTCCCTTTTTCTTTCCACTTCTTCGTTTAATCTGTATCGTACCCACATGCACGATCTGGTTGCAAGCCGCCCCTTTGATCAATGAACGGACGACATGCATGGAGGCCACCTTTTATGACCACATCGGCCAATTGTCTCGTCTAGATTGCGTCCCATGGGTTATTTCTTCCAGGCTTGTCCCTGTCCCTTCCCGCATCCAGATGAAGAAGACTGTAATCCTTCCTCCCTGCTGCATTGCTGGCAGGCAGTGACCCTTCACCTTCCCAAGAATCCGTCCGTTCGTACCCATTTTACTCCCCTCCCCTCCGCTACCTTGACCGGACCCTCGGTGAAGGGCAGGGTGTGCTTGTCTTCTGCTGGATGTGAAGAAAATCAAGGACGAGAGAGAGCGAGAAACACATACCTTACAACCCTTATCCCGGCCTGGCCCCGTGTACCTGAATTGCTCTGCATTTCTTCTTCATCATGTGTGTCGGTTAATGCCTAATCATTACTTGCAACCTTTTTTCAAACCTGCCTTGGACTGTGCAGCTCTCTTGCACAGAGGATCTGAGGATTCTCAAGGTGAACCTGCCAAGGTTGCTCACCCACACCAACACTCGACCGGTCTGTAAAACAAGACAATATGGAGGGTTATCTCACTGTCCCGCCCGACAGGGGAACAATCCTGGGACGGGCGCTGTGGAAGGTGCGCAACACCCCTCCGCCATCTTCAGCCCTGCTGTTGTTGTTCTGTTAATCTGACCGAGAGAGCAGGCCCGTTATGTAGTTCTTGGGAGTGCTCAGCGGGAGGTCAAGCCAGAGGACTCACCATCTCAATCCCAATCGTGCGCGCGCAAGGAAGGCCGGGGATCTTCACGGAGCCAGAGTAATATTTCCTTCGATGGCAACACCTACCTTTCTATATACAAGGCTTCGGTAAGATCACCCACATTTGCGCAATCGCCCGCAACTGTGAGAAACCTTGACTGATTAATTCCTGGCCTAGGATGACCGAGAGCCTATTCAACAATATGCCGTCAGCACCATCGCCCAATGTCAGGTTCAGATGGCCGCGCATCGCAAGCAAGGCCCAGTGCTGCCGACCCTCATTGTCACCATTGCCCCTGATCCTGCAACAGACAAGCTTCGCAAACGTCGGTCGAGCCGGGCAGCAGGTCTTGTTGCCTCGAGCCGAGAGTCCGGCCCGGTGCAGCTGTGGTTTCGAGCCGAAGAGGTTAACCGCGATGGACAGACCCTCCACGACTGGGCGAGGGCTATACAAGCCACGATCCAACCGAACATGCCTGACATAACCCCGATGAGCCCGATGTCTCCGGCGTCCAACAGCTTCAACAGCCCATTCGCACAGCGACAGCCTCGCGACGCTTCCGAGTACTACCAAAACAGGCCCCCCAGCGCTCCGAAGTCATCGCTGCAGCACAAGTCGTCTACGACAACGGGATCGAGCCGGGAAAGACCACTTACTTTCTCTGACACGCCGAGTCTGCGATCCCGACGCAGTGACATCTCTTCACTGGCCGGCATCAACTTGCCACCGCTTGCGCCGCACACCTATGCTTCAGTGATGCCATCAGACTTGCCCTCGCCTGCGACATCTGGCGGGCATTACGGCGGCTTTATAGAGGGATGGACAACGGCGCAGGGGCGATCTTCGACCCTGAGCTCCCCGGTACGGAACGTACGCGACAGCATGGGGTCCATGCCTCCCTTTTCCCCACCAGCCACTATAGAGTCTGGCTCACCGCCAGCCCCGCGAGAGACGATCCTGGACAGAGCGTTCCAATTGCACTGCATCCCGGGGTCTGATCAGCAGATCCCAGGCGAAGAGAAGCTGAGTTCGCTTGCCCGTTTTGAAGCGTTGATGCAACAGGCCGACGAGCAGAGGAAGGATAGGGAACAGAGGCCACAGACAATGATGAGGCGGCCGGCCTCACCGCCGGATTCTCCACCGCACTCTTTGCAACAGTCTCATCTACGAAGTGCTTGGGATCTAGACGATTCGTCAGATGATGACTCGGAAGGCTCGGACTCGGACTCGACTCATGGCGACTCTGGTTACGGGAGAGAGGAAGACGTGGAGGAGGATCAACCAAGAAAGCGCGCCGAGTCACGGAGGACACTCGGCTACGTGTCAGGGCGACGAACGCCTCAATCTCAGTCTCCTCGTGGCACAACGGGACCTCGGTCTCCCATCGCCTTCAACAACGAGGCGCTGATGGCTTTGAATAGTGGGTCCAACCTTGGTCGAGGCTCTTCCAACAGACCGGTTTTTGCTCAGAGATCGTACAGTCAAACCCAGATAGGCGGCCTCGACGGCTTAAGCCTAGGCGTCAGCCAGCAACCCCTCGACGTGTCGCCCGGCAGGAGCAGTGTCACCTCGCGCAGGACCTCGGTCCAGGAGAGCGTAGGCGGGCTCAACCCGGCGGCGGCTTTGTACCGGACGACCACGACAGCCGAAGGGCAGAAGCGACAATCGGTAGCGAGCAACGGCAACAAGAGGCTCAGCTTCACCGAGTTCACTAGAAGACTGAGCAGCACCGGTAGCCTGCTACTCAACGGCAGCCCCAGCGGCGAGGCGGACGCCCAGCCCGCTGGGGCGACTCGTTCGGCAATACAGCCTCGCGGGCCGCCGCCCCTCTTCAAATCGCCGGACTTCGAGAGGGATCGTGCTGCAGACCGCACTGCTCACGACCAGGCGTGCAGCAGCTGGCGAAACGGCGTTGGTGTGCTCGGCGGCGAGGGTGGCTTCATGTGAGGACCCACGCCCTAGAGGACCGGTATCGATGTCGCCTGGGGACTCGATATCCGTTGGCACAGCCGAAACGTTCACGGCTACATCAAGTGAATCATCGCCCGGGGGATCCCCGATCCGACCACTTAAGGCCAGGCACACATCGCCCGGCATCAATATAACGCGCTAGCATATGGCCTGCGCCACGACCCAGGGGACAAGACGCATCCCAGCTGACTGTCGACTTTAAGTCGTGCTTCATTTCTTCCACGCGGAACTTACAAATCATTGTAATGCTTGTCTTCATCTTTTGTTTTTCCAGATCAGAGACTCATTCATGACTGTCATGACCCCATATCCAATCATCTATCTCGTCACGGCCGGAGCTTTGTGGTGCAAGAACACACAATCAAATCAATCACATTCAAAACATTATAAGCCATGGCGTTCGAAATGCTTTCCCACACCGATATCCCGAGCCGGCCTGCAACTGTCATTTCAAAACCACAAAAACAACCTTCCCCCGCTCCCCTGTTCTAGGGGTTGACCAATGGGGAAGGCAGAGAAAGGCACCAAATACACATTTTCTTATTCTGCATTGAAGGGTTTTGGGGTTGGGAGGAAGAGACGCAGGAAAGGCACCAGAGGCCGGCACGTCTGCAAGATAGGAAGAAAAACAACAAAACCAAAAAGCCTTTGTACGGCGAGCATAGGCGGGCACGTTTGCATCTATACACATACACACCTATATATCTGAGTATATATCACGGTTTACCTTCTTTGTAGCTATAATTCTCATCTTCCCCTTCGCCTTCCATGGCGTTGCTGGTTCATTTCCTCTGCCCTCACGCAGTCACCCATCGTGAACCCTGCTCGCCCCGTACTTGACCTCGTCAAGCCCAGACGGGCTGCAGGCGAGTATTTGGTCTCAACAACGAACAGCTCCCTTTCGCCTGAGCCATATCGCACAAAACAGTGTGCTGCAAGTCACTTCTCCAACCACCCAAACTCAAAACCCCTCTCACTCCCAACTCGGACCGACTAGCACGCATGGACATGCACGTCACCTATACCAGGACCAAACCATATGTTACTCACTGCAGCTCTATCCAGATCCAAGATCCCGATCCCAAGCACGGAGGCCGCCGCAACATACCTAGATAGGCACGCTCAGGGCGCCGCGGCGAAAATTCACATAGATTAAATGAACCCCACTAGTTACCTAACATCGTACCAAAGTATGCATTGAGATCAGATCTCAACGAGCCCGTTCCATCGCGCACACGCCTTGCATGCATGCACGTATGTATGCAGCGTGGTAATAGGGATGGTTGGATGAATGGAACGCCGCCACGCGCGCCACGCCATGCCATGCCCCATGTTCAGTCCCAAATGCCGCGGGGTGCGCCGAGGGCCTGAGCAAACCCAGGGTCAACCAGCTGCCAGCTTAGTACTTGAAAAATATACCTGTGAGCATTGTGTTTGCATGCACGCACACAACATTGCATCGCATGGGCACATCGGGGCCTGAACGTCCCTTCCTTCATCGGGACCGTGTGCTTGGCCATCAGTCGATCAGTCAGTCACCTTGCAGGTGTGCGTCCTTCCGTCCACGGCAGAGCGCGAGGGGAAACAAGCCGATCCTCATCTGGAAATCTTGAGACTGTGACTAAACGTGCTGCATTATTGCATACTGCGTTGGCTATCACGATGATTTCTGCACGAATGGAGGCCACGCCCATGGTGTCTATCTCCCAAACTGCTGGGGGACTACTTCGTGTAGGATACCCTGCTATGGGATCTTTCTTCCACAAGACAATCTGCGTTAGGACAACCTTTCTCAGATTAACACTCCTCTTACAAGAGAACCTCCCATGGATCACCTTCCACAAGACTCCCTCCTGTAGGATGGCCTCTCACAATCTCCAATTCTCCTAGGGGACAATGTCCTATGATTTGTGAGGGGAGACTCAGAAACAGGGCAGCTAAGACGGACTATGCGCCGCAAGCAGCATATACCTCCCGGCCAGAACACTGCTCATTTCCAATCCCTCAGAAATGTACTCAGCAGGGAAGAAGCCCCAAACCGTGGCAGCAGCTGTCCTAACACATCAATTGAAGCTCATCTGTTACTACAACTCGTGAGGAGAAAGTTTCGGAAGGTCTAGCGCACAGGCGTCACTAGATGCTTTAAAACCCCGGTTGCCCACACCAATACCCACACATCCACACTCACATTTACCCTGCAGTGCCTACTTAGGATTCAATCAAGGAGGAGAATAATAGGCTTTCACAGAGTGTTAGATAACATATAGAATATTTCTGTGAGCATAGTTCTATTCTAAAAAATTCTTTCAAGAATAAAAAGGCGTCTCCGAGTCAAGACAGCTTCGTCCGCGGTCATTCCACTTTCAAAAAAGCTCCAAAAACTCTCAGAAATGTTCCAAAAAGAGAAGGTCGTACCCGGACTCGAACCGGGGTCACCGGAAGGATCCTAATGAAATCAGAATCCGATGTGATAACCAACTACACTATACAACCATATCATTTGTTGAGGAGCCGTTCGGGCAATGACACTATAATGCTATGTGTAGACTGACAGTGGCTGCATTGTGTAGATGTATTCCAGAGCGGGCATCTTACCTCTAATAGCTTAGGGAATTGTTGAAAATCATGAATTTATTTACCTTCTTAGTTATTATTAGGAAGAAGACTCTAGGTTATAATTAATTATAAAATAAGAATAACTAAAAGAATATTAATTTCTAAACTAACTGATAATATGTTCTAATGTGAAAGCGTTGTGGTCAACTGGTGGTTGTGTGGAGTGTGGTAGATGTTGGAGAGTGTTGTGTTGCTAACGCTTTAACCCGGAGACCATTGCACAGCCCTGCCGTCGTGACATGTCCTGCATTTCTGAGATTAGCGAGCCAGATTTGGATCTCATTTCAGTTGGTTCCTACCAGATGCAAGATCGTAGCTTCTAATGCATCGCACCAAGCTATCAAGGTAGTGGTGCTGGCCAAGTAACCGCGCCGTACGCTACCCGAGCGACTCGAGGTGAGATGGACCCACTGTACCGACTTGTATGCCAGCGGTGCGAGTCGCTAGCATCTCACCCTCACCTCCAAACTCACTGCTCACGTTTGATGCCCAGCCTCCGATCCATTCTCATCGCGGCCAAGCAGAGATGGAGGCTTTTGATGGTTTATAAGACACTGCTCACAATTGACCCGTACTTCGTTCTCAAGAGGCTGCTCTTGCCCCAAGAAACGCCACCGACGCCCCGCCTCCAAGCCGGCTGTGGCAGCAGTGACCCTCAGGCCGGCCAACACACTCACAACACTCACCATCAACCTCAAGCTCATCGTCCCGACGGCCAACATCCCAGCAACACCGAGGCAATCACCTCGCCAGACGCCACCATGCCTCCCGTGCCCTCACCCCCAGCTCTGCCACGGATCATAACCTACTATCAAACCCACCACACCCATGATGGCAAGTCCATCTCAGCCCTCCCCCTCTTGACGCAGCCAGGCATCCGCCTGACCCACCTGATCCTCGCCGCCATCCACATCAACGGCGACCCGCACGCCATAACCCTAAACGACCACCCGCCATCACACCCGCGCTTCCACACGCTATGGGCTGAGATGCGCGTCCTCCAGGCCAGCGGCGTGCGCGTCCTGGGCATGCTGGGCGGCGCCGCCAAGGGGACCTTTGCAGTCGACCGTCTCGGCAGCGACGACGATGCCGTCTTTGAGCGCTATTATGCTCCGCTGCGGGACCTCGTGCGCGCGCGGGCGCTTGATGGGTTGGATCTTGACGTGGAGGAGGAGATGACCCTCGGTGCGGCGGTCAGGCTGGTCGATCGTCTCAGGGTCGACTTTGGGCCGGATTTCATCATCACTTTTGCGCCTGTTGCGGCGGCCCTTTTGAACAGCAGGAATAACCTCAGTGGGTTTGACTATGAGGCTTTGGAGGTCATGAGAGGTCACGAGATTGCGTGGTATAATTGCCAGTTTTGTGAGTTAAGCCCAGGCTGTTGCATTTCTCACCTTACCTTCAGCATCTCCCAAATTTATTCACAAATGCATTCTTTGCTACCCTTTCACCATGATACGGAACAGGACAATCGCATTAAACATCACTGACTACGACCAGACTGCGGATGGGGCGACTGCTCAAACCCCATCATGTACGAGATGCTCCTCATGAAAGGCTGGGCACCAGAAAAGGTTGTCGTAGGCCTGGTAACGAACCCCGATAACGGCGGCGGTTTCATCCCCTTCGACATCCTTGCCTCCGTCATCCCCCTCATGGTCGGCCAGCACGCCCGTTTCGGCGGCGTCATGGGCTGGGAGTACTTCAACAGCCTCCCCGGCGGCCGCGACAGGCCCTGGGAATGGGCGCAGTGGATGACACGCGTTCTGAGGGGGGACCGCGCCATGGCCCCCGAGGTCGTCATGCCTGTGGGCAAGGTTGATGGGCCACCGCCCGTGGGAGAGACACCTGGTGGCGGGGATGAGGTCGCGGATCCTGACGATGGTAAAGGAAAGGAAGCACCTGTCCCTGCTGCATTTGAGTATTACTCGGACGGAGCGCTGGATGAGTGAGATCACGGAACATCTTTCAACATGAGATGGACGAAACTACGACCTGGCCTGTCGCCGGCGCTGTCCTAGCAGCCCGGATGCCTGGAGATGCTTACTGGAGAATCCTGGGCTGAAATCCCGAGAGACGCCCGATAGCCCGTCTATTGGGGAACAACGGGAGATTGTTGACAAAGGCGAGCCAGCGCACTTGCTGTGTTGCCAAACGGCGCAAACGTGCGAAGGATGATGAGTGACAAGTCAGCACCTCAGAGGTGAGATTTGGAGATGCTCGCTTGATGACTCGTGCACCCCGGTGCTATCATATTTGGAATAGAGGGCTAGATGCTGCGAAAGATATTTGTATCGGTCGAGTTCAACAGCAGCTTCGAGGAGACAGCTATATATATGCATACAGTACATACACATAGACGACCCTCGCCGAAACCCACGAAGGAGGAACCATGTCATGAACTACATCTTTCATGACCAGCGACACCTGCTCGCCCAAGATCCATCCCATGGACCAACAGCCCTTCTCATGGAAGACAACTCGTCATAATCGAGCTCCACGAAGCAAGTATGGGACGATGAGACGGAAATCGCCGCCCGCTTCTGGATCCGTAGGGCGACCGCCGAAAAGCTTGAACCCAGCAAGTGCCGGGCACGCAGGCCCAACCTTGCAATGCGATACCCACACGGCCTTAATCAAAATGTCAGGCAGCGTCAAATCCCCTTACCTCGCGCCGTGCTAACGAAACAAGCATTTTCGGCCCGCGGTCTTGCTTTCGACCCCGACAGGTCACGTTAGCCGCACGATTACTTCATCTTGCCGCCTTCCAGATGACCTTATTTAGTAAGAATAGAGAACACCATAAGCTGATTTCTTTGGGAAATCTGAAGTCAGCCCGTAGCTCCCATATTCAGGGTAGTCATAATGAGAAAGCCCAGTCCACATAGGTCAAAGTTCTCTCATCCTAGGGTCGTACCGCGAATCCGGACACACTTGCCAGCAATCATGACATGAGGGGATCTTACCCGTGGTTCATCTCAGGTCTACCCGGTCCCGCACCATACCCAGCCAGGTACCCGTTCGTGATTGATGGGATTTCGAAGAAGCGGGACTTCTCCCAGGGTCAATGTTTCAACCGCGACCGTCTCCATTTTATGTTTCAGTGGTATTGCCCATCTCCTTTTGGTTATTCGGAAGCAAAGACCTTTGTCTCATCACGAAGGCCGATGGGTTTATTGTGTGAATACGAGCGATTCAGTATGATGTGTTTGTACGGGGTCTCATTTTATCCCACAGTCTGTCTGTTCCAATCAGTCCCACTGCCTATGTTGCTATCGTGTGTATCTATTTTGTAATGGTGGACTATGCAGTTCTTGTGTGTTGTATTAAATAGCATTCTTGTCTGACGACCAGTATGTTCTCGTTCTTGGCACTCTCCTCTTAAGTCTCATCGATCACCAGTGGCTACGAGTTCCACATTGCTTCACGCCTCACAATCGTTAATCCCAATCCAACGACTACCATGTCCCCCATCCGCAACCCCCTCACCCAGACGGGGATCTACGCCGCAGCCGCGGCCTTCCTACTACCCACTGCGTCCGCCAACTTCGGCAACAGCTTCTACCTGGGCCCCTGGGATGGCAACGCCTACATCACCAAGGCGACTTACTCGCTAAGCCCCGCGCCGGCCGTCATTCAGAACTATGACACGTCCGACAAGTCCCTCTGGATCGCCATCTGGATCGGGGTCCAGCCCAATGTGCCAGACGTGTCCCAGGCGAACCTCGTCCAGCCTTTGCTCAACTGGTGCGCCGACCAGAAGTCGTGCGGGTGTGACGCCGCAGCCGACGAGTGGTGCGTCACCGCCAGCACCTACACGCCCGAGGGCCAGACCGGCAACGCCTATGTCGCCGTGCCTAAGGATGCGACGCTTGACTTTGAGAGTGAGTTGGCCACTGATGATACTGCCCGGAGCTGTGATGCTGCGGTCCGGCAGGGCTCTCGAAAGTTCCGCTGTCGTTACTAACTCGGCTAAACCTGTACAGTCGCCGTCAACGCGGAAACCAAGAAGATCGACCAGAAAGTATCCTTGAACGGCAAGGTTGTCTCAGAGCTGTCCGACTGTGAGTCCTCTCCTCTCCAAAACCCCAATGTTCATACTCAGGCTGTCTGTGATCCACGGACAACCCGACGAAAAAGCCATGCATGAGGCTGATCGATTGCGCCTCCCGATGCGCCCTCCTCTCAGCCAAGGGAATGAAGCCACAGATCATCTACAGCGCCAACGAGTGCTCCACGTCCGGTTGCGGCACGCTGCCGGACTTCAGCTGGGACAACGTTACCATCACGCTGAGCGAGGCCAAGAAGGACCTCGGAACCCTCATCTCCTACCACGGCGCCTCCTCCGAAGGCCTCAAGACCACCGACGGTGGCGTCACGTGGCACGCCGAGTCCATCGCCATGGGCAAGGACACCGACTGGAGCATCCAGTAAAAGGGGGAGTAAGAGGTGCGGTTTCACCAGTTCCGCGGCGGAAGGACGGGTAGTGTGGCCGACGGTGAATGGGGTCGGGTCAACTTTCTCTGTACATAACTTACATCACGAGCGAAGACGCACGGGTAGCGTCCTTATCTCCCCGTGTCTGCACGCCCACTTGGGCGACCAATATAAATTAGGAAAAGAGGACGAATACGACCAAAAGGGGCGCAGCCCCAGCCATAACACGCCTGTCTCGCATGAGGGCAAGCCACTAAGAACCGTATAAAGGAGAAAAAGATGAGGTAAGCGCGATGCGTAACCGGTGACAAGGGCACTGCCACATGGGCGGAGGTTAGAGGGGAGCTACTACTCAATAGCCCCAGGTGACGCATCGAAAAGAAGGCGGCTGTGAGTTTCGGCCGACAGAGGTTGTCTCGTCGTGAGGACTTTGTCGAAGTCATCGTGCGACGGTCCCTTTCCCAGACGGCTGTTGTGCTCGATACCGCAGGCTTGATGGGCGTACAAAGCGCATTCCGCAGTCACCTCAAATACTTGGCAGGGCACACATGTGCGACAGGGGGGCAGTTCGAAAGAAGGGTACCGAATTAGCAACAGAAGGTGCACGCAAATCCCCCACCCCGGTCGCAAACCGCTCCAAAACTTGCTGCCTGATCGCATCGACGGGGGCACGCAGGCACAAGTGAGAACCACCGTTTGTGATAATGATGGCCCGCGGTAGTGGTGTGTGGTAATGGTGGTGGTGACAAAGGGCTTGGGAAACTTGAGAAACGACACGTCCTCCCAGGATCTGGCCGGCGGTGTGAGATGCAGCGAGCAGATGAGGCATAGGAGATTCTGCAAGGAGCGCTGTCGCGTGGGGGGTCTCAGTGTCCAGGCCGCCCGGCTCATCGGACATAATTGGCTCGTGTGCCCTTTCCCCTAGAGGTGTTCCGGCGTCGCGTCACCGACGAGGTAAGACGGTGGAAATATCCTTCGGGGGTCCTGGAGGGGCTGTGCCACGTTCACCGACGCAGAATGACTAACCTCCTTAACTTAGCACTGGACCGGGGTGGGTTTTGGCAGCCTGGGGTGGTGGTGATTACTGTTCCTCAACTACCGGTGTGGACTCTGACCGACGCTGTGTGCCTGCATGCTCATAGGGCAGCTAGCGTGTCTCGCGACATTGGCCTTCCAAGGTTGCCAAGCAGTCGGCGAACTGTCGTTCGCGGCGTCGCGGGCCTGCAATCTACGCGAGGGTGAGACATGAGCTCATGGCCCGGCGTACGAGCCCTCGTCCGACCGACTCTCAGGCAAGGCTTTCCAGTAGATACAACCGCCGCCGTGGGACCGGCTATTGTGACTCCCCCCCTCCCGACTCTGCCTCGAAATTTGAGACCAAGACGGAGGTACCAAAAGGCATCTTCGAAGACATGCTGTTTCTCCTATACCCCATTGGCCGTAGGAGCCTGACATTTGGGGCGGCAGGATCGTGACAGAACATATGACACTGCAACGGGCTCCATCACTTGTCGGCATACGGCTCGCAGAGCCTCAAGGTTTCAGCGGGTGACGACGGCAGTGCGACCCGCCGCGCAGGTTGATGGGGAGCATCCACGGCCATATTGGGGGCGCAATCCATAGTGCGTGCCTGGACGTTGTGGTGCTTGTTCGAGGTGCCGCCAATGCAGGCTGAGATGAGCGCACCGCCCCTGCGCCATGCTCCAGTTCTGGCCGAGACAAGAGCTTGGGGGATCTACGGTGGGAGAGATCCTTTGATGACGATAAGGCTGTAGGGCTGCATTTGGCATGCGAGACTCGTACGAGAGACAGCAGGAGGATGGAGGCAGGACGCTGCAATGAGACAGATGGTATGCGAAAGAGCCTCATTGTCAACGTTGCACTTTCGGTTGCCGAAAGATTCCTGTTCCAAGGCCGCTGTCTCTCAACTCACGTTGCGGTGAAGATGGTCGAGGTCACAGCCAGGGCCCAGGAGTCCGGAGCCGTGAGGTCGCTTCCGATGAGACGCTTCCGATGCGGGTGCTGCGTAAGCAACGGAACCAGCTGGTCGGGAGAGCAGTCGTGAATCATTCTGATACTGGGCATCGTTTGTGTTCGGATTCATCCGCCATGGCTGCTGTTGACCGGCGGATTGGCCGACAATTTGGCAAGAGTTTCACACCGACGCCATGGTAGCAATGACTCTTTTGGGACCGGTGACTCTGCTTACCTGCATGTCTGGGGTGAGACGAACTTCCTCATCGGTGATGGTGATGATGACAAAACGGCTCGAAACCAGTCTTGGGCCTGGAAGGGCTTAGGTAATTCCAAAAGGTGTCGATGGAAATAGGAGGGCGGTGTCGGTGTGAGACTAAACGACTCGTCGGGCCCGTCAAGAGACGTGTCGAGATAGCGACAAAAGGACCTGGGAACGACACCCTCATTTCCGCATCATACTGGCGCGTGTCCACTTTGTCAGCCACCTTGATGCAGGCTGCTGCTGTGTTAGCAGGGGAGCTATCCAGTGTCTCGTCCTGTGATGTGTGTGCCTGGGAGGTGATAAGTCAGATCCCGAAGAGGGAAAAGCCCAGTCGGGGCGATGCAACAGCCAGCAAGACCCGCTGGGATGGTCCGGGATGGGGGGAAACCAGAGACAGAAACAGAAACAGAAACAGCAGCCTGTCCGCCGGCGACGGACAGCGCGGGCGCCTCTGCTGTAGGTCCTCAGCCCTACGTGTGTCGATCGTCGTGGCTGCTGTACCACTGCAACGGTACTAGGCCAGACTACCAAGTCGCCCCGCCGTTCTGCCCCCTTCCTTGGCCCCCAAAATAGACCCCATGTATTATTGTAGGGTGTTCCATGGCTTCCATGCGAGGCATTTTGGCGAATGTCTCAGCCGGATTGGCTGGGGCCTGAGGTTGCATCTGTCATCTCCAATTTCGCTGCCTGAGTCCGTCAGCTACCACATGGCAGCAGGGGGGCCGAGTGGGTGTGCGAGACCGTCGCCGTGGGTGTCATTCCCTGGCGTGGGAGGCGCATCCTGTGCATCCGAGAAACCCTGAATCCTTAGGTCATCCTTCGCAAGGGTGAGAGGCTGTGAGAATGCGCCTACTGCGAATGATGGTGGTGCCTGTCCATCGATGGAAGAGGCTGAAGACGGGACGGGCGGTTAGGGTCTGACTGAGAATGTAGTCTGCTCGGATCTGACTGAGAACACAGTCTGGTCTGGTCTACCATGCCGTGAGGCGGCCAGACGACCTCAGCAGCATCATATGCCATGTCCCTCGTCTATATAAGATCCCGTCGTCTGGCCTTGAAATCCAGTCAACGAACTCATCATCATCATCATCAACAACATCAATAAGCAAACCATCCAAAGCTAAACAACACACAAACACCTCTCAACCAACCACCATTACCACCACTTTTACACTCTCCAAACAAACACCCCACCACCAATACAATGGCTGTCTTCTCCATGATCTCCAACGAGCGCCCCATGCTCTACGGCCGCTCTGGCTACAACTCCAAGCCCAACGGTGGCGATGACGACGACAAGAACCAGGGCCGCTCTGGATACAACTCCAAGCCCAACGGTGATGACGATGACAAGAACCAAGGTCGCTCCGGCTACAACTCCAAGCCTGACGATGACGACAAGGACAACAAGAGGTCGCTCAACTTCGAGTAATTGGCTTGTCCTCTGCCGCTTTGAGTCCCAAACATCCATGGCGACTCCTCATCATGGCCGGTGCCGGCTCTGTCCATGAACGGGCATCCTCAGATCGGAATCGGCCCAGATATCCGGCACTGGCTGTTGTATACCAACACCCCCTAGAATATAGAGGCTCAGGCTGAGATCGGCGTTGTGGTTGTCACTTCACTATCCCTGTCACATTCGCAACCAATTATGGTCTTCCCCCTGTATACTATTCCCTCACACCACACACCTATTCCCCATCCCCTTCACTACACCTTGATTTTGGGCGGGCTTAGAATTGGAAGGGCTAGAAAAGCGGACTTCTTGGTCATGTAAACCATCCCATGTAATTGGCCGAGCAGAGTCGGATGCACTGAGCACCACAATCGTTCTATATCCTGGGTTGGCGTTGGGGATTCTAGACAAGACTAGAATAGTTAAGACATGCGTCTGAATCATAATTCACTTTCCTACACAGAACCTGGCAGATAAGTCAGCAAAAATTGTCCCCGTAAAAGTGTTTGGTCAACGGAAGGCGGAAAGGGGCAACACACTTCTCAAAAATTACCCCCAAAACCTCCTCCACATCGCCGGCATCACCACGACCGGTGATTCTAGCCAGACAATCTCCCGCGTAACGTAGATGCTCAGCAGCAAGGACGATATCAGGCTCGTCGCCCAGATCGTCCTTGTCCATGCCTCCAGACTCAGCTTGAAGCATGAAATCTTCCAGATGTAGCCGGCACTGTGCCAGCAGTTGTCGCTGCCGCTCTGTCCCGCCCAGCAGGTCCTGCATGTCTTCAGGCAAAGATGTCAGGTCTTGGAAACAGTGAACGAGGGTTAGTGTGAGAGCGTGAATGCCACCAGGATCATTGTCCAGGTATTCGGACTGGTCGTTGGCCTTCGTGCACGAGATAACGCGAGGCTCAGCTGGGCCCCTAGCATGTGGAGGGATAGATGAGGCAAAGTTCTTCACAAGAGAAGCCAACATCGAATTGTCGACCGAGTCGCATTTGTTGACCACAATGATATGATGTTCAGCTTTAGTTGCCAGCTGTAGTGTCTCTGCATCGTAATTGATGTAATGGGTGCCGTCCACGCGTCGCTCGATCGAAGCTAGAACAATAATGACATCGGAGCCAAGGGCCTTGACGCGAGCCCTGCGGATACCCTCCTCTTCCACTGGCCCGATGGCACCGTCGGTCGACAGTGCAGAAGTCCTGATGCCCGCCGTATCGGCAAAGGTGCAGAGATAGCCGCCGATATCGAGGCTAGCTTCCACGATGTCTCGCGTAGTGCCTGCCTCGCGCGATACGATCGAGGCCTCCCTTCCAACAATCAAGTTCATGAGCGAACTCTTTCCCACATTCGGTGGGCCCAGGAGCGCAATTCGGATTCCTTTCCTGAGAAGCTCCGTCCTCTGCCCGGCCATCTCGTGGATATCGATCGACCGCAAAATTCTCTGAACCATCCCAGCCACGTTTCGCAACAGCTCCCTGGGCGACTCGTCAAAGTGCTGATCCTCCGAGAAGTCAATCAGCGCCTCAATTTCGCCCCTGGCGAGCAGGAGCTCCTCACGCCAGGAGTCGTAGGTTTTCCCGCGAGAGCCAGAATTCCCACGAACTGCAGCACGGCGCTGCTGCTCCGTTTCGGCATCCAGAACATCGCTGAGAGACTCAACCTGTGACAGGTCCAGGCGATTATTGAGAAAGGCACGCTTTGTGAACTCGCCAGGCTCGGCGTAGCGGATGCTGGTCATGGAGTCTGATCCCGACTGACATCGTGGAATAGCACCCAGCACAGCTTTCACGGTGGCAGGCCCACCATGGGTGTGAAGCTCGAGGACATCCTCACCAGTCACGGTGTTGGGGGCTGGGAAGTACAGGATCAAGGCTCCAGAGTCGAGAACGTTTGCCGCGTTTGAGTTTGGATGATCTGGATCATGCAGCGTTCGGACAGTGGCATACCGAGGCTTTGGGAGCTGCTTGCGTGGGCATAGCTTCTGGTAAATGTCCAGACATGCGGGTCCAGAGGCTCGGATGACAGCTATGCCAGCTCTGCCCTGGGCCGAGGACAGGGCGTAGATAGTGTCATCTTTTGAAGAGCCCACTATGACATCTATGCCGCCCCTTGAAGGTCCATGCTGACTGTCTTTGACTTGGTAGCGCTTTGGAACGTCTATGTGTACATGTTGACGAGCCAAGAGAGCACGCCGCACGGGTGTGCGCGCGATGAAGTGTGACGCTTCGAGACCCCTGGTGAAAGTCCGAATTCTAGTGGCTATGCGACCATACCGGTACATTGATTGACCAATTCCTGTTGGGAGATGAGCGATTCCTGAATATCGTCTCTCTCACCACGGCAATGGAGACGGATGAATTGGACGTTGGCGTGGGTTAGCCACAATGTTGGTCGGACGTTGCGTTGAGCTGCTTGGCCGAAAGGGTCTGAGAAAGGTACTTGCGGTTGGGTCTAAGCAAGCGTAGGGTGATGTAGTTTACAGTGAAGCTAGGTACTGGCGGGTGCAGGAGCTGAGGTCTGTAATGGGCCCACAAACCGCCGCTAAGCTGCAGTTGATTGGCCGACAATTGCAAATCCGCAGGCAAGGATTCGATGGCAAGGGACTTTATCGATACCATTTTTTTTCCTCTGAGGGAAGCGCCTTAGTTCTCTTGAGCATCTGTCCCACCTCCTCCGCCACTTCAAGGACAGATACATCACGACACCGTGATCGCCGCCCACCATGGCTTCCGACGAGATTGTCTGGCAATACATCAGTATGTAATCATGGATCACCTGCTGAATTGGACCAAGGACGGACGGCTGACTGGCTTGCAGACCAAAATTTCTGCGCATTCAAGATACGGACGCCGAACAACCAGAAGCAGACAAACTTTTGCCGCAACGAGTACAATGTCACCGGGCTCTGCAACCGACAATCTTGCCCTCTGGCGAACAGCCGATATGCCTCTGTTAGACCCCACCCGGACAAGCCCAACGTTCTCTACCTCTACATGAAGACCGTCGAACGTGCGCATATGCCGAACCGCTTGTGGGAGAAGATACGGCTGCCGTCCAACCCGCAGGAAGCGCTGGCGATGGTTGATGAGAAATTGATGTACGAAGTTTTTCAAAGGTTCTGATGCAGGCAATAAGTCGTGCAGTGTACTGACTCTGCACCCACCTCTACAGGTACTGGCCGGATTTTCTCAGACTCAAAGCTAAACAACGAGTGTGGCGCCTCAACCGTGTCGCGACCCGCATGCGAAAACTAGCCGCCGAGGAAGAGCGTCTGGGTGAGAAGCTTGTGCCCAAGCTTGCGCCGAAGGTCAAGCACCGTGAAACCGCTCGTGAACGCAAAGCGGAGGCGGCCGCCAGGCTGGAGAAGACTATCGAGAGAGAGCTGCTGGAGAGACTACGACAGGGCGCCTACGGCGACCAACCTCTGAACGTGTCACAAAAGATCTGGGAGAAGGTCCTTAAGGGTCTCGAGAAGGAGGGCCAGGGCGTTCGGGACGAGGACCTGGACGAAGGTGTCGAGGACGACGAGGAGGAAGATTTCGAGAAGGAAGTCGAGGAAGAGGACGACGAGCTCGAGGGCAACGTCGAATATGTCAGTGACGTCGAGGAGAGCGACGAGGACCTGGCCGATCTGGAGGACTGGATGGCCAGCGAGGATGACGATGATTCCGAGGAAGACGACTCCGAGGAGGATAGTGAGGAAGAGGCAGGCAAGACAGGCAAGGCCAAGGCTGGTGACAAGCGAAAGAAGGCTGCCAAGAAGGTCCTCAAGGGCAGGAAGAAGACCAAGGAGCAGGAGTTGGAGGAGGAGACGAGCAGAGAGAAGTTGCTCGCTTTCTAGTGGCACGGTCCGGCAAGGCGTTAACGGAACAGGAAAATCGGCTTGTCTTACAGTTGGTGGAATTGAAACTGGTTGGTGTTCGATCTTTCCTTGGGGTCGTTGAAGGGGGTGGGGGGCCGAGCCTTATTGCATTGCACATCGCCTGCTAGGACGACTGATGGATGGCCGTGGCGTCCTTTTCCCGCAATGCCCTGAAGGTAACTATTTCAGAACCACACTGTTATTTTCAGTGTGGGGTGGCAACGAGGAGGCTGCCGGTCTGGATGGATCCGAGAGAAGAGCCATGTGAGATACCCTCAGCATGCAGCGTACAATTGCAATATTTAATGATCTCCATGACTTTTGGGTTCTCAATCTCTTGTAGTTTCTTTAAGGCGGCGTCTGTGACGAGTCGGTAATTTCATATGGAGGCGTTATAATGAGTCTGAGTGATCAAGCGATTGATTGTCTTAGGCCATTGTGATGTACTGCGAAAGCAACGGCCTGTATAAAAGATACGTACAATATAAAGGCCACCCCCATGTTTGATACAGGAACCTGGCTACCTGCAGCCGGGAGACTAGCGCGGCAGGGGTGGCACCGCCAGCTGCCGCCAGCTGCACACAGACGGCAGCACGTGCCCCCACCAGAGCGAGCGTCGAAAAGATTTGAGTGCCTTCGCATTTGTGTCAGCCAACCAGTCTTGCACCATTCAACCAAAGCAATCAACACCACCAGCCAACATGTCCGACTCGTCCATCACGATCCGTACGCGGCGGTTCATCCGTAACCCCCTGCTTGGCCGTGTATGTATTTCCCTCATGTGTGTCTGAAATTGAGGAACGAAATGCTAACAACCCGAATAGAAGCAGATGGTGGTGCAAGTACCCTCGCGCGATCCGTTTGCCCTCGAGCGATGCTAACATGCCCGATCCAGTGACATCCTCCACCCTGGCCACGCCGGCATCGCAAAGTCCGACCTCAGCGAGCGACTTGCCCAGCTGTACAAGGCTTCCAAGGAGCAGGTCAGCGTCTTCGGCCTGAGGACCCATTTCGGTGGTGGCAAGACCAGCGGATTTGCGCTCGTCTACGACTCGGTTGAGGCCCTGAAGAAGTTCGAGCCACGACACCGTCTCGTATGTTCAGCTTTCCCGACTGTACGCTCGCCGCGATGATGCTAACAATTTCACAGGTCCGTGTCGGCCTCGCTGTCAAGCCCGAGAGAGCTTCCCGCCAACAGCGTACGTACCTACCGATGAGGCCACACAGCGAACTCGATATTGACTATGTCCACAGGCAAGCAACGCAAGAACCGTATGAAGACCCTCCGCGGCACCGCGAAGGTCAAGGGTGCGAAGGCGAAGAAGGACAAATAAACGGGTCACGAACATGGGGGCATGATGACTGGGCGTTGATAGGCTTGGCTTTGGCATGGCTTCGTATCTTGGTTCAACCAGCAAAATGGGCCTGACGGTCAGGCAACACAAGAAAATGGAGTAAACGTCGATTCGCACAAGCCTACACGCCCTGCCTTGAGAGATTTCTGTGGGGACCATCGCACGAATGATACCCGGAGATGAAAACTGATTGACAACGGCTGCCGAATGACGACCACCCACCGAACCATGATCCGACGACATCGAGCTTCCTTGGATTCTCTTGCACGCCCGGCCTCGCGCGCGGAAACGCTTTACGGCCCATCTCGGCAGGCGCGCGCTTGCCATCAAGTGCTGTCGGAGACGCTACCCTGAGGCTGCGAGATTCCAAGCTAGATCGAATGCCATCACACTCGTCTTATCCTACCGAGAGTCAATTCCTGCGCAATCGACGTATTTGAATACGATGCCTATCGTGCATTGGAGTGTACCACCTGAACTCCATTCGCCCGTGCTGCGTGCCTGAAGACCACAGATTACTTGCCCGCACCTCCCCCATCTGCAGCACGAGGTTGTCGGGGATGGTCAGAAGCAATCCCAAAGACCGTAGTGACACAGTGACTTTTGCCGGTTTACTCCGTCAGTGGTTTGATAGAAGTTGCATTGCTACGAAAGGGTATAGGACGTGAGGAATTCCATGCTGAACCCGCTGCCGGACTCCCAAGTCCGCATTTCCAAGCCTCTCTGAGAATGTCTGTTCATACTTTAAATGACAGTAGTATTCAAGTATTATTTCGAGGGACACCGTGCGTCCGTCTGTTCAACGTATAGTAGGGTTTTCGCAGGACAAATTGAGCGTTGTTGCATGGAGAGTGCTCGGGTGGGCCTAAGCTACCTAGGTACCCAGGTTCTGTATTACAGGGGCTCAGCTTGGTCCATCCAGCTCCAGCGGTTGGAGGGGCCAGCCAGTCGGTGTAAAGCGCAACCTGAGACAGGACAAGTTGAGAGGAACAATGCCGCCCGCACCAAGGCCCAACCTCAGACCCCCAAACCTCGGAGGAAACCCAATCCACAACTCGCACACCCTCCTCTGACCACAGATCAGGCAACCCTGCGCTGTCAGTTCAACTTGCAAAAGCTAAAAGTCTGAGCGATCAATCTGCTTGGCAGAAAACGTCTCCCGCAACACAACGACGAGAGACCGTCCTTCCAACTCCCATCAGCTCACGGCGGCGCCGATCGTTATCCCACTTGGGCCCTGTACCCTCCTTCCACACCGACTCGCCCTGCGAAAAGAAGCACGGAGCACACGAGCCCTCTGCTGTCGTCGACGAACAACCGCAAGGCAGCCTCTGCTGCAGTCCAGCTGAGCCTCCTCCCGAAGCAGCACACATCACAAGAGGGCAGCCAGCCGCCACCTGCCCGCAAACATGGCGTCCTGGTACTCCAACATCCTCACAAATACCACCTCCCGCATCACAAACCTCCAGCGCTCAGTCTTCGCCTCCGAGGCCGACGGCGACACCGACGACGACACACACGTCTGCCGCGTCCTGCGGCAGTACTACACCGAGAACGGCCGCCCGCTGCCCAACTGGCTCCCGCCAGACCCAAAAGCGCCTCCGCCCGCGCCCATTATCCAGCAGAACTCTGGGCCAGCAGCGTCCCGATATGGTGCCGCACCGCAGCAAGGGGGCGGCCAGGGCGGGCTGAGCAGCCTGTGGGATCAGAACCGCGGCGCGGGCAGGGGCGCTGGAGGTGCAGCGGGCAGCAGGAACCCTTTCGCGAGAAATGCTGCCACGCCGGATCCTGCGCCAGTTCAGGCACGGCCGCTGCCGAGCCAGAGGGCGGGCAGCGTGCAGAGCAACAGTGTGGACATGGGCGCCGGTGGAGGAGGAGGCGGCGGTGCGTCGAGCGCACAGGACAGGCTACGGCAGCGGCTGTATGGGGGTGGTGCTAGGACGACGTCGCCTTCCAGTTCTACGGGACCCTTCGCGCCGCCGCCGCAGCAAGGGGGAGGTGGCATATCACGTAGCAGAGGTGGATCTGCAGCGAACGCGGGCAGTGGCGATTATGACCCCTACGGACCGGGCGGCCAGTTCGACTCTGGCAGTGGCGGAGGAGGCAACAGGTATGGCGGTGGTGGCCTGCCGTCTGGGCCGAGGAGGATGGGCGGGCTACCGAGCGGACCACGGATGAGATAGATGGCGAGGATGTCGGACGATTAACAAAACGGTGCGGCCCTGGACATCATCACTCTGGCAGTCTTGACGTCTCGTCTGCGTCCGAATGGGATATAATCAATCACATCTTGGGACCTTCAGAAACAGCATGCGTGGAGTTTTGGGTTATGCGAATTGTGGTAGACATAGAGAAGGCGGTCGGAGTTCGGAATACACAAGCATCCTTCTTGTGTGTATGTAGCTGTGTTCAGTCCAAATGGTTATAATCAAGCCTTTCGATACAATAGTCATTTCTCTCCCATGCGAGTACGCGTGGTCTTACCCGGACCCACTGATGTGTTGGCCCGACGGGAAGACGAGTGAAGCCATGTTCTTGTTTGAATGATCCTGGCATGCACGAGCTGCGCACACAGAGCGTGGCACTGAAACCGAATCACGCTCAGATAGAAGAGTCTAGAGAGGGCAGATGACGACGACCGGTCCTCCCAAGCCTAAGAACGAAGAGGTAGCCTCTATCACAAGCAAGCGCACAGCTGGGGTCGGGGCGATTAGCGTTCCGCTTGCAGCACTTCGCCCCTCCAAAACGACCGGGGTGGAGCAAGTCGCGGGGTTCCTCTTCCATCAGGCCTCCGTCAGCTTTGTAGCCCGTGGACTAACACCACATGATTGAAATGTAGTCTCAACCGCCTTCCTTCCTAAGTCATTCTCCTACGAAATTATCCTATTTCACCGTTCACAATAAACTTCGACACCTGGGAAAAAATTACTGCTAGGTCTGAGCCCTCCAACCGGCACCTCAGCACACTATCCTTGAATATCCGTCACCCCTGCTCGGGCCTCTCAGGTCGGATACGGGACGATGACGTCGGATGAGCTGTCACGCTCACGAGAAGCTCGAGATACACAACCAGCACGGCAGGTCTCACCACCGGGGAGCCTCTACGCTATGAGCGATGACGAAGAGGGCGAATACAATACCATTACACATACCGAGACGGGGAGGGGCGTGAAACTCCTCTATTCCAAAAGCAAGGTCAGTCCTCGCCCCTTGATGCTAGACAACCTACCATACCATTATCGTATCTGTCACATGCGTCGTGTCCAAGCACCAGTCAAGCTCACCATTGAACACAGGTTTATATCCACCCGACTCCTTCCTCCAAGGACAATATCCCCGGCTTCATAGCCCTCCTTCAGCAAAAGCCAGGGCGCGGCGCCAGGCCCACCTCTTCCGACTCCCGAAACTCCCAGACAGTAGCCTCTTCCGACCTCTTGCTGGCATGGCTGCCCGAATCCCAGCTAGGCGAAGCTGCCAGTACCTACGTCAAGGTCGACCTCTCCGATGGCGATTCTCCGCCTAAACAGTCCTACCTCGTTCCTCCGCCCCCGACGGTCACGACCCACCGCGGCTCCATTGGACATTATTCCTTCGCCATCCCGGTCAGCGCCATCTACAGCCTGCTTGTGCGCCCACCGAGCCTAGGATGGTGGTTCGGCTCGGTTATTATCAATAGCAGGGCTGGGGATAGTTTCCCAGCCCTGTTCTTTCACGACAGCGAGTGTGAGTCGACGATACTGCAGAAGAAGAAGCACATGAAGGACAAGTTCGACCCATTTGGGGAGAGCGGCCAGATGTTCTGGGGTGGCGACGAGGTCCTGAGGTGGTTGAGGAGATATGTCAAGATCGAAAGGAGCGAGGCGGAGCCGAACATTTACCTCGTCGAGCCCACTACAGAAGATAGCGAGGGTTTTGGCGGCAAGCCCACAGCCAGCACACCATCCTCTATCGGGCGCCGTGATAGCAGCCGTGGCATCACAGTGGGCGGTGCTGCTGGGGCCAAGCCAGGCTCTGCTGCTGGTTCAAGCAGGGATGCACAGATGGACCCCTTCACCAAATTCGTCAAGGAGACCGGGTGGAACATCATGGAAAAGTTCAGCAAGGTGACCACCTTCACCCGGAATGCTGCCAACGATGTACTCGACAATCCTCGCGTGCCACCGCAGGTGAGGAGCCTGCTGCGCAACCCAGAGGTGAAGACGCTACAGGATGAATTTGACAGCGCGAGGTTATACCTGGCGCGATGGGCGATGGGCATAGCGGAACAGAGCGAACGGGATCGCCGCCAGAGGATATGGACTGCGCAGGATGTCATGGAAATGGAGGACACCGATGTGGGTGAGTTCGAGCTCCTGGAAGGCACGAGCTCCTTCTCATTGGAGGAGAGGAGAAAGCCCGTAACCTCCAAGGAATGGGCAACGTTCTTCGACGAGAGGACGGGCAGGCTGTCCGTGACGGTGGATGAAGTCAAGGAGAGGGTGTTTCACGGCGGGCTGGATCCGGAGGACGGCGTGCGGAAGGAAGCGTGGTTGTTCCTTCTGGGTGTTTACGACTGGCATAGCACCGCGGCCGAGCGCAAAGCCCAGGCCGCATCATTGAGGGATGCGTACGTGAAGCTCAAAGGTTCGTGGTGGGAGAGACTTGTCGATCTCGGCGGCCAGGGAGAAGAAGGCGAGTGGTGGAGGGAACAGCGTGCGCGCATCGGTAAGATCATCCGTCAAATCCTGTCCGCAGTTCCACTGATTTAGCTGACTTTATGAACAGAAAAGGATGTTCACCGCACTGACCGTAATGTCCCAATCTTTGCGGGCGAGAACATTCCTCACCCGGACCCTGACTCTCCTTTCGCAGAAGTCGGCACCAATGTACACATGGAGCAGATGAAGGACCTCCTTCTCACCTACAACGAGTACAACAAGGAGCTTGGCTATGTCCAAGGCATGTCAGATCTCCTGGCACCCATCTACGCCGTAATCCAGGACGATGCGATTGCCTTCTGGGCCTTCCAGCACTTCATGGACCGCATGGAGCGCAACTTCCTGCGTGACCAGTCCGGCATGCGCACGCAGCTGACCACGCTCGACCAGCTTGTTCACTTTATGGACCCCAAGCTGTGGGAGCACCTCGAGAAGGCGGACAGCACCAACTTCTTCTTCTTCTTCAGGATGCTGCTGGTGTGGTACAAGCGCGAGTTCCCCTGGATGGACATATTGCGTCTGTGGGAGGGCCAGTGGACGGACTACCTTACCAGTAGCTTCCACTTGTTTGTGGCACTGGCTATTCTGGAGAAGCACCGGGACGTGATCCTGACGCACCTTCAGCACTTTGACGAGGTGTTGAAATATGGTACATTCCCGTGCCTAGGCGTTTTCGTCTTCCGGGAAGAGTTGCTCGCTAACCTAACTTCTGCAGTCAACGAATTGTCCGGTAGTATCGACCTCGAGTCAACACTCATCCGTGCTGAAGCGCTCTTCAGGAAGTTCAAGCGGCTCATCGAGGCCATCGACAAGAAGAACAACTTCCCAGCCCCCCGCTTCACCCTCAACACGGCTGCGCCGTCACTATTCCCACCCAGGCCATCGCCTTCGACTGCCAACAGCAGCAACAACACCAACGACCGACCCACCACGCCCTCCGGTAGCAACGGCAGCAACCAGCAGGATCAAGGGAACAAGGGCAAGCAGACCGAGCCACCAAAGAGCCCTGGCGGCCGCCAGAAGGTCATTACCCCGGAGCTGAGGAAGCTGCTAAGCAGGGAGGTGGTGGTGCTCCCGAGGAAGGAGGTCGCACAGAAGGGCGACGGAATCCTGTCGAAACCTGCGGGCCGTTAAAGTCGCGCCGGTATTCTTCGGTTGGTTTTTTTGGAGTACTAGAAACGAGCACACTAGTCTTTGTGACATGTATACATACTTAGGGTAGCTACAGCAGTAAGTCGCGTTGGCGTTGGGTTGGGTTGGTATTACTGGAGCATCATGGCGGGGGTACCGGCCATTTGCTTGCCAAACAATACATACATGCATCCTTTGTATCTTCTGTCCACTCACTCTGAAAATCTCACGGCTAGGCTCCCCAGAATATTCGTACTTCCACCCTCCGGCCCATGGCTGAATCGGCGTGATCAATCGTGGAGCCTGGCACTGGCAAAACCGGGCGCTCAAGCCGCGTGCCGTTCTGCCTCTGCTGTGCTCTTCCTCGTTTCCACCGCAAGCGATAGACAACAACGAAAAGAATCTATATCTGCTCTTTCACGACCCGATTTAGGGAACGCGCTTTGAGAGATGAGGTTCCAAAAATTTGTTCCAAACAAGGGCTGTGTGAAAGTCGTGAGAACTTTCAACGCAGCAACATCATTTTAACACCTGCCTATCCGGCGGTGGGCTTATATATATATGGATGAAGAGAGGGGGCAGATGGATGGGAAAGGCAGTGGGACGCGCTGGTATTTATTTAGTTAGGGAAGCAAGATTAACTGCCGCGTCAGTTGGACTAATGAAGGTTTTGTGAATTGTGGTCACTGAATGCCTCTCGAGACCTTGAGTAATAGCGTTGAGACCGAGTGATCAGTGGTTCATGGGTTCCAGTCTTAGAATGTGACTACGAGGCATTAGTATGTCATTACCTGCGGCAACAGCGGCGCGCAATCAGTCAAACTCGAGATCATCGCCATTTTGTTTTCTCTATAGCGCTCTGTAAATCTGCTCCCAGTTGAGCGTGGTCGCAACCACGCCTCAAAAGCCTTTATTTCTGGGTTGCATTCCACGCTGGAATCTTCCTGTTGCAGATGCGTCTGCCCCGTTCTCTCTTCTGCACCATGTCATTCAACAGCGACCGATTGTCTCCTGAGCGGGCGCGAGATCCGGCCCCAAATCAGCCCTGAAATCCTGCTGGCAGGGCACACTCAACTCCACCGCTCTTACTAGGCTCGTTGTCTTCACCTCCTCAGAGCTCGTCACGCACATGGCCGGAGCCCGAGAGGTCCTCCATTGCCATGATCTTGACGACCAGGCTGGTCCAGCCCGTGAAGTGCTGCGTGCGCTGGCCCGCACCCGTCTCCGGGTTGTACTGCTCCCAGGCGAAGCCGGTGTCGAGCCAGCTCTTGTAGACGGTCTCGATGAGGTTCTTGCGCAGGCGGCTGTAGAGGTCCGCGGCCCTGGCCTGGTGCGGTCCGTCCTGCTTTGCTACGTTCTACGGATGCGATATCATGTCAGCAAACCAACAAGCGAGAAGACGTGGGCAGGAGAGAGAATGGATAGATTTTGTGGACTCACGTAGAGCTGCTTGACGGCCAGGTAGTTGATGTTCATCCAGACAGGGCTGCGCCAGTAGTTCTCGTCGGTACCGTAGAACTCAGACTTCTTGCTCAGGCTGCGGATGCCGTGGGGGCTCCAGAGCTCCTCCTCGTCGCCGATGAGGTCCAGGATCTTGCCGAGCTTGGGGCTGTCGGCGGCCAGCAGGCCCGTCAGGAACGGGAAGAGCGAGACGTAGCCCTTGTGGCAGACCAGCTCGTTCTCCTCGTAGTCGTCGATGGTGGCGTCGCAGTAGCAGCCCTCCTTCTCGGACCAGTGCAAATCGTCCAGGTTGTGCTCGATCGCATCCAGGATCTTCCTGTACTCATCGGCGTCCTCGGCGATGCCGATCGTCTCGGCGACGTTGATGAGCGACTTGCTCATCAGGCCCACCCAGCTCATCAGGTCGACGTGCAGCTCGGCAGGGTGCGGTGGCTGCGGGCGGGGGTAGTCATCGAGACCGCTCGTAAGGATGTGTCGAGGGGTCCTGCCCCTCCACCGGTATGCCTCCTTGGATGAGTAGGCCTCGCGGTCGTAGGACTTGACATCACCGTACTGGGTCTTCTTGAACCAGAAGAACTGGCGCCGCAGGAGAGGGTAGAGCTGGCGGAGGTAATCCAGGGCAAGGCTCTGGTTCTCCAGGTAGGCGGTTCCGAGGGTCTGGTCTTGGGAGAGTGACTCCTTCTCTGAGGTGGCGCTGCCGTTGGCGACCCTCTTCAGCTTGGAGATGAACTCGTCGATGACGAAGAAGAGCGTGGGCGGGTTGGCGTAGTGCGGGTACTGCACCTGGAACTCCTCAGGGACCTTGCTCCTGGCCTCTTCGCCGAGAATCATCTCCCGGGCGATCCAGCCATCGTCATCGATTAGGTTGTACCAACTCTTGATGATCTCGAGAGTCAGGTCCATGTCCCAGTCCGCGATGGGCAGCAGGTGGAAGCCTTCGTCCCACAGGAAACCGCGGGGGAAGAATGGCCGCGAGGGGATACTCGAGAACAGCTCGTACGGGCCTTCGAGCTTCTGCTCCTTGCGGGCCCTCGCCTCCGCGGCGGCCTCCCAGAAACCCTCATCGTCCTCCTCATATTCGGGCGCGTAGGACCGGTCGGTCACATGCTGACCGTAGAAGTAGCCAATACCGCCGATCAGGTTCGAGAACATGCTCCTACCAAATTTCGCGTACTTGTCGGCGGTGAACGGGGCCTGCGGCTTGAAGACGCTGGTGAAGCGCTGTCCAAAAGACTCGGTGGTCTCCTTGATCTCCCTGGTCAGGTCCTCGCTGCTCAAGTCCTTGCCTGCGGACTTGCTGGAGAAGAGGATATCGAACTCGAAGGGGCCCTCGAAGATCTTCTGGACAAGGTGGCCGTTGCCAGCACCGGGCTTGTTCTGCAGTGCGTACATGTGGTGCGGCGGTGGCGGGGCCTCCCTATCGATGCTGTCCATGACACCTTGGATGCGCTCGCCAAATTGACGCAGGGCGACGCCCTTGGCCTGCCACAGATACTCGGGCGGGAGGACGAAGGACTGAACGACCGTCTTTTCGAAATCAGTCTCCTCATCGATGTCGGAGCCTCCTTGAGGGTGCTCGCCAGTGCCTTGGGCGATGACGAGCTTGAATTCGCCAAGAGAGTCGGAGCGACCGTTCAGGGTGACATCTCCGGCGAAACCGTTGGAATCACCGTCGGCCTCAATATCTAACTCACTGCCCAGGCCTTCCTGGGAGACAAAGAGGAGAACCTGGGTCTTGATGCTGTCGGGAGCGCCAGGCCGGGGTACACCTTTGACCCTCGCAGCCCAGCTCCCGCCGTTTCCGCCGCCCGGGACCTTGACGAAAGAGGTGGTGATATCGACACCATTTCCGGCATCGTGGATGGTCTGCACGCCTCCGCGACGAGTGTCGTATTCATCCCAGCCATAGCCGTCCATGCCCTGGTGCTGCTCACATGTGAAACGAAGATCTATCGATGAGCATATTCAGTACTTCTGTTGCACATATGGAGATTGACGGGGAGGGAGGAGGGGTGACTGACTGTCCTTTGGCCCGTTAAATGTGTCGAGATTGGACCACATCAGCGCGGTCATCAGACTGTGAGGAAGCCTCGGCCGGACACCGAAGTAGAGATTTGGACGGTATGGTCCCCATAGGAGGCTCTGGTTGTTCAGCCTGCCGATCTCAGCGCTGAGGACAGCTTCATCCTTGGCGGCCACGCATGCAAATAGCAGCTGAGACAGCAGCACGCCGACCAGGACGGCCAGCGGGCGAAAGCTCGCCATGGTCTTTGGTGAGAGGTTCCGTTCAGTAATTAGTTCTCAATTCTCGCTTGCCATATGATTTTAACCTTCGCGTGCAATGCCAAAAATGAGGTCTTCAGGGAGAAGTGAGAGGGGTGTTGTAAGGTGAGAGTGACTAAAGTGAGTGAGTATCTTGTTGTCGAAACAAGTCGCCGTGCACTGGCCGGCTGTGGCTGATGTGAAGCTCCAGCTGTTCTTTAGCAACAATGCGTATGTACTGTACGCACTGTTAGCTGGGCTTGCTGGGGTGCTCCCAGCTTGAGGCGCGGCAACCCCTGCCGCGTCCACGCACGTCCCGCTAGCCTCTCCTGCAGGGGACTGACTGTGGACCCTGAGACCCTGGACGTCAGGAGGACCTCGACTGCATCCAATTCCACCTCATGTTCACTTCATATTAAGCCTAAGCTCGGTCAGATTCACCACTGCCAAAGCCAGTTGCGGGCCTCAGTCTCACAATGCAAGTTGGGTTCAGCAGCATGCACAGCGAGACAAGATATCCGAGATTCTTTTTAAGACTAATATTTAAAGCTATCCAAGTCATTGCAGAATGGTATATTGCTGATAGTACAGGAAAAGAAGTCATCATCCAAGACGAGACAGACACATCGAGCCATGCCTCTCAAGACCTCAGCCCGTGCCTCCGGGCAGGTGTGATATAAAACCCGTCCTGATCATACAGGCTCACCCCGTCCTCGCTGCCACTCCCAATACTCCCATCCCTCTCAACGCTCCCCGCCCTCATCCCCAGGCCCCGCCTGTTATGTCGCGTCGGCGTCACGACATCATCCTCATCACCCAGCTCATACCTGCCCCTGACCTCGCGGTCCGGGCTGCTCTTGACTGGGCTGCCCAGCGCGAGGTAGTTCCTCGCCGCAGCCGCTCCTCCCCGCGGCGGGACCACGCTCTCGGGCCTGATGTTGGCCGCGGCCGCCAGCGACGACGTGTCGCTGTACGCGCTCGCCGCCGCCGTGCTGTACGCGCTGACCTGGCTGTTCATGCGCCGCAGCTCTGCCACCGCTGCCACCGTCGCTGAGACGCGGGCGTCTCCCCCGTATTGCGCCTGTTGCTGTTGCTGGTGGTAGTTCTGGGAGAGGACGCGCACCGTCGGCTTGGAGCGGCTGCTGGTGCTGGTGCTGGTGGGGACCTGTTGCTGACCGATCTCCTGGTTCAGGAGCATGCTGATGCGGCTGAGGGCCGCGTTCTGCCGCTCGCGCTCGCGCTCTGCGGCGCTTGTGTCGGAGTACAGCGATGACGAGACGGACGCCGCCGACGAAGAGACCATCCTCATCTGGCCGCCGCCTGCCCTCCTTCGGTTGTTGGTAGGATCGGTGTTGTGATTATGGCTATTCTTCTGGCTCGAGGACTCGGGCATGTCGGCATAGAAGTCATACACGCTCGACAATCTGGCATTGGCATTTCGCAGCGCGGGGCTTGGGTGCGTCACATCGGGCGTCTCGTCTCTGCTGCGGAACGGCGGTGCCAGGTCGCTTAGGCGTTTGAAGAGCGGGACGGGGGTGCCTTTGTCGCTGACTTTGGTCGGAGACAGGCCTTGTGTCGGAGTGACCACGGGCTGGGCACCGTCAGACCTGCCTGAGCCTTTCGCCGTCGCGTTGCGGTTGCCCCCTCGAGTCGGTGTCGCGTCGGGCGACCGCATGTTCCCAGTCACCGGCGACAGTGGGCTGTCCGACCTCGCCCCAGAGTTCTTGTCCCGTTTGGTCGAACGGGCACCTGAGTCCTGCGCTCCACGGACCACTGAGCTCGGTGTTGGTGCCTTCTTGCTGGCTGGCGTGGAGGTCTTGGATGGCATGAATGGGTCGCCCAAACCATCAATCTGGTTCATTCCAAAAGGTATGCTGCTGTTCGGGGCCGTGGTATTCGGGGTGATCGCCTCTTCTGTCTCGCTGTGTATCGTTGAGAGCGACGAAGCGCTGCTCGTGAATGACGGGACGAGGGATGGCCGTCTCCTGTGCGGCGACGACTGCTGCGAGGGCTTGGACCGGCTCGGGCTGGTCAAACCATGGTACGGGAGCGAGGGCGGCGAAGGGTCGCCAAACAGACTGTCGGGCTCAGACGCAAACGAGGCCTGCGAGCCCTGCCGGGCGTGTGAGGACGCCACACCGTGTGCCCGGCTGGAAACCTTTGTCGGGCTCGGCGTGCGCGATCGGGACCTGACCAAGGCCACAGTCACGGCGCCCGGTCCGAGCCCGAGTGGAGGAGGAGGAGGGCGCTTCGGCGGGCTGCTGCTCGACCCATTGCGCATCGCCACACCCGTCGCCCCTCCATCCTGCAGCCTCTTCTCCGTGTCCTTCAGGATCTGCGTCATTGTCGAGTCCGCCGACGGCCCTCTGCCTCTCGGCCCGACGACCCCCGTACCCACCCCCGCCCCTCTCTGGACCCTCGAGCGCGGCGACCCGGAGTTCTTGACCGGCTGTTCAGTATCCTCATACTTGTAGTAGCTCAGGCCCCTGCCCCGGGGAGAGTTGGTCGCCGATGCCGTGCCGGGAAAGTTGCTCACCGGCCTCAGGCCAGCGGTGCTCGCGTTGGCAGCCAGCAGGGCCTGGTTCGGCGGCTTGGGGAGCTGTCTGGGCGGCGAGAGCTGGCCGTTCCGCTGCCTGGCGGCGGCACCGAGCGGCGGCGGGAGGTTGGGCACAAAACTGTCGCCGGCAGCGTCGTCGTAGTCCTTGCCATATTGGAACATTGCAAAGCTCTCGTGGCTGGCGTCAGGCCCCTGGCCCCCATTGAGGCTGCCAAAGTGCGGCAGTAACGGCAGAGTAGGGCTCGGCGTCTTGAGCGGCCAGCTCTCACGGATCGACGCACCCCACGACTTCATCAGACTCCTGCTCCTGCTCCTCCTCGCCGCCGCCGACGACCGCTTCGTCGGGCTCACCTCGGGCCCATGCAGCGCATCATCGTCGATCCACGCCTCGGATGTCCGCCTCCGGTGCCAGTTGTTGCTGTTAGACGTTCCGTCGTTGCTTATATTCAGCCCACCACTTTCACTGCGCCCAGCCGACCTCCGGCCTCCACCGATCGACACGATGCTCGCTCTTAGGCCCGTCAGAAGCGGCGGTATGGTTAGCAAGCTTGCCTTGCGCGCGGGCGCCATCGCCATGTTGCGGAACTCGGGCTCGCCGCGGCCCACCTCGACCTCCTCGACCTCAACACCCCTGTCGTCAACGGTGACAACAACACCATCGCGGTCATTCCCAAAGGAAGAAGACGACGAGGCCAAAGACGGCGGCCTTTTGCGAAGCTTCTGTCGACCGCCCAGTCCTCCTCCTTCCTCGCTGCTGCGGCTGCCCCCAGTCTCGGACGGCGGGACCGCGGCAGTGATGTCCGAGTATCCTTGGACGGTAGGGTCCCCTCGCACGACCTTCCTCCCACGGCGCCGCCGACATAGACACAGGCAACACAGGCCGACCAGGAGCGCGAGGAGCCCCGTCCCGACGACGACGATGACGATGATGACCCAGAGCGGTAGCACAGCTGCCACTCGCCTGCCGGCGTCCGTGACGCCCTCCTTGATTTCTTCCACCGCGGCGGATATGTCCGCCATTATAATTAATGAAATAACCTTTTTGTTTTGCCCTGCGCCCGCCTGGGCTATATTGTCCTGCCCACGGTAAGTTAATTATGTGTGTTGCGATTATGTTTCTTTGTTTCTTGCTGTGGTTGGTGGTAGCCGTGACGGCATGGGCCAGTCACGAGGCCATTCCCGGTGTAAGCACAGGCGAGGCTATTCCGCAGAGTAGTATCCCAAGCTGAAAGCTGAACAAGCCGGATTACCCCACCAATACAAATGAACGTGGTATATAGTGAGTGCACTCTTATTATTCCTGTAAAGATATAGTAGTAGATGGAGAGCCAAGTAAGCGACAGTAAGGGCGGGAAGTATAAGAAGAAACAATAGTATTAGGTGGGTGGGAAACACAGAAAATCAAGAGGCAAAGGAAGGGAAGAGAGACGGATGGATGACAGAAGAGGCGCACGCCTTAGGTGGCCGGGAACAAAATAGAGGGCGGCGAGAAAGATCAACATCTCTCTGTCTGTCTATTCGTCATGCCCTCCGACGACTGCCTGGAATGAGTTGCTAGGAGCCGTTGCCAGAGGTGATCGCATTCCAAGCAAACGTGAGACACTCTCGCAGGCCCGTTGGGACGGCCGACACTCTAGGTAGCTGCGGGTTCCAGAAACCGGTCGACCGCCCACCGCCCACCCGCCGCCGCCACGCACATGTCCCAAGTGTCCATGTGTGCTGGGGAAAAGCTGGGCTGATTAACCTGTTTGTTAGGCGGACTGGGCCGACTGTGAAGGTCGGGTAGGTCAGCATTAGGCGGTAGATCAATCTTGAGGCTTCGTCGCTCTTTCAGCCTCTTTTCAGCCTCGGCCGTGTGACAACACCAATCCCTCCCCTGCCACTCAACCCATGTCGACCCGGGCAAGGGTTCAGGGTGGGGCAGCACCAAGGCCAGAAACACCTCGAGAAGGAAGAACGAGGAGCCTGTGCTCACTTGCTTCTACAAACACGTCGCAAGAATAATCTTTTAGTTATGTGTGGATGCAGCTTCAATTGATCTACCTACTGATAAGGAAGGAATGTGAAGTGCAATGCCAAACTCATTTATGAATCAAAGGTATCAGAGGTATCTCATCAAGTCGTCGTGCAATGCAAGAAATGCTACCAGACCACGGATGCTCGCCCTTTGCCTGAAGCCTTTTAAACGTGAAACGCCAGTTGTGGAAATAGCAGAACGAACCCCCCCTCGCAGATGTTTTTTTTGTTGCTGGTAGCCACCATCATGGGTTCGCAGTCAATGCTACTTGCACCAAGGAGGCATCTGGCGGCTTTTCTTACTCTGTGGGTACTGGTTGTGAAATTTGCAAACTCTGCCAAATGGATTTTCTGAGAGCCTCCATTGATCGATCCCTCCACGAGATGAACAAATCCACCTGCCGTTGGACCCTGGCATGAGTGCCTGCAACTGCCTGAGCCTCCCAGCCTATCCGGCCGTGGGCACGGTCAATGGCATGTGGAAAAAAAGACAAGAAGAACTGGTTGGAAAGATCACGAAGAGGGGAAAAGAATCGAATTTCAAATCGGGAGTTCATCTCGACGGCAGATTTGTGTACAGAATAAGGCCAAACAAACGCTCCTTCGTATGCAGTATGCAGGAAGATCGCAAAAACGGTCAGTTGTCCATCAGACCAGTGACGGCTTGCCCAAGCTTAGTGCGCGCGGCCATGGACGTGGCGGCGGGCGTGAGCGTGAGCGCTTCGGCGGCGAGCCGCAGCCGCGGTGGGCTCCACGTAGACGGTTGTGGTCGTCTCGACGGTGACGTAGTCGATCACCTCCTCGTAGACCACCTCGTTGACCATGACGGTACCATCGGCAAGGGTGGTGGTCTCGTAGGCGGTGGACGTCGCGATCTCGGTAGGGCCGGACGGCGCAGGGGTGACGACGGCGGCTCCCTTGACGGCGTCGTCCATGGGGACGCTGGCGGGGGTCTGCTGGGCTTTAAAGGCGTTACCTGGGACAAAGCTGCCGTTGACCGACGCGGTGGAGCCAGCCGAGTAGGTGAGGGTCGGGAGGGGGATGGAGCTGGGAGCGGTGTCATCGTCGTCACCGTCATCGCTGCTGGCGGGGCCTGGGCCCCAGGAGACCTTGACGTCTCCGGGGAGGGTCGAGATCGGGCCGACGACATCCTCCTTCAGTAGCTCGCCAAGGAGGTCGAGCTTGCAAGACTGCATCGTGTCCAGCTCCTGGAGGGTGAAAGGAGCGCAATCCTGCACCCTACCGCTAGTTGAGGTGCACTGGTCGACGGCGTCCTGAAGCTTGAAGCTGTCATTCTCCTCCCAACCCATGATGAAGTCACCGTGGTAGCCGAATCCTGCATTTATTGGTCAGTATTTCCTCAACGCCTTGAGGTTTGTGAGGCAACGACGTACCGTAAGGGTCACCATTGGACATGATGAAGCTTCCCTGCCTGTCCTTGAAACTGCCCATGTCCCAAATGGTCTCGTAGAACAGACCAGGCAGACGCACAGGGAAGCCCTCCGGACAATCACCGTTCATAACGAGGTCCGGGTAGGCCACGTGGCTCATGTGGTCGTCAGAGTCGATGTTCTTACCGTCCCAGCAGGATGGGAACATGAGCTCGAAGCGAATTCCATCGGGGCAGTTCGCATCAATGTAATCCTTGGAGGGCAGGAAGTGGCGGTACAGAGAGCCCTCGGCAGCCTTGGTGTAGTCCAGGCAGTTGAAACCAAGAGCACGTTGGCTCAAGTCAGTCTGGGTGACCTGGTTCAGGGCACGCCAAAGCGACTTGTCAGGGTCGGGCTGCTCGTAGTCGCCAGTGCCGACCGAGTAGTTGCGGCGGTTGGTGTCACCGGCGATCATTCGGAAATCCTTGGGGAAAGCCTTGATGTCCTCTCCGTTCAAGAAGTAGTACCTAAAAGTTCTTGGTCAGCCACGAGATCAGAGGACCTGCCATGCAGGTGAGGAGCTCAACTTACGCAAGCATACCGCCGACATTAGCGACGGCCTCATACTCGCCAGTAGACTCATCCTTGAAGTAGGGAATCGGGGTCCAGTAGGCAGACTTGTCCTGGGTGGCAATGCATGAGGTGCAGTTGGACGAGGACAGAGACTCGTAATCGGCGCTTTCGCCAAACCCTGTTCCATAATTCGTCAGCTCTGTCACTCATGTTGCTAGTTGGGGGAATGTGTTAGACGGAAACTCACCGCCAGAGCCAAAGATCTGGTGGGAGTGGTGGGCAATCACTCCTGGGTTGACCAGAGGATCGATACGAGCCTGAGCGGTGGTGCCACGGCACTCCATGCGCCAGAAGGCAAAGGCCTGACCACCCATAAGGGCCACAAGGGCAAGAACCTGCTTGGAGTTCATGGTGTTGTTTTTGAGATGAACTCGAGTACGATGTTTTGAAAGTGAGCCTGGAACCGCTGGGAGATGGTCAGTACTGCAGATAACAGTCCAAACTAACGCGCATTCAAACAGAATCAAGATAATCAAGTGATAACAAGTAGGCTGATAATGATGGTGTTCCAAAAAGTTGCTGGGACTGTTGCTGCGTCAAGATGGCTGACGAACCTGCGATCCAAGAAGATGGAAATGTGCAGTTTGGACTCAAAAGCCCTGGTCGCGACTTGGCAAGTGCTCTTGGATTGGTGTCAGGGGATATGCCTAGGGCGCAGGCCCGAAAACCAAGTGTATCGTGAACAACAAGACGGGACTGATCCTCGAGGGTATGGGGTGTTGCTGTGGAGGGGTTTGGGTTCCCAAGCTTGTCCATGAAAGCTGAGTGGGCCATGGCTGGGGTATGACTACCAGGCTGCCAGCTGGGCATAGCTCAACAGGAAGCTGGCTAACACTTGATAGCTTGAGGACAATGTGCTCTCCGATATTCCTTCAGTCCACTTGGGCATAAGAAGTTTGTCAAGCCAGAGGCTCCTTCCCTTTCCATCCTGAAGCATTCGAGCCTGGTGACCCCATGAGGCACGGATCATCGTGATCACCAAACCACGATGGCTCACAATTGTCCCTCAACCACAAACACGAATGCACAGAATCCAGATCCAAGCTTAGACCACAATACAGCAGGGGTTGGAAGCAATCCAGAAGTCGTCAATGAAGCCAAGTACTGACCTCGATGGTGCTGATTGTCAGGGACGGGCGCTTGTGCGGTGGTGGCTGAGTCTGAGACAAAGCCGTTGTAGTCCAGCCTCCCCAAAGCGCGATGATGGAATTTCTTGTCGATACTTGAGACCCCCCCAAAAAAGTTAACCACAAATTCCTTCGAGTGATGCGATCCGAGAATCGGTCGGGAATGGTTCGATCGATAGATACCTTTTCGAGAGCCGGTAGGTAGGTTGTTGCTTCCCAAACTGAGAGTCAGGGGTGGGCTTGCGGGTAAGGTAGATATCAACTCGTTTGCGCCAACACTTGTATGTCGTCAACACCACGTCGATGGGCAGTTGTCGTAAGGATACTGAGACGTCGCAAATTCCTTCTTCCTCCAAAGATTCCGAAGTTCAAAGTTCTGGGCGCTGTGTGCGATTTCCACCAAAACACTGGTTCGAGCAGGATCCTCAACTTTCCCCCAACTGAGTGATGCGATCAACACTTAGAAACGAAGGAATACTTAGAAAGGGCCAAGTAAGGAGAGTGGTTGAATTTACAAAAAGGAGTGTCACGGTTGTCCGTCCGGTCGGTTGTAGAGAGCGTTGTGGGTGAGGAACAAGTCTGCGTCTCGGAGAAAAGGGGGGCGGCACAACTTATTCAAGAGTGAATGAGTGAATGAGTGTTGTAGTAGTATTGGGGTTGCAGGGATTGTGGAGTGAGGGACAGGGCAGGGAATGAGTGGAAGAGGTAGAGACCGTCGGGGGGGTTGTGCCACTGAACCAGAAAGTTTGGCAAGAGGGAGATGCCAAAAGGGAGGAAGTGAGGGCAGGAAACGGAGGAAGGTAAAGGGTGTAGGTCAGGGAAGGAGGGCAGGAGAGACACACTTTAGCAGCGCCCAGGAACAGAAACAATGGGGCGCAGGATGGGGCGATTTTCATTCCGTTTCGCGTAGTGCAGTGGGGAGTAAAGGAGACGAGACGAACACCTGCCATTCACACCTCACAGGAGGACAGCGCACCCTGGACGTTGCACCTGGGTCCTGGGATCCGCAGTGGATGATGCATGGGAGGGCCGGGCAGCAAGCGGGACCCATCAGCACGGTAAACTATCCCGGGACGGGCAGTTTGCCTCATCGAGTTGCAGGGCATTTTTCTGGGTGGCATTTCCCTAGGTGGACAACCGACAAACGGCAATGCACTCCCACATCCCTCGCATCCACCCACGACATGGCATGGCATGACATGGCATGGCCTGGCCGAGTGGGCATTTGCTGAGGATTTGAGGAAGGAGCAATTCCGCCAGTTGTCGTACAGTCAGACTGGACAAATACGATTGACACATGATGGGACACAGGAGGGGATACAGGGCAGAACGGGAGGGGCCCATGGCACAGCCGGACAGATCTCGAGGTGAGGGTGTTGCTGCTGCTGGTGCTGCTGCTGCTACTGCCGTGGACCATTTGCCATCGGGCATCACATCGTATCGTATCGCACCGCATCGCATAGCATCGAGTTGGTTGTGATGCCACGCATCGCAGGCTAGACAACTGGTGTACACGAGATAAATTAAAGGTCTGCCCAGGGATTGAGGATGTACCCTTCCGGGGTGCTCAGAAGTCTGTGGTTGTGTTTGAAGGTCGGGCGGGTAGCGGGCTAAACCACCATTAAGCTGGTGTGGCTGAAGTATGGTAGGAGAGACCCCTTGATTGACAGGGACAGGGCAGAGTGACAGGGCTGGGCTGGCTGGTAGGCTCGTCGGGCAAGATCCTGAGCCGCTTGGGTTGATAGATGGAGTTGATTGGTCGAACCGACCTCGGGACTTCTCTCACTCATACGCCGTACCTGCTTTGCGTACCTGCGTACCTGCCTACGGGGTACGGAGTACGGGCCAATGGGCTCCAATTGCGTACCCTTGCAGGTATCACAGCTGCGGCACAAGCGCGAGGAGGGACATGTGTAGTACAAGGGCTGAGGGGCTGAGGGGCAGAGAACAGACAGCCCGACAGATCTGTTTCCCTTTTCCCTTGTCCTGCTCACCTGGGGCAGTCAAGACGTAGTCATGGTCGCACATGCCTGACAGGACGAGGCAGGACCAACCAGGCACGTCTCTACGATCTTCATCTCCTCACCTTGCTCTGCCTTGCTTGTGCTGACCGTACGGCACAGCAGCCGTCACACGTAAAAAGGTGAGCAGCAGCGACGTGGGCTCCCATTGGGCGTGCGGCGACTCAGATGTGCCGCAGGAAAAGGGATGATGGGCATGGATTGCAGGCCGACTGTTGCACGCTCTGGCTGAGAGCAAAGGTCTGTCAAGGGGGCTGGCGGGGTCGGCCGCGAAGATCTAAATTCCCACCGCCCAAGGGAGCAATGACTTGGGCGCTCAGCACTGGGCAGGCGTGGCAGGCCGGGGAACGACAGGGGACAGCGACTGACGATCGCTGATCAGCAGAGTGAGCACAATCAGAACTGCATCCACCGGTTTACGATTCACAATCTGGCAATATACCACCTCGCCGACCAGATCAACGGCCCGTCGCCTCTACAGTCACGACAGCGTGCCAGGGCAAGCAGGGCCGTGGTGGTGCCAGTGCTCCATCAGACGAGATGGATCGCAAGACTGGATTTGCGACGACGGTCATTTTCCAGAGGTAATCTGTACCCAATCTGTTACCATATCGACTGTATCGCCCATCTATTCCGCACGCCTGTGCCCGGCCTGTCTGACCACAATCTCATGTTCACCTCCTCTTACCCCGCCGCATCTCCTGGAGACATGCTGTAGTCTTGTCTCAGAGACATTGTGCTCGGTGCGTGCCCCGGTGCTGCTGTCTGAAGACGCCGGCCCCGTCACACACTGGCCGACTACTGGACGGGCGCCTAGCAAACACAGACCAGGGGCGCTGTCCTCCAGAGATTGAGACCCTGTCGATAAATGGTTGGCTCCGGCAGGGCATCACGAGACGAACCTGTAATATCAATCTCGTCGGGCACAGTCAGAAACAAAAACGGGCAGTCAGAGATAGGCACAAGATAGAAACAGGCTCGACAATAGCATTGCGGGCGACAGGCCCAAGTTCGGATGATGTGCGTCAGCTCTTACGGTACACATGGGTGCCGCCAAATGAGAAAGGGGCAACTGTCAAGCCCGGCACAGCCAGCCCGGGCCTCATGTGGCACTCACTCACTCAAGTGGGAGGGCAGAAGGCTGTGCCAAGCTTTACGAACGCGTTTCATAGGGCCGACACGACCAATCACCACGCCTGCTCCCCTTTTTACACCCCTGCCAACAGCCCGGGATGGCTGTGGGGTGTCCCCTGCTGTTGGCTGAGGGCTTATAGGACGGGGCGCCAGGGGGGTGAAGGACCCTAAAAAGTTGCCTCCTCGGCTCACGACCGATCTTCAACATCTCTGTGCGTCGTGTGCGCTGCACGCTCCACGTTACTCCGTACTACTCCGTACTTGGCCATCATCCTTATCGTCAGACTGACTGACTGATTGACTGCGTGACTGCATCCTAGAGTAGAGAGGGACTTCCCGACAGCCCCCTTCCAGCGCCTGTCCAACCACACACTTCTCTCCTCCTCTTGGCATCATGGAACACCGGATGATTGACCATTTTGCCGCCCAAGAACAAACACGACCTATTTCCGGCACTCATTTGATGCTATTCTGATTTCCAGAATGGAGCTAGCCGGTTAAAGATGGCAGCCAATGTCGCTACACAGCCCTCACTTCTGCCCCTGACTCGACGAACCACTTTTTTTTTTTGTTCTTACGGAGGCCTATCTTTCTTTCCTCTCGCTCTCGCTCTGTCTTTCCTCGACACCCCATTCCACTTCAATATGTCATGCTATGCCTCGCTGGCTAATAATGGCCACCTAGCGCCAGCTGATCCTCCGGCACACGTCCGACTAAATCATGCAGCAAGTGAACGGCAGCCACCTGCGGGCACCGGCGTGGCATACCCTCTCTCGGGATGAACAAAGTGGGTACGCATGCGCCCATTTACCGCACCAAGCCCAGGAATCCTCATATTGCACCGAAATGAGCATCCCGTAGCTTGCGTAGCCCGCGCAACATATGACCGCGCCCACCATGTATGTCCCGGCCAGCCTAACGAAGGCCAACGATAAACCAATTGCCACTACCTAAAAGTGCCTGGCCCCCTTTTGTTACGGTCTTCCTCGGCTAGTACCGCCCGTAGGATCACAGGCGACATTGACCGCATCTGCCTCATCCAGCTTTAGTGCCCATCTGGATGGACCCCGACAGCACGGGGCGCAAGGCTGCTCTTGCCCCCAGAGGTGCCCAGGCCAGCCCCCGTTCCGGACTCGGCGTCGCCAGTGGTGAGATCGCCGGCCATTCCTTTTAGACCGTGCTGGGTCGACTGGCAGGAAAGCTTGGCGTTCTCTGTTGCCCCCATGGGTCGCCATGAGTCACGCGCCGACGGGATAATTATCTCGCACTCGTCAAGTACCTAGGCGAGAGATGGCCTTCACGAATGGCATCGTCTTCGCCCGAGGCTTGACATATATGCCTCTTGTAACGGCGCCCGTGCTCGGATCTTCCGGCGCAGGCTTGGTGCTACGCCGGCTGGTGGTATCCGAGCCTGTTAGGTGGAATATGCTCACCCACAACCACCCCGCGTTCTTGACGGCGGTGTGCGGTTGCGGGTAGATGCACTGCCTCTCTCCTTGAGTCGTGGGCCGGCGGCACCACGATTAAGTTCTTGTGACAAGTGGGCTCAGCCAGCTCAATGCGTATTGTTCCCCTCAAGTTTGATGACAAGAGATCTGGCATTGTGAAACTGTCTTACGAGCTCGAGGTAATACCTTTATGCTCAAGTCACACCTGCAAGATCACACGGCACGACATCACCACTAGAAGTGATTTCGTTTCTAATCCCCTATAAGATAAAATGCATGTGGTGCCTTCATACAGTGTCACCACCAGAAGGCAATCCTATTGAGCGGCCGCGATGATCTTTTCACTACCGTCGATGTCAGGTAACAGAAAATATGATATGAGAGTACAAGCATGGCAACGCTGCAAGCATAGACTCGGGAAAATGTTGGGGTTCCAAAGAGCCGCTCTGGAGGCCTGTGGGTTGTTCGCGATGAGCCACAAGATGAAAGCAAAGTCTGAGATCAGCTAGGCCTGCCCGTGACCTGTGACCCGTGAGCCGTGAAGACATCAAGAATGATTGACAAACCCTCTAGGGTCTTACGCTTCCTCTTCGTTACAGTCATCCTATTCTGCTGGTCCTAGCCGTGGCGGCGCTCGTGTACACGTACTTTGCCAACTCCTAGACCCAAAATCGATCTTGATTTGGAATGGAAATATTCACTTTTACGGCACTGAGAATAGGATCCCTTGAGTCCTTTCTGCTGCCTGATCATGACACACTTCAGCCATGTAGAACATCGTACGCGAGGTCTCAGAAGGGTTTCTACAGGTGGCACAATAGAGTCCGTGGCACTCCATTGCCAGACCTGGTTGAGCGCCGTCCCGCATCATATAGATGTGACAATCGAAACATTAGCGACTAGGATAATCTTGTACTGTGCCGGATATGGGGACGCACGTAGTGATTCACTTTGACGGTAAGTAGGCCAAGGGCACAAAATTAGAGCAATATCAAATCACTCAGCCAAGTAGGCTTACATTAATGGACTAAGTCACAAACTCGTCCACTGTGCCCAAGTACGTTCACGGTCAGACAAATTTTGACTGGGTGTCTGCTACACATTCACATGATCTATGGATATATGTGATGAACCCCTTGACCGGTAAGCAGTACTCAATATCCTTTGTATACCCCTGTAGCCGAGGAGTGTGCCATAGCAGGATACCCTTGAGGAACATATCTGAGGCAAAGCTGTCCATTAGAGATGCCCCGAAGAATTGGCCGCTATTCGTCTTGTTTCTCTTATTTCTCACAAAATACTATTGCTGAGATTACTGCTCAGCTTAGATGTGCAGCAAGCCCTTCTTAGAGGCTATTGTCCTGGAGTCTTTAGTATGGACTGAATTCCGCATCATTCCGTTCCATGTCAACACCTATATTACTACTTAGATCGGTAGAAGGCAGAAAATTTGAATTTGATATGCCTCATATACATGTGACCGAGCAGCGATGTGAATGTTTGTTTGGGTTAATGTGGTTGAATATTCCTACGAATCTATTTCCTCTTCCTTCCTGTTTGGTAATCTAGAGACATATACATCACAAGGGCACCTGGGCATCTAGAGCCATTGCTAAAGGCGTAAAATCAGCTCTGGAAAGGCTGTCATACTCCAGATACATAGCGTCTCACCTTGTTGCTATGCATTAGATCATGCGTATCAAGCTTTGAGATTAACAATTCAGATATTATGAATTATAGACACATCATCTCAAGCAGCTTGTGGGCGTCGTGGAATCACGCACTGTCATTGGTCATTCTACTCCCTAGCTCTTGTGGCACTGAGACCTTCCCTCGTAGCCCGAGCTTTCAGCATTCTACCCATTTCCGTAAAGGTCCTTTCACGCAGCCGCCCGAGGACTTACACTACATCCTTCGGCCTCCCTAAGTATGGCCCTTTACGGCTAGAGTCGGGCCTAAGGGAGTGGACACCAGCTTTTGGAAATGATGATGGGGCAGCGGAGCAGTCAACGCAGCAAAGTTCGCGTGAGGTGAATCTCGAGAAAGTCTTCTATAGAATATCCGGCTTATCATTCTATGCAGTTTAGCCTGGGCCAGGAAGCAGATCATTCTTGTGGATTATTTCGTCGTACTGTATGACATATGACTAAGATGTCTTATGAGATTTTAAACTCATTCACAGTGTGTATTCAAATGTTATCTTAAGTACCTTCAATATAAAATTAAATACATCATTATATACTATCTCATTTGAAAACATTAAATTATTTTTATATATTAAAAATAGCCTTTTAAAGTATATAAATACCTTGAAAGAGTAATTAACTCATTTTTTTCTTTAAGAAACTTTAGTATATAAATAGGTTTATAAGAAAAAAAGAAAGAAGAGAAATAAAAAGATAATTTATTTCTTCACCAGCACGAATAGGTATAGCCTAATGCTACGGCTATTAGTATAAAATAGTGACTTCTAGCTATAAGTAGGTTATAGGAATAGAATTATAAAGTTATTATATCTTTTTCATTATATCTTTTTTTATTATAGATTTTAACGTAATAAAAGAACTAAAATAATATATAAAGTCTATATAAAGTTTATAATTTATTTTTTTTATAATAAAATTAAAATAACTTAAAGAAGTTCTTTCTTATTTCTTACCTAAGCTACTACTTTCCTTTATATAAGTATATTTACTTACTTTTTTTATTTAATTAGTATTATCTCCGTTTTTTAATTTCTTTATCTTTAAATAAAATTATAATTTTTTATTATTATAAATAAGGGAAAAAAACTACTTTTATTACTTTTATATTAACTTAGCCCTTATTAATTTTATATAAGTAACTTTCGAATATTCTTAAACACTAGCTAAAGTTTTTATGAAATCTGACTATATATACTAGTTCTTAAAACGTCGTATCAAGTTGGGGTGGTAGCTCAGTGGGTAAGTGGTTCTCGAAGCTGTACAGCAACCATCATTCATACTAACAACATCAACAGTAGAGCATAAGATTGCAAATCTTGGGGTCCCGTGTTCGAACCACGGCCATCCCTTCCTTTTTCTCTTTTTCTACTATTTTTTCTACATTATCTTCTTTTTTAAAAATTTAAAATTGTTAGCTATGTTGGCCTATTTGCTTAGATCATGATTAGATAGGTTGGAGTGAAAGGCAGGGCTGAGGGCGGCAGGGGTCCCTTGCCGGCTCTCTATCGATAAGGCCGCCACACCTACACCCTCTGCCCGTGGGTTGGGGGGATCCTTCTTTCCTTAGGCAGACCTACTCTTAAAATCCACATAATTTGATGCAAACCTCGAGCCACCGTATCTTGAAGCCTAATTGACATCTTGGTTGGATGGGAGGAACTCAATGGTCAGATCTGAGTTCTACTAGTTGATAACTACCTGTACGGAATAGTGCCCTATCCTAGACCTTCTCATCGATGCCCACCACCTCAAAGGCCCGGGCAAGGCCTTTTCTTCTCTCTGTTCTCAGACTACTCTACTCCTAAAACTCAGAGGATTTTGTGCACACTGACCCCAAATGTCATCACGCTTGAGAGATGTGTTAAAATTGTCATTTGGGGGGTAGGGCTACAATACATATGTAGTCTGTGTGCACAGCGAATCCTGCTACTGCAGCCCGGCTATGGTCCGAGTACCGCCAGGTTTGGGACAGTAGCTGTTGTGGTTGGCACTTCCTCGCAGCACGGTCTTTTGTTGACCCACAGCTGGTTGAATTGGTTGATTTTGACGCCGTCAAGAGTACCGTTCAATATCACCATGAATATGATCGACTTGGCTTGCTGTAGACTATGAGATTTGCTTGAACTTTTCTCTATAGGATCTGCCCTATTTGCTACGCGGGTCAAGCTTGTGGCTACGTCCACTACGTGTGGGGAGGAATGCCTCTTAGTTGCCTTTGGCCCGGCTGAAAGATGAGTGGAACCATAGGAGCCAGGAGACGGCTGACCGCTTGTTCGTCAAGCACTACAGGTAGAAGCTTGGTCACCGTGAGCCATGGCTGGAGATGTTGGGAGAAAGCATCTTAGCAGGGATGAAAAGTGAGCTTGCTGCAGCTGGCATGTTTGTCATATATATGTCAGGTTAAAGACGAGAGCTATGTAGAAAGCAAATCGTCGGAGGCTAGAAAGGGGCAGAGATGGCAGGAGTTGGAACACGGGCCCTAAGAGCTGCAACCGTATGCTCTAGATATTATGGCGAGAAGGGCGATTATGAAAACAGCGACGGCAACCAAGGACATGCTCATCTGGACGGAGTCGAAAGTCATTGGATTTATGTACATGTGCGGCTAAAAGGGTTACATGCAATGCAGGGCTGCTTGCATTGACGTGCGAGGGTTCCCGGTAATTTGGCGTAGCCGTTTGTTTCTCAATACTACTTACTGTCCTTACGTGCAACTGTGCAAAGCCACAACAAGGTGAGACATAGACCTCATGATTTCGCAAGTCAATGAAAAGGATCGCTTCTTGTCAGATCGACTGTGCATGGGCAGTAGAGCAGGTGCCGGATGAATAATGTCTGCTGTGTCACCGGAAGAGAGAAATGGAGTTGTAATGCAATGACGGTGGGGTAAACAAGAGGCATTCGACCACCGGCCTAGCTGCAGTGTATTATGCGCCAGGTAGCTCCACACGCCACCTGTGACCGCATTTGCTTGCACCCGATCATGCAACAACTTTACAACCCGCCAGACAAGTCTGCCCTCCCCATTCCTCCAGACGAACCAAGTTGACAAGCCCACCCAAGCCTTCGACGTCCCCAGCTTTTTATGCCATCTCCAGCCTCACTGCGATCACCTCAACCGCCACCACCATGAGTGGACGGCTCCTGGCAGCGGGGATACTGCCCCTTGCCACGCGCCGCGCCGCCGCCTCGCTCCCTGAAGCCGCCGTCCGACACTACCACCGCTTCCGACTCCCTACCGGCGGCCTCCAACGCGCCGACGCGGCCATTCACGCGACGAGGCACCGCGTCTGGCCCCCTAGCAGTGCCTTCCACAATGCCGTCATAGTGCGGAACGCCTCCTTTGCGAGGCTCCTGCCCAGGCTGCTGGTCAAGTTCGCCAGGATACCCGCCATGTTTGGCGGTTTGATGATAGGCGGAGTTGCATGGGTGCAATACCAGGCCATACGTGAGATTGGACATCAGAACGGAGACTTGAGGGGCTCGCTGCTAACGTGACTACAGAGGTCAGCAACTCGGCATCGGAAATGTACAAGAACATGAAGGCGACAGCCGTCGATACCGCGTCAGATATCTTTGGCGGCGCAAAGGACATCGCTAGTCAGATAGGAAGAGGGTGGGACAACACAAAAGAGTCGGTGGAAATGCCAGAGTGGATGCAGAAGGTGCTTCGGCTACAAGAGGATATTGGCACCGGCAAAGGGGGGCCAGACCCGGGAGAGGAGCCGCCAAAACAGAGCAGATCTGGCAAGGTTATGACCGGCGCAGCGGCAGCAGGCGCATGGACCCAGATCGTGGATGACGACAGGGAAGCCGAGGAGATCGCCAACGACGACCAGATGATGGTCCTCACCAAGAAGATGATCGAGATCCGGAATATCCTCTCCAAAGTCGGCCAGTCCAGCGCCCTCACACTGCCGTCTATCGTTGTTATCGGGTCACAGTCCTCGGGAAAAAGCTCGGTTTTGGAGGCCATCGTGGGGCATGAGTTCCTGCCCAAGGGTTCAAATATGGTCACAAGGCGGCCGATCGAGCTGACACTTATCAACACCCCCGATTCCAAATCCGAGTACGGCGAGTTCCCAGACCTCGGGCTGAAGACATCCGATTTCTCCTCTGTGCAACGGACTCTTACCGACCTCAACCTGGCTGTTCCGGATAGTGAATGTGTCTCGGACGACCCCATCAGGCTGAGCATCTACTCTCCCAGCGTGCCAGATCTGTCTCTGATCGACCTGCCGGGCTACATCCAGGTCGTCGGCCAGAACCAACCACTGGAACTCAAGTCGAAGATCGCAGAGTTATGCGACAAATACATCCAAGCACCCAATGTCATTCTCGCAATATCGGCCGCAGATGTCGACCTGGCCAACTCGACAGCACTGAGAGCAAGCAGGAGGGTAGACCCCAGGGGCGAGCGAACGATCGGCGTTGTCACCAAGATGGATCTGGTGGATCCTGTTAGGGGTGCGGCCATACTGTCAGACAAGCAGTATCCCCTCAGGCTTGGGTATGTTGGCGTTGTCTCCCGAGCTCCAGGCGTGAAGACGCTGTTCAACAAGGGCCTGGGCAGCAACCTAACGACTACGATCGCCAAAAACGAGAATGCCTTCTTCTCGTCACATCCCCTGGAGTTCGGCCCGGACAATGACTTGAGCCTGGGCACGCTAACGCTACGAAAAAAGTTGATGCACGTGCTCGAGCAAACAATGTCTGCCAGCCTGCAGAGCACCCACGATGCGATAAAACAGGAACTCGAGGAGGCCACCTATGAGTTCAAAGTCCAGTACAACGATCGGCCGCTTTCGGCAGAATCTTACCTGGCCGAGAGCCTGGATGCTTTCAAGCACTCGTTCAAGCAGTTCACAGAGGAGTTTGGCCGGCCACAAATGAAGGAGATCCTGAAGAAGGAGCTCGACCAGCGCGTTCTAGACCTGCTCGCTCTTCGCTACTGGAACAAGCCCATTACCGACCTCTCCCAACCACCTCCTGAGGTCGACACCCTCGCGGACCTGCCCAAGGCCGATCCCAACAACCCTTACTGGCACCGCCAGCTCGACGCCTCCACAGCCTCGCTGACAAAACTCGGCGTAGGTCGTCTGGCTACCAGCGCCGTGGCCGCGACGATCCAGCAGCACATCGAGCAGCTGATTGCACAATCAACATTCGCAAACCACCCCTTTGCGCGCGAGGCGATCACCAACGCCGCGTCGAGTATCCTGAACGAGAGGTTCTACAGCACGAGTGACCAGGTGGAGAACTGTATTAAGCCATACAAGTTCGAGATCGATGTCGAGGACAGAGAGTGGACTGCCGGTCGGGAGCATGTCGGTGGCGTGCTCAAGGGTGAGCTGGATGCTTGTCAGAGCGCCCTCACGAACCTGGAGAAGGCGGTTGGCGGGCGGAGGAAGATGAAGGAGGTCATGGGCTTCGTAGACAAGTGCCGAAAGGGAGACATCATTGTCGAGGGCGATGGAAGGATTGGCGCAGGCGGGTTTAGCGCCGCTTTGCTGGAGAAGGGTAAGTCGACGAATCCCCCGGGGAGCAAACTCCAATTTACAAGAAGCGATAAAGGCTAACACGTCTCGCACACAGGCCGCGAGGCAGTCTTCCTGCGCGACCGCGCAGACATCATCAACATGCGGCTGCTGGCGGTCAAGTCGCGGCAGTGCAAGGACCTCAAAAACAAGTACTACTGCCCAGAGGTATTCCTGGACGCGGCGGCGACCAAGCTGGCACAGACGGCGGTGCTCTTCCTCAACGTGGAGCTGCTGTCTGAGTTCTACTACAACTTCCCGCGCGAGCTCGACGCCCGCCTCGGCCGCCACCTCTCGGACGACCAGATCGAGCGCTTCGCCAAGGAGGACCCCAAGATCAAGCGCCACCTCGAGGTCATCCGCCGCAAGGAGCTGCTGGAGCTCGTCCTCGACAAGATGGAGAGCCTCAGGCAGCTCGAGGGCCCTCGTGGGGCGGGCGGCGGCTTCGCTGGGTCCAAGGATAGGGAAGCGAGGAAGGAGAAGGGCGGCCGGTGGGGGTTGTTCTGATTGGTCGATCCATGATTGGATGATTGCTCGAGCAAGTCCTGTCCGGTCTCTCCGGGGTAGAACGGATATGCCTGGTGTTGGGTCGTTGGGCGCCATGACTTATGATATATACATCTCATCACATCAGTAGGGGGCTTTTGCGGGCAGGAGTTTCTGTGGCCGGTGGTCGTCGTTCATTGAAATTTGAAATGTTTAGGCTCCTCCTCCTACCCAGCTTACTTTTACTTACACCACATGTATACACTTCAAGCTATGAGCAAGTAGAAAGATACTCAACCTCAAGGTCGTACATTGTATCATGTGGTCATCTAGGCTTACGAATCTGTGGACTACAATGAGACGACTGTACTCTGGCAAGTCATGTCAATCACCACATGTTTCCTTTCGCTTCCGAAGACTCACTCGCTCGCGATGCCCAGAAGCTGGACCAACTGTATCCGTAGAGTCTTTTCGGCCCATGAAGGGCAGATTGTCATTCATAATGAGTCTGATACATATCTACCGCTGGCTACCAGAAAGAATGGGCAAGAATACATGAGAAGAATAAGAATCCGTCCGCCTATTGTGTCATTCACGTTGCATCTGTACTGGTCTGCAGCGTAACCTCCCACCGGAGCGCCCCTCCCTTGCCATACCCTTCGCCCAGCCTGTTCTGCACGATTCGGGCGACGCGCTGGCGTAGTTGGCTTAGAGCGGCGTCGTCACATCCACGGTTCACGCAGAGCTTGAGCGTGGCCATGCATAGGCCGTAGTGGACCTGCCAGAACTGGGCCTCGTCGACGCGCGCCACGTTGGGCTCGGACTCGATCTCGCGCACGACGGCATCAGCGTCGCTGCTGCTGCCGGCGAGAGCCGAAGTCGTCGTCCCCCCCGCCGCAGAGGAAGAGGTGCTGGGCCGGTGCTGGCGGCCGTTATACGACATGAGCAGCATAAAACCCTGGGCCACGGCGAGGCGCATGCCTAGGACGAACATGGACACGGCAATGGCGACGCAGATGAGCTTATCCAACCAAGCGAAAGACCCCACCGGCAGTGCGGGGAGCAGCAGCATCAGGAAGCTGAAGAACAGCGTGAGCGAGTGGAAGGGGTTGGCGAGGATTTCGGGTAGGAAGGAGGAGAAGTAGCTGGGCCGCATGACGCGGCGGATTCGCGCGTGGTTCTTGAGCCCATACGCCGACACGAGCGTGCTTAGCACGGCGGCTAGGGTGGCCAGGTCGACGGTGCCGGCGCTGACGGCGCCCTCGCCGTCTTCCCCACCATGGCCATGGCTGTGGCCGTGGGGGTGGTGCGGCGCGTGCGACCCCATGCTCTCAAGGACGTGCTTGAAATTGTGGCTCAGCAGATCGAACCCGCCGAAGACCAGGAAGACGCTCATCGCGAAGCCGGCCAGCACCTCGACGCGCTGCAAACCGAAGGGGTGGCGTATGGAACTGCGCCGCCAGACCTCGAAATTTCCCAGCACGTCGACGCACACGCAGATGGCGGCGGAGCCGACGTCGAAGAAGACCAGGTGCGAGAGTGCCGTCATGGCGAGGGAGCCGCCCGCGCTGAAGAAGACATAACCGGCCACGCAGGCGTGGCACATGCTCCAGTACAGCCGAGCCCGCTGGTCCTTGTGCATTGAGCCCCAGGCTTCCTTGAGCGTGGGAACAGGGAGGGAGGCAGGGAGGACGGGTGGCGCTCGTGGCGGCGGTTCTTGGAAGATCTGGTGCTGGGCGCTTATGGAGGAGTGTTTGTAACGGTGACCACGACGCTGGCCAATGTTCTGAACGGCATCATCGGAGTCAGCCGAGCTTGGTCTACACATTGGGCATATATCGGAGGGGAATTGGGAGTATGAGGGCAACATACCGACCTCACGGGCGAGGTGGACATGGACTGGGTCTGGAAGTTGAAGGGCCCCGGGGCCGGAGCCGCTGGGACGAGCCCATTCTCGGAGAGGGCCGATTCTGTCGACATGCTGCTGGCTGGTCGGCGAATACTCCGTGGCGTATCGGGGCTGAGGAAGGCGGCGCTGTTCCTGGGGGAGGGCAGCAGGCCGCCTATGTCATTCCAGTTGGCGGTGCTGCTTGTGGCGCTGGATCGCGAGAGGGGGCGGTCGAAGTCGGCGTCCAGATCGATTTCGATATCGGCGTCGGGGTCGTCGTCGTCAGGGGGTGGCTCGACGAGAAGGGGAGGGGTTGGGGAGGGTGGCGGGAGGGCTGACGACAGGCCAGAAGCCATGTGCCTGTCGAGGGGCGGCGAGGACGGCAGGGTGAAGGAGGAGGAGGCACAGGCGGATCTATTATCTCTTTGATGGCGGTCGCGGTCGCGATCGGTCTGGGGATAGTGGGCCTTGGAAGAAGCAGCCCAACTGCTGGATCCAGCTTAGCGCATTGCAACCACACGGGCGGCGATCTGCAGGTCTGATTGTTCGGCGGCGGGAAGCTTTGGGTGTTGAAGAAGTTATGGACCGTGCCGTTCTGGCTGTTGAAGATCTGGGTATATTAAAAGAGAGTGTCTGACGGGGCTTAGGGCGGCCATGTCGTGAGACTGGCAGGAGTGTCCATGTTAAACTCCCGTCTGCGCCCACACCCATTCCGCCCCTCGCGAAAGTGGGAATGCACTGGCATGATGATTGCCCTCCTGCCTCCCTGCGCGCATTGACTTTGCTTTCATTGCTGCTGGGCTGGGTGCAAGGGTTCAGGGGAAGTGCTCGCTAAGTCAGGGGTCCTGACAGGTCCTCTCGGCAGGCATTATTAGGTACAGTACACTAGTTCTAGACTTCTAGCGCAGCTGGACTTGCAAGTTACGGAACAGTATTTTAGACCAGGTACGTACCCGGCCGAGCAATAGCCTACCGCAGTCTGCTACTGCAAGCTAACAGCAGGTAGTCTACAAATAAGTGCAGCACAGAGTCGCATCGACTCGCTGGTGTCCCTGGTCGCGGGTTTTCATCCAGGTCACACCCCATCAGGCGCTCGAGATTAACCATGCTGCCAATTACTGTGGCCGCTGATGCCCCTGGCATTTACAACTTCCTCCACCAGAATTGACCACTGCCTGCATCTTCACATGTCCCCATCCCAAACCAACAATGTGGGGCGGGAGCTGCCTTCTCTGTTTACCCCATCTGAGTTCTGACATCTGACATCAGCCCTCCTGTGGTCTGTGGTCTGTGGTCTCAAGCTGTCTGCCAGTCCGGCCCGGGCGGACCATCTGCGCCGCCACCGAGCCATCATGGAACCGCTACCCTCCACCCAAGACACCCACCAAGGTGCGACTGGTGCCACAGATCCGAGTCGCCCTGTCCACAGGCGCATGTCCTCCGGAGGTGGCCTCCTCTCCAAGCTCTCATTCATGCGAGCCCACTCCTCCTCTTCCTCCGCCACCGAAAACCACGAGCACGACGGCACGCCCCAACTGCGCGACAAGGAGAACCGGTCTCCTCCCGACTCCTCCTCGAGCATCTACATGCCCGTTCCGCGGCCCTCATCCTCAATCGCCTCCGCACTGCAGCAGCAGAAGACAAGGCGACGCCGCGGCTCCCTCAGAAAAGTCGCCCTCCTCGGCCGCGGCGCCCAGCGCGAGCGGCGCGAGGCCCACCGCGCGAGCCTGAGCATCGATGTGAAGCAGGCCGAGACGTACAGCATGAGCACACCCACGGAGGAGGGCGGCGCCTTCGGCCTGGGCATATCCGACATCACGCCCCGACCCTCAATGGATGGCTACGCGAGCCGCAACGCGCCTGCGGTGGAAGCCGCCACCAACCTGCTGCGCGATGGCGCGGCGTCGGGGACGACAACAGCCTCGGCCCTGCCAAAGCCCAAGGTCGAGGTCGACGAGCCGACGCCCACGAGCCCCACGATGAGCTATACCACCACGGATGACGAGGACGTGCTGCACATCGGAAGGAACGCGGGAAGCAGGAAGGGGCCTGAGCTGGCTAGCTTGAGCTCCGGGTCAGATGGGTATTTTGGGTCCTTGCCGCGGCGGCGGACAATCAGCCGGGCTAGATCACCGCTGAGTTTGTCGGGCCTGGCCTCCACGCCACTTCTTCCTACGGATGACGACTGGGACTACTCGGAGACGGAGTGGTGGGGGTGGGTGATCCTCGTTGTTACGTGGGTGGTATTTGTGATAGGCATGGGCTCATGCTTCAGCGTCTGGAGCTGGGCCTGGGACGTCGGCACGACGCCGTACGCGCCCCCCGAGCTCGAGGACGATCCCACACTGCCAATCACGGGGTATTATCCGGCTTTGATCATCTTGACCTGCGTGATGGCCTGGGTGTGGGTAGTAAGTGCGTGGGTTGGCATGAAATATTTCAGACACGCAAAGATAAGTGGCGACTAAAGCCCCGTAAATACGAATTCGAGTTTTTTTTCTTATCGAACTACAACAAGGGGCGTCCCTTTCGATTTGGTCCTATGTATGAGTACCAATGACACCATAAATTCTACGCCCCAGAGGACTGCTACAGAAAACGGTCCCGAAACAAGCATGCCGCACCTGTAGCCGTCGAACAGGGACTTATAGGCGTGCATGCGTCTGCAAGTGACCATTCGTATGGAAGTTCTCGTAAATTTATGATGAATTTCCAACAATTGACTGCTTGAGTTTGAAACAAGTAGAAAGCAACGACGGTAGATGGCCTGCTACTGGAGAGCATTCGTCGACATGGGTGGCGATCAGTCAGTGTTCGAAAAGGCAGTTGCTTGAGCTGCGACCTCTTTGTTCCCAACCTCCACAGAGGCATCATCCTGGGAAGCCCCTCGACGAAGATGAAATGACATATTTGATCGCTCTTGTGGGTTGACCAATGCACAAGGTGAAGCTGGAGCCCCTGCGTAAAGCAGACACACACTCGAGCGAGAGAAACTGTAAGACGATCCTGGCTCGCAACGAGACTTGCTGCCTATACTATTTGTGGTTAGCCTGCGGTGCGACCCGCGCCTTGTAGAATATTCTGGATGGGCAGGCAACATGGCTGGGCTGTCAGACTGTGTAGTCAAAGCAGACCTGGGCAATGAGCGAGTGCGCCATGTGGTTGCTGATGACCTTTGTGCCTATGGATGATACAGAATCGGGGCCATTTCTGACCAGTCGAATGAGGGGCACGGATTGTTAGGCTGCGCCGAGAAGCTTCTCCGTGGGGCGGCTGGGCGGCGTGCTGGTCCCTGCGCAAGGCTCGTGAAGTTTCTGGCATACCTACAAGGCAGACAGGCAGACGGGCATGGAACAGCTACTGTGGATGCCTAAACCCCGTCGCTGCGAGCTAATCGGAGTAGGGTATATTCAGCCCTCTTGTCGAGTTCCGAGTTTGCCTATCAATCAGCCTGGCTGGCTCGGGTGTGCATGCGATCAGGCCCGAGATCAGTTCTTCGATGAACACCTTCGACAATCAATGCGTGAAATGTGAGATAGACTAGACTTGACAAATGATATGTGGCTGTGGCTGTCATGGTCTTGTCGAGGGGCTGTCCAGCGACCACAATCGGCACTTGATGGGATCCATTGATCCAAGTTTCTGCCTGCCCGCTGACGAACGGGACCTCTTCAGCCTCACTTCCCCAGATGGGCGGTTGCTAGGCAGAGGGGAGGTGGCACGGACCGAGCTGCGGCCCCTGACCCCGAGGGTAGCTACTGCGGGTTGCAGGTGAGGCTGGGTTGGGGCACCGCAGAGCAGAGCTGCGAACGCAAACGGGCAGCTTCTGGCGCATTCTGAGCTTGTCGAGCAAGCCCCAGATCATTCCACAACGCCGGTGGACAATCTCGGGGCCAATGAATCAGGAAAAGACCCTTTTCCAGATCCGATCTGCCCCTCTTTTCGGATTTCTGGACATTGCAGGTTGAACGGCTGCGGCGAGCAAGATGCATCGATATTTTTGCATTTGCAGGGTCCCTCCAAAGCGCAGTGGGTCCGCCGCCCCCCTGTCCGGCCAATCAAAGAGGGGAAGGCGCCATAGAAACTCTTAGAATTTCCATGGGCGAAGCGTCCATGTACGTATTTGTAGCTCCCCTCTGCCTGCGACTTCTGCAACAGCAACCTTTTCTTCCCAACCTCACAGATTCCACCACTTCCCATCTTCATCAACTGCCAAAAACCTCTTCTCTCTTCCCTCTCAGACACCGCATCGTAAGATTCGCTCTGTCAAAGTTTTCTTTCCCCTTCGCTTTCAGTGATACCCAAAGGTAAGCAGACCGATCCCAAGACCCCACCACCACCTGAATCAGCTTTACAATTCCCATCCCCGCCCTCAGCCTGGCCTGCGCCCGTGCAAGATCTCTCCAGCTGCCTGTGCTGCGCAGATGGTTGCAAGAGGGCATGGCGTCAGGGTACTCCTGATTTGAACGTATGTGCCTTGCGTCTTGCAGTTGGTCATCCCACGGGGTGCTCAATTGCAGGCAGCTGGTGGCGTTCGAGCAATTCAGCAAGGCTTCCGTTTGCACTCGTTTCCACGGCGACCCACCAAACTCTATACCCTGGCACTGCCCTGGTCAATAATCTGACCTACTCGCTCTTTCACTTGTCTTTGATTCGCAACATCTTTTGACGCATGCTAACTTGGCGCCCTTCAGTAATTGACGACGTTACGAAACCTTCAAGATGTCTGGCGAAACCTTCGAGTTCCAGGCTGAGATCTCTCAGCTGCTCTCGCTGATTATCAACACCGTCTACTCAAACAAGGAGATCTTCCTGCGAGAGCTTGTCTCCAACGCATCAGATGCCCTCGACAAGATCCGATACGAGGCCTTGTCCGACCCCAGCAAGCTGGACTCGGGCAAGGACCTCCGTGTCGACATCATCCCCGACAAGGAGAACAAGACCCTGACCATCCGTGACACTGGTATCGGCATGACCAAGGCTGTAAGTCATAGCCCCACCGGCTTAGGTTGCCCCACCACAACATATGACTAACTATTGCTTGTAGGACCTCGTCAACAACCTCGGCACAATCGCCCGTTCCGGCACAAAGCAGTTCATGGAGGCCCTCACTGCGGGTGCTGATATTTCCATGATTGGTCAGTTCGGTGTTGGTTTCTACTCCGCCTACCTGGTGGCCGACCGTGTCACGGTCGTCTCCAAGAACAACGACGATGAGCAGTACGTCTGGGAGTCCAGTGCCGGTGGTACCTTCACCATCACCACCGACACCGAGGGTGAGCAGATTGGCCGTGGTACCAAGATCATCCTCCACCTGAAGGATGAGCAGGTCGACTACCTTAACGAGGCCAAGATCAAGGAGGTCATCAAGAAGCACTCCGAGTTCATCTCGTACCCCATCTACCTCCACGTCACCAAGGAGGAGGAGAAGGAGGTCCCTGACGAGGAGGCTACTGAGACCACCGAGGAGGGTGACGACAAGAAGCCCAAGATCGAGGAGGTCGACGACGAGGAGGAGGACAAGGAGAAGAAGCCCAAGACCAAGAAGATCAAGGAGACCAAGATCGAGGAGGAGGAGCTGAACAAGCAGAAGCCCATCTGGACTCGCAACCCCTCTGACATCACCCAGGAGGAGTACGCCGCGTTCTACAAGTCCCTGTCTAACGACTGGGAGGACCACCTGGCTGTTAAGCACTTCTCTGTTGAGGGTCAGCTCGAGTTCCGCGCCATTCTGTTTGTGCCCAAGCGCGCTCCTTTCGACCTGTTCGAGACCAAGAAGACCAAGAACAACATCAAGCTCTACGTCCGCCGTGTCTTCATCACCGACGACGCCACCGAGCTCATTCCCGAGTGGCTCAGCTTCGTCAAGGGTGTTGTCGACTCTGAGGACCTGCCTCTCAACCTGTCCCGTGAGACCCTGCAGCAGAACAAGATCATGAAGGTCATCAAGAAGAACATCGTCAAGAAGGCCCTTGAGCTCTTCCAGGAGATCGCTGAGGACAAGGAGCAGTTCGACAAGTTCTACACTGCGTTCTCCAAGAACCTGAAGCTCGGAATCCACGAGGACTCCCAGAACCGCCAGATCCTGGCCAAGCTTCTGCGATTCAACTCCACCAAGTCTGGTGACGAGCAGACCTCCCTGGCTGACTACGTCACTCGCATGCCCGAGCACCAGAAGAACATGTACTACATCACCGGCGAGTCCCTCGCTGCCGTTGCCAAGTCCCCCTTCCTTGACGCCCTCAAGGCCAAGGACTTCGAGGTTCTGTTCCTGGTCGACCCCATTGACGAGTACGCCATGACCCAGCTGAAGGAGTTCGAGGGTAAGAAGCTTGTCGACATCACCAAGGACTTCGAGCTTGAGGAGACCGAGGAGGAGAAGGCCCAGCGTGAGAAGGAGGAGAAGGAGTACGAGGACCTCACCAAGGCTCTCAAGAACGTCCTCGGCGACAAGGTCGAGAAGGTCGTCGTCTCCCACAAGCTCGTTGGCTCTCCTTGCGCCATCCGCACTGGCCAGTTCGGTTGGTCCGCCAACATGGAGCGTATCATGAAGGCTCAGGCCCTCCGTGACACCTCCATGTCCAGCTACATGTCCTCCAAGAAGACCTTCGAGATCTCTCCCAAGAGCCCCATCGTCAAGGAGCTCAAGAAGAAGGTCGAGGCCGACGGTGAGAACGACAAGACCGTCAAGTCCATCGTTCAGCTCCTGTTCGAGACCTCCCTGCTGGTCTCTGGCTTCACCATTGACGAGCCTGCGGGCTTCGCCGAGCGTATCCACAAGCTTGTCTCTCTGGGTCTGAACCTGGATGACGAGCCCGAGGCCGCTGCCGACGCTCCTGCTGCCTCTGACTCCACGCCTGCTGCTGAGACCGGTGACAGCGCCATGGAGGAGGTTGACTAAATCAATCAATCACAGAAGGGGCACTTGGGAATGGCAGGATAGGCGATCGCATAAAAAGTGGTTACAGGAGTTTGGCACGGGTCTTCTTCGGGTTTTGACGCCTCATACGGCAGGTAGCTACATGAGCGGTAATATCGTCCTTCAGCCTGGATGTACTGTAGTAGTATCTCAGAGAGGATAGGGTTGCCTCTTTTCAGCACAATCCTAGTAGACGATAATGAATTTCACGTTTCGAAGATACAAATAAATGCCTGTTGTTTTCAACTGCGTGAAGTGAAATGATTATGCCTGTTCAAGGGTGTCGAGCCATCCTGATCTTGACCTCGTGCAGGCTCCAGTGGTCTCAAGACGACCCTCCATACGGTCTCCACAGTGGCCCACTCCCTGAAAGCACCTCGAATGTTATGGCTAGCCTCCTTTTCCGAGATAAATTAGAGGCGTTGCTCAATGCTGCTCATGGCTTATCTCCCATTCTCTTTTCGCTTGAAAAACCTTGTAGCACCGTACAGTTTCTTGTTTCTTGGAGAAGAGCCACCCTTGGTGTTTACTTGTCTCCTTCTTTCGCTCTCTATTGGAACCTATGTACGAATGAGAGGCGAAACCACTTAGGACATCTTAGAGATTATTCAAGACTATGTGGTATTCATATCCCCATACTTGGGGGAGAAGTGAGAGGGTGGGATTCTTGATTTATCGTGATTTGTAGACTTCAGTTCCTGCGTGTGGCAGGACCGCGTGGAATGCAAGCTGTTGCAAGAGTCTGAGTATCTGCAGCCAAGACTTCAGTCATTAACAGACTACGATCTGAGGAGTGAGAGCGCATTGGCATAAGTCGGAAACTGAGTACACAGTGACTGTCTATAGGGTGTAGCTAATGCATGTATAGAATGATAGCCGCTACCATCAGCTGCGGGCAAATTCCGCCCATCAAGTTCCCAACTGCAGGACAGAAATGGCGAAGACCTAGATTGACTGAGGAAAAGGGAGAAGAGTGACCAGAAAACGCCCTCCGCAAGGGTTTTAAGCACTCCAACTGTGCCAATGAAGACCTCCGGCTGCAGCCATACACAAGGGTAATGTGAAGCAGACCGCTCAGGTCACAAAAGTTGCAGATATTGTGGTGAAATATCTTACCCATATCCTAAGGTCGTGATCCTGACCACTGATTTACATGGGGTGAATTCATCTGGGCTAAAAGATTGGAACTTTGAGCGTGCACCACTGTATGAAGGCGCCGTGTATGTCTTCGGACGAATACGGAACAGAAACGAAACCAGTCATCCGGGCTAAGTATTGTCCGACACGTCTTTTACCCCATCAGCACGCCTACAGTGTTAACATGAAAGAATCATCCCAGTCTGTAAATGCATAGAAATCATCACCTCTGGTCAGCAGACAGCATAAGTTCGAAACAAAGTGACCCAAGCCTGTGCCCAACGCAACAACACGCGCACCGCGCCCTTCCCACCAACCCGTAGTGCTCAAAGTCTCGTCGCACCACCGGCCAGCTCATGCACCGTCGAGTGGCTGTGTGTACTATTTTGTGTGAGCAGCTGTACAGACTGTTCATCTCGTGCGAGTGCTTCGCTGCTGAGCCCGCTAGCTTCAAAAAGTGGCGTGATGGCGGCCCACGAAATGATGGGAATAATAGTCGAGTTTTTGGGGTAACGGAAAGCTCAAGATCAGAAAGATCAGAATTGACCGAGGGGGAGATCATGAACACCCACCTCGTCATCATTATATCTCAGGTGGGTGGACAGACCTGGAAGTTGGCAGTATCTCACTGTCAAATGTACTATCGCCAGTTGAGATTTATTTGAGCGGCTGGAATGATGCAGATTGGTTTTGTTTTTCTCGACTCGCAAATGCTGCAGACAAGAATTCCCATGACTCTAAAACACATATCTCGATGGGAGACGAGAAACCAAGTAGTATATGGCTAGGGGAAATAATGAGAACCATTTAGAATGACATGTATTCGACCAAACTGCGGATTTGATGCACACGAGCATTCAACTTTTCTTTTTCTGCTGGATTTACCATTGAATGAGAACTCTAGACCACTAGACTACTAATAAGATATTACCAAAATGGGCGGTTTAAAGCACAACTTTCTGCAATTTGCGTTCCAAGTAGAAGCTTTGAGTCAGAGAGATTTTCCCCAGTGGCCCAAAAATGTGTTCAAACGGCGACGTATGGACAGCCTCAAACGTGACGAATCCTCCTCAGGATACTTGGGACGTGCTTCAAGTTGTTTTAGGCGTCTGTACATTCCCTGTTGGTCATTCTGGGGTGGCGGACTTGTATCGAAATTGATAACTGCGGTAAAATCTGGCATCCTGAGGTCTTCTTGCTGGACCAGTGGGTGTTCCATCTTTAATCTGCCATTCAGCTCCATGATATCTTCTCCCCTGTCATCACCTAATCCTTGGCTCCACATCAGAAAGTCGGCGATCTGGAGCATAAATAGCTGGGCGGTTGAGATCTGCTCTCTCGAAGCAGGGAGCCGATGGTTGTGGTCGCCAGTCCAGAGATATTGATCCCAGTTAGGCTCTCTTGACTGCATGTTGTGTGGGATGCAATAATGGCGCAGAGCTTCGTACTTTCTGATCAGAGGTACTTGATCAATCGGAACCAGTCTTGTCTCCAACCAGTCGCCTGAGAATAAGCCTTCTTGGATGGCCTTCTGCCAGCCTTCTTCCGTGAGTACAAAAGTCGGCCAGCGACAGACCTCGAGGTAGATGTGTTTCCTAGGCTTGAGGTAACGGTGGTAAAGAGCGTCGATTCCATTGGGAATCTCATCAAATGCATCACGAGGGTTCTCCCACATTTCAAAAAAATGTGCATCGAGCATGATAGAGACTCCGGGGTCAAGGGCAACCTGGAAGACGTCATCGTGGTTCGTCGGGCCCGATATGTGTGATAAATGACCGATTACATCATTATCAAGGTATATCAAGTCGGACTCGGCGTTGAAGTGCGTGATAAGAGAAAGCGGCTCCTCTCTGTCACAGATTTCCGCCGCTTCCAACCTTTGTGCGCGGCTCCAACTGGGACCAAGAGTCGACCGCAACGACGAGTCCATTAAAAACATGTGTACTGGTTTGGAGAACTTCTGTGCTTCGACCCGTGCCTCGCGGCAGGCTTGCATCACCGCGGGAGCGAGGACAGGTGCCATCCAGTTCAAATATCTGCACGTTCGACAGCGGCTATTGCAGTGTAGCTGGATCGCAGGCTTGCTCGCGTACGGCACGATCAAGTGCATTGGCCAGGCCAGTCTCCAGATGCGAAGTCGGATCTCCAAGGGCAGATCACTAAATCGGTGGAACGACGTATGGAATTGATCGGCTGGGAAAACAGAAGGCTCTGTCTTCTTTGTAGGCCGAATTTTGATCATACTCCATGCTCGTCGCCTGTCTGCCCGGAGCGCGTGTCAGTGAAAGGGGGTTTCTTTCAAGTGAATATTCACCTACAGTGCAGACCATAATCCCCCAGAGGCTCAGACTCTTTGCGCTGATCAGAATTATCCGGGGATTCGGCCGGTGGGATATTTGAATCGGACATTCTTAACGACATCTATGTCGAATTTTAGCTGACGTAGTAATGTGTCTGTTTTGGGATCAGTCATAAGCAGGACTTTGTTCTCAAATCAAGGAGGGCAGTGGGAAGATTTTCCAAGGACCGCCACTTTTATAGACGATACTGGAGGCTAGGAGAAGTGAGGTGTAAGTCACTATACCTCATGAGTTACCACGTCCGTGCACGTGAAGATTTCAGTGTGGTGCAAATCAGTTGCAACTTCTCTCACACATCCCGTAACTTTGAGCCCGGGAACACTGTCGCTGTGAAGGAGCCAGACCAATGACGAGTTCATTGCCCAAACGTTGGGAAAGTCTTGCCCTGTAATCCTAAAACAGTGACTCAACGCACCATGGTCTATTAGGGACAACTAGTAGGCTTTTATTTGCCGTTAGGGCGGGTGGAAGAGGCAACGTCTTGAACCAGCGGAATGGAATGGGCCAGAACGGTTGACCACTTTGCAATCCTGGGAAGCCTTGGAACTGGCTGGCCGTTCAAGAAAAGTGACACCTTCTTGGTGAGACGGAAACCGGGACCCTTAATTACCAACCCCTTGAGAGCAGGTCTCTCAAACGGTCGTATGGTCACGACCTTCACCAGAATTCTGTATCGCTTTGACAGCATACAATCAAGTCTATCGGGTCGAGAAGGGGCCAAAAGTCTGCTTTAATGCATGATCGATCTGCTTTTGCCTTCATCACTACTTGAGGATAACTCGGTGAAAATTGCCTGATAGAGCTGGCACTTTAGGACGATGTTTGGTAAACGCGCCGTCTTAAGCCTGCTTATAGCTATAGAACAGTAAGGCGCTGAGGATAAGGCTATTTTGGGGTCTATTCTTAATTGACTAGTATATGTATATAAAAAAGGGGAAAGGTCTATAAGTAGGGAGCCTTCCCACATTCTCCGATTGCTCCATAGGCTTCAATTCATGATCTGTATTCTCTCGAATTCTCAGAAATAGATCATCTCCTATCCTTATAATACACTTATTGTAGATCCGGCTTAACAGGGGAATTCGAAGAACAAAAATAGTCTACAGTAAGTATAACAGGTCCAACGTATTCGCCAATACTTGTTTCATTGTGGGTATTCTCAATCTAATCTCAGGATGAACCTAATTATCGAGGTACCTAGGCATGTTGATGTGGTGGGAATTTTGATGAGACACTGCTCCCGGGGTCTTGAATGGTGGAGGGGAGCATGATTTATCTTTTCTGGGAGGTTTTTCCTGCTTTCTTTTCGTCTCTTCTTTGTGTGTTGTCTTCTTCTGCCCATGTTCTCTAACGGCCCCGCTTTTCTTTTTCAGTAGAAGATCTCAATACTGCCTGCGGCCTAACATTTAGGGGCGTGCATCAACCCTAAGGATGTAGTTCAGATCTAGGTGAGTAGTTCAGCCCTGGGTGATCACTGAGACGGAGATAAGAGGAGGGATGAGGTGTTTAGAACATCAGAGAGCGCACCAGGAACCGCGCAGACTTGAGGCCGGATAAGTGAGGCGGGCTGCTTGGTGCTGGCTCGGCACAAGGAACGGTGTCGACCATGAAAAAGTCGTCGTCGTCGTTGACAGGAGTAGGACTGGCATCGACCATGACGAAGTCGTTCTCATCGTGAAGGTCGTGAGGAAAGGTACCCAGTACGACCAAGTCGTCCTCGTCACGGGAAGACAATTGCAGGGTGCTGGTAGAGATGGCATCCATCGCAGAGGATTGGTCCGTGTCGGGTGTGGCATCCTTGTGGGGACTGCGGACGCTGGGAATGGTGTTGCCAGCGTCCTCAGCGCGGGAGCTCCTCATATTACGCACCGCGCGGCCGGCTTTGATGATCTTGACAGCGACCTCGTGTATCGTTCCGAAGATGCCCATGGCAGTCTGGCAGGTGAACACCTGGGTCATGCGGTTGCGGATGCTGGTGCATGCCGTTTGGAGACATGTTTGCTGAGGTCTTCCGTGGCCGGTGTTGGTGACGGGCGTGGCCTGGTCGCTTGACTTGTCGACATTTGAATTGGGCAGGACCTTGAGGGGCGGCGCAGGAGGCCCGGGATAGGATTCCAAAGTGCTAGAACTGAGACCTGTAGCGCAACAAGTATTAGAGCAAAGCTGGTGGAGTCCGTTTTTGACCGAATTGTGTTCACACAATGGGTAGACTTACTGGTACCATCCTGCTTGGCCTTGTAAGGAACGCGCTCGAGGTAAATGTAGCTATCTTCGATATCCTCGCGCTCACGCACCTTTTGCATATTGACTTGATACACCGGCATGGCGTCGAAGGTGGTGTGTGTAGTGGAGAGCGGGATCCGAGTCTCAGGATGAGTGGCCTGGTGAAAGGGCGGAAGGAGCAGGATCGAGTCTGCACACAGCGATATTCCTCCGAAGATGGGGAGCAGTCAAGGGATGATTTTCTCAAATAAGAGAGAATGACAGGATAGTAAGAACAGATGCTGGTCTGGCTTCGTACAATATCGATGACCGAGATGATGGGGGCTGACAACGAGGTGAAGAAATCGAGTGCGTGATCAAGAACGAGATGCATTCGAGTGGAAGGATGAAAGAAAAGATGGGAAATCCCTTGGGTTTAAATATTTGTACAGAGGTACTTCTGCCGCAGCGCTCATGCGGATGGTTTGTGACCGCCCCGATTAGTGAATGTGAGGGCATTCACCTGTTGCGGGTTACTGTTCGAGTGACAAACGGAATGTGCGCACTTGCATCCAAACAAGTGACTGCTACCTTGGCGTCGAACACTGCGCGTCGCCCTGTGAATGTATCTCCATTCCAACGCTCTCGGCATCCACTTCCAGAGCCCGACGAAAGACTCGGCAGCCCGATTTGTTGGAGCGAGAAACTGGCCGCCACAGAAGCCATAGCTGAAGCCTCGACGACGTCGTGAGTACAGGCTGACATGGCAAAGGTAAGAGCCCCAAGAAAAGTGTTCCCGGCGCCAGTTGCATCGACGATAGCCGAGTCATCTTCGTAAAAGGCTGGGAGCCAGCAATGGCGCCCAGGTAATGAAGCTGATGAAATGAGACATCCGTCTCTACCGGCACGGACGACGACAGCGCCTCCGTCGTCAAGCCCGATCCCAGATTCAAGAAACCTTTCCGCGTAGCTTTCTAGCAATACGCGATCGAGTTGCCTGTCTCTAGAAGTGGTTTCGGAGTTTTCGAACAGTGCTAGAAATTCAAGATGGTTCGGCGAGTAGACGTCCACGAGCTTCGCTGCGGCGAAATGCCGATCCCTGAGGCCTGACTTACAAGACCCTGGCAATGGCTCCCAGACAAAAAGCGGACGACTTTCTATGCCATTGCTCTGCCTGAGGCCGAGGAGTTGTTGGATTTGCTCTCGGGCGAGATCTGGACTCGCAAGAAGGTGGAAAGCTGAGGAGCCCAGCAAAGACGACGGGGTAAGATCGCTTGGCATGGGTTGAAGCCGCTCAGTCGTGTACTGAAACGTCTTGTCTGGGGCAAGTCAACTCACAGAAACGGCCTTATCACTCAGGCTTCACTTACCGCCGAATCCATTATCTTCGTATATTAGCAAGCCGCGGGTAGACTGTCTGCCGGGCTTCCTCGACACCACCAGCTCCATGCCCCAACTCCTGAATTTGGCCAGTGTTGACTCGGGAAAATCATCGCCGGTCATGATAACACAGCCGACCTCGTCTGACCGCTCCTCTCCAGCAACCAGGCGCGCACCCAGCGTACTAAAGGCACCGGAGCCCCCCGTCACGTCGCGCATAGCCGGCGCATGTGGGAAGCGAAGCTCATCGAGGACGAACATACCAAGGGAAACGAAGCTGGGTGCCATATCCTGGCAGTTTGTCTCAGAGACAGCGATATCTGGGTGGCGTGATGTCCAATGCAGAATGAAATATACGCTTGTCGCTTTGTGCAAGTTACACAAAATTCTTGCCGGTTCGGCGGAGCCGGCACCTATGAGCTTTCTTGACCTCGATTTGGCGGGGAAGAGGTCAGTCCAGTGAGCCCCAGCAATTTTGGTCGTTCATGATTCAAGGACACAATTTTATGCGCTTTGGGCCTCAAGATACGTTGCAAGTGGCATTTATTCCCGCGATAAACTCAGTCTGTCTTATTACATTGTCTTCTCTTGATGGCCACGCCGTTCGTCTTGTCACTCGACCCCAAGCCCAAGGCGTGGTGGAGGCTGGACCACTGGAGGCTGGAGACACCAAGGGCATCTTTTGCAATACGAGATGGATGGTCAAACGAGGACGTAGATGTGATCTCGCCTGAGAAGAGAACATGGAAGGAAATCGACTACCTCTGGCTGTGGTTGGCAGATGGAGCAAATGTTGGAACGATGCAGCAAGCCGGCTCAATTCTCGCCTTGGGACTCAGCTGGCGTGAAGCATCCGCAGCTATGTCAGTACAGATGAGTACCAGCACATTGTCATCCATACCGCTAATCTGCCAGATAGTGCCATCGGAAATATCCTTATCGCCACGACTGTGGCTCTGAATGGTGCCATTGGTTCCACTCACCACGTCCCCTTCTCCATCGCATCGAGAGCGTCCATGGGCTTTTACTTTTCTTATTTTGCTGTGGTGTCACGACTCATTTTAGGTCTTATATATTTCGGGTAGGATTTCCAAGCCTATGGGAAAAGACGAAGCAGTCAAAGTATGGGCGAGCTGATCACATTGTAGCATCAACACTTATATCGGCGCTTCCTGCATGCTTATCATGCTCGAATCTATCTGGCCCAGCCTCAAAGAATTACCAAACACTCTAGATGTATCTTCGAGCATTCAGAGTAACAAATTGATTGCTTACCTCGTCTTCTGGATGTGTGAGTAATCGCAAAGTCGCGGTAGCCCTGACGCGAAGCTGTCCAGCTAACTGATCCATCGTGCAGTGCAATTTCCCTTGTTACTGATCAATCCCAGGAATATGAAGTGGCTCTTCTTGATCAAATCAATGTGCGCTGCGATAGCTGCTTTCGCTATGCTCGGGTGGGCGGTTAGGTCTGGCGGGGTTGGGCCGGTTTTCTCGCAGCCTGCAAGTGTGACTGGAAATGCCAAGAGTTGGGCCTGGGTGATGAGCATAAATGTGGCAGTCAGTGGCAAGACAACATTGGCCTTGAATATAGTAGGTCAAATGAACCCCGGGCCCAAGAGGCAGGCAATCTGACGCATCATGCGTGCTGACTGAATGTGTTTACCACAGTCCGACCTGACTCGATACGGAAACAAGCCGTCAGTAGCCTACTGGCAGCTGCTTTTCATCCCAGTCGTATACTGGTCGTTCTCATTTGTCGGGATAGTCATCGCATCAGCGGGCCAGTCAATCTACGGCACTTTGTACTGGGATCCAACCTCTATCATTGGCCTATGGACAGATCGTGCTGCTGCATTTTTCTGTGCTTTCGCATTCGGCCTTGCGACCTTGGGCACGAATATATCCACAAATTCCATCGCAACGAGCAATGACCTGGCGTTTCTTATCCCACGGTGGCTGAACATCCGGAGAGGAGCGGTCTTGACTGCTTTCGTTGGAGGCTGGGCGACATGTCCTTGGAAGATACAAGCCAGTGCCAAGAGTCTAACTACATTTCTCAGCGGGTACATTATTGTACTAGCCCCGGTGGTGGCTATCATGGTAGGTTGGAATTCATTGTTGGCAAAAAGGTTTCCAAGGGTCCATAGACAGGGCTAACGATGAACCACAGATCTGTGACTACTGGCTCATCCGTCATCGCCGACTCCACGTCCCCATGTTGTACCAGAACGACGGCTTTTACCAATACTCTTGCGGCATCAATTGGCGAGCCTTAGTCACTTTGCTGGTAGTGGTCCCCGTCAACCTTCCAGGCTTGATCCATGCCATCGATAATAGCATCGAGATCGGCAAATACTCATATTTCTGTAAGCCCTTCTTCTACCACCATTTCCATTACATTGAACTAATTGGCCGACTGGGCACAGACAAAGCATCGTGGCTAACAGCAACGTTCATATCGGGGGCCATCTATCTGATATTGGGTCTGCTCGTGCCCCCGTACAAGACGATTCTTGAAGAAAATGTTGCTGGTGACAGCGAGCACACCGACCTCGATGACAACCAGGCTGAGAACAGGTTGACTGTGGGAGGCAAGAACTATTAGCTGAACTCCTCAAGTACTGAGGAGATTTGGAGACCCGACCAGACAAGAGAGCCGTGAAAATGACCTACACATGAATCTGTGGCTGTGCAAGTCCGATATAAATCATAAAGGATTGTATTGCCGAATTATGACCCGGTTGCGTGCACAAATCATCCCACAGAATGAGACGCACACGACTAGGCGAGTTGTCGTGGATGAAACTTCACCATCAGTGCGGGCTTCCTCCATAGACCAAATGATACGCACGCGCGATTCCAGTCCTCGATCTCTCGAGATACCAGCTCCAGATCGTAAGCAAAGATGATCTTTGCCAGAGTGATTCGAAGCTCAAGATAAGCGAGATTTATCCCCAGACAGGCACGTGGACCACTGTTAAATATTTAATGCGTGAGCCAAAGTTAAAATAGGCGACCTTATCAAGGACCACTTACCTAGAAAATGGCTGGAATGCTCTCTTGTCGTCCCCGAACCCTTGTCCAATCCACCTTTCCGGTCGGAACGAATCCGGTTTTACCCAATAGCGAGGGTCTCTGGCCAGAGGATAGTTCTCACAAGCAACAATGTAACCAGCAGGGACGTACTGGCCATCGATCAGGGCGCCCGGGCTGACGCGGGGCAGCCCAGCGGCAACGGGAGGGAACAGCCGGAGGCCCTCTTCAATGACTCCATGGAGATATTCACATCTTGCAGTGGAATCGCCAGTGATCTCGTCCATCGACTTGAAGGTGCCCCGAATTTCGTCCGTCAGCTTCCGGAGGCAATCCTGGTTCTTGAGTATGTACCACGTCGTCCCCGCAAGGGAAGTGGCCGTCGTTTCCGAGCCCGCGGCGAGCAGCACCTGCGCGTTACCCATGAGGTATTCTTGACCGATCTCCCTCCTCTTGATCAGATGGCCGAAGAAGTCTTGCCGTTTCAGGGAATCTCCCATCTCCATGCGTTTCCTGGCCTTTTCTCTCGACAAAGTCAAGTACTCAGCAGAATTCTTCTTCCATTCCTGCAATTTCTTGGAGCCCAAGAGGAAATGGATGACGAGTTTCAGCCAAGGCCGCTTCTTGAACCTGTCATAAAGGCCCTCAACTATTACTGAGTCTAGAACAAGCTTCACCCAGTGGTTTGAGCCGCTCTCTAGAGCGCCGAAGGGCTCTCCGAAAGATAAATCACCTAGGATGAATACTTTAGCGAAGTCTTCAGTATACAGTAATGTCAGACTCACCAATGACATCAAAGGTCAACCAGTTATATGCATCCGTAACATTGATTGGCTTGAGCCCGCGCGCCCCGAAGTTACCAAGCTGCTCGATGAGCAGGTCAACGTACTCATGGACCACGTCTTCCTGGTCTCGCAAAGCCCTGGCACTGAAAGCATGCGACAGGGCCTTTCGCTGCGATGCGTGAACAGTAGGATCCCTCACCGACGATATCCGAGGCTCCTCGGTGTCGTAGGCGTCGGACTTCAGGAACCTCTCCTTCCCTGTAGTCTTGTGGCCGTAGATGTCGCGGTAGGCCTGGACCGACGCGAAAGACAACTCATCGGGTGCGATCCGTATGACATCACCTGGAAATTATTCCTGGTCAGGCATGCTCTCCGACATGAATAGGGCACACAGAACATCGCGGCCTTGGAAACGCACCATATTTCTCGTGTAGTTCTTGCAACTCAAAGGCGTTTCTCCCCGACATGAGGGATCTCCATTTCCATATCTATAGCATCGTAGTCAGTGGAAGCTGCCTCGGTCTAGCAGTCTGGTGGAAGGACTGACCTCCGTCAGGGAAGCGGCCACAGGCCCTGGAAATTTGGCCAGAGGATGAAAGAACCGCCGGTAGATACATTGCGTGATAAAGAACAGAAGAGACTGTATACAGATTCAGCATTTTCACGAGTTCAGATACGGTAGCGTGTCGAAACATACAGAACCGAGCGCGACCCAGACAATGACCGCTGGACCGGGAAGTTGGAGATGCTGCAGGTGAGTCATTTTGGTGGACATATGTGATGAAATGAGGAACGGGCTAATGCCTTGGGCTGGCCAACCGTGGACCAAATGAACTTTATGTACATGCAACCGTACTCGTAATCGTACTTCAGGTGTTGCGTTACTCAAAAGCGGCATTTGATGCTGCGACCTCATGCGCCGTCCCCGCATGATGTGCACGCAGTTTCAGCTTCTTGCTTGGTTGATCCAGTGGTAACGTGTTCCCCACCACCAGCTTGATAAGGTTGCGGAAGCAAGTGACCATGGTTCCCGACAAGTATTGAGTTAGAGTTGCTAATTTCGTAGACATGTCGGTGGAGTTGCATGTGAGCCGGGGCGCGGGTAAATCGTCGCTTGTTGCTTGACTTGTTGAGTTTTTATGTTGATTTTGACTCATCTTCGTGTCTTATCCTCGATGTCGCCGTGTTGCGACCTCCGCGCTATCCGCGACCCGGTTTACTACTACTAAATGTATCTGGGTCCCTAAGGCTCTGCGCGTCTCCGTCGCGCCTGTAGCCTCTTTCTGTTCAAGCACTCTCTGATGCTCCAAGTTGATGGCGGGCTGAGGCAAATTTTCCTGTCGATACGTGAAGTCTGCAAAAGAACGCCCCGTGTTTTCGAATCATCAACTTGGGGGCTTTTGACCGTATATAAAAATACTGTGAACTCTGTCAGCTGGAGTACATGATCCAAGGGCAGGGGCGGCACTGTCAATCCTACATTTCTGCAGAGCCATCGACGCTGTTGTCTCGAAGCTCTTGTCGCACCTGTGCCAACAGGACTTGAATCTCTTCCTGAGACCATCCGAGACGAGACAGAGGCCGAAGGGCGAGGGCCTCGACGACCATTAGGAAGTTCTGCTTAAGCAAGATACCAAGGTTCCGAGAGTGACGCCCCTTTGCCCAAGTCCCAAGCGGCCATATAAAACGCTTCTCCTCAATGTTTACAAAACCCCTCTCAGTCAAGTGGTTTTTCATATCCATAAAGCCAGTAACATTTACGCCCTGGCTCTGTGCGCCTTGAACGATCAGATCGCAATATCTTTTAATCGCGCTCCTATTCGAGGCCTCGCCATGGAACACCGGCCGGTGGTTGAACTCCTGCATCTCGAGCCACCCGCCAGGCTCCAATGCCTGGTAGGCCTCGTTGGCGAGCGCGGCATAATTGCGCCAGCAGAGGACCGATGCGCGGGCGTGGATGAGGTCGAACTTGGTCCGGAAGTTCCACTGATCCTCCGCGTCATCCACCTCAAAACTTATGGCTCCTGCCTGTCAGAAAGATGTGCATTGGTTTGCTTTTCGGCGCGTAATGTTTTGACATACCGGCAGTTGACAGGGACGTATTGCGGTTGTATCGGGCTGAGATCCGTGCCCAACACGTCGCACATCGGAAATGCGTCGGCAAAGTCGATTGCCCAATTCCCCGTGCCCGTCATTAGATCCAGGCATCTCCTTGGGTTTTCGCGCACTGGGGCCAGGAATAGCTTCCCGTGCGTCGTTTCTAGGTATAAGAGATGCTGCAAGTCAAGCCTCTCTTGTTCCCTGGTATCGTTTGGGAGCAAGTATTCTTGATGGTGGCGTTAGTCAGCAATCACGCTCAAGTTGGGGTAACGTCAGCTTACTTGAAGCTTTGTAGCTGTGGTATGTCCTGCCGTTCTCCTCGATGAATGTGAAGAACTCGTCTGGTGCTGTCATTGTCGATAGGATATCAGTTTCGCTGGCAATTGCCGAGTCGGCGACGCTGTCCGAGTCGGAACCGTCATCTCGGCCATCATTATGCGTTTCCGGAGCCACTTGGGCCGGAGCCAGAGCTTCTCGGCCGGGGCTTTCTGCTGCTTCTGAGTCTTCTGGTGACGGCGCCTCGGAATCTCCGGAAAGGGGGTCGCTCATCGTAAGCAAAGGGGGGAGATGCCTGGCCGGCTACATTGACGGGATAGTCGACGTTGCAGCATGCCTTTATTAAGCTCTAGTAAGCTTTTGAGGCTGGGAAGGTGGCGATCTGGTCGTAACGAATTGGCTGGCCGAGGTGATGCAGGTGAACCTCTGACAACGTGGGAATCAAACGATACACATAGCAAGAAATGCTGATGTGGGCCCGGCCCCTCTCCTAGTTCTAATTGGGTCAGGACACGGCCCGAGGGAATCTGTTGGTTCTCCGCTCTCCCAGTCAGTATATCCGACGGTTGCCAATATATCGATGCATGCCAGAGGCGTATAAAGCTCCGATATCATGCGCGGTCGTGGCCACCTGCAAAACACGTGGTATTGAACAGGGTTAGTGGAGACCACTTGCATCTGCTTCCCAATGGAAATTTCGGGCATGGGTTGGTTGACAGGCGTCGCCGCCAACAAAAATTATATCCGGAAGTGAAACCCGTTGACTCGTGGGCGCGGCCCACTCGTCCCAATACGACGGCCCATCACGGCCTTGCCGGATCCGGTCGCAAGTGCTGACGATGGCTGAAAGATACGCTGGTGTTGCGCGGCTACACCAGGTCGAATCACCATAGAAAAAGCCCCTTCAATGTACTTTGCACGACTTCGACGATCGAATCGCATTTATTTGGTTCGGCTGGCGAGATTGGAGAGTCACAGTCTCTGCTGTGGTATTTCATCATTACTGCAGCTCACATAGTTACCCGCCCAGCAGTAAACTCTAAACTCTACATTGAGGTCTTGGGTATAGTACACGTGATATCAGACCAAGGAAGAAATTGAGCAACAATGCAACGATGAAACGCATCGGGGCAGCTCAACCAATCACCATGAATTCCCTTCCGGTGTCCAGATGTGCGAGTCGTGCATGCCAATTCTTCGGTTTCGTTGGAGGAGAGCACCTCGAATACACTCAAAATAAGCTTCCGGCCATGCAAACCCACAGAGTCGTCAGGATGGCAACCTGCAAAATGCTCATCCGACTGGCCGATGGCGCTGAGTCAGAACCCGGAGCGCTCGCCGAGCCGTTCGTCCCATCGGGAGGCGCCGAAGCATTGACAGCCGACAGCGTGGTCGCGATCTCGAAAAAAAGGCGTAAGAATAAAAAGGCAATCTGCTTTATGCTCGGGTGTTGATGTGGAGCGTGTTACTCACCAGGGGCCTCAGGCCGCCGTTGATGAACTCTGGCGACCTCCAGTCGGACCAGTCGTGGTTCAGCAGGCCCCAAGTCTCGTTGAAGTCCTGTTTCCCCTGCCTGATGTAGTAGCTGCCTGATATCGCCCAGATCATCCAGCCTTGGTCCGGCACCTGATCCCTGAGGAACCCCTGAACGCACTGGGCGTACGTGTCGTTTTTCCACGTCGTCGCATCGTTGGGGAAGCCGAACTCGGTCATCATGACGGGGAACCTGTTGGTCGCATTGTCTCTTACCGCTGAGTATCCGGCATCGAAGAGGTTCTCGTTGTAGAGCGGGCAGTTGTCCACGCTGAAGACAATGTTGTAGCTGTGCAGCTCCAAGACCAACTTGTCCTCGTACCCGGCGAAATCGGATCTGCTGAACGTCTGGTTGCTTGGCTCGAGGACTTCGCCATTCACGATAGTGGAGAGGTCAACGTCTCCGTTGATCCCCGAAAGGAAAATGAGGACATCTGGATTAGCAGAGTTGATGGCTTTTGAGCCGTTCTTTACCTGGTCATACCAAACTTCCCACGTGTAGTTTAGGAGAGTTGGCGGCTGGGGCATGGAGAAGGGTGGGCGCAGCTCGTTGTAGAGAGACATGGACATCAGATTCGTCCAGTTCTTGCCCTGCGTTTTACTTAGTATCATGCAATATACTTGAGGCACCAAGTACGGGATAGTATCGGAGCTTGGACTCACGTGTTCCGCCATGAAGGCAAGCCCTCGCGTCCAATTTGCAGGGGAGAAATGTGTGTCGCCCCACCAAGCGTTCCCATCCCATGGTGAACAGCACCATGAGGCTTGGGAGATGTGGTTGTCCAGATGGACGTAGATATTCTGTCGGGCACATTCCTCTGCGATGGCGTCGTAGACTTGAAGTCTTGTTGTATTTGAGGTGAATGAGGGATTTCTAGCGGTCACTTTGTTGAAGATATCAGTGCCGTTATCCTGGCCCAACGCGCTGATGAATGCCTGCGAGATCGAGACGTCGGTCATGTTGTTCATGTAGATCTGATCGACCAACTCGGTAGCATAGGTCAGCCGTATTGAGTTCATGCCCAAGCTTTTGATCTTGGACACAATGGCCTCGATCGATTGGTACTGCAAGCCCTCTGGAATCATCGTCTCCTCAGCGCCAGGCCACTGCATCCATGTGGTCAGCCAGCGTCCTAGAGCAGTCTGTCGTCAAGATGCGAATCAACCTACGTTGACACCTGCATACGTGACCCGATTACCGCTCGCATCGAGTATCGAGGAGCCCTCGGTGACAAAGGGTCCGTTGGGCCATGTTTGAGCTGCTGACACGGCGCACAGGATGGCTGCCAGCAGCAGCCTGAACGCTCGTGGTGACATGATTGATGATGAAGTGAAGACCAATGGTTGATATCAAGCTAGGCGGCAGAAAGTCTTGGCTTGCAGTGCGGCACTGCCTAACCTTAAATACTGGGGGTAGTGACCGTGGCTTGCGGGGAACTGTGCAGCTGTGCGGTTGCTCCTCGCTATGACGTCCCCAAGCAGGTGCAGGGGCCACGAAACCTTGAAGTTTTGTGTTGTTGTGAGTGGCCGATATCCTTGGCGAACATTATCTGTAACTGTTTGTTTATTAGATCGGATGACTGCACGGCCTGCAATAATTGTTGCGAGGTTCAACCCGAGATGTCTCGTCATGCAAAGCCACGAGCCCGGAAACATTGTATTTAGGGCAAGTGCGGCCGAATACATAACCTCAACGGCACTGGCGCGGACAGAGCAGGTACAACCCGACGCTAAGACCAGTAGTGCAAGATAGTGGTCTCTAAGAGAAGCATTGCACGGCACGAGGCTGAGGCCACATGCCCACCAACTGTGTCTTTTTACACGATTGTCGACATTTCTGTTTTTTGATCATTAAAATGCCGGGGCTTTAACCATTTACCATTGTATGAAGGGGCCGTACCAGTTGACGCCTTCGGGATGTAGACGGATCAAGAACGAACCCAGTGCGTTCTACGCGACATTGTTCACTAGAAGCATGAACCCTGCTGGGGTACCCGCGATGCAGCCACAGCATCCGCTCGACCCAATCTCGTGTAGGACATTCTTTTACGAGACTCCCTGGCCTCCTATAATAAAGGCTCCTGAGGGCAGCCCCCAGACTTCTAGAAGGCAACATTCTAGGGGTAGCCATAGATAGACGGTCAACAGAATGAAATCCACTCAGCATTTGGAAGGACAGGCAGGCAAGTTACCGGGGCCCCGGGGTCCTGGTCTGACATCATTACACCTTTTTAGAGATATTACCGTGTTGATATATACGGTCGAAAATCAGGGGGCTTATTTGAAATTTGGACAATCAAAGCGAGAATGGCTGGTCTTTGCCCCGTGTTTATATCCAGGCTGGGCCATTACGATTTACTGCCGACGAACGCTCCGCCTGAAGCCACCAGACTGTGTTCCATCTCACTCGAAAGCGCTCACTTGCACACCGTCAGCGAGCAGCAAATGAGCCAAGTCAGTGGCCCCGGTCTCGAAGGAGTTAATGACGGCAGTTACGGCGGGAAACGGATTGTTCTTTACCAGCCTTCTATCACACGCACCCGCGAGATTGGTTGAGAAGCCGGTCTCGATCCAAAATGTTCCCGTCGTTGCCTATGACCGCCCTTCTGCTGTCGAAAGACACAAGAAAGATGTTCTTGAGGACGCTCGGAGAGAAGAGAATGCACTGTCCATGACAGATTGTAGTAAATGCTGCTAGGTTTCGGACATCGCAGGGGTCACTCGCAGAATGTCAGACTTAAAGCACATATAAGTTGAATGTCTTGCTCAAATGTAAGTTAGCTACTTCTATCTACAACTGTAATAGTCACCGAGAAGAAAACCCGCTGTTGGGGCTACCGAAGGCAGACATGTACAGATCATTTGTACACAATTTCCTGTATTTTGTAATAGGAACCATATAACCGCCAGATGTACCCTCTAAACTCCAAAGGAAATGCTCATTGCCCCAAAACTTCATAAGAATCGGCTGTGCTAGACCCTTAAAACTAGGTTACTCGGGAATGCATAAAGTTCTACTGCTCATTGGCTGCATTCACGCATCATTTCATGAGTGAATAGGATAAATGATGATCATTGAGAAAATGCAATGCGTAATTCTAACCATAAACATTGTCTGATGTGAGATTTGACACGTACTCAGTAGCTTCTCAGATATCATCATCGTAAGAGAATATCTGGCTGCCACATGCCTAAGCGCCTGGGGGGGGGGAGGGGCAACTCAGCATCTCCACAAGACGAGCAGTTGAGAACAACTAGAAGGTTCACTGGACATGGTTCTGTGTAGACTAAACCGCAGGTGGAGAAGAGAAAGTGAACCCCTCTGAGAAGCAATATAAGACACTCCTATTCACAATGTCTCTACATCTCATGATCGATGTTGCCGGCCTGCCCACAGTAACGTGCTGCTAAAAAGTACAGGCGTGTTGCCCAGGTATAGATTGACACACGACAACTTTGTACAATCCTTTTCACCAACGGGCTCGGAATTTCCCTTGGCTCGGGATACTTGATCGGGACTCTGATCACCTGTCTCAATACGTTGCAACCTCATCTCGCAGTTGGAGAAGCCTCTGTTGGGTAACACTAGACGGGCCGTCGCGGCGCCGCTCAGTAAGCCATGAGCCCATGCATAATGTACAATGGTGGGTAGTATCGAAGAAACTGAACATGTGGAGGATGTTGGGGGTAAAGATTCATTTATGGGTTGTCTGGCAGCGTAAAGTTCGTGAGATTCTATCCACGTCTTTGGTGCGACACCTCAGACTCGACAGTATTTGACCACATGTGGGGGACATTTTTATTAGCAGCGACGGATCAGAAGAATAGAGCTTTGATGCGCTGATTCACGGATTCTTTCCTTGCCTATCGGATACGGAGACAGAAATGCAGGATGCATGCGACGCCAATGGTCTAGTGTGGCAACAACTCCTGGCATACGAATTATGAGTTGCAGTATCGGCGTATCCTCCGGAAACGCCTACCGCGTGAGAGGTATAAACCAGTGGCGCATTTTTGACACAATGCCGCCGAGTTCCTGTGGCGGTGTGGCGGTTACTCGGGTTAATTTTCAAGACTCGCCCGAAACTGCTCCTACTGAATTAGTATTCCTAGGTGGCTGGTTTGGCCACCTTCAACTGAGTCTAGTGCAAAGCAATCAATACCAAGAGTAAGAACCAATACCAAGGCGACAGTATAACAAAAGGAGCAGCTGGCGGCAGGCTTGTTGAAATGCTCCCATGAAGGATCAGCCGGGAAAAAGTTCCGCTTGGAATGGGCCAAAGGGCAAGATGGGTTGCGGGCTGAGGGCAGTGCTTGTGCCGAGGAGAAACATCGTGAGCCCCCCACGACTTGCGCCGTGGGAGGAGATGGGATTTTGGAGGGCCGGAAGGGATTCCGGAGACCCATGTGCGGCTGGTCCTCGGTTAATATGAATAAATTGGGTTGTCCTTGGCGTAGGACGCACGATGTTGTGTGGTAACATTCGGTGTGCATGGCTGTAAAGGAAGAATTTGTGGTGATCCGGCAGCATCCGAAGATTGTCCAGCCGCAGGGTGTCATGCAATATCGCATCTTGCATCAAAAAGCAACATCCCACTTCAAATTTGAAAGCATGTGTCTGGACCACATTGTCTCAAGGGGCGGCGTCACCCATATACGGGAACGACACAGATACGGCGGAACATGACGTCTGTCTTAGTAGCTGCGCCACCTTCTGACCCGGACCTGAACGTAGGTATCCGCCCGAGACCCGAGCAGTATAAAAGGAGAGAAGGGAAGAAGGTTGCTACTGTTCGCACCGCCTTTCCGTAGCTAAGGCGCCAAGTAGCAAGCAGCATTGCCAAATCAGCGTCAAGCACTCTTGTGGAAGCTTATTCAAACTAAGCAGTCCCAGGCGACCCTGTTATCACGAGGACTCTGGCTGTGCAGCTTTCTTGCATCCAAAATGATGGACAGGGGCAATTGTGCAAGCCTAATACGACCCTGACAGTGCTGGGCGACTATATGTAGCTTAGTCTGTGGACCTGGGCGCGGCTACATGCATCTAGTTCCTATCTTCTCGGCGAGCCATCTCCGTGTGTCTGGATGTGGCCATGACCCCGGCCAACTAGCCCGGTACCGCTCCAGACCTTCAGAGCCTCATCAGACTTGTTAAGCTTAATTCATCATCTGGTCCTACCCAGTCCACACCATCTCTGGTCTAGCGCCCGTTGGAGGAGTGGCATGCTCAGCTTCAACGAGCTACCAAGATTCTCTCCTGCATGGCTTCTTGTACGATTCTACGAGGTATTTCCGTTTCCGTTGGTTGGTGGTGGCAACCCCGGTCTTGCCCAGCGGTCTCGCCTCGACCAAGATCTGAGGACCTAGACAGATTCCTCCACGGCGCATCACTTTCCTATCACCAACATTATCGGATGGCTTGCTGCGGTAAGACGCAAGTTTGGAAGACGCGCGCCGAGCAGCGGTGGCCAGACTTTTCAGCAGAACCCCAGGTGCACTCCGTGTGACCCCCAGAACACACTAGCTCCGCTTCTCAACCACAATCCACGGCCCGTGAACCGTCGTTACTTGTCTCATTTCAGGAAAGACTAGGGATGGAGGGTCACGATGATCCAGCCCCCGTGGGGCCCCGCGTGAAGGCTTGGATAGCGCCGCCCTGAGCTCCGGGCCGTGGCGAGCTCACGGAGGCATTGGCATCTTAGGCTATGTTATTTCTGCGGAGTATGCCTCCGTCGCTCAACTCGAGATGTCGTGTCTCGAGATTCTTATAAAAGAGTGATTGTCCGCTCCGAAAATCTCGAGGGTTTTGCCAGTCTGATCACCAAGTTCCAGCCTCTATTCCTAGACCCTCGTCACCCCTGAACTCCACCACCATGTACCGCGAACTTGCCAGTATCTCGGCCCTCGTGGCCACCGTCTCGGCACAGGCAGCTTGCAGCCTGACGGCGGAGACTCATCCTCCCCTGACCTGGGCCAAGTGTGCAGCGGGCGGTACTTGCACGAACGTCGCGGGCGTAAGCAACACTTTTCACCTGTCACGGGTCCCCGTCTTTCATGTTTTGCAATATTCTGGAATGCAACATTTTAGGATTAGCAGCAGGACTAACAGCACTAAAGTCAGTCACTATCGACGCGAACTGGAGATGGGTCCATACCACCTCTGGATACACCAACTGCTACACTGGTAAGCCCTGAATAGCCCACATACACTTTGAACCTCCCTTCTGAGCCCGAAGGATAGTTTGAAGAGACACATGACTAATCATGAAAAAATGCAGGAAATGAATGGAACGCCACCATTTGCTCAGACAACCAGGCTTGCGCGACGAATTGCTGTGTAGATGGATCAGACTACAGCGGCACCTATGGAATTACCACGTCAGGAAACTCCTTGAACCTCAAGTTCGTCACCAAGGGTTCCTCCACAAACATTGGTTCTCGAACCTACCTCATGGAGTCAGACACCAAGTACCAGATGTTCACACTGCTCGGCAACGAGTTCACCTTCGACGTTGATGTGAGCAACCTGCCTTGCGGCTTGAACGGAGCCCTGTACTTCGTCTCTATGGACGCCGATGGTGGCGCTTCCAAGTACCCTTCCAACAAGGCCGGCGCCAAGTACGGTACTGGATACTGTGACTCTCAGTGCCCTCGGGACCTGAAGTTCATCAACGGTGAAGTGAGTTTGCTCTCGGAGCGTACTACTTTTCCCACGGAGAAGACATTGTCTGACTCCAATCTAGGCCAATGCTGAAGGCTGGGGCGCGTCAACCAACGACCCGAATGCGGGCCATGGCAACTATGGCTCATGCTGCTGTGCGTACACCCCCGTCTCTTGTATTATGGAGTGTCGGTGACTAACTCATACTAGCCGAGATGGATATCTGGGAGGCCAACTCGATCAGCACGGCCTACACTCCTCACCCTTGTGGCACCGTTGGCCAGGAGCGATGCGAGGGCGAGGACTGCGGAGGCACATTCGCCACTGACAGATACGCCGGAACCTGTGACCCCGATGGGTGCGACTTCAACTCCTACCGTCAGCAGAACACCACCTTCTACGTAAGTCGATGCCCCCACTGTCAACAAAGACTTTGGTGTTCGTTGCTAATCCGAGATAATGCAGGGCCCCGGCTCTGGTTTCACCCTCGACACGACCAAGAAGCTCACTGTGGTCACCCAGTTCATCAAGGGCAGTGACGGCAACCTGGCCGAGATCAAGCGGTTTTACGTCCAGAATGGCAAGGTCTTTGAGAACTCGCAGTCGAACGTCGCCGGCAACCCGGGCAACTCCATCACTACCGACTACTGCACTGCGCAGAAGAAGGCTTTCGGCGATACCGACATCTTCGCCCAGAGGGGAGGTCTCGCCCAGATGGGCAAGGCCGTCGCCGCCCCCATGGTGCTCGTGCTCTCAGTCTGGGACGACGTAAGTGCACCATCCTCAATGACCACCCCATCTCGCGCGGCGAATTCTAAGCTGACCAAACATGACTCCAGCACGCGGTAAACATGCTCTGGCTCGACTCCACCTTCCCCGTCGACAAGGCCGGCTCCCCGGGTGCTGCCCGCGGCTCCTGCCCGACCACCTCCGGCGTCCCGGCTGAGATCGAGGCATCAGTCCCCAACTCCAACGTGGCATACAGCAACATCAAGTTCGGCCCAATCGGCTCAACTTTCAACGCCCCGGCCGGCGGTGGCGGCGGCTCCTCGTCCAGCACGAGCCGGGTCTCCACCTCGACCAGGTCGTCCACCACAATCAGCACCTCCACCCGCACCACGTCGACCGCTGCGAACCCGACCACCTCGTCGCCAGGTACCAACTGCGCGGCCAAGTGGGCCCAGTGCGGTGGTCAGGGATGGACTGGCGCCACCTGCTGTGCCTCTGGCAGCACTTGCAAGGTCAGCAACCAGTACTACTCTCAGTGCCTGTAAGCTGCAGGCCGCGCAAGTGGTAAAGGGAGGAAAAGAGTTTCGAATTTCCCTTCACTCGTACATACAGGGCCTTGATAGAGAAAGATCCGCGCATGCCGTATTCGCCTTTGAAAACTGGATACGGCAGGTTTGAGATTTGAAGACGGGTTTCGGTCATTTGCAAATAGGCGCCAACGTATATATTTCGCCTTTTCAATTCTGGTAGATATTACAATTTATCCCTGTCAATGCCCACAACTTTACACCACATGCATCGGACATGTTGAATACCATATCTCTGTGTGCCACTGAACAAGTACATGGCCTATCCTTTATGGCCTTAACCACAGTATGACGCTATTTCTGTAAAAGCAAAAAAAAAAAATAAGCACCTGGAAGTTGAAGATGAGCCATCAGGCCCCGTGCGTCACTGGTTTTGGTACTGGCAGTACCGTCATTGGTCATCAGCTGGTGCTGCCCGCTGAGTCTACTGGCCCCCAACCAACTGTCCTGACCACCCTGTGTCTTCGGCCGCTGGTGTTTTCGCCTACTGCGTATCTCTGCCTAGCAGAGGGATCAGGATCAGGTGGTTCGAGACAGTCACTGCTCGGAAATCGCTGCAGCCACTGTACCCAACCAGTTTCTGGGAGTCGCCTCCAGAACCATTACTGCTTCAACCACAAGCCACATTGATAAAATAGACCATTTCTAAATATTGCCCCGGACACCGTAACCTGTTGGCTGCATTCACGTTGAAAGGGTGAGGTTTATATGTGTATGTTGCGTGATTGGTTGGTGTGACGAGCGCCCATTGTTTGAACCTGTTTGATCAATGCCATCTACCGAATCACTCTAGCGGACCTACTTATTGTGTGACTGGCATGATGTGAGTTCGGTCTTGTTAACTGGTTTCCGAACAGTAACTACTCTGAGTCGTAGAATTGGAATTCCTATTCACTGGGCAACGCCGTTCCTTACGAGCTGATCCTTGGGACGCGCAAAGGCGCGACTGAGTGTCACGTATAAAACAAAGCAGGAAAGCTCTCACACACCTTATCGCTATCTTTATTCCAAATCCGTTTCTTCCAATTCTGATGCACATCAAAGGATATGGAAGTGAATACGCTATTTCACTGCAACTCAAATCATGCCATACAATCTCGATGTCCAACACTTGTCTTCGTCCCGATAGATATCACAGCAGTCAATATCCTTCCAATCCACCGTCTTGACAACCTGAAAACGGCCTGAAATCGCGGGCGGCTTGATTGAACCAGTACCTCGCTCTGCAAGATGGACCTGCACGGCAGACCCCGAGGTAACGCCTCGGGAATCTGCCCTGCTTGCAGAGTCCCTCGGCCCCTGCAAGACTTTGTGAACGGAGAGGATCGAGTCTACGAGGTGTGCACAAACTGTTTCCCTCCCAATGAAGTGTCTTGCGGCATACACGAATTTTCTACTACACCCGCTCGACCATCCTTGTTCGTGTACACTCTGGCAGCAATCAGCTTCCTCATTGTCGCTGCAGCGGCTGTAACCGTCGTTCCCTTCCTGCTCCTCGGCGACTTCGAGTTCGGCAGCCTCATTGTCAACGCCACGGGAGCCTTCTGGTCTCTTTTCGCGTTTCGCTACTTCCGGCTTGCTGTCAACATTTTCACTTTTCTCGTATCGTACAAACCGAGCCCCATCCCGGGTCACCCTTCCTACACCTCGAGAGATGTATCCGTACTCATTCCGACTATTGAGAACAACGAAGCATTTATCAATTGCGCGCGCTCTATCTGTGTAAACAACCCTGCCTATTTGTTCATTGTCACTGTAGGCCAGGAGATGCGTGCCGGCATTGACAAGTCGCTGGAGCACCTTCGCATTGAGTTTCCTACAGTTAACATAGAGGTTCACAACACCGACGTTGCGAACAAGCGCCGCCAAATTGACACCGCCATCCCGTTGATCCAAACGCGACTGACAAGCATGGCCGATGCCAACGTCATCTGGGGCCCCCGGTTTCTCAGATCAGCCCTGGCCCCAATGGAGGACCCCAAAGTTTGGCTCGCCGGCACAAACAAGCGCGTCCGACGGGTCCGTGGCGTCGGATTGTTTGCCTCATTCTGGAACTTCATCGGCTGCCTGTATCTCGAGCGCCACAACTTCGACTGCCGGGCCCAGAATGCAATCAGCGGCGAGGTGTTTGTCATTTCCGGCCGCACCAACGTGATTCGCACGGCCATTATTCAGGACCCCATTTTCAGAATCCGGTACATCAACGAGCGCTTCTTTTTGAAAAGATTGGGCCCTCTGGCAGTGGACGACGACAACTTCATCGTGCGTTGGATTCTGAAGCACGGCGGCGGCATCAAGTTCCAATACGACGACGATACCCGCATCGACATCGCCCCCATCGGCGAGTACCCGCGCTTCTTAGGCCAGTGCCTCCGCTGGTCGAGGACGACATGGAGATCTAGCCCGGCGGCTCTCAAAATCCCACGCGTATGGACCAACCAGCCATACTCAGTGTACTCGATCTACCTGACGTCCTTCTTCAACTTCGCTCTGGTCATCGATCCGTTGTTGGTGTACCTCTTGTGTCAGACTGGCTACGCAGGGACCAAAAGTTGGTGGCTGGTTCTCTGGATCCTCTGTAGCAAGATGGTGAAGCTGATCACGTACTTTTACCGTGAGCCACGCGATCTGTTGTTCTTCCCTTGCTACGTCCTGTTCGCCTACTACCATAGCTGGATAAAGTTCTGGGCCCTTCTGACATTCTGGAACGTGGCGTGGACTGGCCGTAACATTGTTGTTGACGAGCCATTGAGGTGATAGATTTCGATGGCAGCGGTCGACATTACTAGTCTAGATCCTTTCTCAAGGTCGTCTTAAAGCCGGGAGAAGAATACTCCAAACAGACTGAAAAAGAAACCTAGGGATGTAATGAAAGGGGGCAATAAAAATTGCTATAAAACAACATGAATGAGTGAAAAGCTTGAAGTCTACTAATAGTAAATATGAAATCCCATGACGTCCGCGTACGTCAGGTTTCTGTACCTAGGTAAATTTCAATAAAGGATAGAGCTACGCCTCAGGAGAGCCAATGGATGTGTTAATGGCGTGCATAGTTCTTTTCTGATCGACTCTACTCGCGTCCAAGGCTAGATTTGTTCCGGGCATAAGAACTTCAGGAGCAAGATGACCTTTTCCTTGATTTGTACATTTTTGAAATTGCATGCGGTGCCATCGTAACGGTGGCAATTGTGACCAGTTATGCTTGTGGATTCAAAGGCGTTTCATATCTATCTTGCAAGGCTTGCCACAGTCCAATAAGTTCAAACGCGTCTCCGCTTCTGCTACATTATCTGACACGACCTGGACTGAAGAAAGAAGTTCTCAGATGCCTCAAGAGCAATTGTGACTAGGGTAATGCCATGGTCGCAGCTCGATAGTTCGGACAGACTACGGATTTCAGCATGTGTCCGTTCTCCAATAATATTGATTTCCATTTATTGCTCCCAGATTAATTGATTCAAGGTGTTGCTGGCAGCATCTTCTCCAACACAGAGAAGACGGCTTCCGGACCTTTGTAGAGGGCTTTGCCGTCGACGACCTTTGCTGGGGCACCGCTCTTGGACATGATCACGAGCTGTGGGACGCCGCGGATGCCCAGCTGTCCAAGGTCATGTTGTGTGTGTTCAATACGCTCCAAGGCTCGAGCCTTGAGCGCCTCATCATTGACCAGCCTCTTTTCAAAGTCAGACTGGTCGAGACCAAGCCCAGATGCAGCCGCTACCTTTGCGACCTCGGCCGGTTTCGAAGTGTCCCGGCCTTCGACGTAGCGTGCAACCTGAAGCTGATGGAGGAGGCGTGGTTCCAGGGCTCGGTCGATCTCGGAGACAGCGACCAGCGCCAGCGTTGCGGGCCAGGAGTCGAAGATGCCGTTCGGGGCCAGCAGGACGTTGTTGCGATATTCCTGGGTGAAGCGCTGGCCGGTCAGTTGCTGTATGTGCTGGTCGTTGCGCCAGGCATGGTCCGCCATTGATGACACGGGCATCCCGCTCGTGAAAAGGCCCGAAGGCCGCAAGTGGAGCGAGTTTCCGTATCGCGCGGCGAGACCCTCGAGGGCTGGTGCGCTGGCATAGCACCAGCCGCAGAGAGGGTCAAAAAAGTAGTGAAGCTCGACGCCGTCCGCCATCTTAATGTTCGTCGTTGAAGTGATACGACCGTTGCAAGAAAAAGAGGTGACGTTTCTTTTTGTGTCCGCTTCGAGGCACCGACGGGTTGAGAATGATGTCCTTGCCGAATGCGTATGGACGTAACCGGAGCACAGAATGGGGGTTTTCCACAAACGCGTTCTTATATTAACGAACATCAGTAGGCGTGGGAAATGCACTGACTCAAATGTGGCTGTACCTAGAGGATGTAAGAGGTAATTACGTGGACAAGTAAGACGGCCGTAGAAGTTGCAAGTGCTCCAAATGCAGCAGGAAAAGTGAGCACGGCGACTACGACAGCCTCTCGTTACATTGCATCCAAATAAACGGGAGCTTGGTAATCGACCGACGCCAAGAATGATCCGTACCGCCCGACTCCGACTCATTGACCGGCGATTGACCGGCGAATGGCCGCAGCCACCCTAGGGTATTGACAGGACCCACGGCAGCGCGCGGGAGCCCTTGCAGAGGCGCGCGCTATGCACTTTTCAGCCTCGTTCCGGGGGGGTTGGCAGAAGAGGACCGCGACCGACCTGCGGGACCCGGACAAATTTGTCGACCTGGCGCACGACGGCATCAATCAGTCCTTGGTCAGGAGGCAGATACAAAAGCCAAGCGAACGCGAAGCAACTCGGGCACTGACCGACAGTCTGCATGCTACACCAAATCACGTTCGTCATGAAAGAGGCCGCTTGCACCAGCAGATTACCGTCGACAGCGAGATGTGGATCCCGCCCTCGACTAAACTTATTGAAAATCCAACGTGCTTCGACTGCCACAACGGCGTCACAGCACTAATTTATTGCAAAGATATGACATTAGCCCCTTATTACGACCAGAGAATACCTTGTGCAGTGTGTTTCTGTTTTTGCCGCCGCACGCGCATTTCCAACATTGCCCATCATCAGCCACATGCGGAATTTAACAGAATTCTGAGAACTCAAAATGCGGCTGCTTAGCAATCAGAGTCACCTTCTGGGGTTGCAATTAAGCTCTGTATTCTTCTCGGAGTTTAGATTTCTGGACACTCCCTAGATTGAAGTACAATGCTGACCACTGGCAGTCAGGCTGGTCCATTGCCTGCCAGTGCGGTCCTCAGGTCGGATCACAGAGTCAACCCGAGCCTCATGATCACGGATCCAAAAGTTTACTAAGTATACCGTGGGGCTTATAAATTCCTTGTTACACGTTCAAGATCACCATCCGTGTATAGCCTATCTCCGGGCTGTTTGCACGCCGTTATGGACCACTATGTGAGTGGGATTTGCTGACCATAACGCCACACCATACTCGAGGCCACCGTGTAACCCCAGTATGACACTTCGGGGCCAATCTGCCACGGAGCTGAACAGCGATCCTCTAATTTTGAAGCCAACATGTCAACGCTAAACACTTGGCCACATCTTCTTAACAGAGTCTGACCAGTGCGCGCACATTGTTGCCAAATCCGGTAAGACCTTGTTGAGCAGAGCCGCAAAACATTAGACTTATGAGGGCCTCTGTTGATATTATGGGTGAGTATTGTAAACAGGACCACTATATAAGAAGCTGATGCTCGTCGTTTGGTTTGAACAATTGGGATTGTGCCCTGCAGAGCCTACAGCTTTAAACCACTCCTTTAATCACCCCGTCCTGTTTAATTGAAGCTTCATTCGAATCCAAGATCATGTCATCACCAACACGATCTAGTGCCCAAATCAACTTGAACGCGGCATTCACCAAATTTGCTTTAGGTGTAAAATACGAGTAGGTCATTTATGTATCCCGCTTAAGCACTATAGAGGCGCTGACAGTACAGCGCAGCCCTCGTGATGCATATATCGCCGTCATGGGCGTAACGGGCTCCGGGAAGAGCACCTTCATATCTCGTCTTTGCGGCGAGGGTCCAAAGATTGGCCATGGCCTCGAGTCCTGTAAGCCTTTTGCTGGGACTTTGTGCAAGCTCAGACTGACACCAACAGGCACTGCCGAAACCGAGGTTTTCAATTTCGATTGCGATGGTCGAAAGGTCTACCTCATCGATACCCTCGGATTCAACGACACCTACCGGACAGATTCCGACGTGTTGAAGGACCTCGTGTTCTGGCTGAACAAATCTTATGAACACAAGATCAGGCTCAGCGGCATAGTGTATCTGCACCCCATCCACGAAAGTACGTACCAACTGGCCCACTCACTCATCACCACGGCCTTTTTGCCAAACGCCTTAACAAGCACTGTCACTTCGTTGTACCATGAGATTTAACAAGAGAACCTAGCACGAATGACCGGTCCGTCTCGGAAGAACATGAAAATTTTCAGACAGCTCTGCGGCGACTCCAACCTGCAGTCGGTGGTCCTAGCGACCACGATGTGGAACGCAAGCACGAATGAGGGTACGAGGAGGGAGTTCGAGAAACGCCAAGAAGACATCAGAGTGAACCCCGAGTACTGGGGCGCAATGACTTCGCATGGTAGCCCAGTCATGCGGCACAATGACAACGCCGACTCGGCCAAGAGTATCGTTCGGTACATCCTGAAACAAGACAGACGCACCGTCCTCCAGGTCCAACGCGAGATGATGCATGATGGCAAGCGTCTGGACGAGACTCTGGCTGGAAAGGAGCTGAATCGCGAGCTCCTGGAGCAGAGGTTGCGTTTGGAAAGGGAACTACAGGAGGCCCAAGAGGAGCTCAAGGAGGCCAGGGAGGAGGGCAACAAGCGCGCGGTGCAGCGTGCGGCAGAGGAGAAGGACAAGTCCCAGAAACAACTTGAACTCGCGATGAAGGGGAGTGACGAGTTGAAGATCAGTATGGAGAAGCTTGTGGAGCAGAAGGAGTCGGAACGCCTTCAACTCCAGAAGGAGCTGGATGAAATCAGAGCCGAGCTTGAGAAGCAGACAACACCCCCGCCGTACGAGGTGGCCGAGAATCCAACCAAATGGACGTTCAGGAAGGCTTTCAAGGAAAGCCTCGGTTCCTCACTAGGCAAGTCGCTGGCGAAGGGGGCCGGTGTTGCGGGCGCTGTTGGGGGAGCTGCTGCTACTTGCAATGTGATGTAGGAGGATTGTCTGAAAGAATGCAGGACATGTTTGGACACGTTAAAAGCCCCCCAGCAATTAACATTATATGAGAGTACTTTTTATGGGATCAGAGATTCGTACCCGCAAAAGCAAAAGGAATACCCAAACTAGTGATCTTATAGGAGGTTATCCCATAGAGCTCAAGTGTATCCTCCGTTGCTTCGGGTGCTTTTCAGGGGAGTCTTTTTCACATGCCGTCGCCAGCGTTTCTCGCGGAGATGGATCTAAGTTTCACTAGCACACAATAAATCAATTAAATTGACCCTGACGTCTCTAAGCCCAGCCATGAGACTTATCTATGTACTGTGTTACCGCTCTATACCGTCTCCTGTCCCCAAAGAATCTTTTCCAAATAAAAGCTCTCGCGGCTGTGAATGACAGTGCGTCTCTTGTGTGTACGGAAACCCTTAAATATTTCTATAGCCTACCAAAACGCCACTCAAGGTCTGGGCTTCAGCCCTTCGATTCATCAGTGACCCAAACTCGATCACAAATGCTCAGCAATCTCGTCAAACCACACGCCAACCTTCTCCGCCACCGTCTCACTGTCTTTCGTTGCTGAAATTGAGGTTAGCAGAATGGCTTCACATTGCTTGGATATCCCGTGGAGGGTAGCCTGCGCAGGGCTGCCGGAGAAACGAAGGAAGGGGTACTCACTGATACAAAAGTCATGAGGCAGATTACCCTCATCAATCTCAATCCTCGTCCGGCCCCTCTTATGCTTTGGTGCGTCTTCACGCGTAGCATGCTCCTCCCTGCGGTCGATGAACTCATCCCGAGTCTTGTTAGCAACCCAATGATCATTCTTCCCAAAGAAGATGTAGAACTTGGGCACATCAGTCCCATGCGCAATGGCCTCATCACTGATCTCCCAGAGCTCCTCGGTCCACGCCTCTTCAGATATCACAGTCATCTCATCCATGCCCAAATACAGCGCTTGATGCACCCCGTCGCGACTGGCCAGAAACCGCACCGTCGTTGCGGAAGCATGCGGGTCCATTCCCAACACCCGCGACGTGACGAAGCGCAGCAGCGCCTGCGGCAACAAGGACGTCACCCTGTTCGCGACGAGCGGCGCGTACGTCCCAACCACCGGGATCCGCCGGAGCAGGTCGAGCTGTACGCCCTTGGGCGACTTGGCGAGGTGGGCGACGGTGGCGAAGAGCAGGACCCCCGACCGCAGGTGCAGGTCCGGGTTCAGGCTCGGGTCGTGCATGTGCCGGTGGAAGAGCTCCAGCGCCAGGTACGTCCCCAGGGAGTGGCCCATGAGCACGACGTCGTCGAAGGGCTGGCCGGCTCGTGGCCGCCCGGCTGGGATGGCGTTCGCGGCGGCCAGGTGCTTGGCGCAGGTCTGCAGCTGGTGCTCTACGTTGTGGGGCGGGTTGGAGCCCGTGTTGAAGGGGGTGTCATGGTCTGCGTCGTCGAAGCCTGCTAGGTTGCGGCCGTGGATGTGGAAGACTACTTTGTGGTGACGCTTAGATTCTATGGCGTCTAGGTGGGTGCGCAAAAACCTTAGGAAGGGCTCGTAGTAGTCGATCAACCCTGGGTTGCCTGTGAAGAAGTAGATGAGGCACTCGCGGGTTTTTGCCCCGTCCTGCGCCGCGTGGGGGGACGGGAAGGTGAGCTCGACGGCCATCTGGGGAAGTGGCCACTGCGCAGGTATATAAGTCTAGTGAACAAACAATTTATGGTTAATTGACGGTTCTGTTATCATGAGAGAGCTGGCAGTTGGCTTCAAGGTGAGCTTTAGGTTGGACGGATCGATGTCCGCTCTGGTCGATCGTCACGACCGCCACGGTCGCTACCTTGACTTGTGAGACCTAAGTCTTGGCAAGGGTTCAACCCTTGATCTTCCTAGCCTCCCAAGCTCCGTACTGGTTGACTTACACGGATTGACTTAGACGGATTGACTTACACGGAATCCGCAAACGTGCCTAGTGGAATCAAACGTCCCATTAGAAAAGACTCACAGGCATCAACCCTTATGCAGCTGACCAGTTCAGCTGTGAAAACAGTTACCTGTTTGCTCTTCAAATCCAACTCGAAATTGTGAAACTTTCTCTGCCACAACCACGTCCTCACACCAGCTGCCGAATTTCTACCATGCTGCCGAATTTCTACCATGCTGCCGAATTTCTACCATGACAACCAGCTGCACAAAGAAACGAGTTACCAAGTGCTAGCAATGGAACCACGCCTAGAACAGCCGCCGAAACGGCCATATTTGACCAGGATGTACGTTGATGACTTTTCTCATGCCAAAGTCATCGCAAAAGAGCACGGCGTGCAGCCACCGAGGCCACTAGAAGAAATCCGACGCGAAGCTCAAGGAAGATCGCGCAGGTTGTGTGCCAGTCAAGATGAACTGCGTGCCATTCTTGAGCGACACGAAACCACCATTCGAAAGCGATGGAGTAAGAAGACCAAGGCTCAACGTCAAGCCATCTTGCTCAAAGCTTGGCCAAGCATGGCAGCAGCCCATCGTCCCGATTTAGAACTACTATCCCCTGAGGAGCCCAGTCTCACTGAGATCGACGAGAAACATCGAGAGTGTTTCATTTGGCCACACATCAACCAAGAAGACCTCTCAAAGTCCAACACATTGCTCTTGCTTGTCAACGCCCGCGGTCGCCACGACCCATGCGACTTTGCCGCGGCTGATGGTGAGACATTGAGCTTGGGCATATCTGTCAAGGCTGTCACGTTCAGCAACTTGACCCAAGGTGTCATGATTCTTAACGGCGCCGTTGGCCCGGACGAGTATGGCAAGGTGGTCCCATTGAACGAGCATCCCGACGCCGGCGACTGGCTAGTTAGTCGGACGCAATTCCTGCCAGAGAAAGGTCTCATCATCCTCGAAGCGCAAGAGAGGCTTTTGAGCTTCTTGGTCAGCTGCTGCAAGCAAATACTGCACGATATTCCAGACCAAGCCTTGACCAGTGAGGCGTTCCCGATCAAATCACCACCACAACTCAAGAAAGAAGCTGAGACCAGCGGATTTACCTCCCTGGCAGTCATGGCCTCTGAGGCTCCATATCGGGTGCCTAAACATCTCGACTTCGGACGAATCGAGGCCCTACTTGCCGCCAAGGTATCAGCACTCGAGGATCATATGTGGTCGCTGCGCGAAGATCCCGGCTACTTCGCCCACATACAGCAGGAGATCATAGAACATCGCCGAGAACAAATAAGAGACGCGCACGGAAAGACTCACAAGATATTCGAAAAGTCCGTGATTCATGTCTTCAAGACCAGAGTCATCAATCTTTTGGTGGAGACGGTAGACCTCCCACTCGAACTTTACTCGGAGCTCCAGCTCCAAGCTCAAAATTTGCGACTCTTGCAGGAGCGGTATTCCCCGATCATATCACCTTTAAGACCCTTGCCCAAAGATTACCTTCGAGCCATACTCAAATTTCGCCACTACCTGAGAGAAGCAGCGGGTACACCAATTTGTCATTTGTGGAATTGCCTTCTGCCGTCCCCACCCATGCGCAGGCACTTTGTACGCCTTCAATCCGTGGATGAACCTTGGAAGGACATGGCCATTTCGGCTAAACCAGGCACGACGCCGGACAATTTTGGAGTAAAGCTGATCAGGCACTTGTCATTTTTGTGGGAGAACGACCTAGGCATCCAGTATCTGCAACGAGTCATAGATGGCGTGGAGCATCTCCTTGACTCTGAGCAGCAGGGCAAGGAATATGTGTCACCATACATTGCCAGCCTCATAGGCGAGCTATCCGTCATCTCACAGTGCATAACAGAACTCGAGCTTTATCAGCCATGGGCCAGTGTGTTCGAATTTGCGATGCAAACATACGGACAGGACATCCAAGAGGAATTTAAGAAGACAAGCGGGCCAGTTCTCAGCATCAGGTCGGTCCAGCTGGATAAGAAATGGAGCCAAGTTGTGAGACTCGGCGATATTTCTACGGGGAAATTTGAATATCCTATTGAGAAGCGCCGGACAAAAGAGAACGTGGAGAGGTTGCGAAAGTCGGAAGCTAACTTGGATGCTTTCTGGGCCAGCGTTGACGAGCTGGTGCATGCGAAGACTGGGAACTTGGGAGGAGCCGCTGTTCAGCGTCTATTTTCTCAGCCACGGATCATACAGCGCACACCAAAATGGGTTGAGCCCATTGGACATTCCAAGAAAACGAAGACTGTCCCAACCACGGACCAGGACGTTGAGGCTTTGTACAAGCCGCTGTCTGCATTGTACTTCGGCCTCAACGCCAGCAAAATCGACAGCCCCGACACATCCCTGAGTAGGAAAAAAGTCAAGACAAGAGGAGCCCCAAAGGCATCTCCGATCGATACCGCTGCAGAAAGCCCTCTAAAGGACCCAAGCCCGTCCGATCTGCAGCCGACCATTGCGGTCAACGCGCGAGCCCTCAAGGTCTTCCGCACCTTGTTCTTCAAACCTTCTCCGACGGCGACACCAGGCGAGGTCGCTTGGAACGACTTACTTCACGCTCTTACATCTGTTGGATTTGCTGCGGAGAAGCTGTACGGCTCTGTGTGGCAGTTCCGACCCGTCACACTCAGCGTCGACCGGAGCATTCAGTTCCACGAGCCGCATCCGAGCGGGAAGATACCATTTCGAGATGCTCGCCGACATGGGAGGAGGCTGAATAGGGCTTACGGGTGGTGTGGTGACATGTTCGTGTTGAAGGAGAAGTGAGTGAGATTTTGTGTTGGTGAAAAAGGGAAGGGGGGCATGTACTTGGGCGCTAAAGAATACCCTTTTGAGGACAACATTAGCGTATGTATTACAAGCTTATTTAATTTGTAAATAAATGATCTGTGTAAAAAGGAGACCGGAGATTTCTTTCTGAACTTGGGTGGCTGTGGTCAAAGCTAAGAACCATCGACACTACTTTTCTGGCCCTGTCCTTCATAGCATCAGCTGTGCACTGAACAACTAACTGGAACTGCTAATCTGAAACTTGTATGTCCTCATCTTCGCAAAACAGTCTATCCAAAATCGACAACGACGGTATCTGATCATTCCGTCCCAACCACGATTACAAGTTCCCTAGAACGTTCCGCGAACACACGCGGCCCTTTGCCAAAAAACACACAAGCTTCGCTCGGATGTCCGCTATGCGGCCACAGTACCTGCCTGCCAAACGTCCTAAAGGACAGCACTGATGTGGTAACGTCATTTGGGACAACATCAACTAGGCCAATATCCTATGGGATAATGTCCTTGAGGACAACCCCGTTGAACAACCTCCCACAGCACGACGTCCCGTAGGATGACCTCCCAAGCCCCTGAAGGCAGCCTCAATGAAGACATTACACCAGAAGTAAGCAAGCTGCGAGGGCTTGGTAATGACATTATATAAAATTTTGGAGATATGGCAGTGATGCGGTAAAACTGTATGCAACGCGTTCGACGCTGGAACTCCTCACAGTCCGTTGCTGGCACAGCTGAAGACACCCCCAGACGAGGGATCAAAGTCAAGCAATATGCTCTCGACACTGGCGTACGTGCCAGGTCCCAGGAACAGGATTCCCGTGAGGATGATAAGAATATTCAGGCCTGCCTCCGCGTACCCCCAGATGCCGCGCTGCTTCATGAGCGCCAGGCTGCCGTCGACCTTGCGCATGCGGAAGTAGGCGACGCCCCAGAAGATGAAGCCGAAGAAGCTGTCGAACAAGGCGGACATGAGGGAGAGGACTGGCGTTTGAATGTTAGCATCGGTCGCATCTGCGTTGAGAGGGAGGTTGGTCTTACGGTCTGAGAAGAAGGGGATGATTTGCGAGATGATAAATGCGACGACCCAGGTGGCCACTACACGTCACGTTAGCATCTAATCTGCTTTTACTTAGCGACAAGTCTGTAGACTTACGAAGGATCGCGGCCCAGGTGGCCCAGCCGATGATGGTGTGCTCGTTCTTGTGGCGGGAGTTCTGGAAGATGCGGAAGAACACAAATCGAGCCGAGACCGAAGCGTACAGGACGCCGAGGAAGATCAGAGTTGGGATCATGAAGGAGAAGGAGACCTTCTTGTAGACGTCCTCAAGAGAGCCAAATGCTGGTGCAGTCATGTACTGGTTGCCAGTGTAAACGTAGATGATGGAACCGACGAGGCCAAAGACGATGATCTCGGCGATTGTGCAGGCCCAAAGTGCCTTGGGGAAGTCCCTGCAGCATGATGTCAGCCGCTGAAAAGTTCCAATGTTTAATGTTTAGGGCTTCCCATACCTTGGCTCCTTCATCTCCGCAATGAAACTAGGCAGAGTGATCTGGCCGATGAATGTGTAGCTGATGTTCAGGAACGCACTCATGCCAGCGACAAAAGTGGTCCCAGAAACCGGTAAAGCAGTCCAGAGAGGGTCACCTCCGACAGCATCCTTACCCGCGGCGGTGGTGAAGGAAGGCCGGGGATCGTAGCCGGCTGGGTGTGACTCGACTCCTGCGAAGATGGTGGCCAGCAGCACTGAGATGAACGTGAAGCCTGCGGAGGCGGCGCCAAGCTTGGAGAGCGCCTCGAATGTTCGGGGCAGGGAGCAAATCCAGCAGAGGATGAACATGATGACCGAGTAGCTGACGGTTCGGCAGGCAACATTGTCGTCGGCGGCAGTCATAGTGTTGAGGTACTTTGCCCCAACGAGCACGTGCAGCCCTTGGATGAACTGAGTGGTTATTAGTTCCTCTCAAAGAGGACTGGCTCGGAGAGGGCAGGCACGGTGTGGGGGTGTAGGGCCTACAGTGTTGTTGAGCAGGAACATGACGGCAGTGAACCACCATGCCCACTTCTGGTTCCAGAAAATCATCTGACCGATATCACAAACATCACGGACCTCGGGATGACGCAGACAGAATTCCCAGAGGATTAGAGAACTGCAGCACTTGTTAGAGACTGGGGTGGATTCATGGACCCAGACGGCTTACGTGTAGAGGACAAGCATAGACACCACGACGGTTAGGAGCAGTCTGGATACGAGTCAGCAACGGTATGGACCTATGGCTGCGAAGTAAGTCAACTCACCCGGGGAAAAGTCCCAGTATGCTATATGACCACGGAAAGCTCATGATGGCCTGTTACATGGGTCAGCAAATGCGTGTGGATGGGCCTATAAACAGGGTAGCGCACCAGACATATATACTCAGAGAAGAGCAGGGCCGCAGTCTATGCATACAATTAGCAAAAAGCACACGGTGATCAGTGACTCGATTTGAGGTCATACCATCTGCCAACTACAGCTTCGGTACTGTATATCAGCACCCTGCTCGGCCTCCTTCTGGCGGTGCAGGATAGCGCTGGCGCTGTCGTCGGAGTCCTCGGCGGCGAGGGTGATGCTGTCCAGGACGGGCCCGATGCGAGGGCCGACGGTGGTCTTGGGCCCGCCGAACCACTGGGCGAGTCCTTTCGGGGCGGCGGCCTCGACGTCGACATTGGTCCGGTCGACATGGCCCTTGTCTTCTGGAGACACGCCGCGGGGAGAATCTTTGTCTGATAATTTCCCCGACATGATGTTGGTGTTGGCGGTGGTGGTTCCTTACAGAGTGTAGCAGGATGATAATTATGGGAGGAGGAAGGAAGAAGGCGGCGTAGTAGAGCGCAGTCGATAAGTTTTAGGCCCGAATGAGAGGAGAAGCGGCACGCGTGAGATGAGCATGCATGGACATGGGTGCTGGGATGGGCGGTGGCACCAAGGATCTGGTAAACTGCAGGAGGCAATGTGACGCTGGACACTGGCTGGCTGGCGGGGGGGGGGGGTTGTGTGTGTGGATGTGGCTTGCCCGGGTGGAGGTCGATCAGTCAGTCTTAATCGACAATACTTATGTTATTGTCGATAAAATAAGACTGCGCAAATGCAGAATGCAGAAAGAATGTGGGGGGTAGAGGCTGGTCCGTTTGTACGCTTATTCTACGCTTGTGCGAGGCCATCCCAAAGCATCCATTTGCTACCAGGAATACAGTGCAATTGAGAGGTATTCGTGTGATGCTGACCGCGATGGACCTGACCGTCTGCCTGCTTAGGCTGTCCGGCTGTCTGTGCTACTAATGGGCATAAGTAGACCTGCACTACCTGTTGGTGGCGAGGTACATGTCCTGCTCAGCGAGCCTGCTAGAGTGTGACCCCACTCGCCACCGAGAGATGTTCCGTCGCAATGGTTCAGCAAGAAGCCGTAGTGCTGGACTGGAGACGGACGAGAACCGGCAGGACCCTTGCCCTGACTAGAACCAATGCATGCAATGTCCATCGCCCGGGCCCCATCACGGTGCAGTGCAGGCTCTGCTGATCCACTTCGGTTCCCGTCAAAAGACCATCTGGTGAAATGCAGTTCGTTCGCAATTCGCATCTTATGATTGCCAACGGATTGATTGACGTTGTGCAGCAGCAGTCAATCAGTCATAAAAACCAAGACGGCAATTAGACGGCCAAGAACGGCCCATCTCAGATCAAGCTCCGTCAAGCTTTTCACCAGCGCGGAAGCGAGGGGCACAACGTGCAGCCATTCTCTTGGCCCTCGACGCAACTGACCCGACCTGACAGGAATCCTGGAATGTGATTGATGATGGGGGGCGAGTGTGGAGGGCCCGCGCCGCTTGCTGACTGCTCCACCACTGCACCACTCCACACACGCACATGCGCCAAGCGACACCAGAAGAGCGCCCCACCCGGAAGAGCTGACAACGGTTGTGGTGGCACGGCTGCAACTATTTCACACATCCACGCTTTTTGCCATGGCCAGTCGACAGCCCAATCCCTGTGACGTCAAGCCAGACGCACCATGCGCCTCCCGGCTGCCCCCAAAGGACTTGCCCGACTTCTTAGCGGTTGGTCGCACGCTAGCCCAACACCAACAGAGCCACCGCTGCACAGCCAGCCTGCCAGTCCTGCTTCAGCTGGTCGGCGGCTCCGTGCGCGGGTATCGGCCTTGCGTCGTCCAACATGCAGATTGCGTGCTTGAAGGATCGGGCTTCGGCCCTAATACACCAGTGTCGCCTGTGGTTTGTTCATTTCAACATCAGACTCTCTGGGTCCGACTTCGCATCATTACTGCCGTACAAGACAAGGTATCCCTTCTTGCATGCTCACTTACTTTTTGGACGTTGGCCAGCGAGAATATCTGGAGTCAGGGAGAACAAGGACGAACTCATTCGCGCAATACGGCATCTCTCCGAAAAGCAAAAGCTTACTTCGTCCATCAGTCTGGCATTTCGACTGGCTGTATTCAGCGAAACCAATACACAGTAGCGAGATGCACAATGGCAACGCCGCCTGGCCGCGGGCTGCTATCGTGAATTTGTCACTAGGTATCTGAATGCTGACTTCAGGGAGCCCAACTTAGCGGCTGAAATCATTTTTTAAAAAAAGATGTGTAGAGAGTGAAGATCGTAACATTTGGAATTTGCCTCAACAATGTGGGCAGGTATCGTCGATTCTTGATATTCTGGCCACCACGGAAATTGTCAATGGCATGACCAGTTTGAGGCTCAGTCGCCAACAGGATGCTCATCTGAGGCATACAGCCAATAAACCTGGCTAGGACGCGGCACGACAGGGTGAGGCGACTATGCCCGTCCTATGAGGCCACCATTACCAGCGCAGAGGACAGGTAGTAGACACGCTCTGCTGCTCAGTGAGAGATTGGATCCATTGTTCAAATTATCTCCGAAACCTCTGGCTATGTGCGTATATGTGTAGTCATACACGTGGTACATTTGAAGGATCCTTTCTGGTACCGGAAACGGAAAAAGGCTACCGAGGCCCTTCTGCGTCTTTGTCAATATACTATATACAACACTTCTTCAGACCAACGGCGCGAGGTACCCGTTGGCTTGTACAATCAGTGGTCGGCTGCACCCTGATTACAACATTTGTTCGGTATTACGTCTGGCGCGGCTTGAACACAGTCGACAAAATGGCGGTACCACCGGCCGTTCTGGCGGCAATAGGACAGAAGGCCCAATTGCTAGCGGAATCGCAAGCCTATTGCTCGCACAAGTTCCACTATTATAGAAACGGGCTTGCTGGCCACGAATTGACCTATGAAGCTATTCACGACGGGTTTCTTGATGGAGACCCGGTATTAACGAACCGCTGGAATGACATTCAAGCTCGAAACGCTCTTCCTCCACCACCACCTCTGGCATTGGCTCGATTCCAATTCACGGCCAACCACAGGGAGCGGCTTCGCATGGTCGCCCTCGGCAGCCGGATCGCCCTCAGAAGGCTCAGGGCTCCGCCCAGAGGCCCGATTGATCGCCAAACTCGCCAAGCGGTGACGCAAGAGTATACTAGTATCTACCCGCGGATGCGTGCTTGTTTTCGCTATTTCAAATGTCTTGGATGGGGAGGCGAGGGTATTACCTCTCTATGGAGATATTCGCCGGGGCCTGGCCAAAACCATATGGTGGTGATGAAGATGGCGACAGCGTCGAAGACTGTTCAGCTGCCCAATGCGACGCAAGTCGTCATTGACACAGATGATATCGACAAGGAGAGACAAACAATATCTGTGAGTAAGTATCAAGTGGCAGATTAGCCTCAGATGCTGATGCAGACATTTCCCTTCAGCATCTCGGACGTGCACCTCACATAGTCCAGCGCTTCTACACGGCACATCATCCCAGAAATGTAAATCCTAATAGCAGGCGGTCTGGTCGTCAAACCCAAGCGGTTGCAAGGATGGCCCAATCAGTTGACGGTCACCACGGATATTCCTACTTTCTAATGCAATATTGCAAGCTTGGCAATTTGGAGGCTCAGCTTCGGAGAGCAGCTCGAGATGGGCCGAACAGAAGGGAGAGGTATTTTCCAGAACCAGTCCTCTGGCACTTCTTCGACTGTCTAGTGAAGGGTTGTATGGCGATGGAAGAACCCCCGATGCAGAATACAGTCACAGAAACATTACCACCAGACGCCCGAGGAGACTTTCTCCCTGAGCAGATTACTGCTAACAACCAGGGCCGTGAGGGGATAGTACATATGGACCTAGTAAGTTATGCTCTGCGTCTATATTTTCTCAACGGAATCTACTTTATGAATCAACTTCCTTATCCTTTTCCCAAGGAGAATGGAATGAATGTGGCCAGCTAGCTCGTGCGAAAGGCTGTGGGAATAGAGTCCAGCCCCTCGGGCGAGATTCCTGCAATAGCATAAACGCTAAAATGTTCGAAAGGCTAACATGACATTTTAGGACACATCAAATGGTATGGCTACCATAATTCCTGACTAAAGTTTCATTTTGTCCCCTCATACACATATTTACACCATTCCCTAAAAAATATACAGTCTTCATCTATGGCTATGATCCACCGACTCTACCCACGCCTCTAGTTCCTGCGCATACAGATCTGCCACGCTTACAGGTAAGTAATCCTCTCGGCCCTCTCCGGCATAAGCAGAACGGCGAATCTCTAACCAAAGGTCATCCAGATTGCGGACTTTGGACTTGCCATGAATGAAGCCACGGTTTTCCAATACGCACGCGACCCAGCACTTGGGTTCCCATGGGCACCTATCCCGCCAACGCCCGACGAATATGACCGCCGTCTCGAGAGGTGGAACTGGAGGCACCACGGTAAATGGTTCTGCACGCTACCGGTGAGACAAATACCAAGCCCTTACCCCAGGACTTGCTCATGCACTCATACGGAGATGCGCCTGCAGGAACAATTTGGCAAGGATTGGGAGCTTGTCCCCCGCTGGGAAGACCCGTCTGATACCCATGCCGCTTCAAACTGGCCACCACCCTGGATGGCGCCTTGGGGACCACCGCCTCCGATATCATCCGGCCCTGCGAGGTACTCTGCTGCGTCCAACGTGTGGCACATAGGAATGGTAGGCCATAGCTCCACTCCCACATGTTTCGCGGGCTGACGTAGTACGACCTAGATCATAAAAACTGCCATGACATTGACGGACGCCGACATTCCACCCTACGCAGGAAGGATGACAAGTGCAGAGCCAGCGAACGTAACGCCTGATCAAGAGCGCTGGACATATGGGTGGTCACTTATCGACCCGCGCGAGCCGTGGGCTACTAATAATATGTTCTCGCAGGGTCTGCGGGACCTGGTGGCGGCGTGCCTCATGGCAAAACAAGAGCATCGTCCTACCCTGAACAATATACAACAAACAATTGACCAGCAACTAGCCATGGCGGCTAACCAGCAAATCCCACAGTACTGGACAAATACGTTCTTTCGTGAACCACCACAGCCGAGACCTCCCCCGAACACAGCGGACGTCAATACTATAGATCCGTTCTGGGACTATCGGAGGGGCGAAGCTCTGTAATGATATGTGGTCGCCAACTGTGGCGAGTTATCCCCGAAAGCAAGAGAGAGAATAAAGCCGAAGGTTGGAGCAGGCATTTCAACTGCTCCATTTTAACGTAGATATTCGGCATAACTAAGAGGCAGGTAGTCGGTAGTGTATACATGTCTGCTGGGACACATCATGAGGCTTTTACGCAATCGAAGTGTCAAGGAAAATGTGAGCGCACATTGGCTTTGCGCCGAGTTCAGATTTTCACTATGGCATAACCACATTTCGGCCTCATGAAGGTCTCTATTTCAAATAGGATAGACTCTCGTACAGCTTACTTAGGTAGTTAGGTAGGTAGGTAGGTAGATAAGTCATGCAAGAGATATGTGCGGCGTCGTGGCCATTGTTTTGCAGGAAATTGCAGCACATAATTGCTTCCATCTCCACAGGCATTGCATAGAAGCATACCCTAGGATATCTTCGGCTGTATGCAATGGCAATTAAACGGACTGGGTGGTGTGGCGCATGGTAACACGAACACTGGCAGTGTTCGTGGCCTCTTAGTGGTGCCCTCCTTGCTATCAAATAGGCGAGATCCGCTTATCTTCGCCCACTTCTGAACTATGGCGAACTCAGGCTTTCGAGATGCATTTTTCTATTCAGACAGAAGACTCAAACAGAGCAGAAAAGACAAACAAAAATGAATGTTCCTGATTTCCCCGTCGAGCCCATCGTTGTGAACAATCGGTCAGGTGCATCTTCGAGAAGCACGTCAACTGCGCCTTCCACCCCTGGCCCCGCAGCGAGACACAGAGGACTCTCACCACCGATGTCACTATGGGGTTCCAGACTTCCTGCGTACGAGCAGCGGATCCTTAACTCACCCTATCTTTGCGAACCATGTTCATCTATTCTCACCGTTGACGGCCTGGAGATTGATAGACCGTATGTCCATCACGTCAACCTCCAGAGCTTGTTGAATTCACATCAATTGGGTTGTAATCTGTGCAGACTCTCTCTCTTCGAAGGGACGCGTATCAAGGACTGGGTGGGCCTGGCTGAAGGCAGGGCACCAAAAGCCCTGCCCGTGGATCGAGACCGAGATATATTCGAGGACAGCTCATCTACAGTCGAGAATACAAGGCGTAAAATTCAAGAGTATTGGGATTTTAAAGATGACTGGGAGCCCTTGGCATCTTTGACAGGACTCTGGGTTTCGTCAAACGGCACGGATAGCATGCTGGTCCGCGTGCGTCTGAACCCAGCTTATGGAGGATTCATCCCCGTCGGCCTGGAGCTTTACGAGACGACTTTATGGGGAAGATGGGAATCGCTTGCGTTTAAAATGCTAAGAGAAGGAGAGTGCGAGATCATCACTGCTCAAAGCACGTTCAGGCCGGTCTAGATTCGTTGACACGCTAGCCACAGGGTGACTAACTTAGTGATAGGACTATCTCAGTTGGGGATTGAGACAAGTCTCCCTTGCAACACTGGATCAATGGAAACGTGGTCGACTATCGACACATGGCTTCAGGAATGTTCTGCGCACCATCGCTGCTTAGATCATATCAGGTCATGCTGGTACCCAACCCGTCTAGTCGAGCGCGTTTCAGAGACTACATTCAGAGTCGTACACTCTGAGCTGGCTAAACCTGGGCAAGGTTATGTGACTTTGAGCCATCAATGGGGAGGTGACGACTTCATGAAACTTACGCAAGACCAGGTTTCAGCTTTCGAAGAAGGCCTGCCAATTAGCAAGCTGCGAAAGACATTCCAAGAGGCTTTGGTGATCGCTCACAGAATGAACATTCCCTACATTTGGATAGATTCATTATGTATCATCCAGTCCGGGGATGACGGCATGGATTGGGAACGCGAATGTGCAACTATGGCCGATGTCTACTCCAATTCCATTTGCAACATTTCCGCCGACTGGGGGACCGAAGAAAATGGCCTTTTCTTCCAGAGAGATGTTTGTGAGACTTGGTGCGGATTCGAGATGCGACTGAGAAGGGGAGCTTCAGAACAGCGCTCGTATTGGCAGGAATGGCAGTCCTGTTATCTGTTGCGCGGATACAAATGGATTGACAATTTCCTCAGATCACCGTTGAACAACCGCGGCTGGGTTACGCAGGAGAGGCTTCTCTCCCCACGGGTTCTGCATTTTACACCCCAGCAGGTGTCTTGGGAATGCACAAGAATGCTTAGATCAGAGAAGTGGCCAGCGCAAAACTTTCGTTCGTCATCATTAAGCCGCCTAGCCAGAGAAGTGGATGCGTGCTGGGAGGAGAGGGAGCTTATGGAACGCCTGAAGCTCCATGACACAGGTAAATCATGGAGCTATGATAATCTCGTGGACTGGTGGTATGATCGAGTGAGCCACTACACGGCTTGTTCGTTAACCAAGGAGTCCGACAAACTCGTCGCCATTGCTGGTATTGCGACGAGATTACGTCCCTTAGCGAAGGACCAATACGTCGCGGGTCTGTGGGCAAGATCTTTGCCCAGGGCATTGGCATGGCGAAGGCTCCGGGACGTCCATCACACAGCTCGAGTCATTGATCAAGAGACTGGATACTATGCACCAACCTTTTCCTGGGCTGCCGCTGATGGATATGTAGAAGTACCCAACTCTACTGTCGCTAGACGTTTCAACCCCCATTACATACTTTAGTGCACTAAAGCGAAGGTCATAGGGACTACCTACCTAATCCTAAGACCTCTTTCCTATAAAACCAACTTACTTTATATTTAAAGAGGAGAATATCTTAACTTCTAAGTAATTAAATAGCCTCTTAGTATCTTTCTAATAATAATAAACTTATAGAGAAAAAATAATTATAAAATTAAAAAAAAATTATTAGAGAAAAGAAATAGATATTAAGATATAAAAAGAGGAGTACTTATCTTCCTTTCTTTTTTTCTTCTTTTAATTTTAATATTAAATTCTTCTCCTCTATCTTCCTCCTTTAATATTTAAAATTAATATTAATATTAAGATTTAAAAATTAAAGATTTAAACTTAATATTTAAAACTAATAAAAGTTAAGAATTTAAAAGAGACCTAATAAAAAAGGAAAAAAAGAAATTCTCTCTTAACTAATTTATATATTTAAGTAAGAGAGCTACCCCTAAGAATTTAAAAGGAAATTTCTTAAAAAAAGAAACCTCTTAGATAAGTTTATTTTTACTTTTATAACCTCTTTTTCTTAATAACTATTTTAAGTCTTTAAAGTCTTCCTATATTCTTAAAGATTTTATTTAGCCTTAATAATATAAACTATCTTAATTATTAAATTAAGATAAATATTATAGTAATAGTTTTAAAGATAAAGAAGAAGCCTAGGAAGTATAAGGCGGCTATATAGCCTAGGGTCTTTATGGTGACCTCCTTGAGTATGTACCTAGTGTATGGTATAGCCTTTGTTAACCGCCAACTTTATCATTTACCGCGAGAGAAGCCCCTGGCTACACCGCAAGGAACAGCTTACGATTGGTGATGAAACCTTTACAAACGACGTGCTCGGCCTTTCGAGAAGTCCCAAAGTGGAGATTCAGGTGCGAGGAGTTTTACGATCATGTCGTCTGGTCCTCTCCACGGAAGCGGAGAAGGCCTGGGATCGGCGCGAAATAAGCCTGTCCGTTGACGTACAGGGCGGTTCTGGCCACCACAGGATGGACCTAGATTGTGATCGTGCCGCTGACTGGGAAGGCGTGGTCGATCATCCCCTTTTCTATTATGCACCCATATGCTGGGAGTGCAGTATCGACCATTTCCCAACTCTCATCATCGAGCGAGGTCTGTTGCTGCGGTCCGTGAATGCTAGTATGGGTCGTTTCGAACGTGTTGGATATTTGTCAAGCATGGATGCAGGTAAAGACTTCCTGGGAATCAAACAACTCGGAAATGAGAGGAATCTACCGGCCTGGAGCTACGACGAATCCATCAAGGAACACACCTTTTACATAGTCTAAGCCAGCAGTGAATATCTGCTTCTACTTAGCGTGACGATCAGGAGGTTTCGGTCTTTATCCACATACATCCCAAAGGCTTACGGTCCCTTCATACGGCGGTAACAACATGGGAGTTAGATGCCTTCTGTGTTAAACAGCAATCATTGGCCCTACTTGAAATGATACCGGTTTTCCTTTAGTGCATGACAAGGGTGAGGGAAACATGTCGTATTCAGTGTTTGGTCTATGAGCTGCAGTGCTTCGTTCAGCTGTGTGGGAGTGCAAAACATTCGAAGGACTCAACCAAGGTATGCCTTCGCTACGTCCGGCACCAAGTGACAAAAGTTTTTGGTGCAGTCTACATAGCCACGGCATCCAACGTAATCAGTACAGCCTGTGCAGTCTACACAGCCGATAGAATTTGAACAATTTGTCCACAAGGTTGTCATTGTTGTCGACTTGGGCGTCCCTAAGACCAGGAAAGCCACGATGACGATATGCTACAGGTGCTGGCAGAGTAATACCGGAGATACAGGGACGGAGCGGAAAGAATTACACAACTTTTGCAGTTCATGCAACTACTGCCATTTCTCTATATGAACTTGTCATAGAGTGAGCTCCCCTTCTATCGATGCGCCGCAAGACGGCGGATTTGGAAAAGGCTCTTGACCAGGGGCTGGGCAGGGACGGTGCTATGTTGAAAGCTTCTCCGGGACTGTGTTGGGAACTCACGCAGTTCGTGCAGTTATCGCATTTTTTCAGTTGGCCTGTGGGAAAGGACATCAGCCTATGCTTTAAAGAGTGCGGCGATGAAAGCCAATGTACTGACACAATTTTCACAATTGTCGCTGTTGCAATCTTTGCAGTTCTTAGTACGACGAGCATCCAAATTGGGATTACCAGCATCGAATTGACTGCTGCTACGTTTCGAGCCACCGTCTCCAAAGGGGGCATAAGGAGCGCCGTTGACGGTGACCCCGGAAGCATCGACTTTGAAAGATCTGATGTTGTCGATATGCAAGCTCTGACCATTGATATTGGAGAAAACAATGCCACTCGTGGTGTTCATGGACACAGACATTCCCAGGTTGCGCATTGTGGAGTGAAAGGTGTGAATGGCGTCGTGCCACTGTTGCTGCCGTTCATATCCTCCCTCAGGGGGCTGCTTCTCAGCAGCTTCTTCTTCCCTACGCCCTTTCCCCTCAAGCCGCCCCTCCTTCATTGGTTGACTCAAGGCGACTTCAAAGCCAGCCACATGTTGATCCACACCTTTGGCTCTGACCTTGAGTTCATTGCGCTTCTTATTAGCCTCTTTTCGCTGCTTTCGAGCCTTTCTTTTCAGCTTTTTCATCTGGTCTCTACCCCAGTGAAGCCCTCCAGTGGGCTTCATGAGAGGCTTCGTCTCCTCTTTACGCCGGCGCTTCTTCTCTCCTTGAGCACGCCTTTGCTGCGACCCCGTGCTCGTTTGCCGTTGCTGTTGCGGACTACGGCCCAGGATCTGCTGCGCCAAAGCTCGCTCCCGCTCGCGCTCGCGTCGGAGTCGCTTGATACGCATGTCGTGCTCGGCTTGCTTGGAGCGCATGGTTTCATGCAGCGCCCGCTTTTCGTTCCGAGTAGGGGCGCGATGTATCAATTCCGATAATTCATCCAGCTCTTCATGCAGTCCTGCCATCTCACGTGACCCGTCCAAGCCTGAGGTGGCTTCCTGTGGCGCCGTGCTCTGGTGCGATGCCGTGCCTTCGTGCCACATACCTGTCCAGGGTGCTTCCCCTGCTTTTGCTGACATATGTGGTTGGCGGAGGAGTTGTTATGAGGCAAGAAAAATAAGACGTATGTGTGCCTGTCTAAGCTAATAGTGCAGGTGCCGCTGTTCAATGTGGCCAAATAGTTGGAATACACACGTAATTGAGAGGTTCGCCTGCAGGAACCGGGATTCGTTGACGGACAAAGAGATTGGATAGCCCAGTCAAATTCCTCAACCTGTCTTTGATTCAGCTGACCGGAAATGCACCCTGATAGAGGGCTGCGGGAGAACCTGCCACGTTTCATTCAAGCTTTCAGCACACTCTTTCAAAGAAATACCGAAATGGATTAACCTTTCTTCCTACTTTCGATGATGGAGCAATACAACTTTGCGTCTAACGATCATCCAGGGAACGTGTATGATATACCACTCTTTGTAGTCTTACCCCCATTGGACCCATTCTGTTTGGCTTTGGTTCCTGTGAGCATGGAGCCGTCGAGCTTCGCCCAATGACCCTTAAACTTTACAGTTTCTTTAAAAATTGACTCGGGTACTTCCACTTAAGTGATCAGCCCAACGGGTTTAGTTAAATCCGGCAAACCCATTGGCAGGCTCTGCTGCTTCCTCTCTCATTATGGGTAGGCAATGGAAACTATGACTTAATTGTCAATCATTGCCAACGTGTCTGTTCTTCGCGTCTAAGGGTCAGGCCTCTTCAAGCAGTTCAAATTCCATTTCTCAAATCTAAAAATATGCTTGTGCGATGAAGGATGATATCATCACGAGATGTCACGGTACCCACTGGCCCACTCTATATACACACCGCGGCTTCGCCAGCAGCTCATAGCTCTTAAATATTTTTCCTCCTCGCGCAACAATGGATTCACAATCTTGAGTAACGTAGCAGCGCTGTGACACGAGAGAAGATTTGGAAAGCGAGTTGTCTGAATACATTAACAAAGTTCAAAGATGCGTCTTTCAGCGTCTACAACTGTGTGAAGGGATAGCATGCGCCTTCGAATGCATATCAAGGTATGGATTAAGAACAGAAGCACATTAATGAACCATGTTAAACTAGCAACCCCCCCCCCCCGCATTCCCCCAGCCCCCCGAAGAAAAAGTATTGAGCCCGATTTGTGCGTGCACGAAAATTGCAAGTGCATTAGGGGGTCAAGAAAGCATCTACCCTAGGGTAATATACTTGTGCTGAATCTTGACGCAGAACAAGAGACAGGGCTCATGAAGAGGGTGAATCTGCAATGTACAGCTCGCGAAACTTCAAGTTGGAGTCGGCGTGAAGAAGCACGTGCGGATCATCGAACTCAACCACTCGAGCCTTGTCCATGACGGCAACCTTCTGAAATCCAAGCGCCAACTCCGTTTTATGGACGACAGAGATGACAGTGCAGTGCCTCAGGCGGGTTTCGATCACACGGCTGACAATCTTTTCCGTCTCGGCGTCCAAACTAATGTCACACAGCGTTAGCCTCATCACCCATATTCACAGCCGAATGGAACGAATGGAATCGGCCTATGACATTGACTCTGTCTTTCTTCGAATGTGAGTAACGCACCTGCTCGAAGCCTCGTCAAAGATATAGACCTTTGCATCTCGTAGGAGCGCTCGCGCAATGCTAAAAAGTTGGCGCTGTCCGTGACTCAGCTGCTCTTTGGCCATATCCGCGTCAAGCCCGCCCTTCTCAAACAGACCCCATACGTTGGCGTCGACGAGGGCTTGGGTGATCTGGGCATCGGTACACGTGCCGTTCGGGTCGAGGTTGTGTCGAACGCTACCGGGGAAAAAGAAGGGCTCCTCCACAACGCCTACGATTCGGGATCGGACGAGGTCGCGTGGTATTGAGGTGATGTCGAGGCCGTCGATTAAAATGCGGCCACCAAGTGGATCTAGAAGGCGGAACATTGACAGAACGAGCGAAGTCTTACCGCTGGAAGGTGTTGGTCAGCCGCCTTTTTTCAGACTACGAAAGGGACTATATTTGGGGAGTGAAGAGTTTACCTTCCAGTGCGACCACATATGCCGATTTTTTCACCTGCTTTGATGCTCAGGTCGACGGTGTCAAGAGTGAGTTTGTCTGCTTCCTTTCTGCTGGGATATCAGTGCCCATATAGAAATAGGTAAGATTCTTTCATCATTCCAGGGGTGCTCGTTGTAATCTTCGGTGATGGGAATACTGATCTTACTTGTATTTCGCCGATAGTTGCTGAATCTCGATATGACCCTGGTCCGGCCAGCTTTCCGGCGGCTCAAGCGGCGGGCTGGGACGGTCTTCTTTTTCGGTGTCCCGGCTGAAATCTCGAATTCGTTCCACAGCAGCCATGGCAGTTTGTAGCTGCGCCCAAAACAGAATCATCATCTTGAGATAAGAGGTGAAGGAGATGATCTGACCATACCGCGCTTTAGTGTATACTAGAGAAGATCCTTATGAATACCTAGGCCTTTCTTGCTATCTCTAGAGTACTACATTACTTCTCTACCTTTAAAACTATTACTATAGTATTCATCTTAATCTAATAGTTAAGATAGTATATATTATTAAGTCTAAATAATTCCCTAGGAATTATAAGAATATTTAGAAGCTTAAAAGTAATTATTAAGAAAAAGGGGTTATAGGAGTAAAAATAGACTTATTAGGGAGGCTCCTTCTCTCTAAGAGTCTTTCTCCTTATTTTCTAAGGGTAGGTCTCCTACTTAGGTATATTAGCTAGCTAAGAGAGAATCCCTTCCTTCCTCTCCCTACTAGTCTATTTTTAAGTTTTTAGGCTTCTAGGTAGATAGGTTTTAAATCTAATTCTAAATCTCTAGATCTTTAGTCTTTAGTATTAGTGTTGATTTTAGGTATTAAAGGAGGAAGGTAGAGGACTTAGTATTAAACTTAAAGGAAGGAAGGAAGGAAGGAAGGAAGGGAAAGGGGAAGGGGAAGTACTCCTCCTCTTTTTATATAGGGGAAGGTATAAAGACCTCTCTATAACCCCTTCTTCTCTCTATAACCTCTTTTTCTCTATAAGTCTATCTAGCTATAAGAAACTATTAACTAACTAAACGATAGCCTATAGGATAAGGCTACTATAAATGTTTAATCTATTAATAGTTAGTTTTATAGAAAGGGGGTTTCTTATTAATAGTTAGTCACTATAAACCTCTCTAGTACCTACTAAAGCGCGGTATGGGAGTGAGCGATATACCAATGAACCCAGGGGAAATTGTGTTACGCAGGGCAACAGCGACACCGACGACGACTATCGCAAGGCCCGCGACAGAAAGATCTAAGATTAGGCCAAGCCATTTCTGGATGACGTACATGAGATAAAACGGTTTCTGCGATTTATCGACTAGTTCGTGGTTTTGCTGGGAGCACTCGTGTTGCCAGGAAAAAGCGCGAATGCTGGCCATGCCCTCCAGGGATTCAAGAAATTGCGCACTTGAAATGGTCAGAAAAGGCAACTTCTGAACGTAGAATAGCAACTGGATAACAGAGGCAGTGAGAGGTTTTTACTTACTATAAAGGAGCCTTTTCCTCTAGATCTAAGGTCCTGACCTGTCGAGCTGGACAGTCGTGACTGTAATTTTTTTTTCCTGGTCAGTAGCATGTTTCTCTCCGATGAAGTGGGACGGGGAAGACATACTGAGAGTCACAGCAATAGGAGCTACGCAGGCGACACCCAACTGTGTCTCAATGAGCCACGTCGCCAATGCAACCTGTGTCAGGTTGGCCCAGAGTTCGTGTAGGTCCATCAAGCCTCGAGTGATGCGCTCACAATCTGCGCTCATCAGAGTCAGGGTTTTGGCATTCGTCGAAGCCGTTATGTTCATCTGCAGGGCTTTTTGGTACACCGCCGTGGTAAGTGTGCCTCGGACCATGGCCATGAAGCGGTATTGTCGATGCCAGTATACTGCCCCACATATCTGCACAGAAAGAAGACAGGATCAGTAAAGAAGTATGGAAAAGGACGGTCGGGATGGGAGCATTACCGCCATGCCGGTGAATATGATGCCAGCGGCCCCGACGAGCCCATACCAATCTTCGCGTCCTGACGTTGCATCGGGTCCGACAAATACTCCAACAGCCGGGAGAGGAGAAGTGGCTGACATAGGGTAAAGGCCATGAGCGCGAGTCTAGGCAGAACTGGAAGAGCAATTGGCCGCCACAGCAATCGTGCGAGCCCTTTCTTCAAAGATGTGCGTCCAGGCTGATTCCAGAGCGCATGAAAGTCGGTGTCCAGTCGTTCTGACGCCATGTCAGCAGTGATGGGATATAACTGCTTGGGCCTCAAAGTGTTCCGGGCACCGAAAAAGATGATGCTGTTCAACCACCACATGAAACCCTGACCGAACAGGCCGCTGGACTCCTCAGGGCTCCTCCTCTGATAGTCACTGAGAAAAAATCTTCTTTTTGGCACGGCCTCGAGAGCTAGCACGGCGATTCTCAGCGAGAAGGACGCAGAGAACAAGGCCCGGATAGCAGGATCCGTGCCCGGCGACAGCCACAATGTGCGCATGGTTGCTGTCTCCAGTACCGAGCACACGAGCAGGTAGGCAGAGGCCAGCAAGGAGGGCCGTAGCGAGCGGACATGTTCCATGTACGAGAGGGGCAGAAGTGTCAGGCTTGCTGCCAATGATAGGCAAGCTGAAGCCAACGCCGAACGACGATCACCTTGAACATATTGTCGCGACGCCCAGAGGATGAGTAGGGCCAATTGGATACAGGAGAAGAATATAATCGCGCTCTGCGGAAATACGCTCATTAGACAAAGTCGGATTCTGTGTAAAAAGTGCGTGCAGTATTAGAAGAGAGGGAAGTTCTACCAATTTAGTGTACTTCAAGCCATTTCCGTCAACTTTGGCAGTTTGACGGCGGAGACTGAGGACGCGCAACGGGCCAGCAAGCAAGAGAAAGACCGAGGGCACTACGGAAAAGATGTACTGCTGAAAAGAGAGTGTGAAGTCGAAGTCTTGACGACAGCCGGCGATGACGGGGCCGAAAGCGGCGTCGTCGCAGAATGGCGCCGACGCATTCATGGTGTTACTCGACGCGAGACAGTGAATGACAGGAGAGCTGAGGTCAGAACACAAATCCGCCAGAGCCTGGAGAACAGCCGCCGACATGTTGGGACGTGTCGCTAGTGCGGGCAGCACGCCGACCTCAGCGTGCTTTAGTACACTGAAGTGAAGGTCATGGGGACTACCTACCCAATCCTAAGACCTCTTTCCTATAAGATTAACTTATAATATATTCAGAGAGGAGGATATCTTAACTTCTAAATAGTTAAATAACTTCTTAGTATATTTCTAATAAAAATAGACTTATAGGGAGGAAATAGACTTATAGAGGGAAGAAGATCTTTAGAGAAAAGGGGTAGGTATTAAGATATAAAAGAAAGAATATCTACCTTTTTTCTTTTTTTTCTTTCTTTCTTCCTTTAACTTTAATATTAAGTTCTCTACTTTTAACTTAGTTAAAATATTAAATTTAGAAATTTAAATTTAAAAGTTTAAAATTAAAACTTATTTAAATAACTTAAAATTTAAAAATAAACTTAAAAAAAAAAAAAGGAAGAAATTCTTTCTTAATTAGCTAATATATTAAAGTAGAAAACCTACCTTTAAAAATTTAAAAAAAAATTTATTAAAAAAAAAAAACCTCTTAAGTAAATTTATTTATACTCTTATAACCCCTTTTCTTTAATAATTACTTTTAAACTTTAAAATAGCCTTATAATTCTTAAGGAATTATTTAGACTTAATAATATATACTATTTTAACTATTAGATTAAGATAAATATTATAGTAATAATTTTAAAGGTATAAAAGATATTTAGGAAGTATAAGATAGTAATAAGCCCTAGGGTATTTATGGTGACCTCCTTGAGTATATACTAAGTGTATGGTATAGGAGGCCCCTTATCTTGGCCCTCAGCTTTAGTGGCTTCCAAGGTTGCTTTAAGCACCATTGAAATCCTGGCGGCGGAAAAGAAAATACTGTCTATTTGCTCGGTTAACCGTTTGGGATTCGGACTTAGCTGAGGTAAGCATTAGATACAGTGCGGACGGGTGTTAGCTAAGAATTTCAGCTCACACCAACGTACCATGGAAATCGTCAGCTTTTACGGCACAAGTTTAGGCTGCATAAGAAGAGAAAACAGCAGTGTGTCGTACAGAAGGGTTGATGGCAACCAGATACAGTGGCATTGGTAGCCGCCAGAAATCAGCGGTGCTATTATCTCATTGGTCGTATGGCTTGTTCAAGTTTACCCACGAGCATTGATCCCTTGATACGTATTGCAAGCCTTGGGCGGAAACATGAACGGTAAGACTAAAACGCTTGAGTTGCTCCTTCTGGACGTCTAAATCTTCTACCCAAGTTCACTGTTAAACAAGTAGCGCTAGAGGAGCAGCCTGGCACCAACACATTGACCCTCGGTTTGTCCTTCTTTCACCAGGGTGGTGATATGGTCAAAGTTTGTTGTCTCGCGGAAGCACTTGAGCGCTTCGTACTGACGATTATGATGTGTCGATGGAGGCTCTGTTTTTGAGATGGTAATTTTATGAACGGCTTTATTTATTGTCTGCCATGTAATCGAGTTTTATACGCAAGGTTTAGTGAAGGGAGTAGACCTCGATCCATAGCCGTGAAGACTTCGGGAAAGAGCCCAAAACGACACACAACGCCAGACCCTTGAACAATGTCAGGTCGGCGCATTTTTCTTCTTGATTTCATCAGCGGGCCACCCAACTCGCACTAGACATCCATCAGGCCCATTCACACTGAACTCGAGCAACCCCCATTCTTTCACCTCAGGTGTCTTTCCCGCTTCAATGATTTCCTCGGCAAACTCCACACCCAAGGCTTCCACGTCCTCAGAGTACACGTAGATTCCGAAAGAGTTCTTGGTCGGCACCAGCCACCCTTCCTCGTCCTTTCCAACCTGGCGTAGGTGGATATCGGATCCGTTGGGGTGAGACAGAAGAAGGTATTGGTCCCACTCATTAAGCTCATCATGGGTAGGTGCGTTAAAGCCCAAACGGATGAAGAATTTGATGGCAGAGGCCATATCAGAACAGGGTAGGATGGTGATAACTCGTGGACGCGTCTTCATATTGAAGGCTTAGATTTGTATAAGAATGCTCCGGGGGGGGGGGTCGAGACAGTGAAAACTCGTAGACGCCGGTGAAAACACCATCAACTGAGTGAACATATAGAGAGACTGTCAACTAGTCATGAAATTGCCCGTGGCTTGAGGTTCTAGGGGTTCGAAATGGAGAAACCAGTGGCAAATGCTAGTCCTCAGACCGTCGCGAGCCGGTTTAGTTTACCCCAAGAACGGCGCGCAGTCACGTGGCTGCTATATCCAGCATACATCTGTGTACTGTTCGTTTCTAACGGCTGCTTGAAAAAAAAGAAATGAAAACCACATGCAAGGAAAAGGCATCCGTAGCTATGGTTGAAAATATCCTATTCACGTGGTAGTTGAAACTGCTTAGCTCGTCAAGTTATTTCCTTCTTTACCAGTCAGTCTATTTACCAAAGGTGGTTGACTGTATCATTACTGCGCTAGAGTCAGGTCTCTGCGACGGCGAAATCAACGCTGGCTTCCAGAGACTCCAACTTATTAAGTCATATAAATCTAGAACGTCTTTGACCCGTAGTCACCCAAGTGCTTAACTGATACCAGGGACGAAGCAACCACAATTCGTAATGGGAATATTGGTGTTGAGGACGGATGATTGGTCCGATTCACTGGATGTCGTCAAGGGGGCCAGGGACGCACTAACAACCTTGAAATTTTGTGCCTTGGTTTCTCCTGGTTCTTTTGCACCACCGGGCGCAAACACCACAACACCTCAACTCCATCACGAAAAGCCCATGGCCATCATGGCGTTTGAATTGCGTGCCATGCTCTTTTCTATCCGAGCACCTGTGTCTGCCTCGCCAAAGCTGAGGTGACACTTGTGGCTGCCACTTCGCCTCGGAGGCAGCTTGCATGCTGTGGCTGTGCCGTGCCCAGTTTCGGGGGGCGGTCTTGCACGCATTGGGACGAGCAGCCACGCCCCAGCCTCACGATATTGCCGGCCACGCGCCTGTGGGCTGGAGGCGGATGCACACCAATGCAGGGCCCAGCCCCACCCTTTTCCTCGATGCTCGGCCGACAATGGTGTCATGACAGCCAGTCGTTTCCAAGGTCTATTCCTGACAGCGCGCGTGCGCCTGGTGGCCCATGCAGATGGGGCCGCACCGCACCGTACCGCGCCTGCAGCACTTCAGGGGGCCCTTGGGGCCCAGCAAGAGAGGGTCGGATCAAGACACGCCCAGCGCGACACGACTTGGTTTCTGACGTCGAGGCCCACGTCGACGGCCTCGCTTCGCTGGCCTTGGTCACCACCAACCCGCCCTCTGACCCACTCGCTGCCCTGCCGTTCCTGCCGTTCACTTCTTCCTGCTTGACTTGCATCTGTTCTGTTCTGTCCTGTTCTGTCATATCCTCCTGTGTGCATCTTTCTCGAAGCGGCCGACCGACAAGTTCAATTGACCTCCCGATATAGCCTCCCCCTGGTTCAACCGCCATGCCCTTCGTCGCCAACACGCCCGAGTCCCTCGTCAAGCGGACTGATTCGAAGGACCCTAGCACCACATGCCGAGGCATCACCTCCAGCGGGCGGCCATGCAGGAATGCCCTCGCTCCGTCTGACAAGCCTGCGCCCAAGTCTCGGAAGAAGTCTCGGGCTCTCCCCGACCCTTCCAACCCAGAGAATTATTGCTGGCGGCACAAAGATCAAGCGACTGCTACTTCAGGACCGCAGGCCAATGGACCAATCCCCGAGGGCCGAACGAGCGTAGATACCTTGACTGGCCGTCTCGGCCTGCTGTCAACGAACACTTCCCGTCCCGAGAAGCCTTCTCGACCGCACAACAGCTCCGCCTCCTTCACGCGGCCCTCGAAGCCCTCCAAGGAACTCTCCTTCTGTTGCTTCCGCATTCCTCTGGATTTCATCGAGGAAGAGCCAACACCACCGCCTCGACCTCACTCCTATCCCGTGCAGCCGTCCGGGTCTCCGAAACCTTCCAAGCCATCCTCGAACCAGTACCTCGGACCTACCTCTGCCAGGCCAAATAAATCGAGCAGGCCGAGTCTTGCGAGTCAGACACCCTCGGGCGGTTCGCAAACATCGCAATACCTGTCACTTATCCCTCAAGATGCCCCGCCACAAACGGCATCGCAGTTGATGGGCGAGCTGGCCAAGCCCTTGTCAGAGAGGGACGAGGCAGGGTACATCTACATCTTCTGGCTGCAACCCGAATCAGAGCTCTCCTCAGCCCCAACGCAAAAGGCCCGTTCCTTCCTCGACGAGACCGCCCGCGCCCTCCCAGATACCGAGACCAACACCCGCTCGATCCTGGACCCGTCCGCGCTGGCCCGCCCCACCGGCCACGAGCGGCGACCTAGCGACATCCTGCGCTCGTTCGCCGACCAGGCCGACGCGATCGGCACCCGCAGCCCCACCACGACCCGCAGCCGCGGGCTCAGCAGCGGCGACGACAAGAAGACGCTGCTGCTCAAGATCGGGCGCGCCAACAACGTCCAGCGGCGCATGAACGAGTGGAAGCGGCAGTGCGGCTACGACCTCTCGCTCATCCGGTACTACCCTTACGTCCAGACCGGGTCCGTCGTCGAGCCGAGGAAGATGCCGCACAGCCACAAGGTTGAGAAGCTGATCCACATGGAGCTTGAGGGCTTGGGCCTGCGCGTCGCGTCTAGGGGACCGTGTGAGGCCTGCGGTAGGGAGCACAAGGAGTGGTTTGAGGTGGAGGCCTCTAAGAATGGCGTCATGAGGGTTGATGAGGCAATCAAGCGGTGGAGCGATTGGGACGAGGGGAGAACGTCTTGAGGCACTGGAGTCAAGTCGACTTTGTTGTGACTGCGAGACCTGCTTCTTTTTACTTTGATTCCGGAATGCATGCAGCGAGAGACCGACAGCATGGCATTGGGGCTGGGCACGGCGTTCTGCATTTTCTTGTGTTTTGGCATAGCAATAGGCGTAGCATGGGCTATCTATTAATATTTTCACTTTATTCGCCAACTTGGCAACTCTTCGATTTACACAGAATTGTTGCCTGACGGTGTCGTAGAATGTTTCACCACTTTCCAAAGAGGTGGTTGCGAGCTGGGAGTCTTCTGAGATTCACACTCAGCTTTGCAATTTTTTGTCGCAGCTTAACTACGGCCTTCCTCCCGTGAGAGGCTGTGAAGCTGGCCGACAGTGAGTTGTCAGCGTCTTTGCTGACAACCTGGAAGACCCTCAACGTCTACGGGTCCTCGACGCTTCAAATGATCCAGAGAGACCGTTACGACTTAGAGCGCAAACCATGCCCACTACCATAAAAGACTACACGCATAGACTTTGAGGCGCAAGGGCCAAGGCTGAGACCTCTTCAGCGTTTCTGAGTTGTGCCGGGGCAGGAGACTAGACACTAAGTGAAAGCGCTGGTAACAACGTTATATTTCTGGGATCGTATGACTGGCATAGGCCCCATTGCTATGCTGCAGGACTAACGAGGTCCGTCCAGGCTAACGTCCTTAAGCTGGACCGCTTTGCTGGTCTTACGTGAATGAGTCAACGCCGAATACGCGCATTGGCTTTGCACCCATTCCTGATTCATTATGAGTCGAAATGGCTGTGACATAAGCATCCATCGACAGGTGAAAACTCACCCAGGCGTTTATGCTCGAGAGAATATGTCGGCTCCAGATAGTAACGGACACTTTGACGCGCGGTTCAGTTAAACGCTTTGTAGCAGATCTGGTCAGGCTTGGGGTGCTTGGACGGAGGCCTTCTGGTCTGACTAAGACCTATATTACGTACAGCATGACTGCGTATTTGATTTCGGCCTAGGCCATGTGAGCCTCGCACATACATATAAGTGCTGTCCCGGAAGTTAATTGTAATGATGATCTAGTCAATCTGCATCCAACCTCATCATGGCGTTCAAGACAGCTGAATTCGACCAATTGGTCGAGAGACTGATGGAGGAGTGGCACGTACCGGGCCTGTCAATTGCAGTTATCCACGGCGACGACATCGACGCAAAGGTAGATTGATGCTATTCTCAGGGCAATTTACAAAGAAAGTCACTAAACAAATCCCCAGGCCTATGGCTATGCCAAGTTACCCAACGAAAAATGCACCACAGAGACCATCTTCGACCTTGCCAGCGTGTCCAAGTGCACCACGGCAGCCGCGGCCGCCCTCCTCGTCGACGACGACAAATACCCAGATATGCAATGGCAGACCCCAGTCTCAAAGCTCATCCCGGAAGACTTCGTGCTGCCCACGCAGTCCCTGACGGAGCAGGTCACCCTCGAGGACATCCTCAGCCACCGCTCAGGGATCCCCACACACGATGAGTCCTACGTGGGCGTGACGGCCGCCCAGCCGGACGACGCCCGCTCCCTGACCCGCAACCTGCGCAACCTGCCCTTCGCCGCGCCCCTGCGCACGAAGCTCCTGTACTCCAACATCATGTTCACCGTCGCCACGCACGTAGTCGAGACCCTTTCCGGGGAGGACTACACGTCGTTCCTGCACTCGCGCCTCTGGGAGCCGCTTGGCATGGACAACACCTACCAGGACCGGCCCGACGTGAACCCCTCCGCCCACGCGGCCCAGGGCCACCACTGGGACGAGAAGGCGCAAAAGTACGTCCCCGTTCCCATCCTCGCGTCCCCGGAGGGCCGGGGCGCCGGGTGCGTGCTCACCTCCGCGGGGGACTACGCCAAGTTCGTGCGGTGCCTGATCAAGAAGGCGGCCCCGCTGTCCGAGGCCGCGCACAAGGCGCTCGTGCAGCCGCGCACCATCGACATGGTCGACGCGGAGGACGTGCTGCCCGGCGACTCGGACGTGACGCTGTACACGCTGGGGCTGTACCGGTACACGTACCGCGGCAACACGCTCATGAAACATGAGGGGGGTGTGCCGGGGTTCAGGACCGTGATGTCGTTCCTGCCGGGCAAGGAGTGGGGGGTTGTCATCTGCACGAATTCGAACTCGGGGGAGCATGTGCATGCGATTCTGGAGAATGTGCTCATGGACGAGGCGTTGGGTGTGAAGGACGACGACAGGACGGACTGGGAGAAGGTGTTTAAGGAGAGGTCTGCGAGGTATGACGAGGAGGATAGGAAGTTTAAGGAGAAGCCTGAGTTCAATGTGCCCGAGGACCCGGAGCCGCTGGGGGTGGCGATTGAAGGGTTAGCCGGGAGATACTTCAATAAGGGGTACAGTGAGATTAGGTTGGAGATGAAGGAGGGTAAAGTGGTGGCGGACTGTACGGATCGATGCTTTCCATTTGTGGTCACATTTAAACATCTCTCGGGGAAGAGGTTCGTGGCTGACATGCACGACCTATGGGATGACTTTCATTTCCTGAAGAAGGCCGAGGTGAAAGTCAATGAAGACGGCAGGGTTGTGGCTGTTGGCGTTCATTTTGAGACCGACCTGGAAGAGCTGATCTGGTTCGATAGAATTGAGGGCTAGAAGTACAAAATATGCATGGGCCTTGTGTTCCCGTCCACACTGGCAAAAGACCACCTCCAATCTTCGTGTCTCAAACATTTCTTTACGATTCGAATGTGCCAGCGTACGTGTATCTTCGCCTCGTGTCTTGTGTCACCTCTGGCCTCCCTATCTCTTTTCGACTACCCACAATAACGCCACGACTCCCGGATTGTGGCTATACCCACTCAAGCACAAATGCAGTGTCTGGGGCCGACTTAGCTAAACTTGCCTTATCAGTGCCATGGTTTATTTTCTTACCGTAAGGGTCAATGGCCCGTCCAGGCCACATATGCCCATGGGATTACAGCGCTGGCTTTGGAGCCGGGAAGCCTGTTCAGGACGAAGTGGCTGCTGTATCTGAACCGGGACACTGTGTGTTGCATTTTCATTCTGCTTGGAAATTTGAGGCCGCACTCATTGAATTCCTGAATCTGCACAATTTACATGGTTTTTCATTGAGTCCTGTCGCTCAGTGCTATGGGGGTGTAGGGTGTCAATGTCACAGCGCCCCTAGTGTCTAGAGAGCCCCTCTGCTTACTCCTTGCTGCTGTCAGTGGAAAACGAGAGTTGGCCCCCCCCTGGCTAAATTCGACCTACGCACAGGCCACTTAAATTTCTTTTATTCTTTCTTAAAGTAAGATTTTCACAATAACTCTCCCAAAACTTAATTTAGAATTCTATAAAAAATACTTCTAGAGTTCTTACTAAAATCCCTATAAGGATATATTTTTAAAGTATTTATTCTTAAAGATATATAAATTTATTAGTAAAATTTAAAACTTTATAAATTAAATATTTAAAAAATATAGTATTATAGAGATTTTAATAAGGATTTTAAAGATATTTTTTATATAATTCTTAGTAAAGGATAAAGAGAGTTATTGTCAGGGCCTTGGGCTGAACGCTCGCGGGACCTAGCCAATAGGTCCGTGCACAAGCTTATCTTATCAGCCCAAAGGGCCACCATATCTCCCACAACGCTAGATCGCAGCTTCGCTGCTCCTTCCATACTATTCCTTAGGCAACCATAGCTTTAAATCAACAATTCTTCAAAGACAATTTGAGCCTTCTTTGCCAATAGGTCTTGAGGACCGTCACAGTTATAAAGGAAAGACTTCTTTTAAGATAAACTTAAGAAATTTGAGTGGCCCGTGTGTAGGTTGAATTTAGCCAGGGGGGGGCTAACTCTCGTTTTCTACTGATAGTGGTCTCGTAGGGCCGACCCTAACAAATAGGACAAATGTAAGTCCTAACGGGCCTGCAGCTCGGACGCCTGCACTCGTGTTGATCAGCAGCCGTCGAGCTGAGCCACTTTCCGAGTCAATGATAAGCAGTAGGCAACGTTAGTGGCATAAATCTTACAAGAGACAAGGATTACCATGGTCCGGGCCGAGATGACATCTTTCTTATATCCCGTTTCGGCACGCCGAGATCCTACCACTAGCTGCCGTTGGCTGCATCGGACTTCGATCTTCGCCGTGATGGATCAGGCTCGCCGTAGGAGGATTCGGATTTCACCTCATCGCTCAGCCAGATTAAGGCACTATATATTTCCTAGAGACTACCGTCAGTCCAGTCTACTCTCGCCAAGCCAACAACTTACTCATTTCTCATTTCCTGCCTTGACTCCCCCCTCTTTGGGCAAGCAGAGCAGCTCCTTGATACCTACATCGCACCGTCATCAATGATGGCTGCCGACCTCGAAAGACGCCTCCAGGCGCTGGTCGATACCAAAAAGATCCCCAACGCCGTCCTCTATGCCTGCGATGCCAAAGGCGACTTCTCGTACTACAGCGCCTTCGGCTCTTCTTCCCCCATCCCTGGCTCGCCGTCCCTCACAGAAGATGTCTACCTCTGGGCGGCCTCATCCACAAAATTGTACGTCAGCGTCGCTTTGATGAAGCTGGTCGAGGAGGGCCGCCTCAACCTCGACGACACAGTCGACGCCGTCCTCCCCGAGCTTGCGGAGCTCAAGATCCTTACCAACAAGCAGCCGCCCTGGGAGTATAAGGACCCGGAAACTAAGATCACGTACCGCTCGCTCCTTGCGCACACGTCCGGGCTCACGTACTTCTTTCACCACCCGCACATGATAGCCTGGAAGATGCAGCACCCAACTCCCGGCGGCGATGTCCCGAGTAGGTTCGGATACCCGCTCAACTACGAGCCGGGGACGGCGTGGGAGTACTCGTGCGGCATCGACTGGGCGGGGCTGGCTGTCGAGAGGATTGTTGGCACGACGCTCTGCGAATACCTGCACCAGATTCTCGCGCCTGCGGGTGTAGCGCCCGAGGACATCACATTCTATCCTCGGGACCTTCCGGCCTCTGAGCCTGTGGCGACAATGGCGCAGCGCACAGAGGACGGCAGTTTTACGCCCGGTGACCAGGGGATCCCACCACTGCCGGCCAAAGGCGAGCGCTTCTGCTACGGTGGACACGGCGGATTCGTGCGCCGCGGCACGCCGTTGAAGGTGTTGCGAAGTCTGCTGGCCGATGACGGCAAGATCTTGGGGTCCGCGGCCGCGGCGGAGATGCTGAGGCCGCAGCTTAGCCCCTCGCAGAAGGAGTCTATCAACAACGGGCTTATGTACACTGTCCCAGCATTTGAGCGGACCGCGGCGCGTGAGGTTAAGAGAGGCACAATGGACCACTCGCTTTGCGGGAACGTGGATGTTGAGGGCCAGCCGTGGGGGAGAGGGAAGGGTACCGTCATGTGGGGCGGTGCGCCGAATATCAAATGGTTTCTGGACCGAGAGAAAGGTCTCTGCGGATTCTTTGGAGCGGCGCTGTTGCCCAGTGGTGATCAGACTTATGTTGATATCGAGCTCGAGTTCGAGAAGGCGGTTTATGAGATGGCTGGCAAGGTCACCCAGGCGAGCTGAGACTTGAGTTCAAGCAATCGATGATTCGTGTTTCGGGAAGCGGAGTTTGGAGCGGTCTGGAAAAGGAGAGTCTGCATATACATTGAATATGTACGTACCAGCACGAGATTGGCTTTCTTTGGAAATTATTTGTCAGTACTGGCTCACTGCGACAGACCCAGACTGTATGTGTGCTTGAGAAGGGCAATAACATTTTCCGTGTTGTTGGATCGAGAGTAAACGCCAACACCCTAGACTTGGATCACCGTTCAATCTAGAGATTTGTTACTAGGATTTATTTCTGCTCGCCCAGAAAGCTGTTCCACAACGTTCGCCTCTCGCTCACCCTCATTCCACCCCGCGGGGGGGGGGGGACAGTCTTTTGAACACTCAGAGCGGGATCAATACAAGAGTCCAGATACTCAAGTAGGTCTCCATAGCAATAAATGGCCAACCACAATGTAATCAAGGTGTTGGCCAGTGTAAGTCACTGCGTCACGAAGTTTGAGTACGATGAACTTTGTGGCATTGAACTGCTGGAAGTGTAAAGCTCGCCCAATTGTGGCGGATTTTTGTCGTCGGCAGTAATAGCGTACAGGTCAGGGTTGATCACCAATTATGGTCCTGCATCTAGATTTGGAATGCTAGTATGACGGAAGTTTCCCGTGACACGAGGCGGAGATCATGTCCGTTCGGGGTATCAAGCATTCAAAGTTGCTGCCTAAATGCACGCAGAGCCTGGAGTGGATATTCTGATAGGTCTGATCCGTGGGATCATTGAATACCAGAAGAGCAGCGAAGCACAAAATTTCGCATTATTTCCTCCTACACGGTGTGTCAGTTTTCTGGTACTCAAGTGTGTAATTAGAATCGAGTGCGTTTGCGTGCATCCCATGACCTCCTGAATCTGCTAGGGGGCCACGAGCTCGAATACCAGAGCTTCAGGCGTAATAGATGCCAGGCGCTTCAAGGAATGTTGTAATCTCATCCGTCTCGCAGAGAAGACATACCGCAACAGAAATGGACGCCTGCGACCATCAAGGCGATCCAATCACTAGGCACCCGACTATCGTGGGGTAGCGGATATGTCGAGCCGAGCTGTTCTTTAGCGACTACATGTGTACAGTATACTTGACATGGAACTGCTGGCTTGGTGAGTTCTGAACTGGTTCCGTTTCTATTCCGTACACAGCCTGAGCCATATGCAGCGCCTTCATACAGTCGTAAGTCGAATTTTATACCCAGATTAGTCTGTGGGCAGTGTTCTGCAAGTCTTTATCTTTTGTGTCTTTTTGCCAGCAGGGGGCCAAGACCTTGACGGGCCCAACCAAGAGTCGTTCAGAGCCATTCGATTTGAACGGGATGATGCCTTAAGGAAAGCCCAACTGTAATGCGCACGAAAGCTCAGTAGCAGACTGACTGTCCTTACCCAGTCGGGAGAATGTCGAAGACTAGGTATATTTATTCTTTTGACTCGGATGTCCCATGCTCAAAGCAAATTCCCCCCCACTTGGTTCCGTAAAGGCATCGCCGGAAGGCATTACCGAATCTTCTCAGTACAAGGGCCAGTGACAAGCTCAGATGTGACAGGAGATGGTTCAGTGAAATTGAGCTTGTGGACACATACTCCAGACCCATTCAATCCACGCCAAGCTGTCAAGACGTGCGTCAGCCAGTCAGATGCACAACCTCGGGTTTGTGTTCGGAAGGATCGCCCAACATGCAACAGCGGCCCAAAAAAACTGGGGTCCCGGGGCGAAGTCGTTCCAGTGTGGAGGAAACTCGGCCTTGCCATTGAGTGGTGAGGTACACTATGACCATGGTACCTAGGTAGTAGTACCGGTACGATCAGCAGTGTCTGCGCCCGAAAAGAATCGTGCTGCCTGACGAGGCGCCAAATACAAAGCACAAGCGTTGCCCACGGAGTTTGTGATACTGGAGACTTGTTACCGCACACAGCATTTCTGGCTTCTCTATCAATTCAAGTCATCACTTTGTGTCTAAATCGAATCAATCAAGAGGTAAATTTCCTATTAGAAAATCTTCAATTACCATGCCTCAGAACTACGAATCACCAAGCGAGGGTACCGGTGCCCGCCTTGTCCCATACAGCCAGCAATGGCACCGGGCAAAGATCATCATTCGCGTTGTGATCTTCTGTCTCTGCGCCGCTTGCTATGGTCTCTCCTTCTTGTCGGCAATATACGCAATAGCTATGGGACCGCTCATAATAGCCGATGCCGCCTGGATTATCGCAGAGTTCATCGCCCTTGCCATACGCCACTCGAAGAAGCGAGGCATCCATCCCATCCCGCACCTGATACTCGACACCCTATTTCCGCTGGCCTATCTCTATACCGGAATGGATTACGGGCAAGATTTGGCCAAGTCCACAAAGAACCCTCGCAATGCTGCCGCTGAGGCCTTCGTTATGGTCTTCTTCGTGGCTTTGATGTAAGTTGCTCGTGGTATCTTTCAAAAGTGCCCTCCAATGTTGACAACTAATGCCTCATAAAAGAGTCCTTCATTCTATTCTCCTCGTCCGAAGTTGCATCGAGGTCAACCAGCGTATGCTGGCAAGATACCCTGCGAAAGTAATGTACTTCATCCCCGGACAAGGCGCCCCGTTCATCGCCGACCGCACATCACTAGAGGGTGGGATGGACATGATGCCCTCTGCCGCTCTCACTCGTCTTAGCGTGTCTAGTCTGCCTGAGACAGAGCAGGCCAAAGCCTCCGGGCCTCAAGCCTAGCTTGGAACCGACGATACATGATGCATCAACATCGCTGGACACCTGGGTCGGCACTACGAGGCACACGCGCTGCGATATTTCGACGTTGAAAGCGGGTAATTTTTGGGACTTGGGGGAAGGGGCTTTGCATACTTTGTCAACATTTGAAGACAAGACTGTTGACGCCATCAAGCCTTGGCTAGTTCGTAATACTAAAGGATATAATTTAACAAGACATAATTTAACAACGATCAATGATCTTCAAAGACTTCCAGCGTGGCGTTGCGTCATTAGGAGAAATTTTAAGAATGACCACTCGAGCGACGAGAACGTTTCTAGTGAGAGAAATTTGATTCTTTCCCGAGTCATGAATGCAAGAATTCCATTCAGCATTACCAAGCATATGAAAACTTGCATCAAATCACGAATCTCTTGTCCAGTGCCTCATCTCAACGGTGTCCATCACAAGTTAATTGTCATACCGGACGACAACTTTGATACCTCTAGCTTTGGTGAGTATACTATGTCCTGTCTGTGAGTTGCACAGAGGTAACATGCGTGGGCACAGTCTGGTTTTCATAAAATTACGTGACTTCGGTTGCGCCTTGATTATATCAGGTGGGGTAAGGAGTCATACATTTGGCAAAGGCCTCAGGCCGAAATCTTCGTAATTGGATTAGTCGAACCTGTTCATCCTTTCAGCACTCCTCAAGACCTATCCAATCACACACTTAACACGGCATTTTGCCTCGTCCTGGGAGTTTGTTCATCCTTTACTATGGTTGAGTTTGCGAGGCTGCTTCCCGAGTCCCGAGGGTCTTGGCAATTGAGGCAATCTGAAGGTTAGCCACTTCCGTACATGCTCAAGGACATTCCACCACAGTACGCCGAAGGTTTGCATGTAAAGCATTGTATCTACTTGATCTAAGTGCCATGAAGACAAAAGTTTGCCCAAGAATTATGCAAATCCGCTCAATCGCTCAGCCTACCTGAGTGTTAGCCGACCTTTGGGCCAGGCTTGACCAGACACATGTCGCGAACCTTCTGAATTGACATTAAGCTTGTTCGCTGTTTTAGAAACGAGTAATGCGAAGCATATTTTCACACAGGGTTGAGGATTAAGTTCAAGTGAGAGATACAAACCCCCAAAGAATAAATTGCATCCTGGCTTCACATGCCATTTTGTCCTGGGCTACATTAACAACATTACAACCTATTCCTCAACTGAAAGACATTCTTATACTAGGCTTGGAGCAAACTCTATGCATTCAGACGTTCTCTCGACGATTGGTCAGTGGAGCTTAACAGACCACTCTACAAAGGCACATAGTCCATACATTTAGTTATTTTTTATGAAATCGGATATTCGCACCCGCGAAAACGGAGGGTACACCCACGCTAGGGAACTCGGAGATCGAACTGCTCAGTTTAGCACCAAACCAACGGCAATTGTCTCATAGGTTTATCATATAGGATAGTATCCTATAGAATATTATTCCATAGGAGGATTTCCTAAAGGAGGCTGTCCTATAGGAGGATAGGAGGTTAATCCATAGGAGGTTGTCCTATAGGAGGTTGTCCTATAGGAGGTTGTCCTATAGAAGGTTGTCCTATAGGAGGTTGTCCTATAGAAGGTTGTCCTATAGGAGGTTGTTCTGTAAGCGGTTATCCCTTGGGGCTTAGGTGAACTGTACCCTCCGTTTTGGTGGGTGCGAATATCCGATCTCTTTTTTATCCAATCACCCACATTAAATCACAAGAGACTCGACTATGCGCTACTCTCGATTCCTGCTCGCTGCCTTCATGTGGCCATCTTCCAGTGGACCATTTCAGTCAGTAATAGCGACAACGCACGGAAGATCGACCCCTGACTTGAATGATGCGTCACGAACGAGCCCATACCTCCCCCAGCCACCTTCAGCCTGATATATCACTGCTGTGAAACCGAAGAATGTTTTGCGTACTTGTAACAAGGGAGACTGGAAACTGGCCTGTATTGGACACGAGAGGCCACGGTGCCATTGTGGAGTCACCATCTCGCTCATGGGAATGCTTTCGACTTGTTCATCACCATCCATGTTTCGAATGATATGTTCCTAGCCGCGTATGTGCAGCACAAGGCTGAGGCCACGTGCCCACAACCGTACTGTATTATTTCCGCACTGCATGTTTGTTTTAGTAAAAGAATCGTTGGGTCTAGAGCGTTTACTGGTGTATGAAAGCACCACGTACATTTCATATGTATGATGGATTAGAAACGAAACCACTTCGAATTACAGTGCGACAACAGAGTAAACAACACGAGGTTCACCAAGACCGGTGAGAAAGTGAGGAGAGCTCCAAGTGGCTCGGACGAGACTCCGGGCATATTGGTGCATTGTGAAGACGCGTGCGCCAGAAGTTACCGGGATTTCATTACATTCTAGTTCTGGGAAATAACGTAGTTGCACTAGCATTCTGGCCGTCTTCATAAGATACGGGGCTGGCTCAAAAGTTCCAAGCAGGAACGGGCCTATCTGTTGAGGGATCATTGTTTCTTTGGAAAATCATATTTTGGGGTTCTTCAGGTAACGGATTAATAGCAAGAGCCGCGTGTGCAGCCGTCAATTATAAGACCTTGTTTTCACTTGGTTTATTTATGTTATTTACTGGTAATGGTTGCCACAACTCCGCTTCCGGCGCAATTCAACCTTCGCTTTGTTCCGCTTCAAAGCATCCCAGAATTGCCGATGGTTATGACTACTGCACAACCGGACACTTGATTTACCTTGTCACTAGTGTTCCGAGCTACATATAACAATCAGGCAGCCACCGTTGTTGTGTCCGAAACGAACCCATAACTTTCTAATCGCAAGCCTTGATTCGATTTCGTCAACATTTTGGAAACACCAATGGTACTCCATAGAGACACTGGATACGCTATTCTAGAAGCTTGCAACTTGAAAGAATCCACTGATTACAAGCCTCGATCGTCCATAGAGACCGTGAAAGATGGCTGCGGCTATCAACGATGCGGAGAACCGTATCGTGGGTATGATGGTCGGATCGGCCGTTGCTGATGCCATCGGGATTTATACAGACCAGCTCACCAAGGAAAATGCCACAAATGCGTACGGGCAGCATGGCAGGATCGTCGCCAGCTACAAAGCTAGCGAGCTCACGATTCATTTGCCTGATCGACACCGGGCTCAGTACAGGGTAAGTTGTTCAACACAGAGTGGCAGATCTCAAGCGAGCGTTTCAACTACGATATGTGTCTTCCAGAGCTGAACCCAATGATAGGATGGTAACTGGTCGGAGATTACCGAAATGGCGCTGTGCACTCTATTCGCTATGGTTCACGAGAAAAGGGGGACCTCCCTTCCACGTCGGCTTCGATATCTGTCGCAAAACGGCAATAGAGCTTATGGACTAAACCCTCTGCCATTAGGGCAACCGATCACTGATATAGTGGAAGCCGAAGACTATTTGAACAACGCCGAAATGGCCGCTAGGCGCCAATGGACCTCCTCAGGAAATCGCGAGCAAGATTACCACACCGGATCGAATGTGCCACTTATCAGAATTCATCCTTATGCAGCCTGTAAGCAAGATTTCAATGTTCCCAGTCCACGTACAATTTGGACTTGCCAAGTCTGGAGAGATTTCAAGTCCTTATATTTCGCACAATTGAAAGAGCTGACGCAGCAGTTAAACCAGTCGCCGCTTGTCATTTCAATTTGAACCAGTGTTTAGATGCTGCCAACAGGAACTGCAGATATACTCATGTAGACTCGCGTTGCAACATTTCTGTCATGATTGCCGCTGCGCTACTTCGTGGATTGATACGCCGAGAAATCCGAACCGAAAATCAAATTAACCCACTCATTCAGAAATGCAAAAGGCACATTGAACTTTTGGAATCGAGGGTTCAAGCGCAGAACAATCAAGAGGGGGCGTATTATCGTATCTCTGACGAGTCCTGGGCCGAGCTCAGCCGCCTCTTGACTATCCAGTCCCTACCAGACCTGGACCTCCAGAACAGCCGTGGAGAGGCATGGAAGTGCTTGAGCGCCGGAATCTTCTCTCTGCGAACCGCCATGACCCGTCTCGAGAGACTTTCCGGCCAGGCGCGCGAGGACAATCGGATGGTTCTGTTCGCCGAAATCATCAATAACGTCGCTCTTGAGGGCGGCGCAGCACAGGCTAACGCCGCGTTTGCAGGCGCCCTACTTGGTGCTTACCTCGGTTATGATGCCATTCATGAGCAGGCGATAAGGGGTCTCAGTCACAGGGAGTTCCTCATGCGCAAGTCTAAGCTTTTTTGTGAGGTCTTGCTCATAATCCCGGGTGATCCAAACAGGGTGGAACAGGACTCCGAAATGGGGCCTGACCGGGACCGGAGCCAGAGAACCGTGATGCAGAGGACAATTGAGCGCGATCAGAACGCCAGACATGGCATGTTGGAGCGGAGATGGGAGCAGCGACATGAGATTATGGCAGCGAGGCGGAGAACTGTTTCTGACTCCCTCAATCTTACGAGACGGCTGGACCTCCAGACTGCTGGCGCAAGAGACCGCGCGGCCACACTCGAATTCGTGAGACGGCGGGACCTCCAGACTGCTGGCGCAAGAGGCCGCTCGGTCAAACGACCAAAATAACCAATTCTCCAATTGATCATTACCAGCAGTTTATAGGTTAGGCACAGACTGTCTCGTCACAATGTACCCCAGGAGACCAGAAATTCGCATACCCTTTTTTAACGAAGACCTACCTAGCTAGTTACAACATCCTATTTAGACTTATCATATAACCTAAGTAGTATTTTTCATACCTTATAAAACACACCTTAACAACATGTTTTTGTCGTCAAGGCTTTCGGCGCAATGCCCATTTACCCGTGAGGATGATTCATAATATTACTTAACAAGGAACAGATGGTCAATTCACTTAATTTCTTTGCGACAACCATTGCTCACAAAATCACGATGTATGCCCGTCAAGAACTTGAATGTGCTCTCATCATCTTGTCGAATGGCACCATGGTCAATACTTCTTTCTGTGCCCTAGGATAGTTCACAGAATTTGTGGTTCAGGTAGGTAAACTGATTCTGTGGCCGGTGATATGAAATACTGTTCCCGATGCCTGTCACCCGGGCAAGTGACATCTCGTGTTAACATGAGTGATTTCCACAGAACCTGAAAATCCTATAAAGGTTGTATCATAAGATCGGATATTCACACCTATAAAAATAGAGGGTATATCTATACTAGGAAACTTGGAGATTAATATGCTTAGTTTAGTACTAAACTATAGGTAACCCTCTTATATATTTCTTATATAGGATAGTATTTTGAGGGAGGGTAGGAGGGTATCTTATAGGAGGTAGGGGGGTGTCTTATAGGAGGTTGTCCTTTGGAAGGGTAAGAGGTATCTTAAGGAAGGTTGTCCTATGGGAGGGTAGGAGGTATCCTATGGGAGGGTAGGAGGGTATCCTATAGGTGGTTGTCCTGTAGGAGGGTAGAAGGTTGTCCTATAGGAGGTTGTCCTATAAGAGATTATCCTTTAGGGCTTGGGTGCACCCTCCGTTTTGGTGGGTGCGAATATCCGATTTCTGTATCATATCATATCAGAGCCCCTGGGGACTGCCTGAGTCCGGTTGTTTGTCTCATCGAAGCTTGTCCAACGAGACTTTAGCAGGTCACCTACAGGACCCGGGGATTACCTCATAGGAGTTATCAAATACTGACAGAGAGGTCTACCCAGAAGGCACACTACATTAAGGTATGGCCACACAGTTGACACCTCAGTAAACATCTTCAAGGCAAGCAGAGACCAATGTGACTCATTGCATATCAAATAAAATCGACGTGCGATTGCGCGGAACATGAGGTTGGACAAGACTAATCCATGCGAAGACTGACTGGCGCCAAAGTCCCCAAAGCAAGAATCTGAATATGAAAGGTCAGTGTAGTCTCACAGTCTACCGCTGTATTGAAACTTTGAGACGGCCCAATGTGGCAGCTTTGTGTCTGGGGCTTCAATGTTGCTGCATCAGCTTACGGCCCACTCAAACCTTGAAGGCCAATCCTCGAACGGAATAGCTCGATATGCATGAAGCTTGCGTCGCGTAAATAAAGGAGCAGGGATTCATTCAGCCTACTTAGGTAGCTTAATCCCCGTCGCGTCCTTGGTCGTCTTACGATAGTTCTACACCTAACTACCACTTGCCGCCCACAGCCCATTGAGTCGAGAGCTCCATAGACCTTTAACTGGAAAGAGACTGGAAAAACTGTCCAAAATGCCGCTCCTGAGTGGTGCCCATTACTACCTTTTGGTTTCTCTTGTTATTGTCGTCCAATCCGTCCTGCGAGCTGGGGCTTTTCCCCGCCATGCAACAGTGGTATCTCGAGAGTTGGTCAATGCCACCACAAAATATGATTTCATCATCGCCGGAGGAGGGATAGCAGGTCTTACGCTGGCAGACCGATTAACGGAAGTGCCAGAAGGTATATACAACGCCAAAGAGCTCTCGAGCGAGCCTCCGCATATCAGCATAGGTTCTAACTGTTTGCAACATTTCTAGTATCTGTCTTAGTGGTGGAAGCTGGCCCATTGGATCATGACGAGGACGCCGTGCTCGTGCCAGGAACTTACAACCCCGCCCCGTACTTCTGGCCCATGGTCTCTGTGCCTCAAAAAGCGCTGAATAATACTGTGCATCTCGCAACATGTGCACGTGTTGTGGGAGGGGGAAGCACGATCAATGCAATGATCTTCTTACGTGGTGATGTGGAGGATTATGAAGGCTGGACCATGCTCGGAAATGACGGCTGGTCGTGGGACAGTCTGCTGCCATATTTCAAGAAGGTAAGTGAAACGCACGGCGCAAGTCGTGGACTTATTGACTCACGTGTCCATGCAGAGCGAGAACTTCACTTCACCTGATCCGGCGTTCGCAGCTGCGGGAAACATATCCTGGATCGATTCTGTTCATGGCTTCGATGGCCCCGTTCAAAACACATACCCGAACTACTTCTTTCCAGGAAGCGGTGAGAATTTCATGTCTTAGACCTTTTTACCGCAGCCTGGCCTATTTTCTGAAATTTCCTAGGGAATTGGTGGGAGGCGGCAGAATCCACGGGTGTCACCTCATGCCCCGACCCAAATGCTGGCGACGTCAGAGGAATCTTTTGGCTTCGGTTGTCACAAGACGCCGAAAGAAGACATAGGAACCACGCTCGGATCAACCATTTTGACAGAGTGATCTCTTCCAGGCCAAATTACCACCTGCTGCCAGATACCACCATCGGGAGGGTCCTATTTGAAGGCAACAGGACCACTGGGGCTCAGCTCTTGCCTACGGCAGGAGGTAACTTGACTATCGTGAGCGCTTCGAAGGAAGTGATTCTCGCCGCAGGGGGCCTCCATACGCCCCAAATTCTTCAACTCTCCGGAGTTGGCCCCGAGTCTCTCTTGAACAGCTTTGGCATCCATGTCATTTCCGATCTGGCTGGTGTGGGACAAAATTTCCAAGATCAGCCAACGATTACAGTGTCATACAATTGCAAGCAACCTTGGAACAACCAATGATCTTGTGATATATTGAACCATGGCGCTGACGCTCTAACAGTCACCAATAACGTGGAGCCGAACTGGAACACGCTGCTTGAAAATGCAACCTACGACGCCGAGCAATTCGCGCTTTACAACACTTATCGGCGAGGCCCGTACACAATCACGCGGACACTGAGCACAAACTTCATATCTCTTCCATTGCAAAACCTTACTTCAAAAGCTACTGACATAATCGAGAGCGCCCGCAGTTTAAGCGACAGTGGTTCTTTCTTACCGCCAGACACCGACCCTGCCGTGGTTGCAGGATACACGAGACAGCGAGGGATCATGCTTGACCAGTTTGACAACGAAATCTCCATCGGTGGACTACACTGGGGCACCGCTAACACGGGCACTCTATACCTCTTTAAGCCCTTCAGTCGCGGCACAGTCACCATTGACTCGACAGACCCCCTGGCGAACCCCCTTGTCGACTTCCGCGCGGCCACAGACCCGACCGACCTAGATGTAGCCGTGGCTCTTGTACGCAAGGCACGGGAGATCATGGACGCGCCATCCATGCGTGTGCTAGGGCCGAACGAGGTGGCTCCGTTCGGACAATTCGTTCAGACTGACGAGGAGATCAAGGAGGCTGTCCGGCAGACTTTCAACCCCTCTAATGGACACGAGTGTTGCACTGCAGCTATGATGCCCAGGGAACTTGGCGGTGTTGTCGATGATCAACTGAGAGTGTATGGAGTCGACGGTCTGCGGGTCGCAGATATCAGTTTCTGGCCAATGCCGCTTAATGGTGCCCCCAGTGCTACCGTGTACGCGTCTGCTGAGAAGGTGAGCCCTTACCTTTGTCATTGAGGTCTTGGATCCGAGTGCTAATCACTGTGCTGAAAGCTTGCGGATGTGATTAAAGACGAGTATTACTCTGAATAGTCTCGCGAAACAAGGCTTGACTTTCCTACTATGTACTAATATGTACAGTTACTGATATTAGAGACAAAGTTCATTGCAATAGATGAAGCTCAATCAACTTGTTTGACACTTGATTTCTACAGCAGGAAATTCCATGGATAAGTAATTCAGCCACAGAAGTCCCGCTGGAATGCATTGCCATTTTGAATATTTGGCGATGGTATGGAACAATTACATGTGCTTAATGGCTTGGGAGAGTTCGCCGCCAAGCAGAACATCGGATGCAGGAATCAAATGCGAAAGAAATAAATGTGTAATCATCAACCTAGCTGGCACAAACTGGATATCCTGAGGTTCCCTGATTTGAGAGTCTTTCTATCATTCTCCTCGCCACGCTGAACTCGAAGATGCCATCTAAACTACCACATGTGCAGGCGACGGAGTGTCTGTTGATGTGTGAGAACGCCGTTCCTACTCAGCGACGGCCGAAGGTCTTCCTATCCGACGGACCCTGATATTCCCCAACGCACCCTAATAATGAGGCGGTGGTCGGTGTACGGAAGCTGCGTTCAGAGTTAGGGACAACTTGAATCGGACGCGACCCATGGTTTTTGGGTGAATACTGACACATGCTGACACGAGCCTGCTCCTGCTTCCACCTCGGTGCTGGCTCAGCCCCGAGGAAAGGCTGGGAAGCATCTGGGCCATGAACCTGGGAAACGTTCGATCTCGCCATGGCGTTGTTCCTGGCACGTCTCTTGCAACAGAGCCTGAACTATAAAGTAAGTCAATGAACTCGACGCCACGAGAAGACAGCAAGACATACCAAATGCCAAGAACCACTGCGGTGATGAACGCGCCGCCAAGACCGGCGGACAGCCCAATGACCAACTGCTTGAACTCCGGAGACCACTTGTTGACTTCGTCCTTGGCGTCGTCGATGATGCCATTGATGCCATCTCCGATGGTCGAACCGTTGATGTTGGTTGGGAGAGGAGGAATGTATGAGACGGGACTGCCGATTGACTCCTTCACCCTCTGGACCGCGTCACCAAAGGACTGGAGGGCGGCGGGTCTGCCGGCGGTCGCTGTGGCGGGGAACGTTGGCTCCTCTCCCGGAGCGACTGACACGATGGCTGTTGAGGTCGTGGTCACTTGGAACGTGCTCTGCAGCGAGGCGGGACAATTTCTCAGCCCGGGCTCCTGGCAGACCACATTGGTGACGGTAACGACGCTTGTGACTTCGGTCGCGGTCCTGACTTGGCGCCCATCCAGCAGCGGCGGTGCTGTCTGTCTCGCCTCCACGGCCGACGTCTTAGAAGCAGGGTCAATGGCGCAAGCAGAGTAGAGTGTGGTGTAATAGATCTGGATGCTTGTGTTGGGTGTGGGGCCCCACTTCTCATCTCTGAACTGGACGAAGGCTCCTGCCAGGGCGCCGAGGCCGAACTCGTAGGTCTCAACTACAGGCATGAGACAGTCATCATGCTCGTCCCTGGTCCCCAGTTCAAGGGACTCTGGGGTGGTTATGTTCGTGGTGAACCGAGCCAGGTCTGCGTACACCGTGGCTGAGGACCCGGCGGCTAGCTTGATGAAGTCTTTGCCTAGGTCTTGGGACATGTTCAAGCCTGCGGTAACACCCATTCGCACAGTCGCGTCGAAGACAACACCGCTTGATTCAATAGTAACTGGAAGAAACTCGAATGAACCGTCCGTACTGGGCAAAAGTTAATTACATCGTGATAAACTTTTAGTAGGATGTGTGATGGTAAACTTACAGTTTGATACTTGATACATCGCTGCCAAACATCGCGATCTCCATGGCAAGGCCGTCGTCAAATTTGACGTGCACACCTGTGGAAATACTTGCTTTAGTGCTCAGTGTGAGCAACAACTCTAGTGTAATGACAACACCAACAAGCTGGTCTCCAATTTGGATTCCGGCTGGCTGATACCACTCTGGAGGATACAAGTTGACTTTGTAGGTCTGCGCTGCGTCCAAAGTGGCATCAAGCTCTAGATAAAGCTCCAGCTCATCAAACTCAAGCTTCATTGTTGTCTCCGGGATGTTGGTGAGATTCATCTCGAAGTCAACGTCGATGGTTGGAAACGAGTAGGCACTCCAGTCGATGTCAAGCTCGTCAAAATCGCCAGTCTTGAAGAACGACTTAACATTGTCTCCAACGGAATCGGTGACATTATCGGCGACATATTCTGACCAATTTTTGAATTGATCCCAGACCTCGAGGGTGATGTTCTTGACCTGCGGCCAGAATTGATCATGGAATTCATCCAAAGCGGCGGTGAAGTTGAAGTCACCGTCGATTACCAGGCTTGCATATGCTGTGCCCTTGACGTAGCAGGTGACACATGATATCGACAAGGACTCACTTCAAGGTTGAGAAGGGGTAAACGTCAGCGCCAAGATCCGATATTTGGAACGCGCTGTCAAGGACAAACTCACTAAGTGAAGAAGGTTGCGTCTTTCCACATCAAATCCAAAGACCCGTTAGTCTTGAAAAGATCAGTGTCTGAATCGCGCTGCTGAAGGCTCGCAGTGACCAGGTCTCTTTGCAGGCCCTGTAGAGCTTCATCACCAAATGAGGGCACACCGCGACGTGTTTCGAGAACCTGAACTGGCTCCGGGAACCCAGGACTCCCAGAGACAAGCTGGAGAGCAATAGCCACCACGGTGGCGCAACTCCATCGAGGAAGCATTTTGAAAATAATCTCAAACGATGGCTATTTTCAACCGGGAGACAGGAAAAGAGACTCGTCGAGATTCACAAAATAAAACCGAGCTGGCGAGGGCCGCAACCCACAACAACAGCGAGAAGCTTGCAATCTCGAACATATTATACCAGAACATTGGGACATTGCAGTGACAGGACCGTGCAGCGGCGCTGAAGCTGAGATGCGAGTTGGATGAGAAGTTGGACGTACGCATGAGGCGCAGCGGCACGAGGCTGGCTCCGTGGTAGGCGCGGTGCGGCACAGAATATGCTGTTGGTTACAGAATGTCAACACACACAAATCCATTGTCACATTGGACCACGTTCTAATCCCAGTAATTGAGCCCGTGCACTTCAGCCGCTCCAGATTTGAGGGTTATTTTTGCGTGCACCCTGGCTCCAACGCGTGAGAAGTGACAGTTTCATGGGCAAATCTTGTGGGGCGTGCACTGGACTTCTGGAATGTTGTGTGATCTTCACTCTTTCTGGCCAAAAGCCACGATTCTTCAGCCAGAACACAACCAAGTAGTCGAGCAAGTTCAGCGTTAATTGGCTCGCATTGAACGACTTTGGCATATTCCTGTGCACTTGGAAAAATTTGCTATTTGTTACCTTGTGTTTTCTTAGGCAATGACATCCCAACCGCGACCTCCATCCAGGATTCTCCGTTGTTTCCCTACAGGGCTGATGAAGCGGATACACCAAGTGGGAATTGTGAGCGATCATCCCCCAGATTTAAGTTTAATTATTCAGCAGCGTGTGAACCGGGAATATTTGGGACGCATTTATTAGCCCCGATCGAGACTGACACTACTGTGGGCCAAGCACAGGAAGCTGCTGTTGGTCTCCTCAAAGCTGCTGCGCCGTGCAGCCTTCCAGAGTAATTACTTGGCGTTCAGGTATCAGCCTGAAGACTAAGCCAGTATGCGCCACTCCTTCGCCCCCGATGACTCAGGCTGCTCTGGAAAGAGCTCTGCCTTGTGTTTTTATTTTGGTTGGTGTCGCCTACCAACCCGCAGCTCGAAGGATCGGTATTCAGGCTGGAGGCTCCACATGCTTGTCTAACATTTCAATGTTTACAGCCTTGAACCCAATGTCAATCCCATATGATATCTTGTATGAGTCTAACCAAACAACCGCAGAATGGAACCATCATATATCAATTGGGTGCGTCTTGGACGCACCTCGGCCGGCTATTTTGAGAACTGGGGAAACCATAAGCCTTCACTTGAGCCAGCGAAAGGTCCATTGTCTGGTTGGGAATAGACCTTATGCTGTAGGATTTCCAAGGCGCGGCTGCCCTCCAGGCCAACACAGCTGACTGCATACTCGCACATGGTATTGTTTTCAAGCAAGCATTCATATCCCTAGACCAGAGACTGGGGAAGTGCGACCTGGGTCACCGCACGGCAAATTATATGACGCCAATCGTTACCATTAGAGAGCTCCTTAGCCCCCAACACACTCATGTGCAGATGTCCTTCCCGACATCATTTGCCGTGCTACTTAATCCTTCACCAACATGAGATATTGCGCAGTGGTAAGCACTCAGTTCGCCCCGGGAAGAAGCTTGGGGGATTGTGTGACAGGTGGATGCCTCGCCGTTTCTACATCATCCTGGAATTACCAGGACGTTTCATAGCTGTGCCTGGCGGTAGAGGGCAGACACTCTTCATTTTGGACACAACCGGCCTACATTTGTACTGCATGTGAGCATGGTACTCGTGAAACTGAGCGGTCGGTGTAGGTGTCCATCCCTGCGTGACTCGGCCCGGTGAGTGATCCTTATAAGACACTGGGCACGGACGAGGAGGCTGGCATTAACAGGAGACATGCCGTTTGGGATAAATTCGAGAAGTAGCAGTCAGGAATAAGTTGAGCTGACAGTCGTCCAATGCCAAGCAATGGGCTGCAAAAGGCCAGCCACCTGAGAAACGTTGCATAAGTTGGCAATATGGGCGCCAGCCAATAGCCTCAACGTATTAGACTTCCACCACTGCCAGTCTGTCAGATGTCTTCCATGAAGGTGCAAAGACAAAGTTTGAAGCTAATGCCAGTTTTCTGCGAAGCTACTGTGACAGACGTGCGCCAGCCTGGCCAGCTCAACGATCCTCGAGGACAACACCGTTAGCCACGACACTTTGAGTTGGCAGGAGTCCAGATGAGATCGCCTGTCGTGGCAGCTGGGAGTCCAGGCCAACAAGTTCCAATTGCCGGCGTCGTTCCAGCTGCCTGCCGAGCCCCTGCAAGAAATGTTTCAATTACATTGCCCATCCATAACCTGCTTTTGATTCGGCACATGTGCACTTTCTCCTGTCGAGGCACTGTAGTTACTGGAAATCAAAGGTGCAAGGAAGGCTGTCTGTCACAACTGATTTTCTTCACTCGTGATTTCACCAGAGCCAAGACCATTGTGTATGTGTATATTCTCGGTATTTACTTTTCGCAAAATAAAAAGACGGCGCCCAAGAGCCGCAAGATATCATTAGAGCAACCCAAGGTCGACCGACACCTAGAAACACTTGTGAAGTTAAAATAGGCGCCACTCCTCTCAGTATCTCATACCGATGCAGTGCCAGACCGCCCCCTTACACCCCGTCACATGCAAATCCTTGCTAACTCATCTACACAGGACCCAACAACCCTCTCTCCCTTCAACTCACAATTACATACACTCCACAACAAGCTCGCCATTTAGAAGAGGAAGGCGAGGAGGCCGAGCAGACCGGCCATGGGGACACCGTTCGCAACAGCTGCTCCGGTGAACTGAGCCGGGCTCGAAGAAGTCGGGGAAGCACCGCCGCTACCCGTGTGAGTAGCATTGCCGGACGAGCCTCCGCCACTGGTAGCCGTCGGGGCAGACGCCGAGGAGGTGCGAGAAGGCGTTGAGCCCCCGGCAGCGGAGCTGCTGGAGGAGGAGCCACCACCGCCGCCGCCACCGCCGCTGGCGTTGGTGCAGTTGCCCTGGGCAAAGTTGGCCTGGTTTTGCTGGAGGGTGGCGGTGAAGCCGGCGACGAGGTTCTGGGCGATGGACTGGGCCTCCTGGGGCACCTTGCCGACGACGGCGTCGATGAGGGCCTGGGAGTCAGTGGACAGGCCCTGCGACTGCTGCAGGACGGTGTCGCAGAGACCGGCCTGCTCAATGGCCGACTTCTTGGACGCCAGGTTGTCAACGAGCGTCTGGGCGTTGGACTGCAGGCCCTGCACGGTCGACTGCAGCGACACGGCGTCGGTGAGCGTGAGGGCATCTGTGCCCTGCACCGTGGAGGTGCCCGACTTGATGGTGCTGGAGAGGTCGCTGGATGCCTGCGTCAGGCCGGTGGCGTCGCCGCTGAAGCTCTGGGCCGCGTCATTGAGGGCCGTCAGCTTGGTGGAGACATCACCGATGACGCCCTGGATGGTGGCCAGGTCACGCTCAAGGACGACCCTCGGGAGGTTGGTGGCATATACGCCTGCGGCCAGGGCGGCGACGGTGAGTGAGTACTTCATAGTGATATATGTCAAGGGTTGACTTTCGTCGACAACGAGTGTTTGGGTTTGTCTGAAATAGGTTGGTTACGAAAGTATTGATAAAAGAATTTGTCCCTTTGGTATACTCCGAGGGCCTGATGGTAGATGGGACTGAGGGGGTACGTCAGTTCATATAGACATAGCAGATCTCGTCACAAGCTTCTGTGTGGCAGTCCCTCGGCCGATACCCTCGTCCATTGCTGTGATGTGAGTGATGGGAATGACGGAAGGCCCATCCTAGCCAGCCATCGTCTCACACTTACACCTCCGCCACCCTGGGCTTCCTGAAGAAGGCATCCTTGAAACCTCAAAAGCAGGCGTCCAGATTTGGAGCATGTTTGGCCGTAGCCAAGGACCTTACAGTTAAGCAACGGGGGGCTGCCAATCCAAATTTCCCCGAGCTTCTAGCCCATCCTCAACCCAACACACCGAATGGGGGGCAGGTAGAGCCGTGCCTGAGCTGACAGGTGACTACTGCACAGTCCAGAGCAGGCTAGACGTCCGGTGGCTGCATCGTCAACACGGGCCCGCCGGGCCAAACACCGCCAGAGAAGGATCCAGAGCTCGATCTGAGGTACTTGGTACCCGCCAAGAGGATGCCAGCGGGTGTGACGTTGTTAGGTAAGAGGTGGACAGCTCGATAATTGACTATGGTCCGAGTGCACATCCAGAGGGATGAACTCATGCGAGTATCAGAGAAGGGGTGACAGCATGTCATTCGATTCCCAGTCTTGCGCAGAGTTCCCTGCCTCCAGATGACGCCCAACGTTGCAAAGCAAAGCAAATAAACGTGAGCCGAAAGCACCGGCGCAGGGAGTCAGGGTTTGTGATCTGCCAATCGCTGTGGCGCGCTGCCCTCTGCGCTGGAAGAGGCCGAAACAAGGAGGAGAGGCTTAGCAGGTTTTGCTATTATCCCAGGCATCTTGTTGGTAGACCGGGGATCTGCATATTGATGATGTGCCAGTTGTGTTGGCCAGGTTGCCAGGCAGGCCAGCTTGGCCAGCCTCGTGCACAGCTGTGGTGGATTTCCGGGATAGGGTGGGATTCTTGAAACTGCGGTGCGCTTCACTTACCGCATTCATAGACGGCACTATAGTAGACTTCCACTCAGAATCGTCCAAGCAGCCCCCAGAGGCGATCCCCCGCAGTTGTGTTAGTCGCGCCCTCTTCCCGCTTTGGGCCTGTCCTGCCCGCCGTGCCCGCCATCTTCCCGCCGTCATTCGCCATAAATAAAATGAAACGGGTGACGAGACTTGTCCGAGTGGAAAACCTGTGGCGTGCCAACCCGCCCGTGTATTGCAGAGTGCCACCATCGTCGTTGTGTGACACGCAGCAAGCACGCTGGCTCGACAACAAGGCCGATTCTACCCTGGCCCATGGCCCATGGCCCACGGGCGATTCACCAGGCTGGTGCACAAGATCTCGGATCTTCGCAATGTTGCCCTTTTCCCCAGACCCAGATAAAATTGGACTCTCGCATGGTCCCGCCCGGTAGGGAATAGCAGATGTGGATACGGAGGGAACTCTAATTGCACGACACCACTCCTTCAAGCCTCAGTTGGTCGTTGCCGAACGACGACCCTTGCAATGGCATGTGGGCGGCCTTTCACCGAGGCATAGTCTGCTTCCCCACGAGCGGCTAGGTGCGCCAAGAATCTGGGGAATTGGGGTAGTGGCGACGGAGTGGAGGGTGGGAACGGGACATTGTTGCTCGAGATGACGAATGCTCCCTTCTTTTGCACCATGCGATCCATCTCATCTCGGTGTGGTTGCGGGTGCAGCAACCTCTACGCATTAGCCCCCGCCGTTGAGAGTATATCGAGCGGATGTACGGCCTCGTATCTGCAGCTGATCGTTCGCGATCATGCTGGCCGAGCCATATTTCGTCACTCAGGCCAAACACTAGATGAATCCTTTGGACCGTCAACTGTCAGGTGATCTGCTAAACTTGTTCGGTGTAATTTCACTGATGAACATCTTTCGGAGTTTACAGGCCTCCGATGGGTATCATTATTGCTGGCTCTGCCCTCTCCGTCTCCCCGAAGCTGGTGGGAAAGACGCGCCCTTGCGAGCCTTCCGAAATTAAAATGCAGGAACGTGTCTCCCAACCCACGCGAAGCCGCAGGGTTTGACTGTCACGCGAATGCGCAAGCTGAATGAAATGGTGCTTCCCAGGCGTTTGGCAAGCGAGTCTGACTGTCCACCTGATCAAGCTGCTTTACTTGAACAAGCGACGGCCACGGGTCTTGACACCAAATCTCTCCACCCCACTGCTTTGCTGCAAGTGCCATAGGCCCAGTGCGCCAACATTTCCGCCCTCGGCCCCTTGCTTGTACCGTCTCCATGCCTCACGCACGTGATCTGGTCGTAGGGCGCCCCTGGGCGGCTCCTTGGGTTTGACCTTGGGGTGTGTCGCTCTAGGTCGACCGTCCTCGGGCTCATCCCAGTGTTCTTCCTCCTCGTAGGGCCATGGTGGGAAAGATACGCCCTCCTCGGCTTGTGGCTCGCCCGACTTTTCTATCCACTCTGATTGCACCCTTCGTGATTCCTCGATGATGTCGCCGATGAAGACCTTGGCGACCGACTGCATTGCTTTGGTGACATTGGCGGGTACTGACTGGGAAACAGCGGCATTGACAATCTGTAGTAGACACATGATCAATAAATATTCTCACGAAGACCGTTGTTGGGATAGGGATTGATGTCGAAATGCCTACCCTCTTGACCACGCTCTCGGTCAGCTTTGCAGCGTGCCACATCTCGTAGCGCTCAGTCTGGTCCTTATCCATCTGCTGAACGAGCATAAACCGCAGCTTCTTCTCCTCCTCGCGTTCCTCCCTGCTCCTCTCAAATTGAGCGACTCCCATCTTGGTCTTGATGTCCTTGTCATCCTCTTCCTCATCATCCGCGCCGTCGTCGCCAACGGCGCTCGCCGCGCCCCTGCCCGCTCCGCTCCTACCGCTTGCCGTAGTCATCGCCCTGCCTCCGACAGCGCTGGGTGTACCCTCCTTCTCGGCAGCCTCACGAGCCTTGTCGGCCTTGCTCTTGCGGCCGCGCTTCTTCTTAGCGGGCGCACTGACCGAGACAGCAGAGCCGGAGACCATGCTGACATTGTCGTTGTCGAAACCTACACTGGGGGATCGTGCGGCGAAAGGAGACTCGTCTGGGGGGAAGGAGGTTTGGCGGAGTGGGTGTGCGGAGCCAACTGAGGTAACAGACATCGTGGAGGGCTTTCTTCGCTTTATCGAGGGCGATGGGCCACCGTCGCCGGCCGAGCGCTTCTTTGACGAGCCTCCGCCATTTGCGAGAGTGTTAAGGGCGGGCAGTTGGGAATGCGATGGATATGGCGGGGAGTGCGCCGGGGGAGACGTTTGACTTTGATAGGGCGGCGAGCTCATCTTGACAACGTGACGCGAGCGAGAGTGCGGCGCGTGCCGATCAAGTATCGGAGGGAGGACGAGACCTGTATTCTGATAGACTGGCGATGTTTCTCTTGAAAACTCGGTTGACGATGCGAGGTAGAGTAGCGCGGGCGATGAAGATACTGGGGGTTGAGGATGTGAGAGGTGACGTTGGCGATTGGCGATAAGATGTTGAAGTCGAGGATACGACCGACGGCCCACTGCTGCAGGTAGGTAGCGCAAGCCGACGGCAGCGAGTGGTAGGAGCTCCACCGGGTCCTGATAAGATAAAGATTTTTGGCGGGCTGGCTGACTGGAGCTTTCCCCGCTGGAGGACCCTGACAAGCTACCCCGAGGACGGCGGCCAGCGCCGGCCCACGCAGGCACGGGGAACTCGGCGAGAGTCATTGTCAGTCAGCCATCGCAGCAAATTTGCCTGGGACTACGATGTATTAGACCGATCTCTTCCTATCTTCGGGCACCTGCATCGGAGGCCGAACAATCCTTCGAGGTGGGCTCGACTCATTTCCATAATCCTCAATTGATCTTCCTAAGGCATCTTTTCAATTGTCTCTACACCAAACTGATTGGCAATCGACAATTAGCGCATGCTTGCCTGATTTCTTTATTCCCTTCCTAAAACGCTCCCTGACGTGCTTGAAAACAAACGACTAGCGAATATTATATATTCCCCTACCTCCAGACGCAGGCAGACTATCCGGAGCAATAGCCAGGCTTTCAAGGAACTCCAATGCCATCTGCAGAGAAAATGGATACAGCCAGCATCACGAGCTCGTCGTCCGGCGGGCGGCGCAACGGCGAGGAGCGCTCCGGCAGCAAGAAGCGCAAGCATCACAAGGTCAACGGCGCCCACGAGAGGCGAGACAGCATCAGCGCCCCCGCCCGAGACCCCCGAGATATCCCCGACCGCCCCAAGAAGAAGAAGTCCAAGAAGTCTAGCACCACGGCGCACACTACCGCCGCCGCCGAGTCCACTGCGACCACATCCAACCACAGCACAGGCGCTGCCGCCGCCGCAGCAAGCGGGACGGTGACACGGTCGCCGAGCCCCGTGATCGACTTTGACGGGCTGTCGCGGCCCAGCTCGGGGACGCGCGAGCGGCTGGAGGAGACCAAGGAGCAGGCAGACAAGCGGCTGGCGCGCATGTGCGGCGCCGTGCGGACGATACTCGAGTGCGTGGGCGAGGACGCCGATCGCGAGGGCCTGCTGGCGACACCCGAGCGGTACGCCAAGGCCATGCTCTTCTTCACCAAGGGGTACCAGCAGAATGTGCGCGACATTGTCAACGGCGCCATCTTTGAGGAGGGACACAACGAGATGGTCATCGTCAAGGACATTGAGGTCTTCAGCATGTGCGAGCACCACCTCGTGCCGTTCACTGGCAAGGTAAGTTTTGCGGGATGCACCTGAGTTGCTGGGGTTTATATACCTATGCGCTCTCTCTTCGTGATGTGGTAACTGACGCCCGATGGTAGATGCATATCGGGTATATTCCCAACCAGTCCGTCATCGGCATCTCGAAACTGCCCCGGATCGCAGAGCTGTTCGCCCGCCGGCTGCAGATCCAGGAGCGCCTGACCAAGGAGGTTGCGAACGCCATCATGGAGGTCCTCAAGCCTCAGGGTGTCGCGGTCGTCATGGAGTCCAGCCACCTGTGCATGGTCATGAGAGGTGTCGAGAAGACCAGCACGAGCACCATCACGAGCTGTGTCCTGGGCTGCTTTGAGCGCAAGGAGAAGACGAGGAATGAGTTCCTGAACCTGATCAGCGTCAACCGCCGGGTCTAATGGTATAGTCTCACTCACGGCGTTCGGATAAGTGATTGGGAGGTAGCAATGGGGACAGTCTATTCCCCTCAGCTGCGTCTCGTGGTACACGACGTGTACAAGAAGTGCCCTCATTGGAGAGGCTGGATGATCAACTCATTACAAGGAGCGGCAACGCCCCCAACACGCTCGCCTTGAGCCTCGTCATGGAGCGTGTCTGGTTTTGCATACGAATCTCGGCGTTTTCAGGGGAATTTCGGACAGGGCGGTAGATCGGGCTCAAAATGGCATTCATCATGCCCGCCAATGGTATTCAACATCGGAGCATTCATTTCGGGAATGGGGTCGGCTAGCTGTGTGAAAAGATTGGCGTTTGTGGCTTCAACTCCTCTATACTGAACCAAAAGCATAATATGGCATCCGGGACTGCCTTCTCAGCCCAACCATTAGCATCCCTTGATGCACCCTGGCTCCTTTCGAAGCCTTGCTGTTGACTTGGACATGTATGATCATGCTGATAAACCGACCCACCCATACGCTGCCCGACTGCAACCATGCCATCCCAATCACGAGCCATCTACTCATCGTCATGACACCCTCCTAACCTCCCTCCCGGACGCCCCCTTCTCAACAGCCTCAACCTTCGGCCTCACGGCTCCCCAAATCTCCTCCGCAACATCATCTACACTCCCCCCAGCATCAACAACCACCAGATCCTCCGCCTCCTCCTCAAACGCGACCGCATCGACCTCCCCATTCTCAAGGCCCCAGAACAGCCTCCTCACCTCCCGCTGCATCTCCTCCGTCTCATACCTCTCTTCGCCGAACCCACCCCTCCTCTTTGCAGCATCCTCATCCAAGTCCAAGAAAACAACAGCATCCGGACGGGGCAGGCCGACCTCTGGCGCCCGGGCCCAAGGCAGACCCAGGGAAGGGTTCCCCTTGGCCGCGCTGTACACCATCCCGGAGTAGTAGTACCTGTCGCAGACGATTGTGACGCCCTGGGACAGGAGGGACGTGATGTTGGGCGCGGCCTCCCACCTGTTGGCGGTGAAGAGGAGGTGGATTGACTGGTCTGGGAGAGAGGTTGTGGAGGAGAGGTATTGGTTGATGATCTGGCCGGTTGGGGTTGTGCGGTCTGGCAGTGAGTGTTAGTGGGCTGGTCTCGTCTGGTCTTGTGAGGGTGTGAAATGGCTGATATTTTCATATAGACCAGGCCGCGGGGTGAGGATGCATGTAGACTCCGAACAGCAGACCCATATTCGCGAATCTATCCGAGCACCGCCGCTCACTTGAGCGGCCTCAACATATAAGCCCATGTGGTGATCCACCAGCTGCCAATCCTAAAGTATCCCCTCCCAACCGCGCGTCGCTCGATCGTGAACCAATCCGTTCCAACCCACATGGGACGATCCCAAGCAAACTCACCAGGAAACCGCATGAGCTGCACCCTCCTCCCAGCCTCGACGAGCCTGCTCTCCAACAGCTTGACCTGCGTCGTCTTGCCGCTTCTGTCCATGCCCTCGAGCACGATGAAAGCGCCCCGCACTGCGGACGCAGGATCGTTCGACGCGGACATGCTAGGGTTGTTGCTAGCGACGACTGGGAGAATAGCCGAAGAATAAAAGGAAAGATCAAGTCTGTGTTTAGTCCGGTGTCGATAAGGCAGATTTAAAGGACCGTCGAGTTAGAGTGGTAGGCTAGTGTCCGTGGTCGTTGACCGTCGCGCGTTAGGGTTCAGATGACGCGACATGGGCTGATTTAGCACGCTCAGCAGGACTGTTGACTCGCGGTGGGGCTCTTGTGTGTCGGATCGGTCCGCATGGAGACTCTGCGTAGTATCCGTCTCGGATTGTCACTGGTAGGAGAATGATGGCTCGCGTTAGACCACCAGTCTTTCCTGAGATAGTTTAAAGGCTCTGTTGTGGCGCAATGGCGGTCCCCGTCACGTTGAGTGCCCGCTTGATGCCATTTAGACATGAGTAACATCGCAGGAACACAGCTGGCTTTCGCACCGTAGAACATATCGGCGCAGCAATATTTGAATCTGACCAAAATCTCTATTACCATTTACGGCAGCGCAAGCCCATTATGGGGCTCTATCGAAGGAGCGTTGACTGGCACAAGTCTGCACCTCACCCACTCACTCATACGCCGTGAACCCGTACCGTTCCCAAATCCTATCCGATCCAACCAGCCACCCTAACCCGGCCATCCATACCCAAGGGAACCAGCAAAAAGCAAATCTTCCCGAATCGAGAAACACAAATCAAGCGCTTGAAATACCACCTGAGGAAACCATGTACGCCAATGGCCCTTATCCTGGCCTTGTCCGAGGTAACTCCTGGGGAAACAATAACAAATGCAAGCGATGGAGACACGAACAAAAAGAGCATTCAGCCCTCATCACCAAAATCCTCGCCCGTACTTGAAGCAGGAGACGCGGGCACTGGGCTGGGTGCGCCGTCGCCTTCCTCCTTCGCACTAGAGCTCTCCCACAGGTCAAAGCTCTCGCCTGTGCCCTCTACAGGCTGGAGAGTCGCCAGCTTGACGGGCTCTTCTGACTCCTCCGGCTCGGCGACTTCATCAACGGTGGCCTTGGTTTCTTCAAGATTCGCTGCCGATGTAGCGCTTTCGCTCTGGGGCTTCTCTGGCTGCTCTCCATCCACGACTGTGCCGTCGTCCTCGTCTTCCGGGACGATGAATACAGATGTGGGGTCGCAGCCTTCAGCGTAGAAGTCTTCTACGTTGAGATCGCCAAGGGCGGTGCGGGGTTTCTCGTACTCCATTCCGCCCTCGCTCATCGTCGTCGCTCTCCGCACCGAGGTTTGCGAAACATCGTCAGCGGGTGGAACATTCTCCTTGCCCCGGCCCTCGGCCTTCTCGCGGCTCGCCTTCCGCTGGCACTCCTCATCGCTGCTGATATCAAGACGACATGTGCTGTGCTGCAAGAGGTTGGTCATCTCCTGCTCGGGGGTGTCCTCGTGAATGTCGAACTCCCATGACGATTTCACATTTGAGCCATAGAAATCGTCTGAACTCGACAGTGACAGTGACGACTTGGCGGAGCCAGCGTTGGTCTTCGCCGCATAGCTTGGCACTGTACCCTTAATGGCAGCCTCAAGCGAGAATGGTGCCGACGAAAGGCTGAATGTCGGCGGATCGATTCGGGTGAAAGTTCCAGTTCGTCGTCTGTTAAGAATGCCGATGCGCTTGTTACCGCGGGTCGGGGAGCGCCCTGCCGGTGCGGACATGGGGCTGCTGGTGCCGCGAGAGAGACTGCTAAGCTTCTTTGCTGGTGACTTCGGGTTCAGGATGGATCGCGGACGTGGCGATGCACCTTTCATAGGGCTGTTGAATACTGCTGCGGAGATGCTATCCTTGCTGCTAGGCAATGCCGAAGAAGATGATGACTTTGTCATGATCAACGAGGGCGGCTTGAAGAAGTCCTTGCTGGAGCCATCGGCCTTGGACCGCTTGGAGAACAGGAGTGCAGGGTCAACATTCTCGAAATCGTCGACGTTGAGGAAGTCGGCGACCTTGCGCTTTCCAGGAGATGACAGTGCTGCCGAGGCGTTAGCAATGGCTGACCTGTACAATAGGTTACGCGATAGGACGAGAACGGCTGCGGTCGCAGCTCATTTCAAGCCAGCGAGGCTGTGACGCCAAAAAGACGCAGAGCACCGATGGGCGACTACTCACATGCTTGCTGGTTCCTCGCGCTGGTCAAGCTCTGCAGTCGAGTCCCATCAAGAGGCGCGAACGGCTGACGTGTGACGGCTGCCATTCTGCGAAGAGGGGGCCGTGGGCGGCCGATAAACAAACAAACACGGTCGGACACGCCAGGAAGGCTTGGAGTCGGGCGCTGGTGCTAAACCGATGCACAATGCGATGGTGATGTCCCAAGTTTCCGATCCCAGCCCAATTGCAGTGGAATAGGGTTTGGAGGTCGGAGCGTCAAGCTGCAGATTGGCCGATGTGCTTGACAGGTCAGGACGGAGGGGCGGAATTGTGCTTCTCGCAGGCGGTGTGGAGCCAATGAGAGGGGATCAACTTCTGCCCGGTGAGAAGCGACTCTCGGCCGGGATAGTGGAGCCGCGACTACTATGAGGTTTCTTTCTACCCAGTGTCTTTTCGCACTAGGATTGAATGGACCAGATTGGAATGAGAATGGATACTGAGACTGGGACAAAAAGAGGAAAAGAGGGGAAAAGGCCTCAGGCAAGAGGAGAGAGAAAAGGTGTGGGCGGGTATTGTCTTATTACACCAAGTTGCTGGCGTGCGGGCTGCCGTGTGGTACTCGAGAAGGGGTGGCGGTGGTGGCAGCAGATCGGCGCGAGGTGACTGGAGAGGTCTCAAGAGGGGGGTGGCCGAAGTCGACGAGGCCAGGTACGGTTAATGCTTCATGCGACGAGCTGCGCCAGCAGCCGGGACTAGTCGTACGGTGGTATTCGGAGATTGGGATTGGTACGAGGTGACAAGCAGGACGAGATGGTGTGCGACCAGTGGTCTTGGTCCCGTCTCGCAGGTGTTTAGGCGGGCGGCTGTCGAGGTTCGAGAAGCCTGATAGGGCGAGAGATCAATCCTGCTTCTGATGCGCTGTTAGACCGGCATGTCCCTTGTCCCTGTTCGGGGCCGAGAAGCTGGTTCCAAAGGCAGGCCAGGTGGGCAGGGCAGGGCAGGGCAGGCACACCACCGTCGGTTTCTTTGGGATTGCTTTCCAGGGCCCACGAATTCAATTGGCGATAAGGTTGGGTAGGGCAGGTTGGTTGGTTGGTTGGGCGAGGTGAGGTGAATGGTGGTAGGGCGAAAGAAGGAAGAGACAGGAGTGAGGGCTTGATTGGGTCGAAGCAGGTGTGATCGGAGGAAAGCAAGGTAGCGCGACAAGGAGGAGGAAGCTTGGGGGCAGGGCAGGGCAGGGCAGGGCAGGTTTGGAAAGCTGGCAGCCCGGGTGGGGGTTTGGAGGATCTGCCCTGCTGCTGCACTCAGACTTACCGAATAAGCAATTGACAGACAGGCAGGCCAGTTACAGCGCTGCAACTAATGGGCCGAGATGGATCTCGCAGAAGTCTGGAGGAGTTCGGCGTGGAGTCCCCAGGACCTGGTCTGGGCCGGGGTTTAAAATGGAAGAAGGAAAGGCAATCCTGGACGGTCCACGGGTGGTGAATGGTGGTGGAGGATGGGTGACGCGAACTTTCGTGATTGAGCCCGACCGCGTAAAGTGGAAAATCGACTAGCTGGGAGGATCCAGCGGAAACGAGAAACTGCCTGACGAAATGCCTGGGACAAGCTGGACTAGGCCGCAGATTGGTCTGTTTTGGAATGGAACAAATGCAGAAGATAATCAGACAATGATGCAGGGAGGACGCCCCGGCGTCTGACGGATCGATTGATTGACTGATCGACTGCTCGACTGCTCAAACGGCTGACGAGTTGGCGTCTGGGAAGTGAGGGAGAGGCGCGGAAAGGAAGATGAGGGGCGACCCAAAGGATGATGACTGCTGGGCCCGTCGATGTTTGCACAGGGTAACCCAGGTCTCGTCTGCGAAAAGAAACTGCAGAGTGTCTAGAGGCTATACGTATGTATGCCTTGCTTCTCTCAATAGACAGACAATGCTGACGACGGCAACACTAGATCACCAAAGAAGAGGATGTATGTATTGGGAAGATCAGGCTAGGAACGGCAGTCGCCTCCTCGTCGAGTTGTACTGGGCGGGTGGGCAGGTGGGCTGGCGGAAAGAGATGCAGAAGCCAGCTGCAGGGGCAGACCAAACCAGACAGGCCACTGTGAAGGTGCAGCACGTCTGCAGCAGTGCATGCCCGCCAAAGGTGGGGATTGGCTGCGTTTCAAGTGGGCACACCCATGAGCAGCCAATCATCACGTCTTATGCAGCCATGGGAGGTGTGGAGTCGCGCTGCACCGCGTACGTGACATGACAGGTTCGCGCCACCGTGCCGTCTTCCCTTGCCCAGACTGCCGGCCTTTACATAAGCAGGTTGGCCGACAAGGTCAGCCACTGTCTACATCATCGTGCCTATCGCTGGCGAGGTTCCTGCATACGACTTGAACTAGAGCATAATCACCCGGTACTTGGTGGAGGATGACCCAGTCGCAGGCGCATGCTGGCCACCGTCATACTCCTCAGGCAGTCACCGAACAAGTCCACCAGATAGCACTCCGAAGATCATTTGTTTAGACCAAAAAATCATGGGGATGTTAAAGTCATACTTGAGTACCTACCTAGATACCTAGATATGCGCTTACTACGTCCCAAAATGCAACTGACGTCCGGCACCAAGCTGCAGCTGTGGGGAATACGCGCTCCCCTCGGACAAATATCTGATATCAAAAGTAGGTATGCAGGCGACAGACGTCAAAGGTGCATGTTGGAAAAAAAAAAAAAAAAAAAGAGATCTTTGTACTCCTTGACTGCGACTTATATGGACCAGATCGATCATGCAGACTAAGACACTCGGCGTTGCTCTTATTCGACTGTCTTTCTATCGCCGTTTGGAGGCTAGGAGTTCAGTCAGTGATGCGTGTTATTTGCTATTGTGTGCCTGCGCAAGAAATATATCGATCAGTCATTCATCTGATCACCTGCACTTCCCTCAACATCAAAGTGGAGCAAACACTGAGTACCCACATCTAACTATATGTACTCGAACGTTTTTGGACAAGACCAGCATAATTTGTCGGTCGCCAATGGCGTACATACAGAGACCATATATTCTGTCCCCATTGCTCATCCCTTTCTTTCAAGTCACGAACGGCATCTGCATGGGAGTAGGATAGCTTCGCAAAACGGAATAGTGGAATCTCAAAGCTGGAGCTAAGGGATTTGTCCGGTATGTGATCCAGCGGTGTCCGCTTCATCGCGGCTATCTACCTATATTGATGCCTCGTTACCCTACCTAGATAGAGGCCGTGGAGCCCGATTTGATAACATGTTGGGGGCTGGTTGAGCTCTCACGAGGGTTGCTAGTGATGTCTTGACATCGAATCGCAAGGGCGAAACCACTTTCTCAAGGTCCACGTCCGCAGCATTTAATTACTGACAGATGATATTGGCGCCACACGGTCCAAGTGCAAAGCAATCTAGGTTCATCCCTTCCGCGACAAAAGAACAGCAGGTAGGATACAGCTACAGAAGCTCTTGTCCGAAATGTGGAAGACCTTCCCAATTCTTCTTAGACATTTGATCATGGCACTTGATGGTTTGGAGCAGAGACAGTGATCATCAAGTCCTGTGTTGGACTTCGTGGGGAATTAATTTTCCTCAGTATTTAGGCCCATTCAATGGTCACACAGTCATGAAGAGCCAAGGCAAGAAACAAGCACATTGCTATCAGAGGCTCTGTCGTCCGTGGAAACCTTTCCGCCAGCAATTCACCAACTCTCTATGATAGATTACCTTGAACGAAGAGAGAAGCTTCACACAAAAGCTCGTAAGAACCGGACGTATACCACAACATCATCCTCAGATTCTGTACCAGCTAGCGCTTTTGACCAGGCAGTCCTCACTGGCAATGTGACACCCGCAGCATGGTGTCAATGGGCCAGTAGTCCAGCCAGTGTAGAATCTTGTAGAATTTTGCATCCTTGTCATAGGACTTCTAAGTTTGAGTGGACAATCACTTGCCCTTGCTTCTTTGCTGGCGACGCTCCCGAGAACCATTTCCAGCTGGTGTCTGAGAAATTCAAAACGTTGGGGAAACAGCCAAACGCCAGACTGCACTGGATTTTCTCACATAAAGAGCCAAGCCGTATTGTAGATCGAGGATGACATAAATCCTAGCGACATCTTGAATGTCCTCTTGACATGCCTTCGCATCTAGAATGTACGCACCTTGTGGGTGGTGACCTCTGCCATTCTGAGAAGAGCACTTTAGGGAGATCTAAGCGACCAGGCAATTCGACTGACCGGCAATGCTTTGAACATTCTGCGTAATAGAAGAAATGGGGTAGACAACGTTTCGGATCTGTGACTGTCAGCTTGCGAGGTCAAGCTAATCAGGTCCGATTCACCTTTCATTCAAAATGTCAGTCCAGAAAAAGGGCAAGTGGCTGCTAGGCTTGACGGGATGTAGACGAAGTAATATCCTAGGACTAGACGTAGTATATGGGGGCCCACCTTTGAATGGTCGGGACATTGGACCGTACTAGGACAATGCCGAGGTGTGTTTGCTTTACCAATGACGTTGACTGTCGACACCCAACACTGCATCTCGAAGCACCTGGTTTGGAAGACTGAGCGCATTACACTGCAGGGTGTGTGAGTTAACCCAGTACACAGTCCAGGAATGATAAACTGTATGATGGTTTCGAACCAGAGTTCAACTTCTGTTACATAAGCGTGACGAGTGATTATGACCTAGGTAGGCAAACATAGGACGAACTCCACGTTAATCGAGAAATGTCCACGTCTAGTCTCCCTACAGCGTGGTCGGTCAGCCGTCAGCCTCAATCTTCACTCACCAACAGTTGGTTGCAGCCAACGGAGCACTTGAGGAAAGTTCTTGGGATGCCTACCCAATCCTCTTGCACCTCGTAGTTTCGCCCCCCGTGTCCCTCCTTTGAATCATTCCTTCATACTGTCAACTTGACGGCTGTGGTTGTTTTTTCCCTCGAACATGAACTCGTGCTGCACCAAACGCATTCCACAGACGCCCACCTTAATTCCTAGTGACCATGACTCCTCCTGCAACTCTGGCGTCTGAAATGTTGAAAATTACCTTCCCCGGTCGTGTCACAGCCCCGGATATGAAGGAAGCTTTCGCGGTTGAGCGAGAGAGGCTATGTTCAGTACCAGTCCCAGAGATCGAGGGGTTCATATTTGCCGCGCGCTAAGTATTCCAAGGTCTCAGACTTGTTGGCTTCCATCTGCCGCGTATGTTGTGCTGAACAACACCGAGGAGGTAGTCTCAGCCCTTGATACCGCGAGGAAGACTGGATACAAATTTGCCATTCGTACGAGCGGGCACAATCCCAACGTTGGTTTCAATAGTTCTGATTGGAGCGGCATCGTCCCTGATCTGCGAGGCCTCAATAGCAAGACGCTGGATAGTGAAAACGTCTTGCACGCTGGGGGCGGAAGTATCTGGGATGATATCTACCGATACTTGGAAGAGCACGAGCGATCGCCCATTGGAGGTCGCGAGAGACAAGTTGGGCTTGGAGGTTTCTTGACCAGTGGTAGGCCCGCCACCCACCATTTTCAAGCATGATGCATCCTGACGGGAACTTCTACTCCACCACAGGCGGTTATCCAGCTTTCTCTAGCCTCTATGGAATTGGCCCAGACAGCGATAGGGGCTGTGAAGTAAGTACCATTATTACTTGTGTATTTGCACTTGAAGCTTCTCGGTTTAATACTGATGTCACAATAGGTTGTGTTGGCGGACGGTTCCATGGTGGAGGCAAACGCTACAGCTCATGCCGACCTCTGGCACGCCGTCAAAGGCGGCACCTCTAACTTCGATGGGCGTAAATAACAGTGATACGACGGTACTATACTGACAGTATCGTTTTACAGGAGTCGTTACGCGCTTCGATATTGACGCACACCCGCTGATCAAGGCAAAGTTCATAATCAAGCTCTATGACCCAAGTGACTCCGTCAACATCAACGCAGCCACCATTGCCGTTCAAGAGGCCATGGAGAACGACCCTAAACTCAATGTATTTACTAACTATAATCAAAAATTCGTTGCGGTCATTATGATCTATGCGGACTCTGAAGCGGACTTGTCCAAGATCTTTGAGCCATTCGACAAGCTGCCTCGCTACATAAACACGGCGGTCCCGGAAACTGAAGGGACATTTTTCACTATTGTCGAGAACCTGTCTGCAATGGGACATGTTCCCCAGTCATTGAGGTAATTTGCTTCTATGCATTAGTTATTGCCGTATGTGTGCATGTGTTGACAGTCCTGGGCAGTCGGAAAATCGGCTCCGTCACCACAAGGATCTCGACAGACCTCTATGATGAGGTGAATAGGTGCTGGCAAGAGGCTATAAGAAATTTCCCAATAAGGGGATGCTGCACTACACCGTTCAGCCTCTGTCCTCGACCGCGGTCCAGGTGGGAGAGGATCGAGGAGGTAACTCAATGGGACTGGTCAAGGTTCCACAATGCTGTGAGCCACCTGCACTTTCACCAACTGACTCGGGCATGTGGACTGACGATTATATCAGGAAGGAATTCTAGAATCTGCACTTATTGACAGTCTGGACTAGGAACAGCCAGTCCCCTGTGCCATAATATCTAACGGCAGGTAATAGTCTTGTGGGGCCTCATTCCCGGCCCGCTGTCGCCGCCATAAACATACAGTGCTCCCCTGGACGGAGGTGACGAGGCCGTCGGATCGGCGGAGCGATGCCTGTGATGAAAGTGTCGTATTACTGAACAAGGACCCGAGGAACGGCCCGACATGCTTCGCACATCACTAGAGACATGGTTTTGCAATGTCATTCGTCAACGCGGTCATGTTCCCACCGCGATTGGTCTTTTTCGCGGAGGTTGTATCACATGCGGACCCAGCTAGGAGCACATTGGCGCGTTGTCTTGGCACGTCATTCGGCAGTCGTACAGTAGGGCCGTCACTGCCGGATCTTGTGGCCAAAGTCGGTAGAATAGGTACAAAGTTTCCATGCAAAGAGTGGCATATAATATATTTCGTTCAAGGCTTATGCTCGTTCATCACCCCTTCCCCCGGTGGCTTAAGGGTTAATTCATGAGAACGTGGTATTCCAGAACAAAGAATTGTTTCAGTGGGCTGATTGGTGACTGACTCGACCCGGTGGACTAGGAATCCCTGGATAATGCTACCCCCTAAAAGCCGTAGCATATTCCCACAAAGGAGAATCTGCGATGCCTCCTAGTGTGATATTTCCGTTTTGGGGACGGAGGTGACCACCGAGCCATCACTCACAACGGGGCCACGGGGCCTGAACGCAAAACATTTGAATCAAAGGGTGTGCACAATCGCTGAAAAGAACCTTTCAGCCCTTCAGGGGAGGGTCCAGTCTCGAGCAGTGTCAAACTTATAAGCCTGTAGTTTCCATTTCTGTCGTTGCTGCCGTTGCAAGCCTTTGTGTATCACTGTATGCCATCAACCTTACCTAGGTAGAAGCATCCGTTCCACCAACATGCGACCTTCACTCTTCCTGTCTCTAACTGTTGCTGCTGTTGCGCAGGCGGCGGTTGTGCCTCGAGCAGCGGCTGCATCTGGGCTGAAATGGCTGGGTGTGAGCGAGTCTGTCGCAGAATTCGGGACTGCGCTACCAGGAACGTGGGGCGTGGATTTCTATTTTCCCTCGACCACGACGATTGACGTACGACCATCCCAACGACTGACCTCGTTTCCCCCAATGTTACGTATGCGCGGACTTACTAACTGGAGACCTTCATCAGACCTTGATCAGTGAAGGCTATAACATCTTCCGGATTCCATTTCTACTCGAGCGTATGGCTCGTGGGAGCATCACTGCTCAGCTGGACAGCGGGTACCTCAAGAACCTCACAGATGTTGTCACACACATCACTGGAAAAGGAAAATTTGCTGTACTAGACGCCCACAACTATGGCCGATACAACGGTGCAGTCATCACGGATACAGCTGGATTCGGTACCTTTTGGAAGAACCTTGCCACACAGTTTAAGAGCAACGCCAATGTCGTAAGTAATTCGCTTGCCCTTGACTTTACAATAATTCCAAGTTCTGACCGGATCACTTCCCCAGATTTTCGATATCAACAATGAGTACCACGACATGGACCAGACTCTCGTACTCAATCTCAACCAAGCCGCCATCACCGCCATTCGTGGGACTGGCGCGACGTCACAGTACATATTCGCGGAAGGAAATTCCTGGACGGGAGCCTGGACGTGGAACACGACCAACGACAACCTCAAGGGCCTCAAGGATCCCAATAATAAGCTTGTATACGAGATGCACCAATACCTCAATTCCGATGGTTCTGGCTCGAGCGGCGATTGTGTCTCAGCCACAGTGGGCGTTGACCGCGTAGTTGGCGCCACCAACTGGCTCAGGGCCAACGGCAAGCTCGGTGTTCTGGGAGAGTTCGCAGGGGGCCCCAACAGCCAGTGTCTCTCCGCTGTGACGGGGCTTCTTGACCACCTTAAGGCCAACTCCGACGTTTGGCAAGGCGCGCTGTGGTGGGCTGCAGGACCATGGTGGCCCGCGTCCACATATTCGAGCTTTGAGCCGCCTAGTGGTACCGCGTATCAGTACTACGACAGCCTCTTGAAGAAGTATGTCCCTGCTTAGGCACTCAGGCGTGCACCTTTGGAAAAAAAGTGAAAGGAAGACAGTAGTACTAGTGTCTAGTGAAGTTTTGAATGTACATTATTATAATTGGACGTGCAGTTGTTGATTCTCACGTTTCACCCTTCTAATGCCCATCAAATATGAAGCCCTATCCTAGCAGGTGGCTTAAGTGGTCAATATTGAAGGCAGGCACTGTTCGATTGGCTTGAGGAATCAATGAGCAGACGATACCTTATGACTTACTTCTAGGATCACTGGCTTGGATCGGTATTCGTTTTCATGAGGAACCTGTTCTACCAGACGCCTGATGCGCTTTCCAATGACAACATTGCCGACTATCAGTTCTGCTTCTTCATTGAGCTTCTGCTAATTTGTCACGACGTTCGCACCAGGTGACAGGAGAAAAAATGGGAGGGGAGGTTTCTTAGGCATTCAATATTACCTACTATCACCTCTACGCGTTCCGATGCTTCTTGATGTGAAAGCTGCTTTGATAAGCATGTTGTCCCGTGATATGGAGAGCATGCCCACTAGCAGATAGGGTAATGCTTACCCGGTGGTGGCGCATTCCCGTACGCGGGCATTGGCACTAACTAAATTAAACTCTCGGGAGTCCAAAGTTCACAGAGGGGTGGATAGGATAATGCCCACCCGGTCTAAATCTGGGGAAGCCAAGTGATTAAAGGTCGTGATGGTGTCGTGAGGAGTGCTTCACCAGGACCTAGATACGACGAAAGCGGCTCGATAGCCTGAAGATCTCTGGGTACCAGATAGGATACTGGTGATCCGTGATAGTAGATCCGAATATACCACATCATTCTATTTGGGCAGCTCCAGGATACAGAGTCACTCGCATGGTACATTAAGAAGTGAATCTGCTCGCAACATCGAACGGTTGTGATGCAGATTCTCCTACACGATCTCACTGCAAGACCCCGACACGCATCAATAACCTACCAAAGCCGTCTTACAAAATAGATCACCATGGCTCCCAAGCTGAAAGTCGCAGCTATTCAGGCCGAGCCCGCTTGGCAGGACCTTGAGGGCGGTGTCAATAAGTCGATTGCCCTGATCGAGGAAGCGGCCAGTCAGGGAGCCAATGTTATTGGATTCCCCGAGGTTTTTATTCCCGGATATCCTTGGTGAGTAGCTGCACCACGAATCTGGATATACTTGCCTGGCACGTTGTTCAGGTATATGACTAATTACTTACTTACGTCTAAAGGAGTATATGGGCAAGGTCTCCCACTGAAAATGCCGGCTTCATGGACGAGTATTTCCGCAATTCTCTGGTAAAGGACTCCGATGAGATGAAGCGGATCTGTGCCGCAGTCAAGGAAGCCGGTGTTTTTGTCGTCCTTGGATACAGCGAGCGGTACAAGAACACCTTGTATATCGCCCAGGCAAGTACTTGTGTCTCCAATCACCACCTAACCAGGAGCTGACGTCTCGCGCAGTCTTTCATCGACGAAAACGGTGTTATCGTCCACCACCGCCGCAAGATCAAGCCCACTCATGTCGAACGCGCGTACTGGGGTGACGGCCAAGGTGAATCGCTGCAGACCGTAGCCCCCAGCACAACCTACCCGGACGTCAAGATCGGCGGGCTCAACTGCTGGGAACACACCCAAGTTCTTCTGCGGTACTATGAGTACGAGCAGGATGTCGACCTGCATGTCTCCAGCTGGCCCGTCCTGTGGGCGCACCCGACTGATAAGACTGGCGCCCTTGATCCGGACTGGCCGGGACACATCACAGACGTGATGAGCATGCGCTTCTCACAGATCGTGGCCCTCGAGGGGGCCTGCTTTGTGATGGTCTGCACGCAGGTGGTCAGCGAGGAGGGCAAGAAGAAGTGCAGAGTCGAGGACTTTGAGTACGCGACGTGCACTCCGGGGAGCGGCGGCGGGTTCAGCATGATATATTCACCAATGGGCGACGAGCTTGTCGAGCGTCCCCATCCCGGCAAGGAGTGCATCCTCTACGCCGATGTGGACCTCGCGGAGAAGGCGAAGGCGAAGCAGAACCTCGACATTGTCGGGCATTACTGCCGGCCAGACCAGTTGAGTTTGCGCGTCAACAAGTACCCTGCACGACCTGTGTTTTACGCGGCTGAGCCTTGATTGACAGAACGCGGGCGCGACGTGAGTGTAAGATAGCGTGTGTTGAACATTGCTACCTAGGTAGTGTTTTTTGATATCTTCGCGTGCAGAATGGGAAATTGTGGTGGCAGTTACAACCGCGGTTACAGCGCTGATTAGCTGGGGTCATGGTCAATCTTTAGTTAGAGTTTATCTCTACGTCAAAGCTGATTGAACCCTTGCACACTCAAGTGCCTAGTGCCAAAGATAGGGGCAGTATAGGGTGCGGGGTTCTCGTTTCGGTCCTAGTCACGGTGCTGCATGACATATCTTCATGGGCTCCGCCGTTGCAAGGGGAGCACGTGTTCCCCATTTCGATATCTTGTCAAGGTTTCACGAAATGAATATGTTCGGAATCTATGATGGTGACCAACGAGATCTTAAGTAAAGGCCAAATACCGCTGCACTTCGACGTTACATCCGCATAATGTCAAGCTCCATGTCGCAGCCCGACGCCAAAAAGAGGCAGCGGGTCTCGGTCGCTTGTCTCGCATGTCGGCATAAGCGCATGCGCGTGAGTCTAAAAACCACAATTCTCTAGTCACTTCACTCACTCGGTATTAGTGCGATGGAAAGCAGCCTGTCTGTGGCTCATGCGTGAGTAGAGGGACTGAGTGCATATTCCAGCACGCGGAGAACAAGCGCAGGTCAGCTTCATCTCCCGACGTCTTGAAGAACACATCGCATGCACGTGGACACAATGGCTTGAGACGGAACCTGACATTTCAACTTGTGGCGGCTCTCCAGACCACCCAGCAAAAAATATGTGGAATCCTTGCAGGCTCGGATCCGTCATCTAGAAGCTCAGGTTGTATCACTGGGCTCTAAACCTGCGTACGACTCCAGCAAAATAGACTTGACCGCTGAGGACAACGAGCAAGACGAATCTAGCGGGCAAGACGATCAAGACCCCTTGTCAGATCTCACAGTCCTAGCTGGCCGTCTTAATGTCATTGACGATGGTCAGCTGCATTATTTCGGATCGCAAAGCTCCTATAACCTGGTTCGGGAACCCTTGCGCGAGGCAGATCCCCATGAACCGAAACATAAGGCACAGGTGCAAGGCCTTCTTGCCACTGCTCAGCTCGGAAAGACGGTCAGTATTTCCGACGAACTTCAGGATCATCTTCTCGATTTGTACTGGCGGTGGCAGAATCCATGGAACTACGTGATCCACAAGGGTGCATTTTTAAAAAGCTTCAAAGGGGAAGACGATGGCAAATACTGTTCGCCGCTCCTTCTGTGTTCAATATTCGCAATAGCGGCGCGGTATTCCGATCGCCCTGAGCTGCGCTCAATACAGGACGACCCAAATACTACTGGAGATGCATTCTGTGAACAGGCTAAAATATTGATGCTATATGAGGCTGAGGCACCGACTATCACAACTGTACAGGCCGCCTGTCTTCTGGCTTTAAGGATTATGTCTGATGGAAAGGAGGCTCTTGGGTGGTTGTATGCTGGTATGTACGCATGTCCCTAGCATCTTTTGTGTTGTTTTCACTGCGGTCATGCTAACCGATAGTACAATTTAGGCAACGCGACAAGAATGGCACATAACCTTGGCCTTCATTTGGACTCTTCAAAATGGATCGCAACCGGTTCGGTGTCCGAAGAAGAGGCCGAAGCAAGAAAGGTGACATGGTGGGGGTGCTATGTCGTTGATAAGTGAGTGAACTGCTTGGCGAGGCCATCATCTATAGCGACGGTTTGAATAGAAACGACTGACAAAGCGAAGGCTCTTCTCTTGTGGCCTAGGTCGCCCTAGTAGTACCCCCAAATCTAGCATCTCCTGCCCGAAGCCCAGCATAGACTCCAATGAGGAGTATAGGCCCTGGGTGCCGACGCCCGATGGATCGACTTCAGAAGGTTTATTAGGCATGCACTCTCATGTGTCATCGACGGCCTGTCATGTCTCAGAGACGTATACCATTGCCTGCGAAGCGATGGACATCATGTGAGAGGCCGCTGATAGGCGTCTCCTTGAGCTCACCATATTGGCGGACTTGGCTAACAGCAAAATAGCTACGCTGCTAACAGCAAATTATCGAATCGAGAACTGGAGGACGTCATCAGCAAGGCAGATGTGGAATTGCGGACGCATTTCACAGCCTTACCAAGCTATCTCCGCCTATCGAATTCCCCGAAGGTTCCCATGCTTCCTCACGTCTGTCTGTTCCAGTCAGTCTATCCTGCAGATCCTTGCATCGACTCAAACCTTCAAGAGGGCTAACAGGTAACTTGAAAACAGTATTCAATATCATGCACACCTCATCCTCCTACATAGACCTTTAATCCGTAACAGGGGAAGGAAGAACTCAGCCAGCGTCGACACATCTACGAATGATGGGAGCAACAAGGGAGACGAGTATGAAAATCAACACATGGCGACCTGCCGTCACTCAGCCACGGAGATAGCACGCTTGCTGCGTACATATAAGCAGCAATACACTCTGGTATGAAAAAGATCCTTCTGTGGGGAAGCACATCTGACGACACTGTCGCCGCGAATTTGTGACTACTCCAAATGGTTATTTGCTAACCAAGCTTGGCAGCGACGGATACCCATCGCAGCTGTCCACCTGTGCTTCTCGGCAGTCGTAATTCACCTCATGGATGCCCGGCCGTCGAACCCAAACAGGTCGCAGGCCATCAGGCATCTCCAGACCTGCGTGGATGCGCTGCGGGATCTCCGGACGGCATGGTGTGCGTGGAGTGACAGGGCACTGCGGGCTGTGGGACTGCTGGCGCGAGAGTGGTATCAGTGCGAAGATATTTCGCATCTACAAAATTGTGGAAACCCTCTGAAGACAGATGATACGAAAGCCACACAGGCGGGAGTGGAATCCGAGGCCGGTGACCAGGGCGAATCATTGGCCTTCTTGTTTGATGTTGGGACGCCAAGTCAATACATGGACAGTCTGGTGACGGACTGGCTTATGGAAAGCGGGTATGACGTGTTCCACACCATCGACGAATAACAAGGCATCACGAAGGGCACAGAAGCAATGGATATATGAGAAGTGGCCAGTATTATCACGTCTCAATTCATGTGCACTAGCTGACTTCCATCCATGGATACGACCATTCCATGAATTGGAGAAACAGAGTAAACAACAATCGACATGATGCCTCAACATGACAAGTTTGATTTCATGAGTTGTTCCATACGTGACATTGCAAATGGCCCAGACTGCCATTCTATCTTGCTCACATGGTGTCCGGTCTCCGCAAATCTATTGAAATTAGCTCAGCGATGACCCGTATGATAACAAGGCTCACTACCATTGATGCCCGTCGATGTTTACTGGTTCTATGTCGGACTTCTGAATAAGATCATGCTTCGTCTCGATGATCGGCAACAACGCTGCGCAGTGCGTGCGCTTCAGACTGTCGATAGTTCACCTGGGCGTACTGGATCACTTGATACGTGTTTCTTGAGACGACATCATTTTGTCTAACACCAAAAAGCATTTAAATTAGTACCGTGCATGCTGTAAAGAGTAGGCTGTTGAAAGAGATGCAATATGGGGCGATACGAAAGATCATCGCAAGGTGCCACTTACCTGGTACGCTGGAAGATTCTTTCCGTTTGCCAGAGCATGAGGATGTTGCAGGCCACTGTGACAATGCCGATGACCAAGTTCAGCACAAATTCGTGGGATGTGTCGCTGGCTGACATGACAACAGAGATATTATCGACTTGAGATATTGCAGTGAGAAGGTGACAAGATGATTCCGTATTGGCATCGAACCACTTAGACGGACACGGGTTGAGGTTGGGGAATAGATGTAGTATAAGATTGCCTGTATCGTCGGCTCGCATTCCATTTCCATGATCACCAGCTTTTTGAGATGGGGCAGCTGTTTATAAATACACAAAGCCTGAAGGAGCCTTTTGAAAAATGCAACAGATTATGCCTTGGACAGTGCGCAGGTTTTTGCCGAGCCCTTTCTGCTTCTCATGCATGCAGGTGTGGGCATGGTTCCGGGGCACCTAGATACTCACGTACTTCAAGTACTCACTTATAGGTGCTGTGCCAAACCCAAATCGGAGCCCTGATCCAACGGGCGTAAGTGACCAACACCACCAAATTGGTCGGCTGCCAGTACTGATTGCCAAGACTATCTGGCCAAGACTATTAGCTTTTACCATGAGCAGTCGTGTTGGTGAGGGTGTTGGTGGTGGTGGTCAATTGTAGCCGAATTCCACCGTGCCAGTACTTATAACGAGGCACACAAGTACTTCTAAATTAGGTCTCAAGTAACCAAATAAAAAGTTCTTATAGTTAATTTAATTAAAGGTATTTTCATTATTATTATTTAATCTAAAAGCTAAGGGAAGAGGAGTAAAGGAGAAGATATAATATAAACTAGTAGGCCTAATTAGTTATCCTAATATATTTTTATTTAAGAAAAAATAATATCCTTATTATTCTAATTATATAATATTTATTAATTTTTTCTTATAGGATTATTATCTTATTTCTATTATTATTCTTATTTTTCCTAAGTTATTAGCTCCTTCTTCTTAAAACCTTTATCTATTAGTTTAATATTAATTAGAGGTATATCTTATATTATATTAGTTAGGAGTAATAAAATATCTTATATTAGTATATTATTTATTAATATTAAGTTATTTATTCCTTAATTTTTATTTATTATTATATTTTCTACTTTTTATTTATAATAGTAAAAATATTTATTTAAATATTCTTCTTTTAGTACTTAGAGCTAATTTATAATAATATTTATATTTATTTAATATCTTAATATTAGTTATAAAATTATAATTAAGTTTATTATTATTATTATTATTATTTTCTTTTTATTTTATTTTTTATTTTTAATAAAGATTTTTTTAGTCTTTTTAATAATTTTTATATTTATTTTAAAATTTAATAAGTTTAATATATTATAGAGATATATATTAATATTAGTTAATTTTATTTTATAAGGTTTTAAAGTAATATAAGTATATTTTTCTTATTATTAATAGGAAGAAGTTTATTTTTATTAATAATAGGGTTAATAATTATATTAGTAGAGGCTTTCTTTAAATTAATAATAGCTTTCTTTATATTTATAATAATATTTTTTATATTTAAAATAATATTTTATATATTTAAAATAATATTTTTTATATTTATTATAGCTTTTTTAATAGACTTAATCTTAATAATAAGTAAATTAATAAGTTTTAAATTAATAATTTTTATAAGCTTATTAGGCTATATATAATTTTATATATAATAATCTCCTTTATAATATATATATTTTATTATTATTTTATAACTAATAAAATAAGATTAATAATAATAATTATAAAATATTAACTAATTTTTAATATTAAAAATTTTAATTTTATTTTATATTTAAATATAAAAATAAGTCTTAATAATATTAGAATTAAGATTCTTAGATTTATTATAAAAGTTCTTATTAATAATTTTAATATATAAAAGCTTAAATTAAATTTATATAATATTCTAATAATTTATTTTTATTATTAATTTTATACTTTTTATTTAAATAAATATTATAATAGTTATATTCTACTTATAATTAATAAAACTTATTTATATATAATTATTAATAAGCTTATAATAAATTTCTTTATTTAAGATCTTTAATAAGTATTTTATTTTTAAGTTTCTTTAAGTAATAAATATAAAAATAAAATTAATAATAGGATAAATAGTCTTATTTAAATTAGGAATATTAACTTAATAAATTTTAATTATAAGTTTAATAATTATATATATTTAAATATTATTTATAGGATTAAGATTATTCTTAATAATAAATAATTTATAAAGAATAATAACCTAATTACTAATAAAGTATTTAATTACTTTTTTATTTATAATTTTAAGGCTTTCCTTCTTTAAAATATAGAAATCTTAATAAGTTATTATATAAAGTTATATTATATAAGATTAATTTAAAAGGCTTTATAAGATAAAGGGAGATATTATATAACCTTTATAAAAGAAATTAGATAAAATATCTAAGAGGCTTACTTACTATTAGAAGTTTTATAATAAGGTAATTATAAAATTTAAATAGTTTTTTATAACTTATTAAGATAATAATATAAGAAGCTACTTAATATAAATATTTTAAAGTATAATCTTATTTATATATCTACTATTTATAAAGAATTTATCTTAATAATAATTTTTAATAATAAAAAATAAAAAGAGTCTTATAATAAGCTAATATTAGTATATAATAACTTTTATTTTTTAAAAGGCTTTATTTATAAGTATAATAAAAGGGTTATATAATTTCTTATAAACTAATTCTTATATAACTAAAAATATATAAATTATTATTTTTACTTTAAATAAAAGATTTTTAATAAATTCCTTAATATTATTATTTATAATTATTATTTTCTCTTTTAAGAAAATATAATTATAACTAAAAAGACTAAGTTATTAAAAAAAAATAAATTTAATATTATTTTATAACCTATATTATATAATAATTTTAAGATATTAAACTTTATTATATTTCTTATAGTTAAAATTTTTAAAATAATTTATAAACTAATTTAAAGTTTTTAGGTTTATATTAGATTATATTAAATTAGTAAAGTTTAAGGTTTTTATAAAATTTAGGTTATATTTTATTTAAAAACTTTTTAAAGTTATTTATAATAAGTAATAAGTTTATAATATAAATAATAAGTTTATTAAACTTTAAGTCTTTATTTAGAAGTTTATATATTTAGTTTATTAAATTATTACTATTTATATTTTATTTAATAATAATAATTACTTAAGGATTATAATAAAGGTTAAATAAAATAAGTATTTTATATAATTATAATATTTTCTTTATTTATTATATAATATTTTTTATAATAATAATTATATTATTATTCTTTTTAAAAAGAGGAGAATTAGTATTTAAATTAATAATAATTTCTCTAAGATATATAAGAATAATTATATAAAATAAGTACTACTTTTACTAATAATTATTCTAAATATAAATTATAATAACTTAATTAATATAAGATAGTTTATTATTAGTAAAGTTATAATAATAAATTTAATAAATATTAATAAATAAGACTTAATAAATATTAGTTTTTCTAATATTAGTAAGAATAATATTTATAATTAATTAATAAAGTTTATTTTATAAGAAATTATAAATAAGAAATAAGAAGTTAAAGATATAAATTAGCTCTTTTATACTTAAAGTAGTTTCTAATTCTTACTTTTAAATATTATTTAAAGGGAACTTTTTTAATAAGTAATCTAAGTTAATCTTTAAGTAAATATTATAAGTCTTATTTATTTTTAAATTTAATTAATTAACTTTTTTTATTATTTATTAAGTATTATTATTAGAGGACTATTATAAGATAATAAGATTTTTATTTATAAAGGAGTATATAACTATTAATAAAATTAATATAATAAGTTAGGTTTTTTTATTATTAAGAATTCCTTTAATAAAGAGGGTACTAAATTTTATATTTATAAGCTTTATAAAAGCTTTATATTATTTTTTAAAGAAATTATAAGTTACTTTAAAAATAATATAAGTAACTATTAGTTTATAATATTAAAATTTTTATCTAATAACTTTAATAATATTATTATTCTTATTTCTTAGGGTTTAAAAATATAAAAGTATTAATAATAAATTAGAATTTTTTTAGAAGAATATAATTAATTTATAATATATCTTATATATAATTTAATAAGAAATAGAAAAAATTTAGGTAATATTAATAGTAATTAGGAAACCTTTAAAAGTAGAAAATTATATAATTATAAGTAAGTTTTAATATTTCTTTATTTTTAAGATATCTTAGTTTTTTATCCTTATTATTATATTATTTACTATCTTAATAATACTAAGAGAAATAAGGTATTTTTATATATAAGTATTTTTTTTTAACTTAAAAAAGATTATAAGTTTAATAAAGTTATAATAAGTTAATATAATAAATTCCTTTATATTTAAGAATAAAATAGTAAAAATATTTATTATATATAATTAATTTAGTTATTATAAGTAATATATAAGAAAATAGTAGTTATCTAATTTTATAAGTAGGTTATTAAATATAAAATAAATAACTATTATTTATAAAATATTAATAAAAATATTATTTAAAATTATAAGATACTTATAATATATATTAATAACTATTATAATATACTTTTAATATACTTTTATATTCTTAGGTTCTTAGTTCTCCTTCTTATTTACTTATACCTTTTATAATTATTTAGAGAAGAGTAAGATAAAGTTCTTAATAATATTTTACTTATTATTAAAGGTATTTAAATTAATATATAATATAATAAGGTTAATATATATTTTTTTATTAGTATAAAATAGGTCCTTATAAGTTATCTTAATAGGATAATAATAATTTTATAATTCCTTATATAATTTACTTATAATAATTTAAATAAACTATTTCTTAATTTTATATATTATAAAGGGTTTAACCTTATAATAAAAGATTTTAATTTAAACCTTAATAATATTATTTATAAGAGGTACTAATTAGGAGAAAAGGATATTATTAATAATATTAATAATAAAAAGAAAATAAAAGTAAGATATATTAATTATCTTACTTTTAATATTAATAATTTTATATATTTAAAGACCTATTAATTTTATAATTACCTAATACTTTATATTAGTAAGTTTTAATAATATATATTATTTAAAGATATACTCCCTTATAAGGTTATTTAAGATAATAATAATAATTTTATTTATATTATAAAACTTTATTTATATTAAAATTTTAGGAGTATCTTTAAATAGATTTTAAATATAATTATAAATAATAATAAGCTATTCCTTTAATTTCTTTTTTAATATAGTTTAAGAGTTTATTTTTAAGTTAGAAAAAAGAGTACTAAAATAATCCTTTTAAAAATTAAAATCTTCCTACTTATTTATAATTATAAAGATAATTTAGGTATTAAGAAATAATATAAAATTTATAATTTTTTACTTAAATATTATTAAATATAATATACTTAATACCTTTAATTTATTAAGAGTATAAATATAAAAATATTTAAAAGTATAAATATTTAAAATATAATAATTAATATAAATATTATTATATTTAATATAATTATATTTAGTTATCTTAAAAATAATATTAAGTAAATTAGGATTTAAGATAGTAAATATAGGGGCTTTATTAAAGTTATTAATTATAAATATAAATTTTATAATTTAGAAATTAATAACTTTATATATAATATTAATATTAACCTTTACTTCCTTATAAGTAAGAAGATAATCTTTAATTTTAATTATAATATTAAATTTATTTAGAGTTTAGTTATTAAGATTATATTTAGTATCTTTATAATATAATATTAAAGTTTAACTATTAATTATAATAAGATAGGTAAAATTAGGAGAAATTTAGTTATATTCTTTAGTTATTTTTATCTTAGCCTCCTCTTCTACTTTATTTTTATTTTTAATTATATTATTATTTTTATTCTTATTTTTATTCTTATTTATATTACTATTCTTATTCTTATTTTTATTCTTATTTATATTTATATTTTTATTCTTAATATTTTTAACCTTTTCCTTTAGTTTTAGAGTAAATTCCTTCTTTATATTCTAAGAAAAGATTAGAATATAATTTAATAGACCTAACTTAATTTAAGGAAATTTATTAAAAAATTTATTAAAATTTTAATTTATATTCTTAAAATTACCTTTTAATATACCTTTAAGAGGAATAAATTAGTTTTAAATTCTCCTTATTATTATAAATAAATTTAGAGAGTTTATCTTAAAATTAAATTTAAAAGAACTTAAATTATTTAAGGTATTCTTTTTAGAAAAGGTAAGATCTAAGCTTATAATAAGGTTATTAATATTTATTAAATTTTTTAAAATAATTTAAAAAATATAAATAAATATTATTAATTATTACTTAATATTAAAGGGAATAAATATAAGATTTATAAAAGAATTATATATTTTAGAAGTCTTAAATATTATTTAGGAGGGTTTATAGGAAGGACCTAAATTAGATTATTTATAAATTTAAAATTTTTTATTTATAATTTTTTAATTAAAAATAAAGGGAATTTACTTAATTAGTAAAAAGTTTAATAAAAATTTAATTATAATTATTAAGGAGTTTAGCTTAGGAATAATAAATACCTTAGGGGAAATAAACTTTTAAGGCTTTAATAACTTATTATATATATTAAATTTTAACTTTTTTATAAAATTAAACTTAGGTATAAATATAAAGGTTTAAACCTTATATTTAATTAATATAATTATTTAAGAGGGGGTTATTATCTTAAGAGTTATTATTAACTTAGTTAGAATAATACTTATAATAAATTTATAAGAAGGAGAATTAGGCTTATATATTAGTAAATTAAGTTAAATACTTATTATTTTATTTATAAGAAATTAAATATAAATAATTATAGGAGGTTATAATAGATAGATTAAAGTATAATATATATATAAAGGAGTAAAGAGTTTTAATATTAAGAATAGAAAAGTATTAGTTTAGAGGTTAATAGTTTATTTATTTATAAGTTAATTAGTAAAAAAGGTAGAAGGTAGGCTATTAAAGTTATCTAAAAAAAGTATTATATTATTAAAGTTTAAAACTTTAAAGTTCCCTTAAAATTAAAAAGTTCTTTTAAAATTAAATTATAAAGCTTCCCTATTAATTAAAACTTTATAATAATAATAAAAATTATATTAAATAGAGTTATTTAAATATTATATTTTAATAAAAATAAAATTAAGTTTATTAATATATATTTTCTATATTATTTTAATATAATTATAATATTATTAATAATTTAATATAAGTATATTATATTTTTATATCTTAAATAGTTAACTTTTTAAGCTTATAAAATTTATAATATTTATTAATTAGTTTAGGAATATTAATATAGAGGTTATTATAAAGTTTCTAAGTTATACTATTATAATTTATTTATTTTATTTTATAATAAAGTTATTTAACTAAATTATTAAGCTTCTTTAGTTAGTTATAATTTATAATAATCTTAATAATAAACTTTTCTTTATTATTAATAATAATAATATTTAGGAATAGGAATATCTTAGAAGCTTATTTAAATAAAGTAGGATATAAGTATTTAATAGAAATATTTCTAAACTAATAAAGTTAATATAATAGTCCTTAAGACCTATTAGTAAAGAAGGCTTAAATTATCTTTAAAGAATTATTAATTTAAAGCTATAATTACCTAAGGAATAGTATAGAAGAAATAATAAAGCTATAATTTACTATTATAAAAGATATAATAACTATTTAGGCTAATAAGATAAGCCTAGTATATAAACCTACTAACTAGGTCCTATATATATTTAACTTATAGCCCTAATAATCCCCCCCCTCTAAAAAGGGAGTTAAGTTATACTACTAATTAGGATTAAACCTATAACCTTCTTAGTAACTATCTTAAATAATACTTTCTAAGCCCTTATAAAAATAACCCTTAGAACTTACTACTATACTAGGGGCCCTAAAATTCTAAGTTATAATAGTTTTTATATTACTTAATAATTTATATAATTAATACCTTATATAGGTATTCTAATTAATTATCTTATTCTTCTTATTTATTAGAATAGTTAATACTCTACTACTATCCTACTATAATTTTACCCTTAGATATATTTCTACTATTAAAATTATTATTATTATACTTATAAAGTATATTATAACTAATAATATTATTTATTTCCTCTCTAATAGCTAGTTATAATATAATAACCTTATTATATATAAATACTTCTATTATATATATACTAATATTATATTTATATCTAATATAAGTATATTATTAGCTTTATTAGATTAATTTATTATTATCTTTATAATTAAAAATCTTAGTCTTATATAATTATATATTTAACTAATCTTATAACTAATATAAAGGTTTAATATTCTTAAAGTAGGTAGTATAATATTCCTATAATATAATTAATAAGTATTTAAAATTACTAGTTAGATATTACTTAGGGTTTAAGTTTTAACTCTTCTAATATACTTAGTATAATAGAATATCTTATAATACTTTTAATATTAAAATTTCTTCTACCTTCTACTCCTCTTTATTATTAATAATTTTACCCTTAAGTTATAAAAGATTTTATTTAGGAAGAAAGTTCTTTAAGTTAAGTTATAATTAGTTAAATATAAATATCTTATAACTATATTAACTTAGGAGAACCTTAAGTTTAAAAGAATAATAAGAACTATTATTTATAATATAATAGGATTACTAAGTAAAAGGATTCTTAAGTTTATTATATAAGTAATTAATAATCTAAGTCTTCTTAATAATAAAAATATAATTACCTATATTAAAGTTAGGCTTATAATAATACTAATTTATTTACTTAATTATATACTCTTAAGTTTATTATATTACTACTTAAACTATATTAATATAGTCTTATAGTATATAAGCTATATATTAGGTCTTATATTATAATAATTATTTTTAAGGGAAACTAATATCCTCCTACTAAGTCTAATATTCTTAGTTAAATAGTAGATTAAATATAAAACCTATATAAACCTTAAAAGGTAAGAGTTTATTAAGGAAATTATATAATAGGTAGACCTAAGTAAAGTTTAAGGCTAAAATAATACCTATCTAATTATCCTAATAGTAGTTTATAAATATATATAGGTACTAATTAATCTATTAGTAAAGATTCTTAGTTTAACCCTAAAATTAGGAGTAGCTTATAATAGAAAGTTCTTATTATATATCTATAATATAATATAACTTATCTATAAAAAAAAATAAACTATAAATTATAGTTAAAAATAATTAATTTAAGGAGACTAAATACTTAAAAGAGTTCCTTATAATAAAGATAAGCTACCTATATAGTAGTATAAGTATCCTTATAAGGAATATATTATATAATCTTAGATAAGTAGTCTATTATTACTAGTAAATTATTATATTTTATTATCTTATCCTCTAATATACTCTTAAAATTAACTATAAAATATTACTATAATTAAAGAAATATAAATAAGAGTTAAAGGAGATCTAGTATCTTATTATAAGAATATTTTAAGAAATAATATAAATAGTTAGTAATAAACCTAATAATATTACCTCTTAAGCCTAACTAATAGTACTCTTATTATAGAATTTAAATAGTCTTATTATAACCTAAGTATATAGTTAAAAAATATAAATAGGCCTCCTTAATAATTTTAGTATATAATTTAATATAGTTTAAGACTACTAGTTTTCTATAATAATAAATATATATATTATTAGTAAACTACTAGTCTTTAATACTTCTCTAAGCTATATTATAATAATACTTAAGACTTAGATAATCTTAGTTAATATATAATAGCTTATTTAGTAATTTAGATCTAAACTACTTTAAAGGAATTAATAATATTATTATAACTTATTACTTAGATTTATTTAAAGTTACTATATTAGTAGGGTTTTCTATATCTACTAGTAGTAACTCTAAAGTTAGGAATATACTAATAATATTTAATATAATATAGTCTAATATATTATTAATTTATAAACTAAATATATTATATATACCTAATTTAGTATTTTTATCTACCTTATAAAAAACTCTTATAATATAATAAGTATTAAGTTATTCCTTCTAAGTCTTTAAGTTCTTAAGGTATTAAAATAATATATTAACTAATATATTCTATATACTAAAATAATAGGATAATATAAAATTAAACTAGGCTAATAGGCCTATTTATTTAGCTTATTATATATTAAATAGTTATTTTATATTATAAAACTCTAAAATATAATAGTTAGTAATAATCTTAAAAGGAGCTAACTTAAGGCTAGTTAGCTTAGGCTCCTAAAACTCTAAAGAGTATATTATAACTAAGAGTTCCTTATTATAAATTAAATAATTTATCTATATATTAAATATAATTTTAAAAAAGTATTTAATAGAATACTAGTTACTATTATCCTATTATTAAGTAAGAATACTAATTATAATATTATTAAATATATTTATTTCTAAATATATAAGATAGTTAAGTATAAAATATATTAATATTAGGGTATTAATTAAGTATTCTTTTATAATATTAAAAATAACTTAATATTTAAAGGTCTATTAGAAAGCCTTACTCTTATATATAAGTATAATTAATAGCTTAATAATCCTACTATATACTAAGATAAATTTTTAATAAAAGTTATAAAAACTAAGAAATAAGTAAATACCCTTTAAAGTTATAAGTATCTATTAATCTTAAATAATAATAATCTTCTTAGAGTTAATAATAATTCTATTAATACTAATAATATAATCTAAGAACTTTATATTCTATATATAAAACTTATACTTCTTTAAATTAACCTATAGCCTAACTTTATAAAGATATTATAGTACTATAATAATATATTAAATATATTTATCCTCTATCTTAAAATAAATAATAATATTATTAATATATATATAGTAGAACTTATTTAAATATTCCTATAAGATATTATTAATATATTACTAAAAGGTAAATAGCTTATTTAAAAGGCTAAATAGTATTACCTTATACTTAAAAAATCCCTATTTTATATAGAAAGTTATTATATAATTAATCTCCTTATTAAAATAGATCTTATAAAAAGCCTATTAGATATTAATCTTAGTAAAGATATTAGTCTAACCTAACTAATTAAGTATTTCCTTAATTAATAAAATTAAATTATAGTCCTTTTTAGTAATATTATTAAGTTTTTAGAAGTTAATATAGAAATATAAGCTACCCCTAGGCTTTATAACTATAAGGATAAGAGATACTTAAAGTATAATTATAGGCTTAATAAATTCCTTCTATAAGTTCTTAATAATATATACCTTAATAACCTTAATCTCCTTAAGAAATATCTTATAGAGGGGCTTATACCTAATTATAAAAGTAAGGTCTATACTAAATAATAACTAGATCTTTAAGTTATATATATAATATAGGGTTAGTTTATCTAAATTAGCTTTACTAAATATTTATAATAAGTAGTAATACTATAAAAGTACCTCCTTTAGTACCTTTTAATAAAGTTCTTTATTATTATATAATATATTCTTAGTTAGGCCCTTTTACTTATTATAAATATATTAATTAATCTTATATAAAGAGGTAATAAAAGGAGTTAAATTATTTTAGCTAATTAAAATAAAGAGGGTTTCTAATTAAACTTTACTAATTTCTACCTTATAATACTTAACCTAACTAATACCCTCCTTATATAAAATATAAGCTCTATTAATATTATAGCTACTAAGTTAGTTATAATTATCTTATTATTTATATTATTATTCTTAGTAGGCTTATTACTCTTTAGGAGATAAGGTAAATATATCTATCTAGGAAAAATAAAAAAAATAGCTATTTAAAATATCTTTTATCTTTTATAGGTTCCTATTAGTTAGAGCCCTAAGTAATTACCTATTAGATACTAATAGTTTAATAATATAAAGTATCCTATTTATTAGTAGTAATTCTAACTCCTATACTCTCTTATATATAATTATAATTATTATATATAATAATTCTTTTTATAGTAAAAGTAGAAATATTAAAACTAATACTTTATCTCTAAAAGTTAATTCTTTTTTATAAATATCTAAGATAATATTATAATTATATATTTATTATTATCTAATAATTATTTTATATTATATATTTATTACTATTATAAATAATTATAAATAGTAGTAATTATTAATAACTAAGTTAATAATTAAAGTAATATTAATCTTCTAAGATATTTATCCTTTAAAGCTATTAATTAGGTAAAGCTAAAATCCTATAATATATCTAATATTAAGAATTTAAATTAACTTTATAATAAAATTTATATTAATAAAAATTATTCTATTTACTCCTATATTTATAAGTCTTTTTATATTTATATTATTTTTATTAATAATTACTATATAAGGTACTATTTATACTTCTCTACTAACTATATAAGTAAAAAAGTTATAAAAAATATCTATAAGTAAACCTAATTTCTCTCTATTAATATAAACCTTATCTAAAAATATATATATATTCCTTAAGAGGAAGTTAATTTACCCTAAGGTAACTAATTTTCTAAGTCCTTAAACTTAGTATCTAACTTATTAGTATTAAACTAAGGCTTATTATTAAAAGTCCCCTTAATTATAATAATATAAGTATATTTTATAGTCTTATAGTTATACTTATAAATAGTAGGGTTAACTTATTAGTTTAGGTTTTTAGAATAATTAATATTAATATATCTAGGCTTTTAGTAATAAAAATAAATATATTTATTAAAAAGCTTAATTAGCTTCTTCTTAATAACTTTATTTTCTTTTATATATTAGTAGGTAATAAAGGGGTTACTAGTATTAGTTCTATTTCTACTAGTATTATTATTACTATTAATATTTTATTCTTTATTATTACTAGTATAATTATTATTATTAGAGTTATTATTCCTACCTCTACTATTAAAATTATTATAGTTAGAGTTCTATCTATTATTTTATTTATTACTACTAGGATTATTATTACTAGTAGACTTATTATAGGTCTTATATAACTACTTAGTGAGTATCTAATCTTAATTAAGTTAGTAAGCTTAGATATAATACTATTTAAAAGTAATTTTATTATTATATACCTAAGATAAGAGGAGGTTATAAAGGTAGGGGACTAAGATAAGCTTATTATATATCTTAAACTTCTACTTATCCTTAGGTAGGTATTAAGTATTAACTAGGTAAATAAATTTATTATAGTAAAATAGGGTATAAGTAGGCTAATAAGCACTTATTTATAGGCCTAAGGAGGCGCTTATATAAGAGGGAGTAAGATATTTATATAATATCTCTAGTACTAGGTATTTAGAAGAAATAAAGAAGGATTACCTCTTATTAGCTATTAAAAGAGGGGATAGGTAGAATACTTATATATAGTAGGGGCCCTCTATATATATTACCTACTACTACCTTATACCTCTACTAACACTATATATAACTAAGTATATATGTGATAATATATAAGAAATAAGTATATAAATAGGAAATAACTAAAATAAGGTGGTAGGTCCTTTATATATAGTTTTAATAAGTATAATAAGATAGGAACTTAAAATTAAAATTATTATAAAAATACTTATATAGTAAGCTATATCTAAAAAGTATTTATATACCCCTAAATTACCTTTAAAACTATTTTATAAATATTATATTAATACTAATTATACTTCTCCTCCTAGTCTTTCTTTACTTTTATATACTCCTATCCTTAGAAGTAGTTATTACTATTTATTTATATATAGTAATCCTCTTATTTATCCTAATTATAAGTAAATTAAGGGTATATAAGTAGAGGTAGTATCTAGTTAATATATAGTTATAGGGTAATATTAAAAGAATAGTTAAGGTAGTAGTAGTTAGATACTAGTAGTAATAGAGGTAATATTACTACACTTAGTAATATTAATAAGGGGTAAAATAGCTACCTACTTTTATTAGTACTATCTAAGGGTCCTAGGGAGCTCTTTAATTACTCTAAAAGTATATAAAAGTTAGTTAACTTTTATAAATAACTATTAATAGGGATTATCTAACTAAGTAAGTTAGTTATATAAGGTTATATAATATTTAGTAATATTAGTATCTTTCCCTTCTTTTTCTAAGATATCTATTTAAGTATAACTACTTTTTAGAAATCTATTTATAGGCTACTTATAAGATATATTATAACTAAGTTTAGAGTATTAAGGATAAATATATCTACTATACTTTATTAGTATAACTTAGGTTAATAGTTAAGTATAAAGGAATATATAGTTATAACTAAGATTAAGTACTTATAATATCCTATTAAGTTTAAATTATTCTTAACTAAGAAAGGAGTTTCTAACTTTTTTAATAAAATAAATTCTTAGTTAGGTATAAAATAGCCTCTAAGTAAAAGGGTATTATCCTTTATAAGGAATCTATAAGTATTATATACCTTAGGTTATTTTAACTATTATAAAGGGAGTTATTAATTACCTAACTCTATATATATAGTTATTATTATTATATTTCTTATTATATCTTCCTATATCCTAAATAATTAAAGAAGATTTATAGTAAATATAAGGCTCTTTATTTAATTTATATAGCTATATTAGCCTCTACTTAAAACTATTTCTTAATTCTTAAAAATAAGTATTTTAAAGTTATTAATAATATATATCCTACTTCTAAACTTTTCTAAGAACTATATAGTATTCTTAAGATATATAGTTCCTTTATATAGCTTATTATAGCCCACCCTCTTAAGATAAGTATAGATAAATAAACTTAGGTTTACTCTATACTCTTTAGAAAGGCTCTTATAGCCTTTATAGCTTAAATTAATAATATTATATATTAGTTAAAATTATTATTATAAAGTAATAAAAGATAATTTAGCTTTATTTCTAAGTAAAATATCTTAAATATATCCTACTTAAATAGGGAATTAAATTATAATATCTAGAAAGGGTTATCTTATAAGGTTATATCCTTATAAAGTAGCTCTAAGTAGCTAAGTTTCTCTTTAAGAGTAGAGTTATTTTAAAGTTTAATATCTTCTTCCTATAATATAGGTATTATAAGATACTATATATTTAGTACTATATTTTTAAAGAAGAGCTTAAGATTTCTTACTATAAATATCCCTTTAAGAACTATATTATTAGATATTTATAAATAATATATATTATTATTAAGAGCTTTATAAATAATAAAAGGTCCTTTTTAATAATAGGCTATTTTAACTATTATTAAATAGTTTATTTTATAAATATAATTATAAATAAAAATAATATTACTAAGCTTTAAGTTCTTATAATAATAATAGGTTATATTTTTCTCCTTTTTAACTCTTTATTATCTAAAGAGTTTAATAATATTAATAACTTTCTAAATATCTAATTATTTATTTATAATTATATTTAGCCTAAATTATAAAGCCTCCTCTATAAATTAGTTAAAATCCTATAATAAGACTCTCTATATTAGAATTTCTATTTTAATAAGAATAAGAGACTCCTAATTATATATAAAATAAAAAAGTAAATAGCTATAAAAGTAATAAACTAATATCTTATTTATAAAGAAAGTAAGTTTAAGATATTAAACTTAATCTTTCCTATTATTTAAGAGTTTATATAAAGTTTAAGTAAGACTATAATAGTTATTTTTAATAACTACTTATATTTATAAATTATATAATAAGATTTAAATATATAATATACTTATTACTTTAAGGAGTACTTTAAATTTTACTTTATTTTTAAGTCCTTTATTAGTTAATACTTTAAGAGGATATTTAAATTAGAGGAGAAGTTCTTTAATAAAGAACTTCTTTAATTCCTATATAATTATAAACTTTAAAAGGTATACTACTAAGAAGTTAGTAAAATTATAATATATTTCTACTAAGTAGTAATAACCTTAATATAAGAATATATATTAGATATTAATTTTAACTATATAAATAGTTAATTAGAGGTTATTAGTATAATTCCTTAATTATAAATTTTTAAATTATATTATATATAAAGTAAATACTTAGAGATAATCTACTAAACTTTAATATATATTCTTTTCTAATAAAAGAGGTAGTAAATCTTATATAGTATAATATTTTAGCTTTTATAACTAAAGACTATATAGTATTTATAGATAATTTTTTACTTTTAAGTAGGATTATTTATTATTTTTTACTTAAGCTAATAGTCTTCCTTTCTCCTTTATAGAAGGCCTCTAAATACTTAGTATTTAAATATCTTAACTTTAAAATAAGTAACTCTAATTAAATCTATATAGTAAAAAATAATTCTATAGAGTAGGAAATTTATATATTAGTATAAGGTTATTATTTACTTAAAATAATTATCTAAAAGAGGCTTCCCTATATATTTAAAGTCTATAATATTAATTTAAGAGTTATACTAATTATTAAGATTCTTATTAGAGTTAAAATTAGGTTATATTAAGGCTAGTAGTTATAAGAAAATATTAGTAATAAGGTTTTTAAATCTAAGAATATATTAAATTTTAAAGTTAAAGAGCTTAATAACTACTATCTATTATATAATTAAAATTCCTAAAATATTAGATATAAATAAAACTAAAGTAAGAATTAATAAAGGAGTTAATTAGAAAGCTCTTAATAAAACTTATCTTAGTTAACTTAGACTATAATACTACTATAAGAGAAATTATATTAATAGTAAATATAAGCCTTATAAAATAAAGTATAATATTAATATAAGAGATTTTAAATTATTATAAACTAATATAATATAAGAATAATATTTAAATAATAGCTAAAATTAAGTATAATATAATAAAAAAAAAATATTAAAATATTTTATATATAATATAAAAAATAAAGAACTATTTATTTAAATATTACTTTATTTTAAAAATAAATATATAGATATTAGTAGACTAAATTAATAAAGGAATATTTAATATTTTAGGAGCCCTAATTATATAATAAATAGTAATTATTAAGTTCTTTAATTTTAAGATCTAAGAATATATTAAATCTTAAAGTTAAAGAACTTAATAATTACTATCTATTATATAATTAGGGCTCCTAAAATATTAAATATTCCTCTATTAATTTAATCTACTAATACTTATATATTTATCTCTAAAATAAAGTAATATCTAAATAAATAGTTCCTTATTCTTTATATTATATATAAAATACCTTAATATTTTCTTTTTATTATATTATACTTAACTTTAATTATTATCTAAATACTATTTTTATATTATATTAGCTTATAATAACTTAAAATCTCTTATATTAATATTATACCTTATTTTATAAGGCTTATATTTATTATTAATATAATTTCTCTTATAGTAATATTATAATTTAAGCTAATTAAAATAGGTTTTATTAAAAACTTTTTAATTAGCTCCTCTATTAATTCTTATTCTAATTTTATTTATTAAAATTAAATATCTTTCTTTTATAAATTAAATAGAGATTATATAATAACTATAAACTCCTAAATCTAATAGTTATAATATCTAATTATTCTTAAAAATAATTTAACTTTTTTTAAGTTTATATAATATATTTAATTCTAAATCTTTTATATTTTCTTATCTTAAGGTAATTAACTATTAGTTTTATAAATATAACTAATAATATTAACTTACTTTTTATATTATTTTAACTTAAATATAAATATAATTATATTTATAAGTTTAATATTAAAAAGAACCTTATTAAGGTTACTAATATACTTAGTTATAAATTATTATATATCTAATAGTTTTAAAAGCTATTTATTATAATATATTAAGTTTAATCCTTTAATTATAATATTATTTAAGAATATTTAATAAATATATAAAATAAGATTATAAAGGAGTTATATAATAATATAAAGAAATTAAGTAATAAAATTTATTATATTTATAAATAATATTATTATTCTAAATAACCTTAAAAGAGTTATAAATATTATTATATTTTAACTATTTTCTTTTAACTTAACTTAGTTATATTTAAAAAAAATATTAAAGAGGAAAAGGATTTTATATATCCTAAACTCCTCTAAGAACTAATTAGTTAATAGAAAAATAAATATATCTTTAATTATAAAATAATTATATTCTTATATATTATTAATTAGTTAAAGTCCTCTATCCTTTTTTATAATTAAAAACTATTTATTTCTATATAATATATTTAATTCTTTAAGTATATTTTTACTTAGCTACTCCTTAAGGACTTTAATTACTTTATTATAAAGAATATAAAGTATTAAAATACTTTATAATTAATAGGATTTATAAGGAATAATCTTAATCTCCTACTTAAGTATAACTTTAAGTATAATTTTACCTAAGTAGAATTAGTCCTATATAAGGGTAACTTTATAGTTAGTAAGTAAATACTTAAATATATTAGTTTCTTCTTATAAGAGGCTATTATAATTTATTTAAAAAAGATTTTCCTAATATTCTTTAGTTAGTTAGGAGCCTAATAATATCTTTATAAATTAGGACTTAATTTATTAATTATATATAATAAGTAGTATTTTAGTTTATATAACCTTAATAGCTTACTACCTCTCCTTCTTCTAATAAATTATTCCTTTAAATATTAATTTATTAGGTTTTAAGTTATTAATTAACTTAATTTTCCTTTTAATAACTTTATATATAGTATTTACTAAGTATAAAATATACTTTTATTCCTTCTTATATAGCCTTTCTTCTATATATATAGTTTACTTATATATAAGTTAATAGTATTTATATTTATATTTTTCCTTATTTTTACTAAAATCTTATATATATATAGAAATTAATTTTATTTTAATAAAAAAGTATAATAATTTAATAAAAGTAAAAATATTAAATATAAATAAGAATAAAATAAGTATATCTTCTTCTTTAAATAAAAAATTAACCTAATTAGGGATCTCCTTATTACTAATTATTAATTTCCCTAATTTTAAATTAATAATTAGTTTTTTAGCTATATAAGTTAAAATAATTATAAGTAATAATTAATTATAGCTAAAAGTTAGATATTACTAAATTTAAAACTTATTTTAATTAATTTATTCTATTTATAAATAAAAATTATTTTTATTTAATTAAAAAAGAATATTCTTAATAATACTTTATAATTAATATTTTCCTACTTAACTATATAAAAGGAAATATAGTCTTTATACTCTAAGATAAATATATTTACTTCTACTATATTAATTAGATTAATTATAAAGTTATTAAAAATAAGTAAAGTAATAATATAACTAATAATAAAGAGTTTAAACTAATTATATATTAAAATACTAATAATATTTATTATAATATTAATATTAATTAGTATATTAAAGATATAATTTCCTAATTTATTAAATTATATTAGTAGAATATTTATTAGAACTATAATATCCCTCTATATTTTCTTTTTCTAAATATTAAGTTTTATAATTATTTTATTTATATTCCTATTTATTATAAGTTTATTAACTAAGAGAGGAGAAGAGGTAGCTTAATTCTTAAAAAACTTAAATACCTTTTATATATTTAGGATACCTACTATTATAATACTTCCTATAGTAGAAAGTTATATTATAAATAAGGTTTAAAGAGTAGTTTCTTAATTTATAGTTATAATAACTTTTTTCTATATATATATAGTTTTTTTTAAACTATCTTAAACTAAATAAATATACTTAATAATATAATTACCTAATTTTAGTTATAATATAATAATTTTATCTTATATAAACCCTTTAGGTATATTAAAGAATTATAATATTATTATATTAGGAATTAAATTAGGATTTATTTTTTAGTTTTTAGGCTTTACCTTCCTAAATAATATACTATTTTCCCTTTAATTCTTAGTTTAAGCTTTTTAATTTTATCTAAGCTAATCTTATCTAAGCCTATCCTAATTAGTCTTATCCTAACTAGTCTTATCCTAATTAGTCCTATTTTAACTAATCTTATTCTAACCCTTAAAATCTCCTAACTTTATCCTCTTTAAGTTAAATATATTTAAATAGTCTTTTATTATACTCCTATTAAGTAGAATAAGTAATATAGCCCTTTAACTCCTTCTTTTTACCTTATTAATATTAGTTTCTAACTACTTAACTATATTAATAAGGATTATTAGCTACCCAATTTTATTAAGGAAATATAGGTATCTTATAAGAAAGTCTAACTTTTTCCTTTTAAAATTAATTAGTATTATTAAGTTAATATACTTTATAGTATATTATTATAAAAGCTAGTTACTCTAATAAGTATTATAAAATAATTTATTAATAATTAATTTAAGGTTACCTTTAAGGAACTTATTTTTCTTAATAAGACTAATATATTATAAGACTTAATTCTTATTAACTTTTATATTAATAAAATACTTAAAAATACTATATATATAAGAAGTAATATCTTTTATTAACTTATAATAGCTAATTATAAAGATATTTAATAACCTTACTATCTCTTAGTATATCTCCTCTTTTAACTTAAGTTAAAATTAATTATAAAATATATTATTATAATATAGTACCTTCTTATCTTTTATAAGTTTTAGTATTAGGTAATTACTAATAAAATAATTAACCTAATAGTAGTTAAAATAAATAAATTTTATTTTATTTCTTTTAAGTTAGTTTATTTTAATATTAATTAAATTCTTATTTAAATTTTTTATAATTTCTTCTTAAATTTTAAAAGAATATCTAATTATTTCTTAGTTATCTTTTATTAGGTAATTAAGTCTTAATAATAAAATTATATTATTTATAAATAATAACTTACTTTATTATATAAATTTTATTAGCTTTAATAAATTACCTTATTATACTTTATTCTTTAATATATTATAAAGAAGCTTTTTAATTTTTAGCTATTTAACCTACTATTTTTTTTATCCTACTTATATCTTTATAATAGATAATTATAATTTCTTAAATTACTTAATTAAGTCTTATAGTTCTAATATTTCTCCTAAATTATTAATAAAGTTATTATTCTTATATATATTATCTTAAATAATATTTATTAACTTTAAAGTATTTTTTATTTAAATATTAGTTAGTTATTTAATTAAGATTAAGTTAAACTTATAGGGTTTATTATTATAAATTCTTATAAATTTAGGAATTTTTAAAAATTCCTTATTAATTACTTTAATTAATATAACTTAAAAAATAAGTAATATAAACCTTATATTATTATATAGCTATTAAATAGTTTTAAAATTACCTTTTATCTTATATTCCTTTACTTTTTAATTTTACTAAATTTTAGATTATATATTCTTAAAGACCTTTATAAAATAGTTTATTAATTATAGTTATTTCTTCCTTTATAAATATTTAAGTTTAATATTATAATTATATATAAAGTAATTTATAATCTCTAAAAATAGTTTTTTTTAAAATTTTATAACTAGCTCTTTCTAATTCCTATTTAGTTTAAAAAGTAGCTAATTATAACTAAATATTATATTTAAAAAGAAACTTAACCCTATAATAAATTAATTAGTTATTAATTAGCTAAACTACTAATTTAATATATACTATTAGTTAATATCTTTATCTTAAAATATATCTTTAAGCTAAGCCTCTTAAATAGTTTATAACTTAATATTAACTATATAAAGGCTAATCTTAGTTATAATTTCTAAAAATATTACTAAACCCCTAAAAGTACTAAATATATAGTAATTATAAATATTTAGAAAGTCTCTTAACTTATTAAACCTCTTAAAGTAGTTAGTAATATTCTATCCTATAAAGTATTTAAGTCCTAAATTATAAAAATTAAACTTAATTAATAAGGAGCTTTAAATATATATAATTAAAGATTATTTAACTAAGATTTATAATAATTAAAAAATCTAATTATCTTCTTCTTATTTTATTTTAACTAAAAATAATATATTATAATTAGTACTATTTTACTACTCTAATAAGCTTAAGGGAGTAAACTATTTAAATTATCTCTAAAAGCTTAATATTATTTCTACTATTAATTATAATAATATATTACTAAAAGTTTAAATAAAGAAGGAACTAAAGTACCTATAATAGCTTTAACCTTCTCCCTTATCTAATTATATATATATATATATATAATAATTAGATATTTAATAAAATAAGGAGCTAATAAGTCTACTTAAAGTAATATTACTTTTATCTAACTATTTAAATAAGTTTATATAAGTTACTAAAAAATATTATTATTAAAATTATAACTATAAAAGATATAACTATATAGCCCTTAGATAACCTCTTAGTCTTTTATATATTATTACTAATAAATTAGTAAAAAAAGTTTTTTATCTTATAAACTATCTTAAACTAAAACTAATAAAATATTACTCTACCTTCCTTTAAGGTTTATTTTATAACTATTTAATAAACTCTAAGAGTATTTTAACTTTCTAAATTTTCTCCTATACTAATAGACTATCCTTCTTTATATTAGAATTATAACTACTATCCTTAGTTAACTAATTACATTCTTAATTCTTAAATATTTACTCTAAAACCCTTAGTATATTAAAATAAAGCTTTTTATATAATTAAATCCTTAAAAGTAAAGTATTTATTAATACTTATTAAAAGACCTATAAGATAAAGTCTACTTATAATAAGTAAGATATCTAAAATATATACCTATTAACTATAGGTATATATATAAACTAGATATTCTACCTATATAATAAGCTCCTATAGTTATCTACTAATAAAATAGAGTATAAGTAGGCTAATAAGTACCTATCTATAGGCCTAAGGAGGTACCTATATAAGAAGGAGTAAAATATTTATATAATATTTCTAATACTAGGTATTTAGAAGAAATAAAGAAGGATTACCTCTTATTAGCTATTAAAAGAGGGGATAGATAGAGTACTTATATATAATAGGGGCCCTCTATATATATTACCTACTACTACCTTAATAGAAGGTAGTAAACTTATTAGTCTTCTTTATAATTAAGTTAGTAAAATTAACCTTAGCTTATAACTTCTTATTAGAATTACTAAACTTATCTTTAAGCTAGTTAAAAAAAACCTTAATAGTAGAAATATAATTAGGGTATTTAGAGTTAAAGAAAGGTCTAATAATCTTAGTAGTATAACTTCTTATTTAGTTCTTAATTATAATAACCTTACTAGGCTTAGTTAAATAATAGTCTCTATTAGTTATTATCTTATTTATAAGCTAATACTTTTATACCTTAAAGTTTAGTATATTTTTAGTCTTATTACTATACTAAGTAGGTAGTAAGTCTACTTTAATAGAGTGTTAATTATAAGGAATAATAGAGTTAATAAAGTTATTAGTAGAGTTATTAGTTTATACTTAAAGCTTAGTAATTTAGTATTTAAGCTACTTAATCTTAGCTAACTAATTTATATTAGAATTAGGTAGAGTAATAATATTAATTTACTTCTAAAGTTTAAAAATAATTTTATAATATTCTTTATATTAGTAGGAAAGAGTTACTATATTCTCTTTAATAGCTTTATAATCTTTAGTTTTATTAGTAAAATTTATAACTAAGATATTATAATTTTAAATAGTAGATTTATATTAATTATATAAATAAGTATTAGTAGTTTATATATTCTTATTAGTTATAATAGTTTATATATCTTTTACTACCTATTATAAGTAGGTATTAAGATTATTTATTACTTAGATAAAGAGGTTAGTATAGTCTTATATATAGGAAAGGTTAGTATTAACTTATTAGAAGACTTCTATAAAGTTTTATAGTTAGAGATATTAAGTATAATAGAAGAATCTAAGTATATAAAACTTATTATATATAAGCTTCTTATTATCTTTAATAAGGTTCTTCTAAGTAAACTATAAGATTAGTCTATTTATCTTAAGCTCCTTTTAACCCTTCTTAATAAGTAGATATTAAGATATATATTTAGAGTAGATTATATTAAAATTATTTAGCTTAGTATTTAAGTTATCTTAAATCTACTAATTATTTAGAAAATATTATATTATTTTAGGGATTATAATATACTATTATAAACTTAATAATATAACTTCTTTAATAAGGAAGTCCCTCTCCTTAACCTCATCTTTTATATTATTTTTATAATTAAAGGTATTACTAACTATACCTACTATTAGAGTTAGGAATAATTAGTTAATACTAATTAATATATAATTTAGGTAAATTTAAGGGACCTTCTTAGGATTAAGTATAATTATATTTTATTTATTAAGATTAAATTAAACTTATAGATATAAATAGTTTATTAGAGTATCTTATAGACTACTTATTAAAATATTAAAATCCTCTTCTTTATTAAAGTTAAATATATAGTTATTATTATTACTTCCTTCTATAATTATTATAATAGGAGTACCTATTTACTTACTTAGAGTATTTAAGGGTTAAAGGTTAGTTAGTAGTTAAGTTTTCTTAGGAGAGATAATAGTTTTATAAGTTATTATAGTTAGTTAGGTTAAATATTATTTTTATAGCTTTCTTAAGCTATAAGGTTAGGTAGCTTTAAATTATAATAGTTTTTAAAACCTATTAGTAAAAAAGGCTTAAATTATCTTTAAAGAATTATTAATTTAAAATTATAGTTACTTAAGGAATAATATAAAAGGAGTAATAAAGTTATAATCTATTATTATAGAAGATATAATAGCTATTTAGGCTAATAAGATAAGCCTAGTATATAGACCTACTAGTTAAGTCTTATATATATTTAGCTTATAGCTTTAATAGTTAGGTAAGTAAGTTAAAATAATACTTTAATAAGTTAAGCTTTTTAATAATATAATAGGGTTTAGCTTATTAAAAAGAGAATTTTATTTAATAGTTTAAATAATAACTATAATATTTAGGCTTAGTTAATTTAATATAAATAAAACTTTTAACTTTTAAATTTAGTAAATATTAATAGTAATTATTATAATAAGTTTTTATTTTAACTTAGGTAATTTAAATATATTTTATTATTTTTTTATAAGTAAGTTATTATATTTTCCTAAAGTTATATATAAATAAATATATAGTAGGTAGAAAACTATATAAAAAATATTTATAAAGTATTATAAAGGAAAGTTATTTTATAATAATAGATTTTAAGATATTTATTATAAATAAAATATAAAATAATTAATATTCTTAAGAGGAGGAATCTTATAAAGTATTAAGGTAAAAAATAAGACTTAATATTATTATTTATATAAATTTCTCTACTTACTTATTAGTAGTTATATAGTTTATAGCTATTATTTATATATTTATTAAGATAACCTTATAAAGTCCTTTTTAAAGAGTATTAAGGAATTTATTATCTATATTTAAGATAAAAATATTAGAAAAATCCTAATTAAAATAAATATAGGTAATATAATTTTTAACCTAATTTTTAATTATATAGTTTATTTACCTAATTAAATTATAAATAAATTTAAAAGTTTTATAAATAATTAATAAAATATAATTATAGTCCTTAATAAATAAGAGTAGATTAATAATAAAGTTTAAATAAAGAATAAAGAGAGGAATAATAAGAGTTTTAATAAATTATAAATTCTTAAATAAGAATTATTAAGTTAAGTTATAAGTATTATAAGTAATATAATTTATAATATACTTATAGATTTACTTAGCTATATTTAGGAAAAAAATAATATCCTTTAGGAAATATAAGGTTTATTTCTTACTAATATATACTTACTTATTATAAATTATATAGAGAACTTATAGTAATCTTATAAATAAAATTATAAGTTTTATAGTACTTTTATTAAGATAATAAAGTAATTAATTATATAAATATATTTAGAAGTTATAAAGGGTTAACTTAGGTCTATTTAGAAAATTCTTAATTTTCTTAAATTATATAATTAAATAAAAATAAATAAATTTAAATATATAATCTTTAATAAAAATTTTAATTAAGTCCTTTTTAAAGGTAGCTAATATTTATAGTTAGATTATAATTCTACTATCTTTTTTCTATAAGGTAATCTTAGTAATTAGAATAAAGTTTAGGAAAATTTTAATATTTAAGATAAATAAAAAAGAATTAAAAGATATAATAATAATTTCTAAAATATTAAGAAAGGTAATTTTAACTTTAAATATAGGTTTAGATATAAAGTATACTTATTAATAAGTAATTATATATATTTATATTATTAGTTAAGTTATTTATATTATAAATATAAAGGTTTTTATTTTTAATAGCTAAGAAAAAATATTAGTATTAATATAAAACTTCTTAGAATAATAAATAATTATAATTTAATCTATATATTTAATAAAAAATAATTACTATTTAGTAATATAATAAGTATTATAGGAAAATTATATTATTACTTTAAAAAAATATTTAATAAACTTATAATTTATAATTACTTATATTTTATTATAATTAAAGTAATAAAAGTATTTTTCTAATACTTATATTAAACTTAAAGTTTTTAACTTAAGTATAAAGTAGTTCTTTTTTATAAATATTAAAATATAAGATAAGAAGAAAATTAATTAACTTTTACTATTATCTTATAATTAATATAAACTTATACTAATATTTTTACTATTAGTATTAATATAGAGAATAAAGGGTTTAATATAATTTAAAAAGATAAAGTTAATATAATTAATAAAGATACTTTTTAGTTATTCTTAAGCCTTAATATAGTAGGTTTAAAGTTTATTATAATATTTTTATTTTCTTTTTTACTACTTAATTTTTTTATTAATAACCTTTTCTAATAATTAAGTAATTTATAAAAGAAAGGTAAAATACTAAGTATATATATTCCTTTATAAGTTAGTTTATAAATTACCTTTAAAACTTAAAGTTTTAAGTTTATTAAGTAGTTTAATAATAATAATATAATTAAGTATAAAATTATAATAATAACCTATAAGTCTAATATCTTACTCTAATTCTTATAAATTAAAGAATATTTATAATTTATAAATAGTAGTAATTTTATTTATAATAATAGAGAAATTAAGTTATAATATATAATAGTTAAGTATTTTTAGTTTAACTTATATAAAGTAATATTTAGAAAGAAATATAATATAACTATTATTCTTAAATATAATAAAAACTAACTTTAGGTAATAAAAATAATCTTAAATAAATTTAGAGAAGATAATAATATTATTAATATAAATTAAGATAAATTATTAAAGATAAATTCTAAATAAGGATTTTATATAATATTAAAAGAAAGAAGGGGAAATAGTAAGGCTTATAATAGTTATAACTATATATTTAAAACTATAATAGGGAGTAATAAAGGTAGTTTTCTACTAATTATACTTAATAATTAGTTATTAAAAGAAGTCTTTTAAAATATTTATAATAATAAAAACTTAACTATTATTAAGAAAGCTAAGTATATTATTCTAATATAATAAAAAATATTTATATAAAATAAGTTTTATATTTATTTTATAAAAATTAATTATAATATAAAGTTTATTATTATACTAAATAATAAATATTAGAATTATAGTAATATAATTATTATTTAAATAAATTTATTTAATAATATTTATTTTAGTTAATAAGTTAATAATATTATTAAAGACTTCTTAATTATACCTTAATAAGTTATATAATTATTATATTAGATTATTAAAATTAATATTAAGCTTAAAAGATATCTTTATTTTTATAGACTTTATATATTATTTTAGTTCCTCTATTAAGTTGGAATCTATAATAAAAGATGATATAATAAAAGAAGATATAGTAAAAGAAGATATAGTGACTTTATAATTTTACTCCTATAACCTATCTATGGCTAAAAGTCGCTATTTTACGCTAGTAGCTATAGCATATCTTTATTTTTATTTTATTATTAAATTAGCCTAACTTTAGGTAAAATAAATAATAATAATATAAAATAATATAATATACTTCCTTAATATATTTTAGTTTCTATAATAGGTTTATATTAATTTAATTAATATTAAAAATAGGATTTAATATTAATATATTAAAGGAGTAGCTATTTAAGATATATTCTTTATTTTCTTCTAATAATATTTCTCTTAAGATTTTAAATAAGAAAATAATTATTAAAATTTACTTATATTAGTTAAAAAAGAACTTTATATTTAAAATAATAAAAATAACCTAAAAGTAATCTAAGATTTAACCCTTATAAATAATAATAGAGTAATTACTAAAATTAGAGAAAAATAAAAAGTAAAAATTATTATTTATAATATTATTAATTAGGAAGTTATATATTCTTTTATAGGAATTTATAAGAATTTAAGGCTTAATAAAATAATTATTAATTTAAATAAGAAGTTCTTAAAAATAAATTTAAATATTAAAGTCTTTATTTAATAAAATTAAGTATTTTTAAGTTATTTTTAAAATAAAAGTTTATTTATTTATAAATAGGTTTTAATAATAAGTAACCTAAATTTTATATTTAATATTAGTAATTAAAATTTTCTTATTATAAGTATATAATTCCTATTAAATATATAGTTAATATTATTTAAGGAAGGAAAGTCTAAAAAGAAGGTTATAAGAAAGATTATTAATAATATTAGTTATCTTTATAATAAATTAAGATTATTATTCTTAGTTAAGAATATTAATAGGTAGGAAAATTTATTAGATAATTATAAGTTCTTATTTAACTTTAATTAAGAAAATAAAAATAAAAAATAATTTTAAAATTTAGTTAAAATATTATATTATAAGTAGGTATTATAATATTAGGGTAACTTTAAAAGTAATATTAAGAATATTATTAAAAGAGTTTTTAATTAATAAATATAAAATAACTTATAAATAATTTAACTTAAAGAATAAATATAAAGAGGTAGAGTTATACTTTATAAAATATAAAAAAATAATATTTATTAAAACTTTCTTAATATCCTTATATATAATTTATATTTAGAAATTATTCCTTTATAATAATATCTTAAAATTAGAAATAGGTTTTAACTTATCTTTATTTTTATAAAATAATAAGTTAAAGGAAATATTTACTAATAAATTAATAAAATTATTAAAGTTAAATATAAGACTAAGAATAAGTAGAATTAAAGACTTTTATTTAAGTAAAAATATTTTTATTAAAGTTTATCTAATTAATTTTTTTACTTAAATTTAAAATTAATATTTAATTTAAAATTTTTATTAAAAATAAAATTATATAAGTAATAATAATATTATTAGATTTTATTAAAAATAATAAAAATTAATTTCTTATTTTTATTTTTAATATTTATAATATAAGCTTTAAGGTTAGGTTAAAAAGTTTAATTATAAATAAAGTAATTTTACTTATTAAACTTATTATATAATAATTACTTAATATAATTTTTAAATTAATTATAAGTATTTTTAATAGCTAAAATATTATTAATAAGTTTCTTTAATATTTAAGTTATATTATAAGTTAATTTATATTAATAGCTTAAGTTATATAAATAATTAAAATTATAAGTATAAGATAAAACTTAATTATTATAATATATATTAAAAAGTAAATTATAATACTTATAATCTTTATATTATAAGAATTAATTAAATTACTTATTTTAGTTATAATAATTATTTAAATATTTATATAATATTATAATTTACTTTTAAAATTCCTTTATTTATTAAGTTTAAACTTTCTTATTCTTCTTATTTTTATATTACTTTAAATAAATATTATACTTAATATAATTAATAAATTACTTAAAGTTATTAAATTAATTTTTTTAAACTTATAAAATAATAGTAGTTTTTAACTTAAAGTTAAGCTTAATATAAATATATTAAATTTAAATATTTTTATTAATCTTTTTAACTTTATTATAAAAATAAATCTTATTATTAATATATTTATAGAGAGGAAAATAATTTTTATTTTAAAAATTATAATTTATTTTATTAGCCTTAACTATTAGGTCTTCTTAATTCTTATAAAAATATTAGTAAAATTTATTTTCTTATAAATAAAAGTTATATAATAAATTTTCTTATTCTTACTTAGTTAAAAATATAAATTAATAAGTCCTATTAAAATTTAGGTTTAATATAATATTTATAAATAAGTTAGTTAAAATTATTTTATTATTATAAGTCTTAGTAAAATAATTAATATATAAAATATAAATATTAATTTTAACCTTATTAAATTTAAATATTTTTAATTTTAAATAAAAAATAACTTTATAGTTAAAAAGTATTATATAAGATTAAGAACTAATATAAAATTAAAAATAATAAAAATAATCTTTATTAATACTTAATTTAAAAAGAAGAATTATTTAATTTTAATTTAAAACTAAAAAGTTATAATTTTAAGAATAATATTTAAGAAAGGGGGTAAAATATTTAAATTAAATATAGTTCTATTAAGGAAATTTTAATAATATAATTTATTACTTATATTAAAGTAAAAGAAATAAGAAAGTAGGACTTAAAATAAAGTAAACTAATATATTATTATATATTTTAAAGAAAGTAGTAATAATTATAAGTTTAATAAAAAATTAGTAAATAATAATAATATAATCTTAATATTTCTTTTCTTAAAATTTAAATATTATCTTATATATAATATTAAAAATTCTTATATTTATAGTTAATTAAAGGTATTTTATTATTCTTATAGTAATAACTTACTTTATAATATAAATAACTAAGATATTAAAAAGATAATTAACCTTAAAATAAGGAAAAATTTAATTTAAAAGATTAAATATAAAATTCCTTAATAGGTAAAATAAATTTAAGTTAATAAAACTTTTAATTTAAGCTATTATAAGTTAATTAGTTAATAAAAGAAAGTTTAGGGAATTATTTTTACCTAATTTTATTATTAAGAAGATTTAAATAAAAATAAAATACTAATAATATAGAATTATAAGACTTTAAATAAGAATAAAGGAATATAATTAAGTTAAAATTAATAAATTTAGGCTTAAAATTTAAAAAGGAGTAAAGATAATTAGTAAATTAAAATTAAAAAAGTTAGTTAAGTTAAGGGGCTATAAAAAAAAAAATAGGTTAAAACTTAAAGTTTATAAAAAAAATATATTTTAGTAAATAATTTAAAAAGAATTTATACTTAGTAATTATAATTACTTTATATTTTTAATTTTAAAAAAAAGATTTAATTTATAACTTATATAATTATAAATTATATATAAAAATTAAATTAAGAGAAACTTATTATTAGAATAATAAAAATTAAAATAATTATTAAAAATATAATTTCTATAATTAATTACTTATTTTAATTTACTTTAAGGAATTATATAATTAATATTATATTATAAGGAGAATTTAAAGGTTTAATTTAAATAAATTATTTTTTAATATCTCTAAGGAATTTCTTTTTAAATTTTTTTATTAATTTATAATAAAATATCTTATTAAGGGGTAAAGAAGTTATAAGATTAAGAAAATTAAAATAAATAAATTTAAAATAGAAATTTTAATTAAAAAGGTTTAATAATTAAAAGTTTATTAAGATTATTAGGTTAATATTACTTAATATTTAATAAGCTTATTATTCTTTAATAGTTATTTTAATTATTATATTTTAATTATAATTTTTAATTAATTAAGTTATAATAATTTATAAATATTTACTTATTATATTATATATTTTTAGGAATTTAATTATTTATAATAATTAAATAGTCTTATAAACTAAGAATTATTCTTTATTAGAATTATAAGAAAATTAAATTATTTATTATAGTTACTATATAATAAGGTATATAAGTACTTTTAAATTAGGTCTTAAGTAACTAGATAAAGGGTTTTTATAGTTAATTTAATTAAAGGTATTCTTATTGTTATTGTTTGGTCTAAAAGCTAGGGGAAGAGGAGTAGAGGGGAAGGTGTAGTGTAGGCTAGCAGGCCTGATTAGTCATTCTAACAGTGCTTGTGCTCCTTGTGCTCCTGCAGAGGAATGCATGCATGCAGGTTCACGGATGCAAGCAATACTAGTAGACCGAGTGCAAGCAAGATATTGAGATCGATGAAGAGGAGAGAGAGAGGAGGGGAGGGGAGAGAAAGACAGCCACCTAGGAGAGCCCTATCATGAGTGTTTGAATGCTTGCCCAAGTGTATTTGCTTACGCCGATGACGGGCTTGCCAATCCTGGAATCCGCGCACGAGCCAGAGATCTCTGAGCGCCATGCCATTTTGCCATGGGCTGGACAGCCCACATCTAAACATCCCACAATGACAGTCTCTCGGCCTACAAAGGCCTTGTGTGCGGCCTATTATGACCATTGTAGGACCGACAAGCTGAATGCACCTGTGCACAGGTTTGCCTTCGGCAATAATACCTCCCATCATGGTTGGAGGAGTGCCCTCCTGGCTAGGCCGAGGTCGTTCTTGAGCCCTGTTAGCATTTAGTAGCGAACACCACAGCCCGATACCTTCACACTATGTAGAAAGAGTCTTCTGTCGGAAGGGCGCAGGGGCGGGAGGCAGGGCAGGGCAGGCCCACCGGTCGTCCGGTTTGCAATTGTATCCAACCTTTGTCCGTGCTGCTTTCCGATTCGTCGCGAGGTCTGACAAACAGCAAGGATATCGACGTATGAGCACAGCTGAACGAATGCTGCTACTGTTATATTCTGCTAACACCCCTCTGATTGTCACTGCATAGGTATCTTGGTATCCTGCAGCCTGCCATGTGGCAGCCCACCTGTCACTGCCCTTGCAAGTGGGTGTGGAGGAATACGGGCTAACCCCTACCCAGATGTGTGCATTCAGGTTGGACGGCCACGCTTATCTGGTCTGGTACCATTTTACTCGGGCCAGAGATACCATGAAGCTTCTCTACTTGGTCCAAGCTAAGATACCGCCGGAGTCGTTTATTCAGAATTTTTGGCCCCTCCCCACAGCTTGGACGCATACAGCTTCCGGACGCATTCTCAAAGTAGGGTTCTGCTCCAGAGGTCGGGATTGTACTTACAACCTCGAGCCTCGGAGCTAGGCTCGCAGGTGCTCAAGTGATTTGAATAGCACTCAGCTAGGGACAGACCCTACATGCATTCGCAGGTTGGCCTCGTCCGGGATAGGAGAAGCTTGCCGAGGTCAGCTTTGCCCTGCCCGTTGTCACCATTGGTCGTCCGGTCGCAGATGACTGCCAGTCTTGCTTTTTTGTCAGAGGGTGAAAATTCTCCTATCAAGACCGCTGCGACTGCAAAACCCCCTGTCCCGGTTCAGAAGGGGCTGCTTTCGTGCCTTAGTGCTGATGGCTGGATCGAAATACATAATCACCTAGGTAGTCAGCAACTGCAAGTGGGCATCGAGAATCATGTCTCTAGTAAGCAATGTTTTGCGGCCCGCCATGTGGCAGCCCACATCTCAATCCTCGTTTGGCTTACAATTGATTAGGAGACGAGTATTCGTGCAACCCATTTGAAGAACTTTTCAATTGTAATTGATCAACTGCGAAGAGGTAGTTAGTTGCGTTTCCCAAAATAATAGCCAGAAACGGTCGACAGAGCCAGTCAGTAAGGTGGCTCCGAGCTTCCGAGGGACGACCATAGTGCGTCCAGACTTGACACTTTTGCTGAGACCCAGGCAACAAGGGCAGACAACGGCAGACTCACAAGATACTGGTCAATTATCTCCGAGAAAATGATACTGAACTACCAAATGTTGGCAGCACTTGAGGGGACTGCAAAATGCCCCCAGGAGACAAAGACAAAATTACATATATAGTCGACGCTCGCAAGGAAGAATCCCCTCAGCCAATAGGCATTAAGTCACCTCATGTCGACGCTGAGGGTAAGTTGACAGTACCCGCTATCAGATGATTGGAACTATTTGCACATAGGGACAGCATGGACACAGGGGAAAGGACCGTCTTCTCTGTCGACTGTCATGGTTTACTCTAAATTATAGATGCATATGAAAACTTTGGGGGTACGATATGCGTATTATTTTGATGTCAACTTTCCCCCGTTAACGTTAAATCAGTGGTGCCGGTGTCTCGAGGGGCTTGCGTGCCACCATCAAGAACATCGGAGTGAACAACCTCTCCTTTCCTCCCAAGACCAATGCCTCTGCCGCTTTGGACAAGCTATCACCGGTCTTTTTCGTTCCAGGTGGCGCCAGTCTCATTGTTTCGAGGGCAGCCATGAAATTATGAGCAGCCCAGCGGCCCCACCGCGTCATCCTAATGGTCCCGACCAAATCGCCAATCGTATTCGCATACCTCCAGCCGGCCCCATCAAGAGGCCAGTACCAAGGTGCTGGGTCTGAGCCCTCTGCACCCTCTTGGAACCGCTCGGCCAGATCCTCCGCATCCATGAGCTCGAAGCCCGCGGCTTTGATAGCCCGAAGGGCCTCTTCGGCTTTCACCATATTCGCAATTCCGTCTCCCTGCTCGATGTCAAGACGGATCTTGCGATGGTGCAGATTTTCGTTATCGTATGCATCCGTCATAACCCACTCGTACACTCCAAACACACCACCTGGCTTCAGCACCTTATAAATCTGGTTATAGACGCCCTCAAGGCTCGGCGCATGTACCGTAGCCTCGATGGCATACACAGCGTCGAATGTGCCCTCATCAAATGGCAGGTCCATAAAGTCACCCTGGACGAAGCGGCAATTACCCGCCAGGCCGTCTTGCTCAGCATACCGCGTCGCGCGCTGCACCTGGTACTCGTTGATAGTGATGCCGGTGACGTACGCGCCCGTGAACTTTGCGATTTCCCTCGCAGGACCACCAACACCGCAGCCCACGTCCAGTACCTTATCACCCTTGCGAATGCCTATACTGTGCGCCAAGTAGTGTTCGTGTCGCGCTATAGCAGCGCGGAACGCCTCGCGAGGGCCGAAGCGACAGAAGTGGAAGGACTGGCTCCATCCGTACTCGTAGAAGTCGGTCGCTAGGTTGTAATATTGGCGGGTCAGGCTGGCGTAATCTTTTGTGCGAGCCTGTCGACAACTTTAGTATCACCGTAGGGTAGCCGAATTCGTTTTGTGTGGGCAAACTCACGGCTCTGTCGGCATCCGTCTCGTTTTTGGCCTCCTTGTTGTCCCAGTGCTGGAAATATTCGCTGACGGCCGCCTGTTGCGCCTCCTTGTCTTTATTCAGCATGGCTGAGAAGCCTTCATGTGTTGTGGCTGTTTTCTTGTGCATGATATTTTCGAAGGTCATGTCCCTCGCAAGGGCAACTTCTTGTCCAGGCGCCATTGTGTCTGTCGTCTATAATTGCAGCCGGATTTTGCGTCGAGATGGAAACGAAGGCGTTCGTTCAAAGAATGATGTTGTCTGCTGGTCTATTGAAGAATGTGATAAAATTGTTTTTACTGTCGTCGTAGGCAACTCATCGCGGCTTATTTAAAATATGTCCCGTCATGTCGTGGACCCGAATACAGCGGCCTTCGTGTAAGTCAATGCGAATACGCTCAGTAGCTAGCGTGCAATGCGAATACGAATGCGCGTGGCCCGGTTGATTGATTACACTCGCATCCTTTCGGAACTGATGTAAAGTGACGACTCAACAGCGACAAACGAATTTGGAAGGATGGAAATAATAAATTGTGGACACCACCAGAATTTTACGCTGATTGTGATACCACGTAATATGATCTACCTAGTGCTCAGCGACCGCTCACCAGCATTTGGTGCCGCCGTGGAAAGTAAGACGCCTAGGCCAAAGTTTTGAATTATCCATGCCTCTGCGAACAAGCAATTGGGCCGAAGCAACAAAGCCCCTGATAATGATTGTGTTATTCCCAAAATGAAAGAGAAGGGAAAAAAATTAATGAGAGCGCTCCGTCAGCCAGCCCTCGAAATGCTAGAAGTATACATATGTATGTGAACGGCTCGGTCCTCGTGGGCGGTTGGCCTGAACGACACCGAGATTGTCTGAAGCTGTGTTGCCATGTTTTGACAGCTGAGATGTGAGTCTCCTGATCGCGAGATACTTGTTCGTTTGCACACGAGGAAAATCATACAAGCAGCCCCTCTAGGCACCGACGGCAACAACGCGACCAAAGAGCCTCTCACGCTTCATGCACACGGCAGCGGCCAGCCCCAGCGACACGCACAAGCACAAAAGTCATCTGCATCGCCCTGGCAACAGCCACCAGTGCTTTTCCTCGCAGCTCTCCTTCTAGCTCCTGGAACAGAGCACTCCGTGCACCGGCCACCGCGCCCTTGATCTGCTGCTCGGTAAATCTGTTCCCTCTTACGGCCTGCAATAGGATCCTAATGGCCGTGGTCTGGTATATTTGACCAGAAACAGCCAGGGCAATAACCTGACCGCCGATCTGCGAGATTTTTTGCATGCTGAGCGCGGCTCCCGCGTCCTCGGGCCTCGTCGTCAGCGTAGCGACCGTGTAGCCAGTCACCATTGGAAGACCGCTGCCGACAGCGACGAGAACTGACAGGCCATAAGTGGTGCCTGCACTTGAGGTAGGATCGAGATAGACCATAAGTGGACCACCGCCGGCTATCAGAAAGATTCCGGCTATCATGTACAGGGCCATGTAGACCTTGATCAAGGGGAGAAAGGACCCCGAGACGGTGTTCACCGTGACAGCGATGACAACAAAAGGCAGGAGACGGACGGCCGCCATGAGTGCTTCGTCATTGTTGACAAATTGGAAGTATATTGGTAGATAGTATACGACGACGAACAGCGTCGTCGTCCCGGCTGCTGTTACCACATACAGTAGGACTTGCGTTTGATCTCGCAGAAGATAGCCAGGAAAGGCGCGGCGGGATGGAGTCGTCAAGATGGCAAAGTATTGTTGCACCATATATCGTTGTGAGGAGCACACCGGGTGTAACGAAGGTGGCAACAGTGCGCCCGTCTCGCCATGGCCACTGCCCGCCGGCCATCGTGAATGCCAACAGGACGGTGACCTGGGAACTCCACACTGATTACTCGGTTTTCCTAAAGCTATGGTGTGGATTGCGTTAAGGCTCACCCCATTCGCCTTTTCTTCTCCTCCCTAGCCTTTGCCTTTGCCCGCGCGAGACCGACACTCTTCCTGTTCCGCGAGGGGATGTCATATTTGGTGTCTCTGGCCAGCTGATGCCGCTCCCAAAAGTCATGCGTCATCTCGCGCTTCAAACTCTTATTTTGCCTCTTCTCCTCTTGTGCATCCAGTCTTTTCCGTGTCTTTTCATCGTCGTCGTTCTTCTTCCAAAACGGCACCACCTTTTTCTTCCACCAACGCTTGGCCCGGTTCCTAGCCCGCCGGCCCCTCCTTTTCACTGACTTGAGCCCCTTTCTCACCGATGTGCTCCATGCTACAAATAGTGCGCCAATAACTAGGAACGCGGATGTGGGAAGTGCGATCGACCCAATGGTGCGCAGGGGGATATTATTACCGCCGCCCCACTCGTGCGTGTTCATTCCGAAGAGAGAGGTGAAGAATGAAAGCGGGAGGAATATGACGGTGAATACAGTGAAGATCATGACAGAGCGATTCTGTGCGCTGGCTAGGTCTGCCTGCTGCCGGGAGAGGCGTACCTCGTCGATCTGAGCTTGGCGCTGGACTGTCTCTAGCAGCTTGTCGAAGTCTTGTCTGGTTGCCTTCACACGGTTGATCATGTCATTGGCTTGGGCGCGATATGACTTGAGTCTGTTTAAGGCTTTTTGCAGGAAATCTCTGCCGTTATCCGTGAGTGGCTGCATGTAGGGAAGTGTGCCGGTGCTGTTGTTATCTGGAGGGCCGTTGATGGAGGGGAGCCATGCCGTCGGAGGCGGGCTGGTGGGCGGAGAGCCGAAGCTGTTCGAACCGTTGTATATGACCACCATCTGATTTATTTGTTCCTCCTGCTCCTGAAACAAGTGATCGAGGGTCGAAAGTTCATCTTCGATGTCTCGCAGCTCCAGAAGGGCTGAGGTATTGTCGCGATTCTCCTTCTCTGCCTTTTCATCTTCTTGCTTGTGTCGGGCCCGAATGGAAGAAGAATTAAGCTTCAAATCATCTTCTTCGGAAAATCTGTTTCTGAAGCCTGTTGTGCGGAATCGTTTCAAAGAGAACGTCATCTTCTCGGTCAACACGCTGATTGCTTCTTCGAAGATTCGAAAGATTTCCAGGTCTGGGTGTGACGACCGATCCATGAGGGCTGTCACAGCGTGCAGCACCGTCAGCGCAGCCAGGTCAAGGGCGTTCTCACATGATCTGGCTTCTAAATGGTCATTAATCTCGTTGAAGACGCTATCGCGGAGGTCTGCTTGCTGATACAAGGGGCCCTCCATTGGGCTGCCTTCTCTAGATGGAAAGAAGGTGATAAGAGTTTCTGGAAATTTGCATTAGTCTCGTTCTGGGTTTCAGATATTGACGCAATATTTGCGAGCTGTAAGACATACTAGAATCAACTGCCCACAGCCATAACTGGTCCACCATCAAGACGTTACCATCCAAGACATCGTCCTCGACCGTTGCGTTTCGATCGTCGTCATCGATTTCGCTCTCTGAATCTGAATGCTCTTGCTCGTCATCATCTTCGAGGCCAGCGGCATCTCCGCGGTCGTAGTACGTGGGGATCCTGTCTTCAACTCTCAAAACAGGACCTCGCGAAGCGACAGTCGCTTTGTCGTTCAAATAAACCCTCTCTTTCGTCATTTTGTATAGCATCTGATCGTCATCCCTAGCTCGGGTATCGTGAAGAGAGGGATAGCGGTACTGATCAAGGGTCCGTCGACAGTTTAATGGTGGATCATGTCCCAAATACTCCCAAATGACCCTGGATTCAAGGGATGTATCTTTTGCGACCTCGGGGGGCACTGGTCTGGCGCGGCCTTGAACCGCTCTCCGCTTGATTATATCACGGCGTTTGACTAGCTTTTTGTACGAGTCGAAATGTAGAAAGGGGAGATATAAATAGAGACAGCCTTGACGGGGCGATGAACTGTCGGCTCTGTGCAACCCGCGGCCAAGGAACGCTGATTGTCTTTGAATCGGATGCTGCTTTGGTTTGACGGACACAAATCCGCAAGATGGTTTGAGGAAGCAAGCGTGGTGCTGAGAATGGCGACCACTCTCGTGTCTTGAAGCCCAATGCTCTGCAGAAAATAGCTCCGGATAATCTTGTGACTCCTTGTACTTGAGCGTATTGAAGACCTTCCTTACCCATACCGGGTTGTTGAAGGGGGTGTGAATCCAAACAAATTTGCGTGTCTTCATGCTCGGCTTTGACGCAGCCGGACCTATCCTCAAGTCTTCTTCAAGGGTCGTTTCGCTCCCTAGACCTTCTCTTCCAACCGGGCCGATCGGTTTCAAAAGTTGACATGTTATCCGCCCGCTTGAGTTGCGCTGCACAGGCAAAGGATGCACGGGAACAGTGCCATCTGACGTTTGGGATACGAGAGTCTCGCTGCCGACTGTTGATCTGCTCATAGAGACCCCTGCCTGCTGCTGGGGTGAGAGAATCCTCGGACCAGTGCCCCCTTGGTCTCCGTTGGACAATGAGCTCTGATGATCAGCACCCGTAGATGACCTTGATTGCGCGACTGAGGATTTATTGCCATCATTTGAAGCTGTAGGCTGTGGGAGGTCCTGTGCATTTGAGGACCGTTTCGGTGAATCCTTGATCTTCACGTCCGCCGACTTTTCTGAGCTTGTAGGAAGTATCTTAGCGAGTGAAGGCCGTCGAGTCTTCTTACGTTGCTCGTCCATATTCTTCGGCTTTCCAGCTGACGGTCTAAGAGACTGCCCTCTGCGTTTTTGAGCCAGGAATTGGCCATCGGCTGGATCTTGGTACTCCGAACGAGTGCCGCTCAGTCTTTTCTCGAGTAGACCATCTGGGCCGTCGTCCCAAAATGCCTCCAGTGAATGGTCTTTTGCTGAGAACAGCCGCAGGCCAGTGTCGCTGGGGGAATCTTGTACCACTCCGCTTTCATAGAAGCCATGAACTTCAATCATTACCCTCTGCTCCAGGTTTAAGGGTATTATAGAGACTGCGTTCTTGTTCAGCTGCTCTGCCTTTTGGATTGCAGTGCCCAAGTCTGACAGGAAGAGTCTCAGAGTTTGGGCATTCTTTGTACCAAACGACGCGCAGTTTGCGTGAGTACTTTGAAGTGCGTAGACCTTTTCATGTCTGACTCCAAGAATAGCTGACCTCATCGATATAATTGGGGCTTTAAAGGGAATGTCTGTTGGCCCGATGATTCCAGCTGTCGATAGCATGGAATCCTCTGTCTCGTGGAAGCTCCAAACTTGGAACTCGCTGGCTAATTCCTTGAATCTGTCGTCGAGTTCCAGAAGCATTGTGTCGTCCGGCCTCAATTCGGCCTTCAGTGTGTCTTTCAGTGGAACAGAAAGATGGAGTAGCTGTTGTATGCTTCTTTCAAACTCGCGGACGGACAGATAGCTGGAACCCCTATGAGGAGTTGCGAAAAAGGTGACTCCATAACAGTTCTCGAGGATATTGTGGTATTCGGAATTCCGGTCACCGGCCTGCTTTAGGGCCATTTTCACCACTAGGCCGCCTATGCTGTGACAGATGAAAAAGAGAGGTCTTCTCGCGCGCTCTCCTGTTCTCTCTGCATATATGCAGGACAGAAGCCCAGCTGCCATAGTCTCTAAGCCCTTATTATTTTCGACGTGTCCATGGTCGTAGGTAAGAACCCGCGCAGTGTTGGCCTCGAGTCTGATCCCGCTTCGAGGCCAGGCTAGCGTTGACTTTGGTTCTCTGTTCACGTTGAGAGGCACTGGTGTAGCTTCTACAAGCTCCTTCAGAGCCAGTGGCTCATCGCTTTCCCCCGCCTTGTTGAGACGCAGATTTGTTAGTTTCCTGAAAAAGCTCCTTGAGAGCGGATCGCGCGTCCAGGTGTCGCGCGGATCAGCGCCTGGGCACGCAACCAAGACCACACTTCCAGACACGTCAGCTATATCGTAAAGACGCCCTCTAAAGGCAGTGATAACTCACTCGACGTTCGTCTCGTTGTAATTTCCGCCAATGTCCCCATCCCGTGTCACGAATTCTGGTTTCCTGGCCTGATGCTGCTGTGCGCTCTCAATTCCATTGAGGCCACCACTTCTTGGCATGCTCGAACCCTCAAAATTGCTGGATTCGGATCCCAGGGGAGGTCGGAAGGAATTAGAGCGTGATAGATCGGGGCTTTCACTTTGAAGATTGATCTGCGGGATATTACTCAAATCCACCCCGGGCGCCGGTCTACGGTCGAAGTCGGATGCTGCCATTCTGAGGAGAATTGTCACAAGATCGAGCGACAGATACAAGCCCCCTGGGATTCATGATTGAGGAGATTGAGAAAAGTCGAATGTATTCTCCACTGAAGAAAAAATTGACTGCTGCAGCTGACGAGGCTCCGCTGAGGAGGTGTGCGTCATGTGGTAATCTCCGTCTTCACATATTTGCTCCGGCAAAAGCTGCTGCAAATAGCTGACTGTTTGCGCACTCAGTTGCATGCATGTGATCTGTCAGCTCAGATCTCAGCTTCTGGTAGTGTTCTACTGGCGCCTCGATTTGCGGCACCATGTCTCAGCTGAATGGAGGGATCAATTGTGGCTGCCGGGATTAACACTGATAACGATTACTCAATTTCGCCCGCCACGCCATTCCTGAGCTAGCTGGATTGTAGCCATGGGTGGCAACCTATACAGTAGAAAATGGTCGGAGCCTTGCGGCGGAACAGTTTTCAGCTTCCGTATTTGAAATCCTATGCATCTGGCCCCCGCCCACTGGCCCTGTCCGGCGCCACAAGCGTGCATAGGCTAAACTGGGGTGGGTTGCAAATCGTGGGCACGCAACAGGATTTGGCATATGTTTGCGGCATACTGTTACACAAAAAGACTGCAGCCATACACTTTCAGACGAAAGGACCCTTGTCTTCACCGGGTCAGAACTTGTTGAAAGTAGTGCGCCAAATTGAGCCTCATTGTCGGCGGAGAAACACGTGAGCGCCCAGCAGTTCTCTCAATGGAGCAAGGGCCTGTTCAAGTCTGCTCTGCTATGCAAGAGTCACTATAAATTCGAGGCAGGGTACTGTAGAATATTTGCAATGACCTCATTCACTACGACTCAGAGCAAATGTACTTTGGATGTCCTTAGGGAAATTTGAGCTGAAAGTGCGTCACATACTGTACCAGGATTAACGTGGTGGGCCCACCTCTCGGCACCCCCCCCTTTCGGCACACCACTTTTTGGTGCAAACACACCAAAAAACCCCAACTTTTCAACCCCCCTTTATTAAATCTAATTAGAATCAAATAACCCTAACCCTAGTATCATTATATAGCTTATTTAGTATATTTTACTATAAAAATACTTAAAAATTCTATTTTTTAGTAAAATACTTTTAAAATAATTTCTAAAATTAAAAAAGCTAAAATATTAAGACTTATTAGTATTATACTAGTATCTTATAATAGTACTATTAATAGCTTTTATTTTATTAATATTTATAATATAAATATTTATAAAATCTTTTATTATATAATAAATAGTAAATAACTTAAATTAATACCTTTTTTACTTATTATATTTTTCTTTATTAAATAAATAATACTTTTATACTTTCTTTATATAAAGTTTATATAGAGAAATCTTAAAATCTTATTTTTATAAATAGAAAAAAATATTATTTATAAGAATTTATTAAAATTAATTAATATTAGTAATAAATAAAGTTTTTTTAAAGAAAATAAAATTCAACTTAATTTATTAAATTAAATATTAAAAGAATAAGTTATTAAATAAAATGTTAGTAATAGAGTACTTAATACTAAGAATTCTTAATATTTAAAATTCCCTAGCTTTAAAAATTCTTTTAAAAATATTATATTATAAAATAGAATTTTAAAGTATTTTTATAATAAAATATATTTAATTATTTTTATAGATTTATTAGGGTTAGGGTTGCTAGAATTTATTTGAATTTAATAAGGTGGGGGTGAAAAGTTGAAGTTTGTATGGGAAAGGGGTGCCGAAAGGGGGGGGATGCTGAGAGGTGGGCCTACCACGTTACCCAACTTGAACCAAACTCGTCACTGTTCCATCGATGACACCCGGGATCTGGTTTTCTATCGCAGTATCACGGATTACGGGGACAAAATGCGCACGGAAAATTTTAGTTTGACTGCATCATTTATATCTTTGAGCTTTTACTACTATGTGAAGGGACCTTACGCCTTCGGGATGTATACGGATTTAGAACACAACTAGTCATCATTCATATCAAAACAAAAGCTTGGATCAGCCATAACACTGCTCAATAAAGCCAAATGAAAAAGGCAACGAATTATCATACTTGCGGTAGAGGTATTTTACGACTGTCCATCCGTCAGGCCTCAAGTTGCAACCCCAGCTCACGCATTCCTCTGAATTGTATCGTAGCATGAAACAGAGGATCAGTATTGGCTATGTAGGTATCCTAATAAGTGCCTCCTACCTCGCCGCATGCAAGGTGCTTTTCTTTTTGCTTATAACCTGCTGGCCCTCTTCTGTGGGGGCATTCCGTAGATTGTCTGTTTTGATTCGTCGTGGTTGTGGACCAAAAGCTTCAACTTGTCCACGATATTGCTGAGCCCTATCTGCTTAACCTTTGACTGGATTGTTTCACTTTATCCCTGAAATTTTCCCAGTCGAGCTAGCCGCTGGTCTCTACAATCTTCCTGCACACAGGTCTAGCAAAGCCCCCCATAATAGGAGCAACAGTAGCAGCTCCTATCTCAGAAGCGGTGGTTTCATCAAATGCTGACGAGGTAAGAGCCTTTAAAGTAGGTTTTACGTCTTCGAAATATCAGGTGTCTTCACAAATCTTCGGACTTTCCGATTTAGATGGTAGCCTTCGATTTGGCTGCGGAATCTGGCAAGGTGTGCGCGGCAGACGGGCGTGCTTGATCGGTCCTTGAGATTGTCTCCCTTCGAGGGAGGATTTAAGTGTTGGAAGAAATCTCTGAAGTGATAGTGGAGAATGGATGCAGCAGAGGTGTGTAGGTGAGTATCCGTAACTGAAATTGCAAGGCAGTGGCAGAAGTACATATGTTATAAACAAGTAGCACTGAACAAGTTTTACAACAAGCTCATCTGCTTGCAGGAATTAAATGAAGCCCATACTTATACTCCAGACTTCAATGCCACCTACGTAGAAAGCTAGGAGTCACGAACTTCCCCATCCTCTCCACATACTGAGGCAACGGTCAGACCCCACGTTACCACAATATCCATATGCCCACATGACACCACAGGAGCCCCACCATTTCAAGGCAACAACGGCAGCTGTTGACAGTCGAGACAGTATTATGACGATGAAAATGTTTACAGGGTGCAAGTTCTATTCATTGTCTATGCATTCTTTGACCATTGCGTCTCAACATCTGAATAAAAGAAATCCCGTTGTTTGGGATAGGAAATCAAGACTGTTGGGCTTTATAACTCTAACCTATTGGTGAGGTGACGTAGTACTTAGAACACTGCGGAATATCTGCTCCAAAACTTCGACGCATACCACTACAGTGTCGTGATCAGTCTCGCTGACCGTCGTGGTCGTAAAGTCCAACACGTCCTGAAATTCATCTCCTCCACTGCCTTTCCAACAATCCTCCATGTATGTTTGGCCCTTCTTTCCGATCATATCATCGGTCTCGGCGAAGTAAGCGCTGATCCTCAACTTTTGACTATCGCCGCGGCTCTGTTCTGCTCGTCGGCTCCGCTCCAATTCGGAGAGCTTCCTAACGAAGAGTGCGTAGTCATCGCACTCACCCCAAAACCCAGCAGGCCCCTTTCTGACGCAGTAGAGTGCCTCGCTATCCGCGCCCACCAAGTTCTCACCGAGCGTGGAGCTGAGAGCCACGTTTGGAAGCTCTTTCAGTAGCCCCATAGGCATACCGTACTCCGCCTCTCTCTTCTGCCGGTCCCTTTCTACCAGTGGTGACTTCGCTGAGCTAATACCACTGCTGGTAGGAAGTAATTTCGTGAATTTGGAGAACATAGTCTCGCAGTCCGATACGATCTTGGGCATGCGGTGCCATAATTGAAATATGCCGGCGGGCAGCTTCTGAACCATCTGCATGGTCATGACTTGAGAGTATGCTGGATCGACCCACGGTGCTGTCATCGAGTTATTTTGTGTGTCTTGACACCTTCGAGTCTTTAGGACAGAGTGAGAAACATACCTACTAGGGCAATGAATGGCCTATTGGGGTCAAGGATGCCACGACAGCGAGTGAGAGTGTTAAGGAGATATATTGTGCCCGCACTGTGAGCGGCCAACGCCACATGGTCTATCTGCAAATGTTCAAGAAGGCGTGGAACCACTTCAATCCAAGTATCTACTCGCTGTGCAAGTGGTACGTCAGTCGAATTGCCCATACCTGGCCTGGGGCGATAGATCCATTGATTAGCCGATCTCGAGCACTTGACTGGGGAGCCGTGTCGCGAGGGAGTGTACCTATCCACTATCAGGACTCGAACGCCTAGCTTTTCTGCGATTGCATGCATCCAGACGCTCAGATAGCGCGTTCCGAACATTCCGGGAATGAAAAGCACCGTCGGTGGTTGGGCGCCGCTGCCGTCTTGATTCGGAGAGCGTCCGACGTCCGCGTAGCTGACTTGGAGCTCGCCATGTCCTTCTGTGGCAGGGAGTACGAAGCGGCGATGGAATCGCTCTTGCGCAACATACTCCGCAGCGCTCGAGTGGCCAGCGGATTCTGGAAGTGTTGCCGACATGGTCCTTAGGTGCTGTGGAAAGTGCTGTGGATAGGCCAGTGTTGGAGAATGACGAGGCGATGTCTTCGGGCGCCTCACAGCCTACTGGAGGATCTCGTCCAATCTATGATAAGCAGCTTTGTAAGGAACGTGATCCCAGGAGGAGAAACATGCTATTTCACGCGAATGCAGCCTAGCGCTGACGCTCCCGCTTCCTGGTTGCCCGTAGGGCGACTGCGGCTCCAGGGCTGGTAAAATGTGCGATGGTTGCATTTGAAGAAAGCCTTTTGGCCTTGGGAGTTAGACGACAAAGTGTTTTATAATCGCAAGAATTATCATTTAGGGACGTTGCTGTTTCTAATGCAGACATGACTGTAATACTTTCAAGGGGAAATCTTTACAGTACTAGTACTAGTAGGGATTGGTGGACGGCCGTCGAGGCCGCTCATCCGGTACAACCAGCCAACCCCGACATAAGTTGTTCCGTGATATCTTTACAGCTCGGTTAAACAGGGTCCAAATCGTGAAAGACGCAATTGAGCACTACATGAAAGCTGGGTGCTATGCTTAGAGTGACAGTATTCGTAAACTCGCAATGCAGATCACACGAAACCATCCTGGACATGCACTGGACAATTCACTTACATTGTTCAGGCAATGAGCATCTAATTTTACAAGAAGCTAGTTCTCTACAGCTATATTCACTTGGCAGAATTAAAAGCTGTTATGCCCAGACCTGTGAGGCGTTCGTCAAAATGCGATGCCCCTGGCACCAAAACAGTCTAAAATAGGAGAACCAGTGTTCGCCATGATGCATATGTGCAGGGTCGAAAACTTAACCCTCTTTCACCCAGCACACCTGGATTGTCGCATCCTTATGCAGAACATTTGTAATGATACATTTCTCCTCAACGAGGACCATACCGCCCTGACCAATCCTCGCCTCCACGTCTCCCGCCTTTATCTTCAGGACACCTCTGATGACCGAGAACGTGCAATTCCAGCCCCTTTCCGGGTCCTTTTCTGGGTCAATATGGACCTGATGAAGAGCTGCGATGCTCTTATTTAAGACCCTATGGTTTGGTCTGAGCTTTTGGGCAGCATCCAGGCTTAATTCCTCACGTCTGAGGAAAGATGTGGAAAACGCCACGGGCTTGCCGTCCACGAGCTTGCCCGGCGCGATCTCCCACTCGTCAGCTTCTGCAGAGGGGCTGTGTAACTGACTCTGGCGGCTCGGTCCTTGCGTCGCAAATGATGGAATGGGAACAGGGCTCTCCGAAATAGGCTTGTCAGTCTTTTGGGCCTTGTAGAGCGAGTACGAAGGGACAAAAGGGCGGCTGGCGACGGTTGGCCGAAGAGTGTTGGCAGCAGCAGGCGGATCAAGTGAGCGCTCAATGACTGGTGTTGTTCTTTGGAATGGCGGAATTGGAACGGGTATTGGAGTCTGCTTGGTCGTGGTCGACGAGTCCGGTAATTCGCAAGGTCGTGACGCCTGGAAGAAAAAGCAGTTCACGCACTGTGACCCGCAAACCTTTTGAAGCTCTTGCATATTTGTCGCTTCTGGGGGTAGGACCTTGCAGTTGCGCCGTCGTTCTGGGATCTTTGAATCGCATGGCTTGCAGTGAGCCTCAATACCGATCGCCTGGAAGATAACACTCATCAAGGCACGGTACAGTCTCTGGTGCGAGCCCTTTGTTCCCGCCAGCCATTCCATATCCATTTCGTTCCGCAACGGTAAGGAAATCGCTTGAATAAATGCCCTTTCCTCCAGACCTTCGGTGATGGATGCGGCCCAAGACTTCGGTATCAAAGGTTCCACGTAAGCCCAGACTTTGGACTCTGCCATGGCGCGGTTGAGCTCAGAGAGGACCGAGGGGCTGTTGGCCAGCGGAGCATCACCAGAGGATGCCGAGCCGTCAAGCCCTAAGTTGAAGGTTCTTCTCGGCTTTTCATTGGCTATGACTTCAACAGCGTCGTTCTTCTTCCGCTCTGCTCGCAACGTAGAGGAGCCTTTGGTGAGGGCATCAGGGTGACGAGGGTTTCGAGAGACTATGATAGGCTCTCTGCTGCTGTCGTCGTTGCTTTGGCCCACATATTCTATAGTTGCATCCCCGTCCAGGTTATCATTGAACTTACTTCTTATGTGAGCTGTCTGTGATAGAGTTAGCCAAAGCACTGATGCAAGAAGCAGGAAGGGAGGAATTTGCCTCGAAGTGATTGTCGAGCCTCTCGAGGGTCTTGCAAAGATGCGGACAAGTCCGGACTGGACAGGGGAATCGACCACCTTTCAGGCCAGGCACATGCTTAAGCTTGTATCCGTCAGGAATAAGGACAAACTTCGGAGAATGTTCGTTCCATATCGGGTCTGGAAAATCCTTAGTATCGTGTTGGGCGTATGTTACTGTGCTCAGAGACTCACGTGGCAATTCATGGTAGTCCTTCCCAGATGGCGTCTCTTTGTAGGAGCCCTGCTCGACTCCACGCTCATTATTCAAGCCGTCGTCCGAGACGTGCAAACTAGTGCTGTCGCGAACTTTCAGACGGGCGCTGCGCTGCCGCGTGGTCGGGACAGCATCATCATCACTGTCCTGCTGCTCCTCCCTTTCCTCAACATATGAGTCGTCGTCACTTGAAGTGATAGCTTGCGGAGTGTCTCTCGTTCCATTAACACGAGAGCTAGGCTGGACAGCATCTTGTTTCCTGGGCGGCCGGGTTTGCGTGCCAGTGGCGTCGCGCCGGGTATTGTAGGATCTGCCTCCGGCTTCTTGGTGGGGCTTGTCGTTGTGACCGTCCTCCTCGGCCGCTACCTCGTTCGCCGGCCCGAATCCGTTTCTCAAAGAGTCCAGTGATGCCCTCGTCTTGCGCTTGGATGTGGGAAAAGGTAAGATACTATTCGAGTGGGCGGGAATCGAGTGAGCGCCTGACGATCTGGTCGACGCGGTCGGAATTTCAGTCGTTAGAGGGCTTTGGTTGGACTTGTAGTGGCCGTATCCGCTGAAAAACCCGCCTGGCAAGCTGGGTGTGGCACCCCAGCGGCCGCCTGTAGCCCCTGAAGGCCCTGAAGGCCTAGCCGCTGAGTCATTGCTGAAGGGGGAGTCGAAGGACCCGTACCTCTGTGGCGCAGGGGGTGCTGGTGGTCCAGACGAACGTAATGAGAATTGAAGATTATCAAGCTGGGGCTTAGGAGACTCTGAAGTGCTGTTTCTCTCGACCTTTCGTTCGCGCGACTTGAACCTGGAACCGTTGGACGTGCTCTCGGCGTCTTCGTGACCTTGTGCACTGGCTGTGAGCCTGCGTTTCGAGCTGGGTTTGTACTTGACAGGACCATCCTGGGGCGTGTCGTGCAGGTCGCGTTTCCTCGTGTTGTGCCTCGTCCTACCCCCATCCCCATCAGCTTCACCCTGCATCTTGGCTTTCCTTGAAGAGCCAAGGCGGACGCTGCTGACGGCTAGAGACTGGGACGACGCGAGTGGTTTGTAGTTAGAAGCAGAGCATTAGGGTTTCCTTCCAAGGCGGCTTCAGGAAAACACCGCCCACTAGGGACTAGCTCCTTCTCTAAAAAAATGGAGCACCATGCTGGTTTCTGTTAACTCAAAACACCTTTTTAAAAGTATCAATTTTATTTACTTCAGTTATCATAATAGACCACTTAATAATAACTATATAAGAATTATAAACACTTGTTATAACTTTTACTTAAAAGAAGACTAGTTAACAGATTCTCCCCCGCTACACTATGCTAATGTAGCTGTTTCGAATCACTTGCCAATGGGGACGCGTGTGAGTTGACAGCTACCTAGGTAATCTTAAGTACTTGCGGGTATCTGGCTTGAGGCTATGTCTCAACCGTTTCTAAACTGCAGCCTTGCTTGCACGATCCAGCATTCTGTGAAGGCCTGCAAGTAGTTCCTAATATTCTAGGTTCCTGGAGATGAAAGCAGCTTTAGACCGCCAAATGTCGTGTTGAACGTAAAGCGGCTCAGCAAGCTGAGGTGGCGTGAGAATGGGATCGAAACCGATGACACTGGCTGGTGGGCTTGCACACGTTGCTTTAAACATTCATTTCCCACTCAATGGAGGCCGTCTCTTAGGACAGAGATTTCATACTCATGTGCGGACATCTCGGTCTCTCTGAACTGCTTCAGCGGAGAACAAGTCCTTGCTGCTTCCGAACATCTGTACACTCCTCGAGGTTTTTCGTGGATATGCAACCACAACCCTGCTCAGAGTTATGCGCTCGCGCTTGAGTCTTTGCCAACAATGCGGGCGTGTATTGCTCTTTGCTACAGAGAGAAGACTAAGATGATGCAGAGAGATCCAGCGATGTAACAGTCGTATCACATGCGGCTGCGCAACCAACAGTCCCATTTTGTGCGGCGAAGTGCCAACAGAGATTCGGCAGACATGGTAGAAATGCGTCGCTTCTGCCAGTTCCTGTGACGGCCTTTTTTGTCTGGTTTCCTCTGAATCAGTAAACATCAGTTGGTCAAGTGTTCATCTACAAACTTTAGGTCATCGTTGCCTCAGATGTCTGAGCAACACTGGCGCTGATCTTCTGGGCGATTTGTAGAACAGGGAGACACAATCGCAACTTCAAAGCATTTAATGATGGCTCAGACTATCCGGGTTGCGATCTCAGGAGGCGGCCTGGCCGATGCCTCACTCATCCATTCTCTCCTCAGGTACCCCCACCTAGACGTGCACATTTTCGAATCTGCCGCAGCATTCAAAGAGGCTGGAGCCGCCGTCGGGTTAGCCCGCAATACTCTTGATGCGCTGGATCTCATCGGCCCCTCAGCAGCCCATTGTCTCGAGCGTGCTGGAGCGGTATCCTTGAAAGGCGTGCGCTTCATGCTGGCTCAAGGTGATGGTGCTATGATCGCTGAGACAGACGCAGAGAGCCAAGCAAAGCGCGTCACCAGCATCGTTCATCGTGCTGCGTTCTTGCGGGAGCGCCTTGTCGGAATTCCCGAGGAACGCATGCACGTCTCGAAGAAGCTGGAGAGGGTGGATGGCCAAGGTGCGAACGACGGCCCACTGACTTTGCATTTCACCGATGGAAGCACTCGTGAATGTGATATTTTCATTGGCGCCAACGGAAGTGAGTGTTACCCCCCCTTCACTCTTGACATAAGATCGTCTCGCCATTTCTCGCCAGAGAATCAGGCCTCAAGAGTGAAGGCGTTGCGCTATTTCTTGAACACTCAAGTTCACAGCACGGTTCGGAAGTTTATTCCGGGAGAGGATGATCCTGCAGTGTCGCCCCGGAATACAGGTATCTGGGCGGTCATGACCCTTGAGCCCTACGCAGTAGCCCAAGCGAGCTTGGGTGAAGGTCTAGTCAACATCGAGGATGCTCGCGAGTATGGCTGGGTCGGATACGGTGCCTACTTGATGCACAACGTACTGAGTCAGGGCGAACTGGTCCAATTTATCATTGCGTCGGAGTACAAGTCGATGCGTGACAGCTAGTTTCGGACTGTATCAGCCGACGACATCAAGAAGATCTACCAAAAGTGGCCGTCACACCTTTCAAAGGCTGTGAATGAGGTGAGTAACTGGAAATAACCCCCAAATGCCAAGTCAACACCATTTTTAACATGTAGTAGTTACTCTGTGATCAGCCTGGACAGCCCGCTATGTTTCCATGGGAACATTTGCCCGCGGGGCACTATGTTTCCGGACCTATCTGTGTGATCGGTGATGCTGCGCACGCCACAACTCCTTAGCAAGGATCTGGGGCTGGAATGTCCATTGAGAATAGTCTCATCATCTTCAGCTCTTGGGTCGTTCTAGAAATCGTGACGAGGCTTTGGTGGCGCTGAAGACTTACGACGAGGTTCGCCGTCCACGCACCTTGCGCATCGTCGAATCAAGCCGAGGCACTGGCGCGATCCAGATGGGACGTAGCAAGGACACTGGCTTGGATTTGGATAGTTTGAGGCAGAAGCTGTTGCACAGGTGGAACTTCATTATCGATTTCGACAATGAAAAACATGTCGCCGAGGCAGTCGAAGCGATGGAGAGGGGACTGGCAAGGCTAGCTTCAAAGTGAATGAGGGTAGGATTTAGTCGTGTGTTATTGGCCTTCCTCTCAAAGCAGTAATTAATATTGCACTATCGTCAATGTGTATGCGAGAAAGTCCTCTTGACGCCGTGAAATATATAAGGGATGTTTGATTCAAGATGCCCTGGTCCGCCCATACCTGCAGTAACCGGACTGCTTCAGTTTTGACCCGGGCACCAGCAGTCAAATGTTCAATGGCCTCATTGCGCCATTGCGGCCCTCATTTGATGCCTTTGAATGGATATAAGGCTCCCACGGAGAAGCCAGAGCGTAGGGAAGCCATGAGGAGGGAAGACGATAAGCAAGCAGCTTTGTATGACTTGAGCTAAGGGCAGTGAAAGTTAGAACCGAAGTTATATATCACGACCGAAGAGATCCACCAGCAGTAAGTCAACCTACCACGGGGTAAACAGGGCTAAGCTGGACTGATGCAACCCGAGATGGGGGATATTCACCGGGCAAAGTGCCCATGACTAGGAACACAGCCACCAGGCAACAGATTAGCTCCTGTACGCAGAGCCTTGAGGAAGGCGGAAAACTAGTGAATCAAGTCAGCTGCTTTCAATTACTTAAGTCTCTCAACTCACCCAGAGACACTGTTGCTCCGCTTGAATGACTCCCTTGCCCAAGCATATACTCCAAGTGGCGAATAACGGGCAAGGCCAGTGAAAACGGCTAGTAATGACCGGCTGAAATCTATAACAAAAGACCCTCTGAGTGGCCCTACCGAGATTGCTAGGCGTGCCTCAACGTCTTGCCAAGGCCACTTCTAAATGTCTTTTGTATTGACAATCGCACCTCAGTATCCTACAGATAGCTCACTTCATGCATCGACCTTGTTCTCAGCCTTCGTCTCACCACCGTTCTCCCCTTCCTTCTGCGCGCGTCCCTGGCCCTTGGCCCTCTGCTTAGCAAGCATGCGCTGTCTCTTAGCCTCCTCAGCAATACGCTCCTTCTCCTTCTCGGCCTTGACAAGCTCGCGGTCCGCCTCGATCTTCTTGATCTCGTTCTCGCGACGGGCCCGGCGGGCCCTGAACCGGGCCTTGCGGCCACCCAGCTTCCAGGGGGCCGTGTACATGGTCCTCGACGCCAGCCGCCCGATGGCCGCGTTCGTCTCGGTGTAGGAGTAGCTGCGCGGGTTCAGGTGCAGCGTCCGCGTCCGCCGCCGCTCCAGCCACCGCTTCTGGATGAACGCCAAGGGGTGCACCAGCCGCCTCTGCTGCGACCGCGTGCGCTTCTTGGACTTGGCAGCCCGGGGCTCCGCCTGCCCCTTCTCCCCGCCCGTGATGGGCGTCGCCTCCGTCTCGCCCGCTGCGGCGGCTGCCTGGGCAGCTGCTGCCTTTGCGCCGACCGCAGGGTCCGACGCCGCCGCCTTCCTGGCCGCCTCCAGCTCGCGCGCCTTATCCCGCGACCAGAGCCGTTGTTCGAGCTCCTCGATATCGAAGATTCCGGCCTGTCTCACGACTCTTCTTGGAATTCCACTGGCTGAGATGGCGTCCTTCTTCTCGTGGACCTTGCGCGTCGTGGCGACCATGCCGAGCTTGCGCCGCCGGGGTGCGTCTTTTGGGTAAGGGAGGGTGTCGTCGCGGTTGAAGGCGACGCCGATGTACTGTCGGGTCGGGTGGAGTTGGGGGTCGCGGTAGTACTTCACGTAGCCCTCGACGGCAGCGTGGATGGTGTGGTCACGGCCCTTCAGGGCGTTCTCGCCGGGGTGCCACATTGTGCCTCGTTGTTTGAAGATGATGTTCCCGGGGATGACATATTGGTCTGACAGTAGGGTAAGAAGGTGTCAGCTAATTGCTCCACGAGTCCCTCTTCGAGGGCTCTTCGCGTCACTTGCGCGATTGGGAGAGGGCGTGATGTGGATGGCAGCCACGGCAGACCTGAACATACCACCGCTCTTCTTTGCACCCAATTTCTTGGGTATCGTCTTCTTGTTTGGTATCCTGTATGCTCCCTGCGACTTGACGCTGGCATACCTCCGTCCCTCCACGACGCCGTCTTGTGCTTGCGCCGGTGTCGACTGGATTGCTGGCCGGGATGGCAGCGCGAATGTGGCGAGCGTCGGTCTGCAAGAGCCGGCCACAGCAACGGCCTGTATTGGCCGTTGCAATTGACCGAGCCGCATCATATCTGGGGGTCGCTGTGGGCTGTTGCGAGCTCCGTGCTGGGGCAATAAAGCTCCATCCGAGACGACCTTCCATGCGCTCATCCAGAAAATTGCTAGCTGGACGTCGGCTGGCTTAGTCATCCCACAGATGATAACGATAAGGCGGTTGCAGGGGTCGGCCGGCCGTGAATTTGGACAGCTTGGCCGCTAACAAGGGGTTCGGCCGGGAGTGGACGTTCTGTAGCTTTACTGATTCAATTCGAAGACAAGTCACTTCTTGCCAACTCCGAATAATAGCGAAAGGCGTCTGCGTCCAGCTTTGGTCTCTCCTTGACATTTGATTTTTGGCTCCATAGGACACAATGCGTCAACAGTTCCTTCTTTCGCTCCTCTTCGCCCTGCTGGGCACAGTGTCCGCGCAGTTCAACTTCTTCGAGCAGATGTTCGGGGGCCAGGGCGGTGGCGGCGGAGGAGGACACCAACAACACCAGCAACAGAACGCGCCCTCCGACTCAGCTTGGTATAGGTCACAGGTGGACAGAGGTACTTTCAGCCAACCTCGCATTTAGTAAATTAAGCAGGAATACCCAATACTAACACATTGTCCAACACAGCCCACTGCGAAAACTACCTCTGCCCAGACACGCTGGCATGCGTCCACTTCCCACACCACTGCCCCTGCGCATGGCCGAGCCACGAGGACAAGTTCGAGTTGGCAGATGGGCAGCGTATTTGTATTTCAAGGGGAGGGTTCAAGGTTGGGGAGGCGGCTAGGAAGGTCGAGCTGGCGAGGAAGGGGCTGCTGTGAACCATGTTCATCTGCTTTGTACATCAAGGGAAGCTGAGCATCTGTCACGATCCGGTCCAAGAAGCACATAAGTCGTTGCAGAAAAAGGCAATATGGCGAGCTTAGAACATAAGAACGCAATGCGGTCAAGACTGCCGCTCAGGAGCACACGCCGTTGTAAGAGATGCTTTGGATTACTTGTGACCTGACTATGCCTTGATACCAAATCCCAATTGCGCAATCCTGCAACATTCGTGGTATGTGCGAGACAAGGGAAACCAAAGAAGTGAGCTGCGACAAAAGTGATCATGACTCCTCGAAAACGCCCTTGACCAGTGTGTGCCCTGCCAGGTTACCGCTGTGCCTCTCCTATCCTCCACCCCTGGGCCCCCATTCTGTGACAAGCATGACAGGACACAAAGATGAAATCAGCCGTAAAGACTGTATCGCTGTGGAAATTTCGACAAGCTTTTCGGTAAGCGTCCACTTCAAGCCAGTAGATAGCCTTGGACCACTGTTCTGGCATGGGAAAATCCGACAATCTCCAGTACCGTGATTCCAAAAGATGTCCATTTTCCAGTTTCCCGTTCCGCTTGTCCGTCTAAGCCGACCGGCCATTTATATTAGATGGCAGAGGAGGCACGGGCGGGACAGCGGCACCGTTGGACGCGCCCCCCTGCGCACCATCCTCATCACTGTCGTCCTCATCCTCGGCAGCGAGGGTGTCGATCTCCTCGGGGTGGCCGAGGGTATGGACGACCGACGTCATCTTGTAGTGCTTCTTCCGCATTTCCTCGAACCGGCGGTGCTTCTCGGCCTCCTCGGGCGACAGGCCCACCTCGTCCTGGGCGCCAGTGGCGCCGTCGATGTGCACGGCGCTGCCGCTGCCGCTGCGGTGCTGCTGGCGCTTCAGCTCGACCTCGTCAGCGGGCACATCCGGGACGGCCTCCTCCGGCTCGCCCAGCGACAGGCCGGGGATGTCATCCTCGTTCTGGGCGCGGCCGCTGGCGTGGTGGCTGCCCTCCTTGCGCTTCCTGCTGTTGATGCCGCCAGAGCCTCCCTCGCCACCGGGGGCGGCGTTGATGTCGTCGTCGTCGCTGGGATCCTCAGCTGGGTCGTAGTGCTTCGCGTAGGGGGTCTTGGGCTCCGTGATCTTCATGGTGCTGGTGCGCTCCTGCTCGGTAAGGTACAGGTTCGCCTCGTCCCACTTGATGCGCGGGTCGGCCTCCTCGGACGGGTCGGTGACGGAGGGGGTGCGCGAGCTCTGGCGCCGCGAGCCGACGGGCCTAGCGGCGGAAGAGGAGCGGCGGTGGCCTGCGTTGATCTGGGTATTTTGGATGGTGACCTCTTTCTCGCTCATGGGGTGGTCTTCAGTGGATGCGATGGCATGGCTGTTTGAAGCGGGGGCGGTGGGGGAGATGGGTGGCGAGCGACCGTGGTAGGAGTTCTTGAGGATGCCCTTTGGGCGCTTGGCGTTGGGAGGAGGAGGGGAATGCGAGACGGCATCGGTGATCTCGACGACCTCAGCCATGGCTGCGTTTGGGGTCGAAATGCTTGTTCTGTGGTGCTATGTGGGAAAAGAGGGTGGCGATGGAGAGAATATGGCGGGCTCCTTCTGTCGTGGGACGTGCCGTAAGGGGTGTTTGGCGTCTCGTGTGATGTTTTTGTTGTGTTGTTTTGGAAGTGATGTCAAAGGATAACAATGACGATGGCTGGATTGCCCCTTGGGTGGTGTGGGCTGCTGGCCTGCTTGCGAGCTTGGGCGGCAGGCCTAGATACCTAGGTAGGTTCGGTGGGGTTCTTTCTGAAGTGGGGCCAAGTGGTGCGAACTGCGGGGGAGGACCAGATTCTTGGAACTCGCTCGAGCCCCAACGCTGTGGAACTCGGGACTTTTTCTGGTTCACAGTAGCAGGCTTTGTTGGCCAAAGCAGGCTTAAGTCGAGAAGAGTTCTTCCTAGGACTCAAGGTATTTGAAGCTTTTTCTGGACCCTCTGGCCCGGACTGTGTTCAATCTACCAGCTGCTTCGTACAGTCGTAGCAGACTATAAGAAAGCAGCTGGCAAGTCACCTCACTTTCGGAATCTGCCACTAGCGGCCATGCCACCCCCCTGAGCACTACTCACCAGCAAGGGTGATGATCAGAGGCCAACTGATTTACACGCGCCGATCTGGTGTGAAGCCTGGCGACCACACTGGGCAGCCGGGGACGCCTATCGAGGAATGGGTGGCCGCATGGACGCACCACACTGGTCATGAATTTTTCTGCTCTCGAAGTTCCAGTGACGGATGTGGCCATGCTCGTTCTGATGTCAGTGTCAGCCGTCCCAAAGACATGTCAGCCACAGGCAAGATTGAGGCGACATATCAGGAGACAGAAGCATGTGATGCCCAACCAGGGCTGCCAGGCAGTCAGGACATGCAGCTGCATGGGTGGGCTACATCTGCGGACGGGACAGATGCCCGCCTTCTTCCGCGAGCATATGATTTGAGGCCCAGCGGCGAAAGATAAAGGCTGTTCCTACTTCCCCGTACGTGCAACAACCCTGAACACCAGAACGGTGATGCCCGTTGCAACCGTCTCGAATGGCGAGATGCGTCATTCGTAGGATGCCATGTAGGGGCTGTGAACTACTGCACACAGGGTGACATCCCTAGGCTAGTAGGCTACGTTTTGCCCCTAACGGGCGGGCACCTCTGTTGCCTTGGGTTGAGTCAAGCTTCCCAAGTCTTGTCGAGCGGCTTACTGATGTCAACTCCAAGCTAGGCGCGCCCACGTGAGGCTTTGACATCATTGCATCTGCACGATACTAGCTTGTGTCTAAGACAAGCCGCTGTGATGTCCCTCCAGCAGATGCACCCTGCTCCAGCCTCTTGGAATCTTTGCCGTTGACTGAGACAGTCCACCCACTGCGAGCCGGGCACTTTGTTTAATATCACTTGCCACAAAGTACTTCGCTCTCTACCGGCCATTTACCAAGAAACGACCTGATATCTGGTGAAGCCTTGTTTCAAAAGTTTTGTGTACCTCCAACACGGGGGCGCCTAGCTTGCCACACGGTATCGCTGCCATTTTCCTAGGTTGGTACTCCAAATACGACAACTGAATCTGAAATTAGGTGGTTTCGTCCTTGGTCCTTATATATCCCAAGGCATATGCGTTGTCTTTATACAGTATTCAACTCTCAAGACGTGGCGTGTAGAATACACGTATGCCTGAAATTAACAAAAAGTATTAGATAATATCGTGTCTGAATATCTTTCTGGGGTCAAGATGCCGCAAGCGCCCCGCGGCGATAGTGTTGCCGACCACGAAAACCGTACCCAGCCCAGACCCCGCCAACGGCTTTCAGCATTGTGGAAGACATGACCATTGATAATACAAGCGCAGCTCCCTCCAAAGAAGCTGCTCGCGGTTCGGGGCGTCACTTCTAACCCAAAGCACCATGTTGTGTCAATGGTAGCGTGCCCCCGCCTCTGAATCCATGATCTCGTGTGGTGTGTTATTCCAGGTTCCCACCACCGGCCTCTGCATCATCTCGTGTATTCCTTGCGCTTCATATACGTTCGGAGTGCTGTGCTTCGGGCTTACACTGTCGGTATAGTGCGAAGGAGGGCTTTTGTGTTCGCCAGCGAGCGGGGCCGACGCTTTGCCGTTCTGCGTCCTTCTAAAGAAGATGCACCACGTTGCGAACGCGGCTATGATGGCAGCTGCTGGGATGCCGACTCCAAGTCCCACTTTTAGGGCGAGAGACTCGTCGCTGTTGGACTGTGATCCCGAGTCCGAGTTGGAATTTAAAGTTGAATTTGCACTGGGTAGGATTGACTGCTGCGCTGGTGTTGACGTGACTACCGAACCTGTTGTCCCAGTGGGCGTGCCAGAAGTTGGCGTGGACACCGATTCTGCTGCTCCTGTGGATATTCCGGATGTTGACGTGGATACCGAACCCCCTGTTCCGGTGGACGTTGCTGATGTCGTCGTAGCGGTCTGACTTGGGGCCGAACTCAGTAAATTCCCGTTTTGGTCAAGGTATACAAGACCTATATTTTTGTTGCAACACGTGTCATCCCCAAAGCGGCAGCAATAGACGCCTTCGTCACACATCTCGACCCTCGGGAATATGTCCTCTCCTAAGCCTGTGTTCTGCGTGACCTCGTCTGGTCATGAACATCTGTTTAGCATAATGCTTCACTCAGGTCAAGTACAATATGATTTCACTCACCGAAAGCACAGATCTGGGCGCATGTAGCCTTGTCGTACGGGTTCACGGCGCAAGGGCCACGCACGAAGACATTATCGGAGGCACCGGAGCTTTTGCATAGTCGATTCGGAAGACATTCATCATTGATCCCGCAGCATGCGTCGGATCCTTCACATTGGGTCTGATTAGGCCATGCTTTGCCGCGATAGCTATAACAAGTGACACTTCGAGACTGTTGTGTACACAGGGCTAAAACGAAGAGCAAAGTTGCGACTCTTCTGTCCAGCCTAGACATGGCTACGAAGACAACAATGCAATAGGAGTGTGTGTAAAGATGTGCAACGGTCTCTCAGGGACCAGAATCGAAAGGTGAGGGGGTTCAGGTTGGATGAGGAGAGGAAGCCGGGAAAGGAGCCTCAAATGGCGGGAGGCAGGGCCAGCCCTGAGCAAATGAGGCATCAATGATCAAAACTTGGGGGCCGCCAGAGAGATCTTTCCGAAGTGGCACAGATGTAATTGCCCATCTATATCGGGTGAGCACTAAGTAAGACTATCATTACAGCTTATCTCCCCATTGGACACGATTGGAAGAAATGGCGCTGGAAAAGGAGAGATCAAAATCCGCCGCAAGCTGTGCAACACCAGCTTTCAAGGTTGGAGTAGGGAGCGCGCGGCCTCAGCTCCGCTCACGTAAAAAAAGACCACAAGTGAAGACAACACGTCACTTCAATGCACTTGGGCACCCAAAACGTCGAGCTCTCTATGTGATAATCTCACAGCCTCTTTATGGAAAACCTCCATGGGGACAACCTTGTATGGGAAAACCTCACAATTTCCTCCAGGGCGATCTTCATGTGACACTGTCTACTACGCCAGGGCTCTAAGTGAAAGGTATAAGATAATCTTTTGCAGCCTGCATCTAGTTGTGCCCCTCAAGGACTGACTTCTGAAGCGGTTGAGCTCAAAGTCCGACCAGGTCGGCTTCTGACTCTTCAATCTCATCACAAGTATGCCGTCCTCACGCGCGACGACGGCCGTTCTTTCTCTCTGTGTTTTGATCATATTCTTGCAATCCTGGTGGATCTTCAATCGTCCTCCTCAGGCTTCTCCGACGCTTCCATGGCCGATGTCTCCAGCACATGTTCCTCAACAAGACGCCCCAGCATCCTGGCAGGAACAGGCTGCATTCATTATCGATGAATTAGAATCAATCAAGTCGAATCCCATCGAGCCCCCGTACAAATCGAAATTCCACATCCTAGGCAAACGGATTCGTCTGTTCCAAGAATGGGTCAAGTTCCTCGACAAGGTTCCGGAGTCAGATGACAAGCAGCTCCTCCTGGAGACCCTGGAGAGCACGATGAGATCATCCTTCTCCTTCTTCCGACCAAAGTCCCCCGACGGCAAGACACCCTTTACCGAACTGCGCTCTTCCTTCGTCCCGGGGTCCCGGGGAATCGTCATTCCAACCGGGAAGGGGACATTGAGATACGCAGCGCACCTCATCGGCTCCCTCAAAGAGGTTCTGCACAGCGAACTTCCTATCCAGGTTGTGTATGCCGGGAACCAAGACTTGCCACCAAACGATCGCGAGAGGCTTCAACTGCGGTTCCCTGAGATCCAATTCCTGGACATCCTCACCGCCGTTGATGATACAAACCTGCGGCTTGCTAAGGGCGGCTGGGCCATTGTGGCATTTGCAGCTCTCTATGCTCCATTCGAAGAGATCTTGCTTATGGATGCGGATTGTGTCTTCGTTCAGGCACCCGAGAACCTGTTTCTTGATCCGTCCTACACTTCAGCTGGTGCCCTCCTTTTCCATGACCGCCTGCTCTGGCAACACGCATTTCGTGAACGTCACGACTGGTGGACGTCACAGATTCAAGAGCCCAGCGCTGCTCTTAACAAATCACTGGTCTGGACTGAGGATTACGCGGAAGAGGATTCAGGCGTGGTAGTCATCAATAAGTCACGCCTGGATGTTCTAATGGGTTTACTGCATGTGGCCTGGCAGAATATGTACGACGTCCGCGAGGAAGTCACCTACAAAATCACATACGGAGATAAAGAGAGTTGGTGGTTCGGCTTCGAGCTCAGCGGGTCGAGCTACGCATTCGAGGAGCATTATGGGACCATGGTAGGATGGTTCAAGGAAAGAGTAGAGGAGTCCAATTTCGACAGGATCTGCAGCTTCGTGATTGGGCATGTTGATATCGAAGACGAGCTTATTTGGTATAATGGGGGTCTTCTGAAGAACAAGAAGGTTGACCCGCATGAGTTCGGCCTCCCAACACATATGATGGTCGATGGGACTTGGGAAAAGGGCGCGACCAAAGAAGATATGAGCTGCATGGTCGGAAGTACGAGTAAGCCATTGACTCAAGACGCGTCGAGGACTCTGAATGTTTCAATTGTTTTGGCACAAAAGCTGGACGATGAGTTTGGATTTGTTTAGAGCGGCTAGATTGACCGTTTTTATGGTGCGAAGACACGGTCATGAGAAGAAGTCTGGGTTCTTTTGTTTCCCCAGGAAATGAGGATGAAGGATGCTGCGGAAGAAAAACCTTGGGAGTGGCCGCCAAGCCGATACAAAGATCCAGAAGACAGAATTGAATTGGCTCCTCATAGCCCAAGCGATGGAAAGCTCCAAGTATAAAGCTCCTGTGATCTCCGTCCGAATTGCCGACATTGGCTGGACCCCTAGATTGAAGACTCTCCCTATTCTTTCCCATATTTGTTGGCTTGGGACACAAAGCTTTTGTTTTCCTTCAGGAAGTCGACAGAAGTACTGAGAAATCAAGAGTAATCAGACGTTCCGCTCCGGCGAGATATGGGTCTAGCGGTTCGAGACTCACGCAATCTAACCTGCCGTACGAGTTGCATTACATCGACCATATCTGGATACATTCTTCAGCAGCAGTCATTCCAGGGTCGCAACATTCTCCACAAGCAGCTAGGCTTCTATGAGTTGTGCAATGATATCCACAACAATCCCAGTAAAATGCTGACGCCAAGACGGAGGGCTTCCATGAGCTTAATAACAGTCGCCCAAGAAAGGGGCCGGTATCATCTTGAGGCGCGTTCCTAGAGGCTCTCATTGGCAACATGAGCTTGAGGCCGTCAATCGAGATACTTATGTACCTAGGACACCCAGAGTAGAGATCCAGACGGCCACCATAGTGGTCGAAATAATGAGATATTTGAACAGGACTTGTAACTTCGTCTCGAGGCCTAGGCTGGAGAATTTGTAGAAATTCATGAGGTGCAGCGTTTCTCCGCAGCATTTTACCCTGACAAATGCCGGTCAATGGCCCGCAGATGTGAGCACTAGATAACTAGCAAGCATTTTAGTGAGGTTGCAATGCATTCTCCCGCGCTGACCAAGGGTAATCATTGGCCCAACTCAGACGGAGAAATTGATCACGTATTTTCTTGAAATCTGGTTCTTAAACGTACTCGGACCAGCTTGTCGTGAGACTTGAAAGTACAGGTGGTGTTCTCAACTTTCGACTCTATCTCGAATCACTCTCGACGGTTCATGACTGCGTACTATGTCTTCTCCAACGCACGATGCCGAATATGGGCGCCAGACACTCCCGCCTGAGAAAGATATACATGTTGTCAATGACGAAAAGGCAACCACAGCGGTGCTGAAACTTGACAAGCATGGCCTTCCCCTGGTGCCCCAGCCTTCAGATCACAAAGATGACCCCTTGGTAAGTATCAGTAGCGAATTTGACATGGTCTACCCGACGTTGTCTTTGTATTCTTCTACACCGGAGTTCCAAGCTTTTCTGACTGTCGTCTTAGAACTGGTCTCCTGCGTTGAAATTAGCGGTGACACTCCAGATCTCCTTTCTCGCAATGGTAGGACCAATGGCCTCGGCTGTCATAAATCCTGCTTTTGTCCCCTTGGGGCGAGCTTTCGGGATCACACCCGTCCAGGCGTCTTACGAGCTGACGGTATACGTGAGTGAAACAGCTTCTCCCTCCTTCGCTCATGGCTGGAAAAAGCCACAGTGTCAAGAGAAAAGCTGAGAGGCAACACGATAGATCGTTTTCGGAGGTGTAGGACCGCTTTTCATCGTACCATTTGCCAACATCTACGGACGTCGGCCGATTTATCTCGGAGGTAATCTCTTAGCCGCCATCTCGAATATTGTAGCGGGGAACTGTTCTACCTGGGGCGGCGTCCTCGTCACCCGCGCATTCTCAGGAATCGGAGCCGGCAGCACGATTGCTATAGGGGCTGCGACAATATGCGACCTATACTTTCTCCACCAGCGAGGATTCTTCATGGGAATCTTCACCTTTTTCTTGACTAACGGGCCACACATCGCCCCGCTGATCGGAGGTTTTACCGCTCAGAACCTGGGCTGGAGATACTGTTTCACCATACCGGCCTACGTCCAGTTCGCCCTCTTCGTTATCAACTTGTTCTGCTTGCCAGAGACTATATACTCACGACAGGCAGAGACTACATCGTCTGAATATCAAGAGAGCTCCCGCGCGGACCTACTTTTGTTCAGGCCAAAGCATTTGCCCGGGAACAAGGTCCGTCTCCTGGAGTTTACCAGGCCATTCATGATGCTGAAATACATATGCGTCATCTTCCCGGCCTTGTACTACATGCTGGCTTTCTCCTTCGGAAGTGTCCTCTTCGCGGCCTCAGGCTCGGTCGTCTTCCGGAACTTCTACGAGTTCAATCTCATCCAGACTGGTCTCATCCTCAGCATCCCGCTCTTGATCGGCTGCCTCATTGGTGAAGCCAACGCGGGCTGGTTCGTCGACTATCTGATATACAGGCACTCTCTGCGCCACGACGGGAAGCGCCCACCAGAGCCAAGACTCGATGCATTGTGGCTTGCTTTGCTGTTGCCGATTGGCACGATCATCCAGGGAGTGTGTATCAGTCACTCGAAGACGACTAGCTGGGTAGGCAATGCTTTTGGAATGGGAATCGCGAATTGCGGGCTGCAAGTGGCGACAACCGTGGTGTATTCTTACACGACCGATGTACGTCCTCTACACCACCTCAGTCGCTTTGCAAGCACTAACCAGCCTTTGTAGTGTTACAAAGCCCAGAGCGCTGAGATATCAACCCTTCTGAACCTATTCCGACATATATTCAGCGCGTTTCTGTCCTTCTATGCGTAGGTCAACTCTTCTTTCCTGTTCACAGTCCTTGAGATGGCAGGCCATACCCATTGACGTACGTTCTACAGAATCCCGCTTGGAGAAAAGATAGAGTTCCAATACGCCTGGCTGCTATTCGCTCTTCTTACCGTGGGCTTAATGCTACCCATGGGAGTTTTGAGGGTGCGCGGGGAAAAGATCCGCTCCTTGAGCTGGCAGAAACCACCTACATTTCACAAAGACCTTTAGACGTTGCACCTTTTTCCCCTCTATACGATGCTTTCTATTGTGCCCAAACCTTAACTTCCTACAGTGGGAGCATCGGGAATGATGGCATAGGATAGCACGGATATCGTGGAAAAGAGTAGTAGAATATATAAGCATGATGGAGAAGAACGTACATAACTTGGAGATGGAAGTGCGCTCATCTGTACTTCTTCTAAGTATAAATTCTTTTGAGTGCCGTATTATACCTACGGAGAGTTCAAAACCCAGTCGACCTCGTGCGTCTCTACGACGGCAAGGATCTGATGATTTTCGTGCCCGCTGTCCTAGCCAAGGGCCAGATCTCTGCTGTGAAGCAGATGCAGGCCGCTGACAAGACCCACTGCTCCGATAAACTGCCCGCTTGCTTTGTCATTCATGACATCTTCCGTGCCAGTGGGTCCAGTAGAGCTATTCTCTACTGCTTCACCCCGCCACTCGCTCTCCTCTATCAGTGTATTCACCGTAAGACAGACCGCTAGATTCTCTCATCTAATTATACCTTTCTACTCCTTCAGCTCGACGAAGCCCTCCGATCTTCTGCTTAAGATGGCACCGGACCTCAGGGAACTGGCCTATATATGCGCCAGACCAAGAGCCAAGACCGATGCACCCTCATCCCGTTTTCGCGTTGGGGAGAGTAGTAGAAGGACATGGGCCAGGAGACGGACCCGTGCCAACAGAGATGCGAACGAAGATCATGGTGCGTGACTCAATGGTCATGTCGACAAATATATGGTGCAACTCGTAAATGAGACCGACATGGTTACTTTGTTGGGTGTCGACTTACTTGTCGCGTCATGGTCAAACAGGCCAGGAAAGGTTGTCTGGCTCCCACCAACTACCATGAGGCAACATTTGCAGTTGGTAGGTCTCGCCTGAGACTAGCTTGCGCAGGTGGCTGATAGACATTTGCTTCCAGCCCGGGGTGGTCCTTCTGCGAGTTGAGCAATGCGACACGACCGCGGTAGACAAGGCGGCGCTTATGATGATTTTCGTTGAGCCTATCCGGTCCCAGAATGTATTTCGTCCAGTGTAATACGGGAACAATTTAAGACTGCTTCGTTGTCCTCCGCCTTCTCCGCGCTCGGCGGCCTCAGAAGGTACACCACCTCCGGTCGGCTAGGGAGGACATCGATGGCCATCCAGATCTTCTCAGGCCATCCGACGAATAGCCCAGACAGATTGATGGTCTTAAACCCCTTGAGGCGATCGCTGCGCAGAACCAGGAGGATAGTGCGAATAGGGAGCGTGCGGAACGGGTACAGATCCACGTGGTTGGTGCCTTGAAGGAGTCGCGCGAGTAGTTCGGCGATCATTTCTTGGTTTTCGAAGACTGCAAGTTCGTTGACTCTCTTCGCATATACCGAGAGGAAGGATTGCGGGAATCCTCGGAAGAGCATCGGCTTATTTAGAAGGTCGAGGTCGTCGAGAAAGTCAGTGAGGATCGCATCAAGGATTTTCTCTTCGTAAAGAGCATCAACAGCAGTTACTGAACCAGCCTTGACGGTGTGGAAAGGCGTATCCAAAGAACAATAATAACCGGCATGCTCTCGGTCCAAGCAGCAAGTCGCAACGCTGGAGACCAGTGTGGCGGCGATGTAGGAAAGCCGGCATTCGGCGTCCTTATGATGGGTCGTTTGATAGAATTCGTCAGCTGGAAGGGTAACGTCGACGCCGGCAGCCTGGTAGTCAGCAGCGAACTTAAGCTCTTGCACAAGACCGGCTCGGTTTCTCTCATCAAAGAGAGCACGCAAGGCTTTGAGATAAGGTATCAGAATGCTTTGCGTGCAACCACAGGATTGGATGGCAGAGGCAAGTTGTAGATACGGATGGTCGGGGCCGGGCTTCGCAATAACAATTAGCTGGTAGGCTCCGAAGGATCTAGTTGCTTTGGACAGCCCAGGGAGATTGGTCGAGGCAGAAGCCGCCATTGTAAGAGGAGCCTCTGGGGATAGTATGGGAGGAGGAATGAGAAAGTATACGATCTCAGTTGCTGCTTGACGATCACTAAGAGTGATAGGCTGGGCACAAGTGTGTTGTTGTGTTGCAGTAGAATACGGTAGCTCCATGGCTGGAATTAAGTATTACGAGGGGTCTAGAATCTCTCTGACTATTCAAGTGAATGAGGGGAGACCTCATCGACAGATCCCATTCGATGAAGCTCTAGTGAAGTTCACGACATACACTTCGGGTAACATCATGCGGTGGCTGACCTCCCATCCCGGGCAAATTACCTCACTCATAGTGAGGCTCGGGATTCTCGAAAATGCTGGCTCTTCTCAACAGTGATGGTCACCGTACTTGGCAGGTGAATTTGAAGGAGGGTTGATACGTTTGACGGGATCTATAGATTATGGCTGGGCCCTTCTACTTCTAAAGTTCCACATCCGCTTATGAAGAGAGGACAATAGGTGCATGTGATCTCCGCTACGGAGACCGTTCTTGATTGATATGCCAGTGAATCAGGGCCTCAAACCTGACGGCCCCTTCAGGCCTTTCGAGACAGAATATTGGGTGATTGGCTCCTCATTCCATGGGTCGGTGCGCCCTTAACTGTTGGGCTGCCGGCAGACAGTCCGGATTCTGGTCTATCTATGAAAAGGATCGCATGTAAATTTCAGCGGAGCCATGGACAGGTTTCTGCACAAACATAGTGGCAGAATCAATGATTGTAAAATTCAGACTTGTACGTGGTGACTTTTGTCATGTTCCTCTGTTCCATGACATTGCTGATAGCAAACGAAAGGTATCACCACATGTGCTGTGCTAGTGTTGAGCGGTTTGCGAACTGTCTTAAGGAAGATTTATTGTTAGACATGGTCCTGTTATATGCAAATTCATAGGCTTTACAGCTCTCCTCTATGTGCTTCGCAAAATCGATATTCGGGCAGGTACATGTCGCAAGGAAGGCAATATGAGGGTGTGGTCATTGACTGCACGGCCAGATGCAAGACCCAGTCGGCAACTCTGGTCATTTTGCCTCTGATTTTCATGGGGTCAGACGTCGTATAAGGCGGCAGTTCAATTTTTAGTCCGTCCCCGTACTTCTAGAGCTGTAGGTGGTCATTTCACACAGTGCCAAACGTTTGAAGACAACACCAGACGACCTTTGCAGGGAATATGCACAGCGGAAACTGGAAATCGGTCTATGATGCTAGCTTGCCACAATCATCGGAAAACTTGCTTGTCCCACTATGTGGAGATGTTAACTACTTAGTAATAGACGAGCTTACAAATACCTAGGTGCTCCTGGTGCTGTCTTGTCCACAGAGGAAAATAGACGCACCCTCGCCCTTGCAGCATAGTTTGGCCCCTCACACGGTGCCTGACTGGATTGAGCTTAATGCCGTAGAAAACAAACGCTCGCTAGTTTTCGCTTACGTCAACCAAGCGGTTACGTTTCCAATCCCCCATACATATAAAATGTATGTGGTGCCTTCATATAGTGGTGAGCACTCAAGACCCAGCACTCAGAGAAAAACAATGCTAATTACAATAAAAGGACAATACAATACACCTATAAACATATAGCCTCAGCCTTATACCACACAGATAAGGCTAAGAAGTATTACTCCTAATAGTACTATTAATTATTAATACTAATAGCTTAAGGACTAATAGTTAATAAAGTAGTTATATAGTAAAATAGTTATATAATAAGACTATAATAGTCTTAAGATAGTACTTATAAGAAGATATTATAGTAATCCTATAAAAGGAGACCTAGCTAAGAAACTTAACTCTTCCTTATTAATAATACTTATTTCTAAGGAGCTTCTAAAGAAGATATAACCTTAAAAATAGCCTCTTAAGACTACTTACTAAATAAGCAAATACTATAGTCCCTATTCTAAATATATAGCTACTAACTAAATAGATATACTATTATAGCTAACCTATTTAAGGAAGCCTCCCTATATAGTTTTAAGGAAAAAAAAAAGCCCTCTTAAAAAGATAAATAGAATTTATCTATAAAATATATAATAAATATAGTATATATAAAGTAGAAGTAAGGGTACCTAAGAATTAATACTTCCTCCTCTAGGTATACTACTTTATTATTAAGGATCTTCCTAACTCTATATAATAAGTAAGGAGGGCTATAAAAGAGGGGGCCTTATAGGGAAAGCTGGAGGTTCCTTACACAAAGGATTACAAGGATATGTACCAAGTAATTACCAAATTCGTGGATGAGGCACGAGGTGGGCAATCTATAGGCCAAGAAGACGACAAATAGACAGACAGTTGAACAAAAAAACACAAGGTGGCCGAAGCCGACGTCAACCAAACGGTGGATCATTCGCACAATACTTGACCGAGCTCCCAAGGGCCAGCTCCACTACAATACGAGGAATACGCGTATTTAGCGGGCGCTATCGCGCATACCTATAAATTGGCGGTACCCCCACACTTGTAAATGATCTACCCCCGATCGGACTACACCAGACAAAATCTTTTAGTATCGACGCAATGACGATTCCTGGAATCAGTAACCCTGTTGTTCCTTACGGGAGCACCATCGTCGTAACCGGCGCCACAGGTCTCATCGGATCGCACGTCGTTGACCAAGCGCTCGCGGCAGGATACAAGGTTCGGGCCACGAGCCGTAGTGCGGAGGCGAATGGTTGGCTCGTTGACCATTTCAACGGGAAGTATGGCCCTGGATCTGTCTCTTTGGTCGAGGTTGTGGATATGGAAGCGAAGGGTGCCTTCGATCAAGTAGTCAAGGGTACAGTGCATATGCCTTGGTCAAGTCCCGGTACTGAAACGCAACACTCGCTGACGTCTTCAAGGTGCTGCCGGCTTCATTCACGTGGCTCATGACATGAGGGGCTCACGAGACCCAGCCGTGCATATCCCTCGTACCGTAAACGGCGCGCTCAATGCCTTGAAGGCCGCAGCTGCCCAGCCTGGGCTGCAGCGCTTCGTTTACACCTCGTCATCCTTTGCTGTGACTCAACCCAAGCTTAACAAGCAGTTCACGGTCACCACGGACACATTCAACGAAGAGGCCGTCGAGCGATGCAAGCAGCCCGACCCTCCCGGCGAGACAGTGTACTCGGCTGCCAAGGTCGCGGCGGAACGCGCCATCGAGCAATGGGTTCGAGAGAATAAGCCTTCTTTGGTTGTCAATACACGTGGGTACATGGTGCCCCTCTTGACCGAAGGATCCACTACTGACGCCATTCACAGTTCAACCTAATGCGAACATCGGGCCCCTCATAAATTCAGCGAGGCAGGGGTATCCGACCTCGGCCCGCTGGGTGCAAGCCCTCTGGAACAAAGACTACGATTCTCTCAAGAACGCTCCACCACAGCACTTCATCAACGTTCAGGACGACGCCCGCCTCCACATAATTGCTCTGGCGCACCCGGACGTCCAGAACGAACGGATTTTCGCCATTGCCGCGCCGGTCAGCATGCAAGATATCATCGTCATTCTGCGGAAGCTCCACCCTAATAGGCAGTGGGACGACTTCCCAAATAATGACAAAGATCTGAGCATTGTCGAGCCGAGCAAGAGGGCGGAGGCACTGTTGCGAGAGGCTTATGGCTCAGGGTTCATTGGATTAGAGGAGAGTGTCCGGGGCAACGCGCAGGATCTAGCCAAAGAATCTTGAGGTGCTTCGATCTTCAGGGGCAGAAAAGAGTAGTTGAATCAATTAGTGATGCATGTGATCAGCTTCGCCTAGACAACATCGGCTGAAAGGCTGCTGGATACTGGCAGGTTCATACCTTCCTTTTGGAAGCCTTGCTGTACCCATCTTCGCTCTTCTCCACCGATGCATCTGACGAGTCGGCAGTCCGAGTCTTGTTCTCGGACTTGGCCCGAGATCTGGATACCTTTGGAATCGAAGCTTCTGACTCCAGGGAGCTGTCGTCTGATTTGCGCTTATATCTCTCGGGGAAAAGCTCCTTCGAAGACTCGACATACGAGTCCTCAGGGACAAAGTCTTCCTGGTTCTTCTCAAGGCAGCTGTCGACAGGCGTAGTCCCGATATCAGTAGTGGGCAGCCCAAGTTGCCGCCTCGCCCATCTCCTTACTGCCTCATGATTGGTGTGGACGACTACGAAGCGCCTGCCAGTGTATTTGGTGATTGAATGGCGCAACTCCCTCCCCCTTAGTAGCTGTACGCTGCCAGGTGGACAGGCAATCTGGATTCCAAGTTCCCGCAGAAGGAGATCTCCGCCTTCGAAAGAGCCAGACACTGTAAGGCCAGCTAGGCCACATTGCCAGTCTCCATGGTCTTTGTGTTCGTTGGTCATGAGATTCACGAGCAATGCCCGCATGGCGAAGGGCTCTTGGACTTCGCGGGTCTCAAATTGGGCGAACCTGTTAAATTTGCGGACCTCTTCCACTATTGACAAGTACTCCCTGAACAGTTCGGGCTCCAGCAGCTCGAAGAAGAAGCTGACCGCCTCCGTGCATGCGCCTAACGCCCCAAAACGCAGCTTGTGGAAATCTCGCTCACAGCTCCCCTCGAGACGCTGTCGCATGTCCTTGGTGGGACATGGCCCGCCAGTCTTTGTGCCTTTGCCCTCCCCATCTGGGTCCCCGATGGGGAAACGGCACCCAAAATGATAGACACCTGATTTCGCCAATCGTGGGTTATTGTGTATGCGACGAAAGTCCAGGTCAGGTCTTTCGACAAGCCACTGCGCGTAATGTAGCCCGTGCCGCGTCATGTCTGGGGTCGGAACGGCCTGCCGGGTGCTGAAAACTTCCAGGTCGTCAGTGATGGCTTTTTCGATCGTCCCGTTGAAGAGCTGTCGGATCGCATCGGAGCACTGAAACATGATGATGCTGCCGTTTGAGTCGAGTATCATGACCAGGTCGGCATCCTTGACTTCGCAGAAAAGCTTGTTTTTGACAGCAAATTCATCTGCGAGCAGTCCAACATTTAGTTAAGCAAATCGTCCCGACTTCCTCAGTTTTCCGTCGGCTTACCTCTCTGCGACTGGTAGTAAGGATTGAAGGCGTTCTGCCTGACGCATTTCGTCACTATCTCCAACATGCTTGAAAATGCCTCGTCGTCTTTGACGGTCGTTGGTCGCTTCCGCAAACGCTCGTCGAGTCCTCTATCAAGATAGATGTGCTGCTGGGCTAGGTTCCTTGCGTTCTTCCAGTAATCACATGCCTTTCCTCCAATCTGGCCCCCGCGACTTAGCAGGACATGTGCCATTACGCGGCGCTCGGTTTCCAGCGAAGGCTTCTTGAGCTGGTATTCCCTGTCGACGATGGTTTCGAGAGCTTTGGCGGTCTTGAGCTTCTTGTAGACCACCCCACGATGCCTGGAGTCGACGCCTTCGATGATTGCTTTGGCAACACGTCGGCCATTGAGCTGGAACAACTCGATAGTACGTCCGGCTCCAACTTCGGTACGTAGGGTGCCTTTGTCTGCGATGTCCCTAGCACCCTTGTTCTTGACTTTCAATACGTCTTGAGCAAGAGCTACGATGTTGAGATCTTCCTTGTCGATGTCTGCAATATCCTCCAAATCCTGAACAGACAGCTCTGGATCGTTTGGAAAGCCGATGTTCGACCAGGAGTACTGCACAGCACCCTTAATACCGAGTGCCTTGGATCTTTTGGGCCAATCCCTGGAGTCGCCGTATATTGATTCCAGTCGCACTGACTGAGCGTCCACATTGGGCTCGACGGCGGTGCTCGTGTCACTTGTCGCGTGCCTCGCTTCCCGTGCCGACGAAGCTCGCGAGGCGAGCACAAGTGCTTTCTCGTCATTTTCGGGGCATCTTTCTTGCAGTGGTTCCTCGATTGGATATTTGGGTGGACGAGAACTATATTTCAAAGATCTGTGCTGTTTTTCCGGTTCTGAGGCCATGGTGTCGAGGCTACTACTGTAGTACTGTTTGGGCTAGGATGCAGGAAGGCGTTTTATGCACGATCGCCTGAAGCCAAATCAGTTGACATAAGCATCGATGAGGCTGCCAATTTATCAAAATTTCGGTGGCGACAAAGTGCGGAGCATGCTTCGAAGTCATTTGACTCAGAGATTGTGTTCTGGTGGGAAATCCGTTTGCCGGCGCTGATCCAAGCATGGATTGTTTGCCACGGTGTGGTCCACTGACTACATATTGGTGCCCCACATGGAGTCTTATTTTGACCACTCCCAAGACTGCTATTAGGAAGGGTCGTGTTGATAGAAAACCGGATAGACGTTGAAGTAGAGAAATATCATTCGCAGTAGCTGTAAGCTCCCGACGATTTGATGATACAGCACCGGGCCCACTTGAACATACGTCCTTAATTGATGCACCCACACATCGACGAATGTTACGATCACAATTTCTTTCAATTGGAATCGAATTTTAAATAGATGCTTGTCGTTACTAGTGTTTTCCAGAGTGCTGGTAAAAGGGGAAAGCCTGTGGTTTCGATACCTGGGTGTTGGCTATAGGTCCCTCATGTAGTAGTCAAATACATATCCTTCAGTCATCCAACATTGCGGCAATCGTATCTCAAAATAGACCACAGTCACTGCGCCGAAATCTTGCTATGTTTAAGATGCAACAATACGCCCTTGTACCCTCTCTTCGTGCATAACATTAGGCTCTCGAAGGCCCGAATACTCTGGTTACTGACAGCATGGAGCTACAGACCTTGGCAAGGGTAACCAGCGGGGTTCCGATCATGATGCTCCCATGAGATATTTCCACTATTAGTTTACCATCTGGTGGCTTCTGAATCAAGCTCGAGCCGCGTAGACCTGATCAGCGGCCTCTTTGATCATGTGTAGCTCCTCCAGGATGTCACCAAGAATCTTCTGACGAGCATTGTCAGTGACACCCTGGTCGTTCCACTTTTGGTGGATGAGAAGCAATCCAATGAGCATCAAAGAGCGAAGGCATTCAGAATCCAGAGACACTCCAATCTGGGGCCTGGGATCGCCAGCTGAATCAGCCCTGGCCGGAATGGATTGTGGTTGTGGTTGCAGCGTCTCTTGGAACTCCTTGACGTCCTCCTCAATCTGGTTGATGAAATCTCCGAGATTTGGATTGTATTTGGAGCATCGCATGATTTGATGGACCTGGGAAGCAGCAGCCTTGAAGAGCTGCAAGCCGGATAGAGCGTCAGGCTGCCACGCAGGTGGAACAAGCGTGGGATGAGAAGGTCTTGCAGGTCCATCCACACCGTTCCCAGGGACATTGGGACGAGGATCCTCTTCGGCTGCGTTTGTATCATCCCGGAGTGCTTCTGATTTGATCTTAGAACCGTAGTCTTGATTCCCACTGTGGCTTGGATCGACTGCAGCATTCGGCGCCTCGACGTTGTGCTCTGCTTGAGCATCATCCTCTGCAGTGGCCTTCCCGTTTCGTGGCCAAGATGTCTTTTCGTGGGCCGAGATGGTAGGTATAAAGGTTGTAAAACACTTCTCAATGCAAGCCTTGTCGCGCAACTGGTTCTTGATCTGTATCAAGCGAAGCCCTAACACCTTCTCCAAGGGAATTGGTACACGGAGGCGCGTCAGTGGTTTCTTGGCACGCAAGAACGTAATGTGCCTGTCCACAACATCCAGTAACATCCTTCCCAGCCCTGAAAGACCACTTGGCTCTGTTAGCGATCCGTTGCCGATTGCCAGTTGCCGCTTGATCTCGTCATGACGGCTGCGCACAAATGCCCCTCGTATTGCTGAGAGAAACTTGTGGTCGCGATGAGTACCATTGGGATTGTATCGCATGTCCAGTGTGTCCATCAGAGCCTGGAATGGCCCGGCGACTGGAAGCAGTTTTCCAGACTTCTCGTCCACCAAGCATTCCTCAATTGTGGCCATACAAACGAAGATTATGATCGTGTTCTTTTGGCCAACAGTGTCTTCAGAATCATCTTGGTTGGACCATCGCCGGTCAGAAACCAAGTAGCGCGCCGCTTCGTCAGTCAGGCGATATCGCAAAGGTTGGAAGCCAGCAAATGTAAGGCTGGCGCTGTTTGTGTGGTCGACATCAGATCCAAAGGTTTCGGCAAGGCGCTCGTGAGGGTCGTCGTTGCTAACATCGGTAGCATCATCCGAATGGACGGATCGGCTGGAGTTGGCGACGGTGAAAGCACCACCAGTGACCGGCAAGGATACTGGCCCAGCACGGCGCGGCGCTCCGCCGCATAGTTGACGAGGATCTGTCATGGTTGATAGGCCTCCCGTGCTAGAAGGGACAGTCAGCATCCTTTCATATCCAGAGGTCTCTTTCATTGGTTTCATGATGGGCCCGAGCTCTGAGAGGAGGTGGTAAAATTGAGCAAGGTGGGTTCTCCCTTTTGGACAAGCACATGAGGCGGGCCCTCACCTTCTTGAAAGCGGGATCACCTGAGCAGCAGAATTTCCGAGGCCAGCTATCGGCAGATCCAGTAGTGGCTTCGAGATTAATACGAACCCAAGCCTGGAGTCTTGAGTCCTAGATGCGAAGTGGTGCATATGAAGGCAGGTTGACGACGTCTGCTTGAGTTCTGATTGCGGAAGTGGAGTCGAAGCAACGGGCTGCACATGCTCGCTCCCCTGTTTGGTTGTTTGTGTTGGTGGCGGAATGCGGTGATTGCCAACAGTCACCAAATGTGTGGACAGCCAAAGTGAATCTGACCTTCACAATAATAACGTGCTTGGGCGCGATGTTAACTACATTGCCTGCATTCTACAGCCATGCACAGGTAACATTCTCACTAATGTTGCCAAATCTCTGGAGACATTTGGGAGTGTGACTCGACATCCTTTGATACCGGCTGACCATTTGAAGGAGGCCCAGCGTACATAGGTAGCTACGAAAGTGACCTGGGTCTGAAATGAGTTGAGGTTGCTGGGACGCGGGGACGAATGTCAATTTCGCTCCTTCCAGCAGCTCTCCGATGAATCTCAAAATTCCGGAAACAAAGAAATCTTCTGTGTTACTCCTAGTGTGCTTGTATAGCTCGTTGATCTCATGATTACCCCATCCCTGTGTTTCCGTGAAGACTTTGTCAGTTACCTACCACCAGGGCAGAAAGTGTTGATGCCCCGATGTACTAGTAGTACTACGATTCAACCACTGATTTGGACAGGACGCTTAACCAGTCTTGCTTCATCATCCAGTCTCGCAACCCTGTCATGGGACAGTCGATGCCGGCCTTGAGAGTGTTAGCCACATGACATACCCTCAGAAAAGTGTTGACAAGAAGTATCTAAACTCTCACCTTTCGCAGATCGTCTGCCCTTAATAATCCCTGAGGGGCATACCCTGGATCAGACGTATAATCGAACATGTCAGTTATCTCCCCTCCGAAGTCCTCGTCTCCACAGGCCTTCACCATGACCTCCCTCGGCACCTGACGGTATTTGGCCGGCTTGCCAGTCGCCTCGCTCCAGGCGGCGATCCAGTCGGCGAAGGTACACGTTGTGCCTTCAGCCATATACTCCTTTCCGCACCACGAGGACTGGTACACGGCATAGACGAAATTTCCCATGTCGGCGACTGGGTCTAGGTGCGGGACAAGTTTCCTTGGATCGGTGCAGAAGCGCATTTCGAAACTGCCGTCCTCCATCTTAGGCGTAAAAGATGCTCGTTAGCATTCAGTCGCCCTGATATCCTGAGCCTGTCAGGGAGACCGAGACACACCTTAGCAAAATACGAGCCCGGCAAAATTTGATGACTTGTCATGAAGTATCCTGTCTGGACACAGCTCATCTTGGCCGCCAGCTCCGGATGCTTTTCATTCACATAGTGCGGGAACACTTCGGCCTTCGCATCAAAGTGATAAAGCTCCTTAAACCGATCCCCACTGCGCTGCCCAGCATGACTGAGAGTCGAGGCGATAAAACCGTTCGCGTCAAGCGAGTCCACCGTCGCAGCAGCGGCGTCAGCGATATTCCTCCCCTGCTCAAGCTCGACGCGACCTGCATACTCCCTCACGCCACGCAGCCCAAGCGCTTTGACCTGCTCCCGGCTCGTCTCAATCCTGTGCGGGAAGAACGGCTCCCAGTAGTTGGTGACGCCGAAGATGATGTTGGCTCCCTTGAATGCCTCCTTGAGCGATTCCACGTCGTTCAGGTCAGCGCGGACGACCTCCGCGCACAGGGCCGCTAGCTCTTTGGCGGGACCGCTGCCGGGATCCCGAGTCAGGCCGCGGACGCGGAACCGGTCGGGACCTTCGCGAAGGAAGCGCCGGGCTACGGAGCCGCCTTGGTTGCCAGTCGCGCCGACCACGACAACGAGTTTTGGGCCTGCGGGGATAGACATGGTGGCTGTTTGGGAGAAGTGACTCGAGCTGGTAATGAACCGTCGAGGATCGATGTGAGATTGGGCGGGGAGGGCAATCAGCCTATTGACAAGCCGCTACTCTACAATAGTCATATTTATAGGACTCCACCCTGCATGCGTCAGTGGGTCAAGCGTCCAGAGTGGTGCCTTGTGTCACCTCCTTCGGTCTTGATTCAGCATGTCAGCAGTATGCATGTGATTCGATACAGCAATGGGGTTAAGTTGTGGAATCATGTTCAATACTGCCCCAACATAATGGCGAAAGGACTGCTCTGAAGTATGTACAAAATTATTTTGAGCCAGAATTTACCCTCCCTCAGAATATGTACTGCGACTGTCTCCCAAGAGAATCGGAAGACACTGGAGTCGTTTTGAAGAATCAGACACAATTCCAGCTGTCCGGCTTCGTAGGATCCCCACTGCCCGAGTAAACGTTCCGCAGAGGATACTTGCAGTGCCTCCTCTGGAAGGCGATCTCCCCAGAGTCCTTGGTCTCGTTGACATAGGCCGCCCCCAGGATGCTCTCAGGGGCCTCGCCCTCTTCCACCCAGCGCACCATCGCCATCAGGACGTTTCCTTCTGGGTTGAGGGTGTAATTAGACGCCGCCTCCTGCCCGATAAATGACGCACCAACGCCGCCAGAGCAGTGACCCATGCCGCTGATGCGGAAGAACCGGTAGAACTCATCCAGGGCAGACGAGGGGAGGTCCATGGTGCGGGAGACGTGGTCGTAGTATCGCGGGGAGTTGAAGCTGGAGATGATGGCATCCGCACCGCCGTGGTAGTGCAGGATCTTGGAGCCCCTGTCGCGCACGGCCGAAAGGTCGCCCTCCCAGGTCTCGATGTTTCCGATGTTTAGTGCGTGTGCGTAGGCGTAGTCCTTGGGGCCGAGGGTGGCCGGGTCCCAGTTCTTATCGTTGTAGATGGCATTGGCGAACCAGCCGGTCGTGTACTGGAAGGGTTGGCCGTTGTAGTAGAGGAAGGGGGCCAAATCCTCTGAGCCAGGTTGCATTGCCGGGTAGGTGATCTGTCCATCCTCGCCGTAGATCGGGGTGAAGATCTCCCTGACGGTGTTTGCTTGCTCACCGGTCAGGCAGTTGGTCGAGTTCCCGGCTGCGCAGATGAGAGCTTCAGGGCGGTAGTTGCAGAGGGAGGGGTCCTCCAGAATGCCGTCGACGTAGCCGTCAAGTCCATCGCATTGCTTGAGGATATCCTCGTGGATAGTTGACCACAGTTCGGTCGGTACAAACGTCGACGAGTTCGCCGAGCCAGTCTTGACGTAGAAGGAGCCAGACCACGAGGACAGGTTGTTGAATGCCAGGGCTGGCGCGCCAATAACCAGACCATCGAAGTCGTCTGGGAAGCTTTGGGCTTCCTTGAAACCCTGACGGCCACCCGTGGAGCATCCAAGATAGTATGACTTGTCGTGCGGCTTCCCATAGAATGCCTCGGAGACCTCCTTGCCCAACACAACACCAGTGTGCATGGCGCGATAGGCGAAATCGAGCACGACTTCCTCATTTTGGTAGAATGCGTCGCCCTTGTTACCGTCATGGCCGTTATTGGTGCCCACGGCTGCGAAACCTGTGAGGTAGATCTGTCAGCGTCCGACGGACGAAGTCCTGGACTTCTCAATGCGACTCACCTAGTTCAGTTGTATATGCCAGATCCTCGTACTGAATACAGCCTCCCAGTCCACCATTACCAGTGCTCAGGAAACGACCACTCCAAGCCTCGGCCGGGGGCAGCCACACTTCCATGCTGACGTTCGAACGGTCAGAGGTACGCACGAACAACGACACTCGACAGACATCGCTGTTGACAACCTGGGAGGCCCGGTTGCAGGTAGGGTCAACATTGAAGGTGAGGTTTGTGCCGGCAGTTACAGGCACGGTGGACTGAACAGTGGCGTTGGGGATCGTGCCGGCGAGCGTGTCCGCGAAGCTCGTGCATTGGGTCGTGAAGTCAGAACTGTTCTGGCCGTACACGACCTTGGCAGCCAGAGAGGTCGCCAGGGCCACGCCCTTGGACAAGGAGCTGAAGTACTGTTGGGACTTCATCATGTAGATCTCCCGTAGATCGGCTGTGTGATCGTGGGTTTGCTGCAGAAGCTTGGTATCCCAATATCAGCGCCTATTGCATTTCAAGTTGGGACGACCCGTCTTTAAAAACAGCGATAACTTTATGACTTTTCCCAGCTCGGGCCGCTTGATCGCCAGAGCTGACGTAGGCCTCAATGAAAAATAACCCCGAGTCGGCGCTTTTCCCCAGGTAAACAACTCCAAAATTTCGGGACCTAAGTCATTAAGGCAGGGGCCGGGGTTGCCCTTCAGAACTGGCCTTATTCGAATGAGTCGGGACGGTACTTGCGATCGGCAAGCGACAAGCCAGCTAAGGAATATCCATGCAGGATACGCGTATGCCACCTACCTGCCGTGGTATTTCTCTCCAGCCTCCCCACTCCCATGGTTGCCTCGAAATTGGCATAGCCACAAGCTGTACTGTTCAAGTGATGTTCTTCTCAGTTTCTTGTCCTGAAAAGGGCATGTCAGGGGATCAGAAGGTGACGATCAGGGGAAACAAATAACCGCCAAGTGCCAAGGGGCCCTGCCAGGGTACCAGGATCGACTCGTGAACCCCAAATTCAGGAACTCGCCCCAGTATTTTCAATAATGATAAAGTTGCTGGCGGTAAATTCCAGATGCCACTTCAGATCTAGCGCAGCCCTGTGACTTTCTTCCTACCCCAGGTTGTTGTGATGTAGCGGCAAAACTCCGGGGGCATCCAACGTTCCAACGAGTTTTTCTGTCACCACGATAGGAGAAGCTAATAGCTGGGGTACATGTGGGGAAAAGGTTATGCATGAAATGCGGGGCAATCAGGGGGGCGCCGGAAAACCATGAACGGATGAACATTGCAGCTCGTGGCCATGAACACCTTCACTCTTCACGGATTACTATACCCCTGCCGAGATCCGTGGATATCCGTTTCGCCGATGGCATTGCTTGTCAAGCAGTTTGTCACCAGGATCACATGCCCGGCGCGTAAGTCTTTACCCATGTTGCGGCCCATTAGTTAGAGGCGGGTTCGTGCCGAGCTTAATCGGTTGTTTGGAAACGAAAAACAAAACTACAAGTGAACTACAGGGATTGTCGGATAAGCCTAACAGGGCACATCGCAGGTGGCGTTCGTCTACCTTGGTTTGAAGCACACTCTCATAGGCAAGAAGGGGTGTGTCTTTCCTTTATTTGTGGCTATCCCTGAAAGACAGATACATGTGCATTTGAGAAAGCGCTGGGAGTGCCGGGTAGAGATTGACTTACCTTGGCAGCCTCATCTCAGATTCATGTTGTATGAGTAACAATGCGGCTCACTCGAGTAGCTAGCGCTGGGTGATTTTTGAATAATGGTTTTGCGTACCTAGGTAAGTAATGCTTTACTATAGGCCGGAATTTCTCCCAACCCCGTTGTACAGTTGCATTTCGGCACTGTTTGCTCTCTGAGAGGAAATGCGTAAGCAACATGGTCATGAGGATTCCTTGAGATTGATCCCGTCTATATGTCCAAATACACACGGGTATAATATGATGGAAAGTTCGCCTCAAGGCTTTCCATTCGCAATCTTTATGAGTTGGTGCCCAGCGTTCTCCTCATCATGCCGTCGATGATCGTGGCGTCCAGCACGATTGCCCAACCTAAAGAAATTCCAGACAGAATCAGTTCCAGTCGATGTGGCCTTGTCTCCACTTCCAGAAGTCCCCGTAGAGTTGACCCTTGGAGGCAGGCGATTCTGCTCCTTCGCGGCTGCACTGTTGACAGACTTCAGCTCAGGCCGTATATACTGCCGAATAAATTGGATACATTGGCTATTGAATGCCAGAGACAGGGCGATGAGGATGATCACTGCCGAAATGCAGACTGTTGTGCCGGTCAATCCAAAGTCCACAGAGTAGAGCTATGCACAGAATACTTACACATATAAAGACACTGGCTGCCTAATGTCATCCATTCAGCGCCGGTTAGGGCGTTGTTCATTCCGAAGAAAGACGTGAAAAATCCCAAGGGCGTCTACATTTTGCAGTGTGAGTTGATACTCGCATATCTGGTCATCATCCATATGACTTACGAATATAATCGTCATCATCGTGAACGCCATGATGGCTTTACCCTGTCGGAGACTCTCTTGTGCCTGATCAATACTCACCTTCGTATCTTCAAGTGCGGCCTGTGCTGTGACTATGCTTGCCTGCTGTTGCTTGAGCGACAACAGTTCTTGAAGCTGAATGCTCTGTTAGTGATCTGTTTGGAAACCAGCCGTCTTGAGGCCCACTCACTTGCTTACATGCCTGAAGAGCCGCTTTCTCCAGGTCCATGATCTCTTCCCTTCGATCTTCAACTTCCCCTATCAGGTCTTCCAAGAAGTCCATCTCTGCTCCTGAGACCGGCTTCTGTAAGTGCACTTCCTTGAATAATGCTTGCTCACTCTTCGGCTCACGAACATCTTGTGAGGCTTTTACTGTCTGATGAGGTCTGTTCCGTTTCTTTGAGTTTCCGTTCATTTGCTCCAGGCATTTATGAAAGTTCTTGACAACCGCAAGCTGTTTTGAATAGATGCTGATCATGATCTTCAGCTCTTCCGCAATATCCTGAGCTTCCCTGAGTAGGGTGCCGTCCTGGTCGATGTCGAGATATTTCTGGCTTCGTCCCATGCCGTTCAGGGACGGAAGATCACGGCTTCTGGTGACCCATTGAACGTTGTTCCAGAACTTTGTGAAGGCGATGGTGGTCAAATAGCTCACGTCGCCAATTGTCTCCGTAAAGATGTCCATCACTTCAGGTCTAAGATCCAAAGGTTTAGTTCGGTCAAAGAACACGTTCGAGCATTGGTCAATGATTATACATGCTACGAAGGAGTCCCTTAGTTAGCACCGCGAAACAACATCCTCGAACAGGATAGTTATTCTTACCAAGGTGCCGAGCCGACATGATTTTGCAATCCTGTCGAGCCAGGCGGTCTCGAAGGCTTTTGTGTATTCCAGATGGGTCTGGTTTGTTGCGTCCCCACCTTTTGGGGAAGGACGTGATGATCGTATCTGAACGCTTTGGTTAGTTTCTGCCGGGAAAAGCTGGAGCTGTAAGACATAAATATGGACATACGCTCGTCAAGAATCCATAGCCATAGCTGATCAACCATCACGACGCGAGCGAGGTTGCCAGGCTTCTTTGTCGCGCGATATACGACCTGGTCCCTATCGCGTTGTGAAGTATCCTTGAGGTGCAGGAAGTAAGACTGGTCCAGTGTCCGGCGAATGTGTAGCAAGGGCTCCGTCGCCTTGGCTTCTCTAGTGTTTCGTGGTAGTAGGTGGTGCTTCACCAACCTTTCGTCGAGCTCCATGTCCATGTCTTGCCACACCTCTGCCAACTTCATGAGATACCTAGCGAGCGCTTGTCGTGCTTTTCTGTGTTAAAGTCAGAATCAACTGCGTCGGTTTGCATGAGCCATTTGTGACATCATTATACTGACTTGTCGGGGTTACCATTTCCCTTGTGCTGACATTCCTCCGCGCGAGTTTTCTTTTCCATTTCTTGCCAGACTGTCGCTGCAGTACGGGGGAGAACTTGGTTTTTTCTCAGCACTTCCTGCACGGTTCTTGTCATCCTCGCCCTCCGACTGGACGTTTCCCAATGCAGGTACGGCATCTATGAGGAGTCAGCCCAAACACCTCTCGTAATACCTAGTTAGTATTTAAACCTCACAAATATGGCCAAGTCTTTATGCGAAGATTTTGTCTCCTCCTGCGGGCCTCCTTGTAGTTCTGGTACCGTCGAGTGTCGTCTCTGTTCGCCGAATAGCGATTGTGTTTCTTCACCCAGTCAATATTTCACGCGTCTCCTCCATGGCATGGGCTATTCACTGGTGATAGAGATCACATACCTCCTGGAATCACTGAACATCGCGGCCTCATGTGTGTTGCGTGGATGGGATTTCTGCCTAAGCCGCTGCCGTGCAACTGGCCCTTCCAGAACTCTCGTGATAGTGTCTGATTAGTTTTCAACCTCTTTTCCGGCTGTTTTATCTTGTGCTCATCATGATATCTAGCCATAGCTTGCTGCTCGCATTTGACGTTAGATACGTAGCACCCATGAGTTCCTAGTCGAAGCCAGACTTACCTCTATCCACTGTGCCCCATCAATGTTCTTGTTAGTCTCAATCAAGCCTATCAGGGTGAAAACGCTTTCACTTACCCCCATGTGATTTGCTGGAATGTGAATATACCGTAGGTACGGTTCACCTGTCTGGTCTGGCTTGAAGGGGTTGTGTTCTTCGTCGTACAGAGCGTCATGCAGCGAAATCCTCTGGTTGGGAAAATGCTCATACTTCGGGAACTTTTGCTTGTGATAATCCTCGCCTTTCCACTCGTCGTCCTGTTTCCTGAAGAACATGAAGTAGACATTCAGATCGTGCGCGGGATCGTCGTCCTCCTCCTCCTTCACTGTTCGAATAGTCTTGCATGCAGGTGGCCCTCGGCACTCTATCTCCGGTTTGAGAAGGCCCTTGCGGTCCGCCAATAATGAAGGGAGACGAGGTTTCCCCTTTTTATCGAGAGCGTCATTGGCCTTTTTTTGCCATTTTTCAAAAAGTGTGCCCAGTTCCTCAAGCTGCCTGTTGCGGGTCGAACTTTTCTTAAGCCTCTCACGAGACTCCATGATGCGATGCTCCTCGTCCTCCAGTTTCTCCCACTTCACCATCGCATCGTGCTTGACCAGGCTTTCCTTCTTCAGCCGAGCGATGTATGGTATCGCATCTGCTGCCTTCATCCGATGATAACTCTTCGTGATGCTACGCTCGTCCCAATCGTCCCCCGCCTCACCCACATATTGGACGCTGGGGCGATCCGGTGCTTGGCCGTTGGTGGGACCTGTGGTGGGAGACATGTTGACATGTGCGTCTGACGATGAGAGCCGGTGCCTTCGAAGGTGCTACGTAGATGACACCTCGGCATGAAGGGGACAATCAGAGGCTTATGTACTATGTGGAACTCAGAGCCTTGTACCACCACTCGCATCGTCCGGAACTTAATCAGCACCAGTGTGGAACACATGCAAGATACTTTCAGCCGCAGGTGGAGGTCAGCCGCAAAGCGGCCAGGAAATTCGTGCTTGTGTGCGTGTATGCATATCAATGTGGTGGTCATCGGCTGGGCAAAATTAAGGTCGGAGGTGGGGGCGGACACAATATCGCGCTGGCTGATCAACGTTGCATTTCCCATTGCGAGAGCCTGCATATCGCTGCCCTTGGAGTTCCGCCACGAACGTTGCGCTTGGCGAATCAGCTTCGATGTGGACCCGGACAAGACCTGTTGGTTGTGCGATATTGAGCGGCTGCAGCAGATCGAGAGGGATGCCAACCAGCCACCTTGCATGGGTGTCTACCGCCCAAAAAAATGACCCCTCAGTTCCTGCATTCGATAGGAACACAGTTGAAAATTTCGGTGCGACAGTAATTTGTCATCACAGTGTCTTGTACTGGCCGTCCTTGGCTTTATTATGAGGAACCGGTTCATTTTCTCACCACGCAGACGCATTCAAGCGGAGCGAAAGGTCCCTGCGGCCCTTTAGAGACCCATTTCAGTTCGTAGGGTTGGAGTCCTATGGAGCTTCAACGCAAGACGTTCCGGTACAATGCCAATGAGTTCAGTCTCTGTATACTGCACCCGGCATAGATCCGCGTGTGCTCCCGTCCCAATACAGACAAAGTAATCGAACCGCATCAAAATATGCAGGCTACGCCAAGGCTCGGGTTCCACTCACTGAAGTCGCAGGGCCACACATCCTTCTGTCGATACGCTGTGCCATCTGACCAGACGCGATGGTAGAATACGACCGCCTGAGTTGGCGGAGGTGCACGTATCTGGGCATGCCGGCTGAAGAGCTGCGCCATGGTGAATGTCTCTGCAAACCCAGCCCTTTTCGCCCATGGCTATCTCACGAACCAAATTCAAACCTTTTCCCCTCTGCGATGATGAACAGGGAACTTTCTGACCGAGTCGGAATTTGCCTTGCATATGTCCTTGAATCCAATCCGGCATGAATACTACCCCTACATGGCCACGTCGTCGGTCGCGATCCCACCGTGACATGTTGCTTTAGTGGCAAGGAGTTCGCATGCCAAGATAAGCTGGTAGTGTTATAATTGATCTGTGGCATACATCCTTTACAGCACTGCAGTTCCGTTCTCAAAGGAAACGCCGAAATGCAAGTGTAACGCTCGTTGCGGCTCTAGTACTGTGCCCTGCGATCTTATAGGAGGGTTCCTCACCTCGGATAGCTGCCTAAAGGCCATTCAATCGGCCAGGAGACTGGTCTTATAATAAGTTGGGCAGTGAGGCAAGCTCTAAGTGGATATCAGCGAAAAATTGTCAGTCAAATTGGGCTTGACCTTTGACTACACTGGCAGGCGAGCACCTGGCTATGAACTGGCACATACTGTAGTTGCGACATAGGAAGGCGGTTTCACCCGTCACCTATAGATTTGATTTGGCCGTTATGAATGAATTCCTGACTCAGGTCACCTTACATACATACCTAGGTATAGAAACGCAGATATGGGTATCTATCAACGAGAAGACTGCGGCCAATCTAATCTCGAACTTAGAAGCCCAATACAGAATCTCGCCCTTCCATCGTGACAATAAATACAGGAGACTCACAGATTGAAGACTACACGTAGGATATAGCAACCACACACCCGGTAGCCTGGACGAGGAACGCCTCTAGCATTCCGGCGGTAGGGCATTCACAGTGCTCTCCAGGGCTTGGAAGCACATGACACAAAAGGTAGGCGCCGAGCTGTGAGCTTCGGGCTCAAAGCTGAGGCAAGCCGCTTCACACGGTTCGCCTGCAAGACCTGAATAGACTCGAGGCCAAACGTCAGCGTGTTCAAAATAGAAACTCATGTGTCGGCGGGCCGCCAGTGGCACGTCACGCAGGCAAAATTCCCAACTAGAGTCTAATACTAGTACTGCACAGCCTGATGTCCCGGAATAAGTTGAGACTTGCGCGTACCTGTGGTACTGGTGGGCGCCCTGGTTTGTGTCTCACACGCAACGCCCGGACGGCTCGAGAAGGTTGTGGCCTTCATGACAACTAGACACGCACATCGCCACCAAGTCCGATTTCAGCCTTTGAGAGTGTCCCCTTCCTTCAAATTATTGGGAATCCCAGCATAGATAGGTCAGGCCATAGTCTTCCTTGCTCCTTTCATGTGTTGCAGTGTGTGTCCAGGCAAGGCCAACTGCGAAATACATGTCTTCGTTACTCATGTTTCCTATTGAGATAGAATGACAACCATGAAAATGAGTGTCTTTGGAAACAACGGTCATATGCTTTGACTTTGGTCGACTTGATCCCAAGGTAACTTGTTCTGGCCAAACTGAAGTGATGGAGGCAGTTCACCTATGCGAATGGAGTAGATGTGTCGTCATGTAATGTATTCGCTGCCACGTTGTAGCGCTTGTCATAAGAGCCCAGTTTGGGGCTGACAGATGTTTATCCTAACCATTCCGTACCAAAGAGACAGACAATCATAAAAGGAAAAGGAATACCGAGTCCACTTCCGTGAGCCTTCTAAATATCCTTGATATGTAACACAAATAAATCAAATCGCTTTCTATCATGACCCAAGTTCATCCATATTATCCCATTCGGGTAGGTATTGTCTACCACTTGACGACCTTCTGAGGGAAGTACTCATCAATGAGCTCCAGGTAGTATGGCTAAAGGGCGAGGCAAGTTAGCAAGGATTGCAACGATGGTGTGTAATATGGGGACAGATGACTAACCTTCAGCTCCTCAACGCTGGGGATGCCATCACTCTTGGAGTACAGGTCATAAGGGTTGAAGGCCTTGACGGCCTTGAGCATCTCGTGGTCCTTCTCGCACATGAGCTCGCGGTACGCGCCCTCCTTGTGCCAGGGGTAGAAGCTGTGGTAGCGGATCATGGCGAGCGCCTCGTCGGGGAGGGTGCTCTGGTCCTTGACGACGTGGTAAAGGTACTCGTCGTGGCCCCAGCTGAGCATGACGTTGTCAAGGCCGACGCCGGGGTGGTAGATGCCGTACTTGGTGCCGTAGACCGCGTGGTCGTGGTCCGGGTTGCCCTTGAACGTCTCCGGGTAGATGATGCGCTCGTCGAATGCGCAGCCCACAGGGAAGGTGTCGCCGACACAGTCCCACTGTCCCTGGGTGAAGCCGTCCCAGAACAGCATCAGCTTGCCCAGGTCGTGGATGAGACCCGTCAGCTGCATCCAGCGGGGCTTGCCGTCTCGGCGCATGGCCTCGGCGCTCTGCAGGAGGTGGTTGATCTGGCCTAGCTCCGTGTCCGGGTCGCTCTCGTCGATGAGCGTGTCAAGCTTCTCCATAGCCTGCCAGATCGTCATCTCGGGCCGCACGCGGGACGAGCTGTGGAACTTGAGGCGGGCCTGCAGGTTGTAGGCCACTGTCTGCTTCTCGTGCTGCTCCTTGTAGAAGTTCTTCACTCGGTCGCACGCATCCTCGTACTGCCTGAACTGGGTCTTGTCCTTCTCGCTGTCGAATTTGGACTGCTCGTCAAAGTCGGCCAGCCTGTTGGCCATGTCCTGCTTGGCCTGGTCCTTGAGCACGTTGACGGCATCGATGGCGTCCGAGGTTGCCTCCAGGGCGGCGCCGTCCTTGACCTCGTAGTCCGTTGTGGCAGCGGGAGCCATCTTGAAGATTTGTGGGCGGGGAAAAAGCTGAAAAGATAGATAGAGGTTTCTGCGGCAAAATGCTGTTGTGTTCCAAGATCACCCAGATGCAGGAGTTTGACGACTTCTTGAAATGGAGTGAATAAGGCAGAATGCTGATACCTAAGACACCGAAGACATCAAGTGAGCATGGGTTTAAATATCCAAATGACCACAGTAAGATGGAGTGTTCGGAAAGTCTTCGGATAGTCTCGCCCTCTAAGAGTTTGTGTATTGACAAGCGGAGAAAGTTGCCTTCAAAGACAAAACTGGAGACATCCCAAACCAGGCCAACTTCGAGGACGAAACTTAACCAGAGACATGCTTTCTGACAGGCGCGAGCTGTTAGACAGTACATTTCTGGCTGGCCATCCCTTGGTTGTTTGATCCACCTTTTCCCCAACTCGCAAGCGGTCCACCCTCCCCGGCAGTTTCTCAGAATGGGAATTCCAGATGCGCGGTTGACGTCGTACGTTTTCCGGGGAAAATGTCCATCAGTCTGATCTGGCCTTCCCCACAATTCGGATCTTGGATGTCGTGCACGGTGGGAACGGCTGGACTAGGGTAAGGTGTTAATCGCCAATTTTGACCTCTTTCGGATACACGAGTTGAGTGATCCCTGCTGGCGTGGGCCTGCGACGACCAATCAGTCCTTAGTCAATTGACCAATTTGGCTGTCAGGTCAGAAAAGGTCAAAAATCCCGATTCACTCCACACCTGGCCGTCACCGAACAAGACGACCGCAGGTTCTGCTGTTTCCGTCCATCGTCGATCCTCCGCATTCTCCTTTCCTTCTTCCCTCCTATCTCTTGGCCAAGGATTTGACTCTGATGCAAGAGCTCAGGGTCCTTGGGGAATGGGGGCCAGGGCTTTCCTGTCATCCGAGACGGACCGACGCACAATTCCTTGCTTGCTTCGTGCACACCGTGCCGGAAATTGTTACCCTCTTCTCGCTTGGCTGCAGCGTTTCGTCACTCTGGCTATGTCAGTGCCAGGGCTACTGCGGCCTGCGTTTGCGATGCGTGCGACCACTGTTTAGCAAATTTTCCCCTGCCGTTCGGCCAAAGCTCTCATTAGCCCGGTGTCCAGTCCCATGATTTCATCATCTGCTGCTGCACTGCCTCGGTAGGGCGTGCGTGGTCCTTCTCCGTCCTCTTGAGGAGATCCATACACGCCTCCTGGTCCCGGCGGTCTTGAAATTGATCTCCAACTGCATGGGTTGTAAGTCAGTCACTTTTCTTGGCTACTGTGTCCGTCCAACCGTACCCTGTTTCGGGGTGACGGTGAATTCGTGGACATTGTTCAGGAAGTCTTGGGGAAGTTGGGTCTGATTTTCGGTGTAGGGGAGCGATCAATACTGACAAGCTGCGATCGCCATGCAAGCCGTGAACATGCTTGGCGGCGTCCATTGATTGCACAGGCCAATGCCGCATACTTTGCGGACGAGGTTTTGAATGCGTTCCTGCGGAGTGAGGTTCGATGTGTCAGCCGGAAATCGTAGTCCGACAAGGCTGAGGTATCACTTGGCCAGGCACGCCCACCGCGTGGTCACGTTACTCACATTGGTTCTCTTCGCCGCTTCTTTCCTCTGTCCCCCAATGCGGGGGGTCTTTGGGTCGAAACTCACGAGGAATAGCTCTGCCAGCAAATGGTGTTGTACTCCGAGTGCTGCGTCATTTGTCAGTGTCATGCCACATCGAAGAATTATCGACCGATCTGGGTCCCGGAGGTCTACGATGCTCCGCAATGGAGAAAATATCAGAAACACTCACCATGGCAAGCGCTCTGATACCAGACCTCTGGAAATACCTCCCCCTTCTCCATGGCCGCCTCTCGTCGGAATATTGGCGTGAAGCTGGAGGGCAGACTTTCTGTCCATCCACGGTTGTACTCGTCCAACTCAGCCCACCACTGCAGGCCGCCACCCCTCGACACGGCAGCACCATCGCCGAAGCAAAAGTTCAGCACATCGGCGCAATGCACACATGCTCTGTTCGCCCACCCATAGTCGTCAGTCGGCAAGAGTGACCGGTCCACCAGGGAGTGCACCAGGTTGATCCGCACCGGCTCTTGGTTCATCATGGCGCTATATATCTCCTGTCTGAGACCTACCCAGAAGGCTGCGCCGCTAAGCGAGCCAGGCATGAGATAACGGGCACCCAAGGGTCCATCTCCGCCAACGCTGTGATGGACAAACGCTTGAATCCCGAGCAGATAGCTGTGTGCATCGACGCCAGAGTGCTTCACTTCCATCTCTTCCCACATTCTGAGAATGATTGTGGCAGCGAAGAGGTTCTCGTCCGACATGGTGTGGTGCTCGTGATTCAGAATCGGGATCAACGTATTCAGGCACTCTTGGTGGTATCGGTCTGAGGCGTATGGGTCGTAAGACTCCGTGTTATGAAGATGTTTGGCAGCCAGGGCCAAGATTGCATTCATCAGAATCTTGCAAGTTCCTGCCCGGGGTGGGACGACAGTCTCGAACGACTGGTTCGGATCGCACACGTCAAGCTGATAGGCGCAAAACAAGAGTGTTAGCGCCAAGTGAGGTACAACCCAGCGGCTAGGGTACTCACGCATATCGAAAGCTTCTGGATAAAGTGGCGGAACAACATGGCTTCTTCTCGACTCTCGAGGGGCCATATATCCTTTTCACGGTATATCTGAGCTCGCATGGCCCGAACCTCGGGGTCTTCGGCCTCCATCTCAAATGGGATCACCATAGGGATGGTTGCCGGGATTGACTCGGAACCAGCCAAGGTCAGGTTCTGGAATCCCGGCAAGGCTCTCGCAGGCGAGACCAAGTGCTCATCTTGCATCAAGAAGCGATCTGTCGGTGATCGCTGCCGGCCCATGCCCAGAGTAAGGACGGGCTGGCCAGTGGTCGGGTGCCCCAGACCACAGCTGCCATCCGTGGCTGTAGTGGCCGTGGTCCCTGTTATGGCGGTGCCGGAGTCATCTGAGATTGAGTCGGGCCAGTCATCCTGAAAAGCGTCCACGACAGGAGTTGCATCGCCATCCCCTGAAGCAGCACCGGTCTCGTCCACAAATTTCACTGCAGACTTAATGTCAGTGTCACCGAGTAGTCGGGAAGTTGCACGGGCACTCACATCTCCTGGGTGTTCTGATCCATCTCTGTTTCTTTGAGAACGGTCCTTTGAATCCGGGTCAGTGTCCATCACAGAGGTGAGAGAAGTCTGGGAAAGCCGAAATACGAGACTTTCGAGGGAAGAATGGAGATCTCACCATTTTTGACACGGAACTTGTACCCTCTGGTGCACTCTTTGTTGTTGGACGCACAGCGTCCGCAAATAGGAGTTACGCGGTCACCTGATTGAAGAAAAAAAGCACCGATTGTCAGCCAAAGGGCGATCCTGTGAGGGCTTTTGCGTGGGCCTCGGCGGGGGGACGACAGCGTGTTCGGAGGGGTGGGACCGTGGTCCGGCGATGGCACCGAATGTGATGGAATCCAGGCCCGGGATTCCACGTGCCCACCCCCCGTAGCTGCATCGTCTTGCTCCGAGATTGGACCCCCCGGCCGAGGGCCAAGACACGGAACAATTCTGGGTGAGCAACTCACATTTGAGATGTTGATCTCGGCAGCTCTGGCTGGTCACGGGTAAGACAAGGATCTGATTAGCTTTGAAGATCTATCCTGGAAAGCTAACTTGCACGTGTAGATCAGGGGGCAGACAGACAGCCTGATTATACCGGCAGATTGGGACAAAAGTAACGACCTTCACCGAGAGACACGGGATAAAAACAGACGCGGCTGAGAACTCACCATCCAATTGGGGCCACAAAACCTTCGGGCCGATTGGTGGTCTTTGGACTGGGAGAGGGCATCACTGAAATATGCTTGCAGCGATACACACAATTCTATACTCGAGCCGATGCACGGCAGATCCCCAGATTCGAATCGACAGAACCCTACGCGGCCCCCCGACGAAGCTACTAGAACTCGACTGGATACACCGACCGAGGTGGGCTCATCTGAGTGGCAGGCGAGGTGCGACAACGGCGGCAGCGACGGCAGCGATGATTGGCGTGTTGGCGCAAGCGAAGCGGCCCACGCAACAGAAAAACGAAGAGCAGACGAGCGAGCGAGTCATGTCCCAAAAGAGGAGTGATTTCCGATGAGTCGAACGGACGAGACAACTCAATCGACAAGCTGAGCGAGACGGGGAAATAATAAGAGAACAATGGCTTGTAACAAGGGCTCGAAGGGTGCGTGAGGCTTGAAGGAGGCTCGGTGGAGAGGATGAAGGGGGTAAAAATCCACGAGACGGGGTGACAAGGGCCACAGGCGGACAGGCTGCCGCTAGACCCCGGGACAGGGCAGGGCAGGGCCAGCACCAGCAGGAGCTAGGACAGGGCTCTTGCTCGGTATTCGGTTTGGTTTCGGATCAGCAGCATCAGCAGGTCAACCCACTATGTCATGTTCATGCGTAGGTGTGGTGCGCTGCGCTGCGGCCTTGTCCTTTTGATCTCTGGTTGTTGCAGCCAATTGCCTTACCGTCCTGCTGGGCCAGAGGGGCACAGATGCGTTGCAAGACAAGGTCAACTCAACACGACACACAAAAGTTGGGGAACCTTGGAAGAGCATGGGGGAAAGGAGGGCAGGAGGGCGTCATGGTAAGTCTTGTTCTCTCTCTCTCCCCCGCAACGGTGGGCCAATAACCAGCATCGCGCTTACCCCGCACTAGCCACCAAGCGAATCACTAGCCAGGGATTGTCAAGCACCCACACCTGCCACCCGAGCTACCACAGCACGGGCCCTCAGCGCCAGCAATTCATCCCGACATTTCAGCAACCCCACATCCGCACCCACGCACCCACTCGCCCGTCAGTCAGTCAGTCAATCAATCGCTATACCAAGAGAAGCCTGCCGTGCACATCCCACACCCGGAACACTGCCGTCGGGAAAAGCATACAGATCTGGCCTCGAGCGAACCATATGTATGGCCTAGACCTCTTGGGAATCCTGGGTTAGTTCCTGGGCAGATGAGCTTAGAAGAGCTTGTGTGGACTGCCGACGGGTGCGGGGGGCGTCCATGACCTGCCTGCTGGGTTGCACATGCCGAAAAGGGCTGCATGCCTCCCTTAGCATGCAAACGGGCAAGACACCATTGGACGCGATGTTGATGACCGACAACGAACCGTCAGTTTGGGGTCGGCCGTTATTTTGTGGTGTTGGTCTGTTGGTTCGACTTTTGACTCGGGTGGGTTCGGTTCATCCAACAAAATTAGTCACGCTTCCGCTTGACGACCGCCGCTAATGCCCCACTTTTGCACTAGAACAATTCGATTCCGACTGGAAGGCTCCGAATGGCATTGGACAGACACTTCTGGGAGGGCGAGATAATTCTAGAACTCTAAGGACGACCGACCGTTTGGGGGCTGCTTGCCATGTGCCTGGTGAGACGATAAGAAGGCGGCTTCTCCCCGGCCTCGACACCGGCCGTCGCCATCTTTGTCGCTCGACAAATTCTTCAATCGCCAGAGAGGGCTCAGATCAGTCCACGGGCAGAAAAGTGGTTTCCACTCTTCGCCATTTTAGCACGCGGCCTCGACCTAAAGCCCGTCAGCCCTCACCGCCCGCAATCCGCCTTATCAATCTCTGCTTGTCTGGCCTGGACTTTCTCCCAAGCACCGCCTTCAGGACACGCACTGGCACGACAACACAGTCTTCGCGTCCCCAGAACCGCCAACACGTCGATCGCAGTCTGCCCTGACAGGACACGACTGCCAAAATGTCCAAGACGGATCAGGACATCATATCATCCGGGGCTCCCGCGTCCGCCCCGGGTGTCGACTATGACTCCGAGAAGAACGCCGAGGTCTACGACGTCAAGATGGACAAGATCCTCGACTTTGCCAAATCGGCCACCGCCAAGGAGCAGAAGATGACCCTACTGCAGGGCATCAAGACCTACCCCAAGGCCATTCTGTGGAGCATGCTCATCTCGACCTGCATCGTCATGGAGGGATACGACGTCTGCCTGATCAACAACTTCTACGCCTTCAACCAGTTCAACCGCAAGTACGGCGTCCAGCTCGACGACGGCACGTACCAGGTCCCCGCGGAGTGGCAAGCAGGTCTGTCCAACGGTGCTAATGTCGGCGAGCTGATCGGCTTGCTCATCAACGGTTTTGTCTCGGAGCGCTTCGGGTACAGGTGGACCGTCATCGCGTGCCTGGGCCTGATCTGCTGCTGGACCGCCCTGTTCTTCACAGCTCAGAACGTGCAGACTCTCCTGGCTGCCGAGATTCTCTGCGGTATCCCATGGGGTGTCTTCCAAACCCTGACCGTCACCTACGCCTCCGAGGTCTGCCCTGTCCCCATGCGTGGATATCTGACAACCTATGTCAATTTCTGCTGGGGTCTCGGCCAGGAGATCGGCATCGGTGTCATCATGGCCATGCTCAAGCGCAACGACGAGTGGGCATACCGTATTCCTTACGCCCTGCAGTGGATGTGGCCTGTCCCGCTAGCCCTTGGCATTTTCTTTGCGCCAGAGTCCCCATGGTGGCTCGTGCGCAAGGGACGCACCGAGGAGGCCAAGAAATCACTGCTGCGACTCACCAGCAAATCCCACGAGAGCGACTTCGACGCCGACGAGACCATTGCCATGATGGTGCACACCACCGCCCTCGAGGAGAAGACAACCTCTGGTGCGAGCTACCTCGACTGCTTCAAGGGCCACGATTTGCGCCGGACAGAGATCGTTTGCATGGTCTGGGCCATCCAGAACCTTTCGGGCAACTCCTTTTCCAACTACTCGACGTACTTCCTCGAATCGGCCGGTCTGGACGATACCTCAGCCTATGGTTTCGCTCTGGGCCAATACGGGATGAACATGGTCGGCGTGTTCGGCGCATGGGGTCTCATGACACTCGGCATTGGTCGACGATCGCTGTACCTGTATGGCCTTTGCGGGCTCTGCATCATGCTCTTCGTCCTCGGATTCCTCGGCCTCGTACCGGCTGCTCACAAAACCGAAGCCTCGATTGCTACCGGCTCTATCATGCTCGGATGGGCGCTGTGTTACCAACTCACGGTCGGGACGGTCTGTTACTCCCTTGTGGCTGAGATGTCTTCACGCCGCCTGCAGATCAAGACCGTCGTGCTGGGACGTGTGCTGTACATCATCGTTGGAATCATTTGCAGTGTGCTCACTCCATACATGCTCAACCCCAGCGCCTGGAATTGGAGCAACTTTGCTGGGTTCTTCTGGGTAAGCATTGTCCTCCCTTTTCTCCGCCCCTCCCCTCATCTCATCGTATTCAAGCCAGCTAACAAGTTCTCACACAGGGCGGTATCTGCTTCTGCTGCATCGTCTACACATACTTCCGCGTGCCCGAGCCCACCGGCCGCACATTCGCCGAGCTGGACACGCTTTTTGAGCGGGGCGTATCGGCGCGGAAGTTCGCAACCGCCAAGATCGATGCCTTCGAGGAGAGCGTCGATGGTTCCGTCATGGACCATTACAAGCACGATATCGCGTCGTCGCATCGAGAAAGGCAAAGCCAAGGGAGCCGCCAGTCGAAGTGAGCAGCAGCCGGCCGCCAAGCGGCTGGTGTGGGCTTTCATGACAACCCAAGATTTCGTAATGCGAGCCAAGTGCTTGCGCTGTCGGATTTCAGTGGCGTGTCAGGCATTTAATTCTGTCGATGAGCCTTATGTCTTATGACTTATATAATGTAAATATTACGAGAAATAATGAGCACGTTTTCACGCATCACCATCTGCCCTTGGGTTGTACTTCGCACTTGAGATTCTGCAAGGAAGGAAGGACCACAAGTGAATACAGGCTTGCTTGCTTCTAGTAGCCGGCTGCCAACCGTGATTGCACGCGTTTGTCTGTAGGTCAACCTCGGAGTGTTGTCTGGGGCCGATGCATAGCTGACCCGCGCCCAGATTTCCTGCTGATGTAATAAGGAAAAAGGATTGAGCTCAAGTCTCCTTTGACGACCCAGACATGTGACTTCGCGTCGCGTTAGCGCCGCCCATTCGCTCGGTTCGCGAACGCTGTGATCCTCCGCGTTTGAGGCTTGTGTAAGCTGCGGGCAGATTCGGTGTCTCGGACTCCACACTCAGACACGGCAGCCCGTAGGATCGTACGCGAGCCACAGCAAGATCCTTTAGGCGGAACCGCTATGCATAAATAAAGAGCACATTTAGTTGACGAGATGGCAATCAACGTATCTCAAGTCAATTCCAAAACCGATGTCGTCCGCGCCATTTCGCAGGTCTCATCGTCAACTTGTGCAGAGTTTGAAAACAGCCGCAAGGCCGCACAATATCCATCAACCGCAAAATAGCTCATCCAGCAGTTCTCACACCATGAGCTCCATAACAGACCTCAAAGTCCACAGGGGCTGGCCCACCCAGGGCACCTACGTCTGGTCTCCCTTTGTCGTCAAACTCGAAGCCAGACTACGATTTGCAGACGTGCCTTACACCACTGGTCCCGGCGGGCCTAGGGGCGCGCCGAAGGGGAAGATCCCGTACGTAGAGTTTCAGCGGCCAGCACAAACTACCGAGGGCGTGGTGCAGATGGGCGACTCGACGCTCATCGCCAGGCACTTCGTCGAGGAAGGTGTACTGCCCGACCTGAATGGGAAGCTGTCCGCTGAGGACCGCGCACGGGACCTGGCTACCAGGTCGCTGCTGGAGGAGAAGCTGTGTTTCTATCATGTACGTTGTTACCTGGACACTCGCGGTTCTCGGGATAATCCACAATGCTGACCTTTGGTCCCTCAGACAAGGGAGAGGTGGCTAGACCACTTCTACATCATGCGCGACCACGCGCTCTCACCAATACCCTGGTTGATGCGTGTGATCGTCGGCCAGATTGTATACCGCAGCCACAAAGCCATGCTCTACGGGCAGGGGACGCTTCGCCTCTCAGACGAGGAGGTCCGGGCCGCGAAGATGGAAATATGGGACACCATCAACGGTGTCTTAGTTTCTGTCAGATCGTCACAGGATGCCGAGTCATCCGGGGACGCAGCCTCCAAGAAACGGCCTTTCTGGTTCCTTGGCGGTAATGAGCCGACTGAGGTTGACACAACGCTTTTTGGGATGATTGTTTCTGTGTTGTTAGCCACCGCGTGAGTTCCTTTCTCCTGTTTGCTTCTATTTTTCCACTTCGTGACTGACCGGCTGCAAATATTCACAGAGGTCCTGAATCACAAAGTATTGTCAAGGGATATCCAGTGGTGGTGGAATACGCTGAGAGAATACATGCGACATATTTTCCAGACTATGAAAATTGGCCCTAAGCTTCCAAGTTGCTCGGGCATCACCGGGACGATCATTCAATTGCGGATTCTCGACTTGATGTGAAGAGTTTACCCACACCATTACAACCGAGTCGCTTTCCGGATGACTGACTGGCACAAACAAGACTTGTAATGCATAAAATCAATAGTGAGGTTTTATCAGCTCAGGCGGCTCAGTTTGAAGATTCTGATTAAAGTGTAAGATACCCAGGATCGGATTTGAGACCCACTTCGACGTTCGGTCATTAATCCAGGCTATACTAAGAGAACTACCGTATTCAGAATTGAAAACACGATTTGATGACTACCTCATACTTTTACTTTAGATTGGACAGACATGTGCACCGGTGACGACCTTCATCTAGAATTCCGGTTTGAGTTCAGACCGGCCCACTCCCGACCAGTTCGTGCCAAGACCCAATGATATAAGAATGAAGACAGCACCCGGCTCGACCGAAATGGCTCGATAATGACGATGACAGCTCAGAAACCTGATGAAGCATACCGCTAGATGTAACCTTATCGCTGATCGATGAGGCTGAGGCGGGATTTACGGAGAGTTTTGTATATGATGTATGCATGCGACAAGTAAAGACCACAAACATAAATATCTGGGTACACTTGGTTTTGAATATCATTTGCACTAAGTTTTCTAGAGCTCTTGAGAATCAACTGCCGATCGAAGATTACACACTCAGCACAAAAAAGTCCATAGCTTGCAATCAATATGGCGGAAATTACCAGGTATGAAGACTCACCACACGCAAGCTTTGTTCACATCGCTCACTTGTCCACAGCAAGGTCTCCACGACCGACTATAAGCCGCACCCCAGCGGCGAGAAGATGAAGGCCGCCCAGTGGACAGGCAAGAAGTCTATCACCCTCGGCACGGTGCCCCGTCCAGGCATCACAGCGCCTGCAGATGCCATCGTACGGGTGACGCACTGCACCATCTGCGGGTCCGACTTGCATATGTACGCAGGCGACCTCAACGCCGCAATGCAAAAGGGCGACATCATGGGCCACGAAGCTATTGGGATCATTGACGAGATCGGCTCGGACGTCAAGAACTTGGCCCCTGGGGACCGCGTCATTATTCTGCCCGTGATAGCGTGCGGCGACTGTGAGTACTGCCAGAGGCAGGAGTACTCGCTGTGCGATCGAACGAACCCCAGTAAAGAGATGGAGGGCATCTACGGACACCGACTGGCGGGCATCTTCGGATACTCGCACCTTACCGGCGGGTACCCGGGTGACCAGGCCGAGTACTGCCGCGTGCCCAACGCCGACCTGACGTGTGTCAAGGCCCCGCATGATGTCGACGCGAAGAAATTGGTGGGGCTGGCAGACGTGACGACAACTGCATGGCATGGGTGCGAGCTGGCTGAGGTCGGCGAGGGAGACGTTGTCGGTGTCTGGGGCGCGGGCCCTATCGGGCTTTCCATCGCTCGGCTCTCGAAGGACGTGCGAGGCGCAAAGAAGGTCTACATCGTCGATGTTGATCCGCAGAGGCTCGAGCTGGCTGAGAAGTTCGGTCTGGAGCCTGTCGATGTCAACAAGCACAAGGATGTCTCCGACTACATCCTATCTGTCCAGCCCGGTGGCCTCGATCGTGCCATCGAGGCGAGCGGATTCAGGAGCGCAGCCAGCGCCAAGCACAGGTTTTTGAGAGACACCATGCTTGAGAGAGACAGTGGTGATACTATCTCAGCAGTGATCAAGTCTACGAGAAAGTGCGGTAATGTGGCGCTGATTGGCGATTTCTTCTTTGAGACGCACTCATTCCCCATCGGGATGCTCATGGAGAAGACCATCACTCTCCGAGGCGGGCAGCTCATGGCCCAGAGATATCACCCATACCTTCTGGACCTGGTCGTCCAAGGGAAATACGACCCATCTTGGATGTTCACCCATGAAGGTAAGACAAATTTGATGAGTTCTTGTGGTCTAGATTTGTGAGAAGACAACTACTAACGGTCTACACAGATGATTTTGAGAACGTCTCGGACTGCTATGCGAAGTTCCATGAGCACAAGATACCTGGGGGGCTAAAGGTTCTGCTGACCACCGAATTTGGCCGTCAGAAGTAGGGATTTAGAGCATGTGCCTATCAAAGAACACTTTGGAAGAATTTAGCACTCCATGATAGCGTCAAAATTTTGCAACTGTCGAGAGATAACTGTTAGCCGAGTGAGGACCAGGTGACGTTGGCATCCTTGTAACATCCGTACCTGGGTGGACAGCGTCGAGGCATTACCTTAGTGCGTACACCAGCATGAGAGGCCGCGAATAATAACCAGACTAAGAAGAGTAGTGGAAATGGTCCCCTCAATTGCTTACATGTGCACATCGAGCAGATCGATCCATAAAGATTTGCTTCCTCGGCGAGCTCGGGGGACCGCGGCCCGAGTGCTCTCAGCTGCTGGATACATCAGGATCCATTTGACTTGAACTTCACCCATCATGCGTGTCGATCGATCCCTTGACTCTAGACAGGCCGTTGAAATACTATGTTCGGCCAGACATGTTTACACACATCTCTGATCCAAGTCCAAGCCGGCCCGGTGGTGTCCATTCTCATATTCGTGATTTCATTGTGCACAGCTTTCCTGTGTTTATTCAATTTCATGGTGGTGTTGTTCCCCGCTGAAGACCCGTCATATTCCAAGTGGCCCCTGTGAACCAGGCTTCTCCGCAGCGCTATTTCCTGCATGAAGCTAGACTGGCCGGCTTGAACCCACTAACTGTGGGCTATCGTTCAATGGGTCTCGCCGTTGCAAATGACCTTATTGGCGGATCAACACCAAGACCTGCCATTCTGAAATGTTGGCGCCGTGTGACCACAGGTGTGCAGAATAGCGTGTTGGCGAGCAGCGTGGAACTGACGACAACCAGCCTAAACATGGGCTTGGCTCCTCCCCTCCGGACTAGGAGCAATGTGCTCGGCATTCTTGACGACGAAAGGGGAATTTACATATAAGAGTCTCCTGCGCGACGTCCAATGGCATGGCGACTTATCCCTCCCTCCTATGCAAGCGTCTCTGTCGCCTTCCAATCACTATGCGTCTGTCGTACGGGTCGAAGAGTGGCCTCAGCCTCCCCATAATTGCCCTGATTTCCTTCGGGGGCCTTGGAACAGCTGTGTCCGAAGGGGTGCCTGGCAACTCGAGTGGATCTATGTCAATAGGTAAGCTCGAAACTTGGTCCGAACCATTGCCTCTCGGCCCGCTGCGCAACGTGCGTCAAAGCTAACAAGTGGATCCAAAGCCGCCCAAAGCTTATTTGACTACTCGATGCAAGTTTCAGATTTAAGGTTCGATGACTATTATAAGTTCATCTGGTATCAAGAGAAGGGAGAATTCAGCACAAGGTTCACAGCTTGGTACTGTGCTGGCTTGCTCCACAGAAACCAGGGCGATGACGTTGAAAATGCCAAAGCGGCCATTGCGCATGTGTAAGTCACGTTTGCCGGTTGAGTCTTTAGCCACCGAGCGGAGCAAACTGACAGCAGCATGACAGGCTGCAAGCTCAAATGGATTCTGAGTTCGAGTCGGCTTGGTATGGAACTTACAAGGTGTCCCTCGATTCTCCTGAGCCCACGGAAAGTTCTACCTACTGGCCGCCCAAGATATATGTAGGTGGTGCCATATTAGAACTTGTTGGACCACAATTGCAAGCAGCTAAATCACCTCACAGACAACGTATGATCCGAATTGGAGAGAGTTTATCGGGTGAGCAGTTGAAGCAGATGCACTTTTTCTCGATTTCGAACATTCACTGACAAGTTCCAGAACCCAGTTGATTCAGATCGTCGAGCTTTTCTCAGGACTCCTCGGCAATGAGCTTGTCGCCCAGATTGAGGACTCGTTAGAGAAGGCCGCGGTGGGTGCAATGCGGCGAAATGGCACCTTTCCGTTGGACGACAACCTGATATTAGGGTACTCGAATCCAGCGCTCATGCGCGCCCTTGTCGTAGGCTGGATCGGAGCCCGCCGCAATAATTCCACCTACACTGACTACGCCAACGAGCAAGGAGACCTGCTCCTCGAGCTGTTCAAAGGTGATGATTACAATACCCTGGGCGAGTACAACTCGCCAACGTATTACGGGATGGACACCTGGGCGCTGGCAGCAAACATTGCCTACGGGCCGAAGGACGCGACCATGACCACAAATTCGGAGTATATCCTCACCGAGCTGTGGAAGGACATCGCAGACCACTACAATCCCCTCTTGCGGAATATGGTGGGGCCGTATGACCGAGCGTATACTCGGGACATGACTGGCCACTCTTCTGTCCTGTCGCTATGGTGGTGGAGCATGTTCGGTCGCGAGTACGGAGGCCAACCGCCGCTTGGTGAGCCCGACCTGCTCTTCGATGTGATTCAGGGTGCCGCGATCGCACTTGTGTCCGATACCGCGCTCAAGTACATCCCGGAGGATACTGCTGAGGCATTGAAGGTCACGGGCACCTGGTCAGGCGAGCGTCTGCTCAACAAGACCGTCCGAGAGTCCCTTGACACAGACGTGGTCCGAGTCGCTACGTCGTGGCTCTCGGCGGATGTGATGATCGGCGGCGTAGTCCAGGCAGAGACGGAAAACCGTGGCAACCAGTTTGTCCCCGCCATAGTGCACTGGGCCTCGGACCCGAAGAAGACACCATCTCCCTACGTCGGCTTCTTCTCGCTCTATCCGACCGCCTCGACCATCGATGCTAGAGCTGGACCGAAGACGCTGACAGTGTCATATCCCAACACGACACAAGAAGGCAGCGACATCTTCACATTTGCGGTGTCTGGCATCCCATCCAGCTGGGCGCTTAGCGGGAAGAGAATCACAGGACTGGAGAATCTCCCGTGTTTGAGTGTCAACGTGACTGCTCCGGGCTTAGAACCACTGCCCGTGACAGCTTCGACCAGTACACTGCAAGATCATTTCTATTACAATGTGTCCTATGCGGTCCCATCTGGCTTTGACGGAATACCAGTGGTGCACCTGGAGTTTGAGTATACTTGCTGAGAATAGATGTCTTCGCTTTCAGATACGGAGCGAGTTGAACAAGTATCGAGACCGAGACTGGCAACTTATTTATGTGTTCAGGGCGAAATGATTTGAAAGCGGCGCTCGTCCCAGGTGTTGTCGAGGCACCAGTCCACGATTTGCACCTCTTGAAGTGCGGGATAATCGGCTCTGTGCACTTGCTTGCGTGGCCACCTCCTACTGGGATTTTGAAGCTAAAACTCAGTCGGTCGAACGTAGTACCACTAGACTGGTGGTTTGCCATTGTAAAGTTCTGCAGCAAGCGAGCGCAGTCGTTTCCTACACTCATGGACCATTTCGAAAGCAGGAAAAGTGTTCGCGGTCTAGGTTGGGACAGAGTTATTCATCCAAAGAACTAGCGGCCGACAGAACAGCATCAGGTGGTGGTCGATGAACAAATTTGAGGCACACACCCTGGACTTCGAATTTATAAGCGACCATGCTTCGCCACGATAATCAAGCTGAGGGGGCTTGATAGGATGTGGAATCTTGACAGTCGGATGAGGTTGTCGTTATCTCCGAGGACTCGGCCCTATGGCACGGCCCCTGACAATATACCACGTAAACAACGTAGGGGTCGCCCAACGGCAGGTTTTACTGGATCGCTGTTCAATCTGCCGTGTTCGATGATGCAGTGACCCCCTGGTTTAGCGGAAGTCAAAACTCTAATGGGCCATCGCGCGAACCACCTCCCCAGCTTGGCGCAAGGTGCCGAATGGGAGGCGGAGATTATCTTGAGCCGGGGCAGGGATGGGTAGCAATATCGGCTTCAAAGACGTAGCGCACCTCCGTCCTGCCTTATGGAGACATACAACCCAGAAATGGCGTATCTAGACGGATAAAACCGCCTGTTCCCCTAAGGGCCAGATTTCAAGTCTCTCGGTAGTCGATCTGTGTCGTCTGAACTCTTCACATTTTAGTGCACTCCTGGCCCCGGAATTGAGAAAAAAACGCGAAGACATCACGCACCATGTTGACTCGTCTCCTCCTTTTGGCCCCGCTTTTGGCCTCAACTACCCTCGGCAGCGCTTCAGATCGTCCTATTGATGGTGACACGTCCATCATTGCGCACACAGGAGAGCCTGTTGGTGCTGAGGAAGTCGTCGACGGAAGTCAGTGCGGCCACACCAGCAGATCCGCGTATTCAACTAACGTGTGAAACTGTAGTAACGTACTACATCACCAAACCAGGGGCCGATGCACCAGACACAAATGGCGCAGCTGTGCTCTACTTGACCGATGTGTTTGGAATTAACCTTACCGAGAACAAACTGTGAGCAAGCTCGAGGCCTTCGCCCCTAACACCCAGCACAAATACGCGTATCTGACGGTCTCAGTCTCTCGGACTCGTTCGCCCGTGCCGGTTTCGTCACCGTTACTCCTGACCTCTTCCAAGGAAGTCCTGCACCATCGGACTTGAATGATCCTACTTTCAACACGACTGCCTTCCTTGCCGCACATGGTCCGAACGTTACAGACCCTATCGTCGAGGGTGCCAGTGAGTACTCCCTGGCAAGAGCATGCTAAACCCCCCACCCTCTATTTTCACCCATGTTCCCCAGTCAGACTGGGTCCCCGAGATCGGCTACTCTCTCGAGTGGCCAATTTCGGTTCTATCCGAGTCGTGAATGACCCGGTCCTGGAAACTCGTGAATCACTGACAGCCCGACCAGTCAACTATCTGCGCAACACGCTCAACGTCAGCAGGGTCGCGGTGACAGGCTACTGCTTCGGCGGGCGCTACTCCTTCCGCTTCGTCGACGCCGCCAGAACGGTAAAGGCTGATGTAGCTTTCGCGGCCCATCCGAGTGCATGGCAGGATGGGGAGGTCAGTGCAATTGGGGCTGCTACATCTGTCGCCACTGCCGGTAAGCTTTCCCCTCATTATACCTTGCCAAGGGTGAATGCCATGTCGCATTTTGTTGGGTTTCTCGAAGCACACTCTGCCAGTGATGACTCGTGCGAACTGTGTGACATATTACTGGAAAAGCATATAACCCTAGGCGATGACGGAAGCTGACATGACCTTATTTACTCTGCTACAGATCAGGACAGTCTTCTGCCGGCGTCCCTGAGGGCCCAACTCGAGGCCCTGCTGCTTAACGTCAGCTCGCCTTATCAGGTGAACCTGTATAGCGGCGTTCAGCACGGGTTTGGAGTTCGTGCAAACGTTTCGGACCCGGTCCAGAAGTTTGCCAAGGAATCTGCATTCCTGCAGGCTGTCCGTTGGTTCAACAACTTTTAAAGGGTTGCACCCATGTCACTGTGTGAAATCTCAAATTGGGTGAAAATTTGCCTCTGCAAGGTGTCATTGTCGGCTGAGCTGCCAGGCCAGAGGCACGTACATAGGAGATCTAAGTACATATAACCGCATTTCAGCAATAATGGCCTTCGTTCTCAGCAGTCCGGGATGTTCCGCACTGAATTTTGCGAAGTTGGCCAACTTCGGTCACTCAGAACAGACTTTCATCCTACCCGTTTACAAGATCTTTTCCAGTCGGTGTCGTTTGCGCGACGATCGGATGTAACCCAAAGATGATCTTGATACGTCCAAATCTGGGCGGGAGCCGAGTCAGGCTGCATACTTGGATGATCAGGCCGTCCCCTCACACGGGGCTACCCATGACGCAGTGATGTATGTCCAAGGTGTGATTTGTGAGCACCAAGAGTTAATGCAATTAGAGTTTTGATACCGCGAGTTACCCAAACCTCCCAATTGGACGATTACGCAGGCGCATGGGCAATGGAAGCACTAGAACACCTGAGGCCTGCAACAGAAGCTCCGAGTCGTTTTCCTCGAATGTAGTCCTTCCTCCTACCCTTCATCACAGAGCTCAATACTTTCAACACCACCTCCAGAAGCGATGGGGTGGCCGGCCGCGATGGAGGTGCTACTGAGGCGAGAAGTAGACACCACCAACATTGTGGACACGAGACAGATGTCATCGGGAGAACGATTTCTTGTCGCATGCTTCCTCGGTGCTGCGATATGGAATGCGGTTGGCATGTTCCCGATGATATTCCTGACATTCAAGAGACTGTGGACGCTCTACTTTTGGGCAATGATTTTATCCACCGCCGGGATACTCATTTGCTCGGCTTCACAGATCATCAGCGTCGCAACGCCCCAGGTGAACTCAATGATCAATGGGGTCATGTCTTGCGTCGGATGGGTTTTCATGGTCACCGGACAGTCAGTTGT